>CAOKZL010000378.1:0-714985 GCA_948472985.1 Iguana delicatissima | reverse complement strand
TTAAAAAAAATCCCCCCCCAATATGCCGCCGCGGAAGAATCCACAGCCCCCTGAAGCTTCCAGACCCCCACTGAAACTCCAGGTGGCTGGGGATTTCCTTTTCCGGGTAGCAATGGAGGGGGGGTTTGAAAGAAATAATCCCAATTTGCAAAACCTGTAATTGATATCCCCGCAGCGCTTCTTCAAAGTGAAGGCGCCATTCTCCGAGGCCCCCCGGGGGGCCCCCTTTGGCGGCCACCATCTCCCCTGTCCGTTCGCGCCCTTTTGGCAGGGCGCCGAAAACCCCCACCCACCGCCGCCGGGGCCCCCCCTTTCCCCCCCGGCTCACACATGCAGCGGTTTGTGGTGGATTCGAAATGGCGGTGTCACTGAGGCGACTTCCCAAATTCCCCCCCCACCTCCCCCCCCTCCCCCCCCCGGGATCCCCACTCCAGATGAAGGCAATAAATCCACAATCCCCCTGAAGCTCCAATACCCCACGGAAACATAAAAGGCGATTTTAAGATGGACTGTAAAGAAATAATTCCTTTACATCCTCAATGCTTTTTTTTTTCCTGCTGTGGGCTCTCGCAGGAGGTTTAAAAAAATGGCGCCGTTCAGCTCTTTGTGGGGGGGCCCAACCCCCAAACTGTCCCCCCCACGGCCCCCCCCCTTCATTAGGGGGAACGCCAATTGCGCTTCTACACAAGTAGCAAAGACGTATTGTGGGTGGGGGAAAAGAAACATTTTTTCCGGTTTTTAAAAAGCACGTGAAAGCACATTGGAGACGTTTTGGCAATAGGGGAACGGGGAAAATTTAAAAACGACTCAGCGCATTTTAAGGTTGGAAGACCTCCGTCAGATATCGCGCTACACTGTGCTAAAACTTTTATTCCCCGTGTGGAAAGGGGCCCAAAGTTTTGTTTGTGTTTTGTTTTTTTAAAAAAATAAAATAAAAAATTTATAAATCACTCTGGAATATTTCCACTGCATGTGGGCACCAGAGTAGAAAAAGCATAGGGAAGAACCGAAAGGGCCCCCTGGATAAACCAAAGGCCTGTTTATCCAACATCCTTTTCCTGCAGTGACCAACAGGGTCCAGCGGGAATTGGGAAACCCACAAGCAGGATGTGATGGCAGTAAGTTCTCTTCCTTTGTTCTGCAGCAGCTAATAATCGGGGCATGTACTTCTCTGATCTTGAAGGCAGCCTGTACCCAAATGACAGACACTGATAGCCTTATTCTCATAAAATTCCAGTTCCCTTTGAAGTCATCTAAATTGGTGGTGTTTTCACTTTGGGAGGTGCCAGTTGCTGTTAACATGCTTTTTGTTGCTAATTTTCCAGTATGTTAACATCTTGAGTCTATTTCAGCTGTCTTGCTAGTTTGTTTTGTAATATTTTGTGATTTTTATTGATGGTTCTTGTTTTTATATTTGTAAACCACCCCAAGGGCACTGGCAGTTACATGGTATAAAAGAATTTCAGATAAGTAAGTAAGCAGTGACAGCCAATCTCTATCTAAACTATTTATTGCCACTCCCCAGCTCTTGTGGGGGGATTAGCATTCTGTGCTCTAAAACAGTAACTAATATCATATACTCTGAGTGCTTCTGCTGTGTTCTGTATATTTTTGTTGTTCAACTCTTCTCCTTTTACACATAGTGGTCTCCAAGTTATATAAATGCCCAGAATCTCAGGAAGCAATTTCTTTATTGGGATCAACTAGAACAGGATAGGAAACATGGCTCTCCAGATATTATTGAACTGCAGTTCCCATCATCACTCAAGACTGGGTTGGATTGATAAAAGATTCACTCCAGCAGCAGCTGGAGGCCACATGTTCCTCATGTATAAAGTAAAATATTGTTCTTGTTGTTATTTGCCATCAAGTCAACTTTGACTTATGGTGACCCTATGAAGACTTCCAAGAGACTGTCAGGGTTGGCAGGATTTGGCTCCTCTGAGCATGAGCAGAGTGCTATCTGTGAAGCAAGGCTTCGCTGCAGCAGAGACCTGTTCATCAGCTGCTCTGCTCAGGTCTCAGAACTATGTCTTTGTTGATTGAATCTATACACCTTTACTGCAGTCTTCCTCTTTTTCTACTGCCTTTCACTTTACCAAGCAATATTACAGAAAGGCTAAAAGTGACAATGTGCTACTCAAAAACACTGTATGATTTGGATTTTTGTTTCTTTTAAATAGAGCAACTCAGCCACATAAACCCATCTTTTGTGTAAGCTCTTGGAGCAGCATTAACTCTTTCTTCTAAATGAGCATATGCCTATTTTGTTCAGATGTTACAATATCAAGCCCACCAAAGCAATGCACTTTATTAGTCTGGCAGAAGTAAGCATCTATAGTATATCTATAGAAAGCATATGCAACATGAGAAAGGAAGAAGTACTCATTACAGATGTTAGTGATTTAAGGCTATCACCCAGAGTTTGTATTGCAGTTTTCTGTATAAAAACTGAGGTTGTCTTGCATGTACATATCTTTCCAGCAAAATCTGCAAGCTCTTCTAAAGAGCTTGTATTTGCCTTGTATCAAAGCCTAGCAGATTTTCCTTTTGTAAAGTGCCAATGCCCTTGGAGTGAAAGCTTTACCACATATTGTCTGACACAATGGGGTCTTTGTGACGTGGGTTCTCTTGGACATTGCTCTATAAAATAGATCTTGAATACTGCTGCACAGGGCTTGAATGTCATATAGACATGGAAAAATGCCATCCTGTTTCAGTAACATGATGGACACAATCCAAATGTCTCCTAATCCTAAACCCAGAATGAGGATTTCAGGGGTTTAATATCATTTTAATGGCAGCTATGCAGCAAAAACTTCCTGTTGGGCATACTCATACTCTCCAGAATTTCACAGATAAAAAGAGGAACGTACAGTGAAACATACTGAGAATGTTTGTACAAGTCTGTTTCCACTGGCCCTGTACATTACACTTTGCTTGCTGTATGTTATATTCACTTACTTTGCCCTCTGCTGTTTTAGTGGGAATGTATAACTCTCCAAATGATGCTGGACTTCTTGCTCCCATGAGTCCCACCTTCTGCTAGCATGTCTTTCCTGGACACATTATCTGTGTAGGAAATCAGTTCAAAACAACAACTAAAGTTGCCCATATCTGCCTCATCATAGTGAGATGACCATTTTTTTCACTGAATGGTATTTTGCAAGGCAAGGAGTAACTGGGCAGAGTTATGATGAGTTTTCTAGTTTTTGTTTAATTATATGGGCTACTAGAGTGTAGAACAGTATACAGATCCTGTAGTTGTGGCTAGTTCCTTGTCCAGTAGGTGGTGGTCATAGAACCTGTTTTGGATCTAATGTAGTACAATACACATTAAACCACAGCAGAAATATGGTATTAAAGTTGGTGTTGTGGCCACTGCTGTTTTTCTGTTCTGTTTGTTAAGATCAGTTTAAGAAGGTCACATATTAGGGGAAGGAAGAGTGTGAAGGATGTATAAAAAAACACAAAACAGATTGAAAGAGAAGGGCAACAAGGGTGATAAGAGGTATGAAGACCAAAACATATGAGGAAAAGTTGAAGGAGTCACTGAGGTGAAGAAAAGACTTGGAGTGACATGATTCCACTGTCACAGAGAAGAAGGGACAAGGCTTTTCTCTGCTGCCCCAGAGGTAAGGACCAAGTCTAATAGTTTGAAGTTACAGGAGGGCAGATTTTGATTGACATTAGAAGGAACTTATTGACAGTAAATGCAGTTCAGCAATGGAACCAGTTGCCTAGAGAGGAGGTGGGATCTCCTTATCTTGATGCCTTCAGAAAGAAGCCCGACAGCTATCTACTGGGGCTGCTTTAACTGGAGATCCTGCATTGATCAGGAGTTTGGATTAGATGACCCATGAGGCACCTTCCAACACTATGATTCTCTGAGTCTGCATGTATAACAGTTTGTAAGAACTGGACATTTTTCAAATCAGCCTCTGGAAAGGCAATGATGTGTATGTGGTATGCACATTTGAATTGATTGTGTTGTTGAAATTGATTGATTGATTATTTATTTATTTATTTATTGAATTCATATCCCACCTCTCTCCAAATGGGATTCAAGGAGACTTATGATAATTTTAAAAGATGCTGCTAAAACATTAATTCACACAATCAAAAAGAAATTAAACATCACTATTTTAAAACATACTTCAAACATAGTTTGAATAAAAGATAAAGATTAAAACAGCACACCGCTTACACACATACTCTGCTCCATAATTAAAATTCAAAATTCAAAAGCCTGCCTAAATAAAAATGTCTGCCAAGGGAAAGAGAGGAGGGAGGGGGCCAATGGGACCTCACATGGAAGGGAGTTCCACACTCTGGGAGCAGCCATAGAGAAGGATAGCAATAGCATGTGTCTTTCTATACTGCTTATCAGCTAAGTGCTCTCTAGGTGGTTTACATGTATTTTAGCTAATTGCACCCAACAAGCTGGGTACTCGTTTTACCAACCTGCAGAAGGATGGAAGGCTGAGTCAACCTGGAACATGGCAGGACTGAACTCACAACTGTGGCTGCAGTATCAGCATTTAACCCACTGCACCACCAAAGATGGTGGATCTTTTCCATGTCCTCACCAATCATGCCTGCAAAGATGGTGGACTAGAGGAAGCTCCTCCCTTTTAGATCTTAATGCTCATGCTGGCTTATATAAGGAGATATGGTCTTTCAGATAGCCTGGACCCAATCTGTTTAGGGCTTTAGAGGTCAAAAGCAGCACTTTGAATTCTGCCCAGAAATAGACTAGTTGTCAGGAATCTTTCCCTGCTGGGCCACAGCCAACAAGGGAGGAGAGAGGTCAGGAACACTTGGGGAGTCCGAATATACCAAACACCAGGAGAATACAAGCCGAGCCAGGTCAAGGCCCAGTCCAAAGGTTCAGAAGGCAGAGATCTGTTCGGAGGGTTTCAGGGAGCAGGAGACACAAAGGTTGTGAGGGCTTGCTAATAATTTGCTGCAAGCAAGGAGCAGCCACGCCAGCAGACTTAAATAGCCCCTGTGAGCAGGTGCTGCTCATTATTGTTTCCTCAGCCTAGTCCAAGCAGCCTCCCTCTTTGCAACCCGTTTCAGCCTTCTGAGTGATGGAGGGCTGATGGGCACAGCTGGCTGCAACTCTTCTGCATCACTGCTGGTTCCCTCTCCTTCATGAGCTGGCTGGGGCAACTCAGTCTCTGTTTGACTTTCCAGTGCAGGGGATGTTTGCAGGTTGACTTGCTCAGTCACTGGCTCGGCCCCCTACGCAATCAGTTGCTCCTCAATCACAGCATCATCATCTATCACACTAGTAGCCAATGCAGCTGTTTTAATAGGCCAGTTGCATGATTCTGGTCAACAGCTTGGCTGCAGCATTTTGGACCCTCTGAAGTTTCTGAATAATTTCCAAGGCAGTCCCAGGTAGAGTGTGTTGCAGTAGTCCAAACAGAATATAATCAAAGCATGTGCCACGATAAACAGATCTGACTTCTCAAGGAATGGGCACAGCTGATGTACTAGTTTTAACTGTGCAAGTGCACTCCTGGCCACAGCTGAAGCCTGGGCATCCAGACTCAGATCTAAGTCCAGGCGCACAGCCAACCTGTGAACCTGAGACTTCAGTGGGAATGTAACCCCATCCAGCTCAGACTGAATCCCAGTTCTCTGACTGACCTTCCAACTCTCTTGTCTGGTTCAAGTTTCAATTTGTTCACTCCCATCCAGTCCATTACTGACAGCAGCCCTGGTTTAGTACAGAAACAGCTTCCTTGGAAATAGATGTAAAGGAGAGATAGAACTGTGTGTCATAGGCATACTGATGACACTGAACCCCAAAACTCTGGATGACTTCTTCCAACAATTTCATGTAGATGTTAAGCAGCATGGAAGACAGAACTGAGCCCTGAGGGACACCACAGGATATTGGCAATGGTGTTGAACAGCATCCTCCAGCAGCACCTTCTGAGTCTGCCCCTCCAAAAAAGACTGGAGCTACTGTAAAACAGTACCCCTGGGCCCCATCTGAGAGGGGTGACCCAGAAGAAAAACATGGTTGATGGTATGGAGAGCCACTAAGAGGTCTAGCAGAACCAACAGGGACACGCTCCCCCGTCAAGTCTCCTATATAGTTCATGTACCAAGGTGACCAAAGCTGTCTTTGTCCCATAGCCTGAAGCCAGTCTGAAATGGATCTAAATAACCCATTTCATCCAGGAATGCCTGGAGCTGGGAAGCCTCTGCACACTCCAATACCTTGCACAAAAAGGAGATACTGGAAAGTAGTCAATAGTTCTCCAATATGGTAGGATCCAAGGATCTTCTTTCAGCCAAGATGGAAACTTGCTTTACTACAGTGAAGCATTCACTAATTCCCTTACCCAGTCTGTTAGTTCCCAACAGTCAGGAAGGGCACGGGTCCAGTATGCATGTGGTGGTTCTCACCTCTCTAAGTATCCTGTCAGATATAACAAGGGATGGTAAATGAATTAATTAAATAGTTTGTGCTTAGGAACAGATTGTGTGCATTTATACATACATTCAATTAGTGACATGAAAGTCATAGGATAATGTCTTCTGAACCCATAAATGACTGAGAGAGAATACTATAACCAGAGTGGGGCATGGGAATGGAAAGTCTTGTGACCCATTATAGACCAGAGTAGGGGATGGAGTGGGAATGAAAAGTCTTGTGACACATTAAGGACTAATACATTTATTATGGCAAAAGCTTTTGTGGAATAGTTATGAGGTATACTGGTATATTTTTAACTTATTTTTGGTTGGCAAGTATAGAAACACATGAAAGCAGAGAGAGAAAATATCATAATTCATGTGGAAATGACACTAAAAATACAATCCGTGATAACTATGTTAGAGGTTTGAATGTGTGGAAAACAAACATTTCATAACACCTACATTCCAACTTTGTTAAGTTAATTAGAAATTGTAGTGAGACACAAAACCTTCATCACAACTGTAGACAAAGTTAGCATCCAACTTCTTCTGTCACTGTAACTGAGGCATTCCCTGGACTCTCTTTTTGAAATTTTTGTTTTGTTCAAGAATGGCTCCTCCAGCCCCAGAATTTCCTGATGTGTTAAAGAGAGACTATTTAAGTTTGCCTACTAATAATATCATATATGGTATATTAAATATACATAATTTAAATACGATATATATTACATTATCACTTGTTAGTTGCCAAGAAAGGGAATTGGAGTAATTGTGGTAAATAATACCCTCTTCCCGATGAACTACAAATGTAACTAACTCTCTGGTTGAATACAAGAGATGCACCCCCCAAAAAAATGTGGGTGTGACTCCAGTTCTATGGAATCACAACAGATATTCCATATGTAAACATTCATTTAGGAGAGCAGTGAGGTGTAGCAGTTTGAATGTTGGACTACGACCTTGGAGACCAGAGTTTGATTCCCTGCTCAGCCATAGAAACCCACTGAATGACCTTGGGCACATCACACACTCTCAGCCTCAGAAATCCTGTGTCGTCATAAGTTGGAAACTACTTGAAGGCACACAATAACAACCACCACCATTCATTCAAAATCGTGACTCCTTTAAACAGTTGCGTTTGGGTCTAGGCGACCACATTTTAAAAGGTAAATATTGGCAGATTAGTACTCACAAGAGTGATCTCTTTCAGGAGGTTTGATATTTCTTTTTTAATTTTTTTTTTTTTTGGCAGTGATATGGAGTAGACTGAAGTTTTGATCCCATGCATATGCATATGTGTAGCGGCATGTGAGGCCCACTGAATTCTATGGATCTGAACAGACATGTCTGCTGATAGTCTTGTTACAATAACATCAAAAAGGAACATGAAAGTGGAGGCACATTACAACCAGCATTCTGTTGGATAGATAGGTGCACCCAGAATAGACCCATTCAATCGAATGTGTTGACTCACCACCTCATCAACACATAGGTAAATCCCACTGGCCATTTCCGCACTAGCCTGTTATAGTGCTGTTATTCCACTTTCAACATCCTCTGGAATCCTGGGGCCTCCCCCTCCCTAAACTGCAAAGCCCAGGATTCCAGAGGATGTTGAAAGTGGAACAGTAGCACTATAACAGTCTAGTGCAGAAATGGCCCAGGCCTTGCCCAGCAGAAAGCCCCGTTTACCGTCGTTTCCCCCAGGTCCTCAAGTGTTCTGGGTTTCCATGGCAACGAGGCCTTCTCTCCAGCCAGCTGCAGATTAGCTCACTGGAAAGAAGTCAGGATGGGTCAGCCTCGGGGAGGGTGGGAAGAAAGACACAGGAGGAGGAGAAAAGAAGGGGAGGGAGGGAAAAAAAAGAAAAGGGGGTGGTATTAACATCCTAAACTTTGAAGAGCCAGCGAGCGAGCAGGCCACGAAGTCGGGAAGGGGAAGGGTGGTCGCGGTGAGGGGTGCGGAGAAAAGGAACGGGTTATTTTGAGACGCGGGAGGGAGGCAAAATTTGGGTCCAGAAGCTGAGAGGAGGCTGTGGAAAGAGCTGAAGTGGAAGCCTTGCTCCTTATGGAGCAGCGGAGGGGGAGAGGAGAGCGCCTGCAGAGGGAGAGAGGGAGGGAGGGAAAGCTTTTGAAACCGTGAGGAGAAGCAGCTCTCCACGAACAAAAGGGAGGAAGGGGGTGGAGGAAGAGGGGCGGGCGACCGAGCGAGCGAATTATGCGCCCCGAGGTTGCTTCTGCTGCTGCCCTCGCCAGCCTGAGGCTGGATTTTCCCAAGATGAGAACGGAAAAGAGACGGGGGCAGCCCAGTTACTGCCCAGAAGCAAGGTAGGCACTCGGGCACTGCAACGAAGTTATTCTCCCTTCCCTCAGTTTGGGAGGTCCGGGATTCTGTGGGAGTTATTGCTACTGGGGGAAGGGGGCGGCATCTCAGGTTTTCGACTGAGGTAAACTGCTTAGGTTGAATTCCTGGTATTGCTTTAGGTCAAGCTGATGTTATCCTTGCAATGCCTAATGTTAAGAAGGTGGGAGGAACTGGCTAAAGATGAAATAGTAAGTTTTAAATTGGAGGGGGGGGCTGTCGTTTCCATTTTTTAAGAAAAGTCTAAATTCATAACTGAGGGATCTTTTGGAACCCTATTCTGAAATAATTTGGAGAGTTGTGGGTGACTTTGCAATTGTGGGGATGATGAAGTGAGAATGGATATTTGGGAAAACTGGATTTCTTTAGTAGTTCCTCCCCCACATAACATTTTAAAAGCATAGGATGATTTTTTTGGAAGAAACTGTAAGTTGTCATTGCAATGGCTGTCTCAAAAGAGCTGGTTTCAACATGTGGAAGAAAACAATGCCATAGAATTTATTTATTTTTGGTACACAGCAAAGAAGTGGGGGGAGGTTATTACTGAGTTATATGCCTGATTGAGAGGCATTGTATGGTCTCCTCCCTTTTTGCCTCAGTTTTTCGTACTTCTAGAAAAGTGCATAAAATTCTCTGGCTGTTTCAGGTTTTGGGGGAAAAAAGAGCAGAGAAAGTGTTTCATTCTAGTGATAATATGCATGTTCAAAATTGTTACTGTGCAGTGTACTTTACTTTGTATGAACTCTAACCCTATTTAGAGGAATAAAGTCAACTTAGATTTCCAGTAGTCTGTTTTTCCTTTATGCTTCCTCACCCATCCTGCAGTGAAGCATGAATGATTAGATTGTATTGTCCTTGATGAGGCTTGCAAGAAGATAATCCATCTCTCCTCCATTATCTTCATAGAAAGAGGGAGAAGGCTTTGCAGAGATCTTGAGTTGGGTGTAAAATAAGGGCTAATTCAAAGCACAAACTGGTGATAATTCTCTTCACTGAAAACTTGAAAACTGGAAGCAAATGACAAGAATTTATTGAAGTAAAGTTTGCTGGCTTTTTTGAAAAAGAGATCTCTTGCATAATAAGCTACCAGTTTCTTACTTCACATTTGAAAGAAAAACAAAAGTTATAAGCTGTGGGAGCGAGTGATGGAGATTGTGTAATGCCACTTTTTTACTTCCTCTCATGCAGCAGTCTCTTTCTGTGTGCATGCCTGCATGTGTACACACACGCACACACAGAAACATCCATAACAGCATAACCAGATGCCATTGTAGTTCAGTGAACAAGGACTTGGGTTCTAATGTTGCACTAAAAATGTTTCAGTATTGCACAAATGAATCACTTGTTCTTTATCCATGGTTCTCTTTTTCGTGGATATAGTGTGAGGCTACCCACTTTAGGCAGAAAGTTTGGGAGAAATATTCTTTAAAAGGGTGCCAAATGGGTGCCTGGCTTATTTCTTTATAAATTGTTACCTCCATGAGGGAGGGTCACTATTTGGATTTTCTGTGCCAGGCACATCACAGGATTTTGAGTCATCTTTGGCCTCAATATTTCATCTGTAAATAGGTGATAAAATTGACTACCATGGGAGAGGAGAGGATGAGGCTTTATGGCTGTAAAAAAAATTAAAACATTTTATCCACCCACCCAAATATTGTTCACCTATATGGTCACAAATGATAAATTTCCATTGTCTAGAAAATTAGATGCATCATAGCAGGGTTTCTTGGATATAGCTACAAAGTATTCCATAAGTTTTTGAAAAGCTTTAAATTTCCAGCACCAGATTCTCAAGTGGAACAACTGAGCAAACACATTTTTTTCCTTCTAAATTATAGGGAGGGAAAGTAGTAATAAATTTTAAATGTAGGGAGGGGAAAGCTCACTGAGAGCTGAGGGCTGTAGTAATGCTATTCCATCCCATTTCTACTACGAACGTCAGTCTAAAGTCAACACATTCTGTTTTAATTTTGACATACAAACTGGGTACTTTTTTTGAATGGCATAAAATAACCTTGTTCTTCATTGGCAGCATTAGATAATTGAGAGGTGTAACTGAACTTAAGAAAGTTTCTTTTTCATAAATATCAATAAACTGGGAATGTTGAGTCAGTCCAAAGCATACGGTAAAGTGAGACAGAAACTCTTCAAGAAGTGTCTTCTTTCCCATTTTAAACTGGAATTGTCCAAATGGTGACTTCCAGCATTTTTGAACATTTACTGTCCTGGTTGGGGGTGTTGGGAGTTCAATTCCAAAACATCTGAAGGGCACCAAGTTGGATAAGGCTGCTTTAAAAACGTTCTACATATTCACTTCTGATCAAGAGATTGCTCGTATAAATGCTTCAAATGGGACTGTACAGCCTGCTGTGTTCAGTACTATATATCCTGTTGTCTTCTAGCTTGGTGCCAGTGCCATGTAAACCACCATGGAAAGGATCATATCCATACCTGATGATTAGCATGATGTTGGTGGGAAGACATTTTCAAAAGCCCTTGGCCCTTGTAGAGGTTATGCTTGTGTGCAGGTTCAGTCAGGGCTGCCAGAGTTCTTCATCTGCCATCAGCCCTGACTAACCTGCCTTAATGATGGCAGCAGTAGAACTGGAATGTGCTGCATGCAGTAGCTTTGTTGTGTGCCTCCATGTTATTTCCTACTTATGGCAACCATAAAGTGAACCTGTCATGGGGTTTTCTTGGCAGGATTTGTTCAGAGCAGGTTTGCCTTTGCCTTCCTCTGAGGCTGAGATAGTGTGGATTGTCTAAACTCACCCAGTAGGTTTCCATAGTGAAGCAGGGATTCAGATCCCGATCTCTAGAGTCTTAGCCCAATGCTCAAACTGCTACACCATGCTGACTTTTGTAGCTATCACTTCAGAAATGGTTGTGAGAACGGGCCCCCTTTCTCCCTGCCCGTTGCCACTCCCTTCCTAAGCATTTTAATAGTGTATTTCAGGTGGAAAATTGTTTTCAACTGAATATGCAAATTTAAGATTGCAATCTAAAACATACTGTCAACGGAATAAGACCTATTGACAAGATTAGGTCTTCAGAGGAAAAATGCACAGCACTACTCTGTGAACAGCTTGTTTTATTTGAGATTGGTGTTAATATACCTTGGTGTCTCTCCAAAGGTTTACTCCAGCTCTTTAGATTTGGTGCAGGAAAAGAGGAACAAAGTTTGTAGGGCACCATCCAAGCCTAAATCCATTCTGTTGCAAATACTGGCTGAGAGAATGGCCAACTTTGCTGCTTTTCCTCTCCCATGTCCACTTAGCAAAGGGGAAAGAAGAATGCAGTGCTCTTAAGCCAGTGCTTGCAGGCACCAGCTGAATCACATGGCTAAGACTGAGACCAAATTGGGAAGGACAATGGTACATGATGGAATCCCATTGGTTATCTCCCATCCCTTCATTGGCAATAACATTTGGGATTCTTCTCCCTTGTCCTCCTTGCCCCTCTCCATTGTCTACAGAATCTGGTGCTTGAGGTTGTGTCAGAGTGACCTAAAAGCTTCTTTGGCACCAAAAGGTGCCCCCCCACTGCCATTTTAGAACAGTGGTTCTCAGTCTTTGGTCTTCCAGATGTTTTAGAGTTCCCAGAATCACTGACCAAGCTGTCTGCGAATTCTGGGAACTGAGGTCCAAGGAGGACCAAAGTTTGAGAACCACTGCTTTAGAACATTTAGTTTATTAGATTCTTCACCTTAAGCACTGGGAAGAGTTGCTTTCCTGCAGAAGTACTGTAACCATGCAGCACCATGAATCCTGTAGTAGTAGAGATGAATTAAGACATGAACTGGGAGGAAACTGCCAGAACAAGGGCTCTGTGGTCTCATTTGGGTTTAACAAAATAGTGTTCATAAGAGGAGCCCTCTTATGCCATGCATTAAGTGGAGAATGTGGACAATAATTTTTGTTTCCCTTTTCTGTAGTAGCAGAACTCAGGCTTACCAATGAAACCAGTTGTCAGTAAATTCCAGACAGACTAATGCACTATTCATGTATGGAGTTCATTATTACAAGATGTGGTAATGTCATCTGACTTATACAGCTTTAAAAATGAGGGATTAAATCAACGAAGGAGAATGTATTGGTCTTCTATATGTTTTCAGTTCCAATTTCTCCTATCCAGCAGGATCAGTGGCTGTGGGAACTGTAGTCCAAAAAATTTGGGGGTCTGATCAATCTCTGAAGTAGAAACATTTTTGAAGGGCATACCTATGGAGAACCAGTTATTCAGGATGGCTAAATAGAGCTTCCAATATCAGAGGCAGTATGCCAGGGAGGCCTGTTCCATTTAGTGCACTGCTTATGGATTTCCTTTGCTTCAGTCTAGTAGGGCCAAAGAGATGTTAACATCAGAAAAGTCTACCATGATTTTCCACTCATACATCCTTCTTTGTGGATTTTTTCCCCTAAATTAAACAGCCCCAACCCAACCTAAAACCTGCTCATTCATGAATAAGCCACATTGAACTTAAAAGGACTTCTGTCTGAGCCAACATATGTTAAACTGTGTTGTTAGTCTCTCCCAGTAAACGTGCTCCAGTTCCCTGGATAGTTATTGTTGCCTTCATCTGTTCTTTTCCATCCTGAAAATATTCTTTTTGAAGTGAACAAAATTTCATTTTACTTTGTTTTGCTCATTTTGTCTTGTTTACCTTCCTGTAGATGTTTTGTTATTGGGTGACATAAAAATACAAATAAATAAAAATAAAGGTTCGTTTCCCTGGGTCTCTGGAAGTCCATAATTCATTAACCAGTTTCCAGGAGATCAGAGGATAAAACCTATGTTCTGACCTCCAGTGTACTGTGGTGGGGAGGAGAGTGGGGAATGGCACTGGGCAAATGGTTGGAATGGGCTAATTTTGTTGTTTGGGTTGCTACCTGTCATTTCTTTATGCAGTGATTAATTAAATATTAAGCATTTTAGTTTCTCTTCTGTTTTATGCCTACGTTTAGTACAAAATTCCTCCTTGGAAATATTTTGATAATAGCAAGTGAACATTTTTCTTTCAATGTTGGGTTGACTGAACACTTCCAACTCAGTTATTATAATGGAGTTTGTGCCATCAAATATCTTCTCTACCTGGTTAAACTTGCGATTTCGAATCTCTCTGCTGATGGTGAGCTCAAGAGCTTTCCCTGTTGCCAGTTATCTTTTGAAGATAATGCCTATTAATTGTGTAGTGAGTAAAAAAAAAGAAGCTTTCCTCTCATGTAAGTACATGAGCCCTGTCGTGCTACTGACCATGAATCCTCCAACTTATGATGGTATATATTCATCAGCTTCTTGCTGCCAGCCCAGCAATATTACCCATCTCATAGTAATGTTCATATAAAGCAGGCACCAGGGTGAAGTTAGAAGACCTTCCAGCCATCTCTGTTTATACATTGAATGTGATAAAATGTCTTGTCAGAAACATTCTTTTATGTAGCATTGCTAGTTTGTGCTGATGCCTGTAGGGACTGTGGGAAGGAACATAGTAGGGACATGACCTGTAGCACAGATTAGTAATACTTTTACTTCTGAATAAACATAATTATGATCCAGCTTGAGGACTACTTAATGGATTGGTGGATGCAGTTTTGGTGGGGGAGGGGGTTGAAGGCTGGGAACTCACTGAAGGGTTTTATTTCAGTTTAATTGATTTGTTATCAAAATCTTGGTGCCTTTTTTGGGCAGATTGAACGCAAGACATAATTTTTCAGAAGTACAATAGAAATCCATTTTTTAGTTAATAGATGATACCTTTTCCTTATTTAACAGTTATGAAATTCTTTCTATCTGTATCTCTGTCTATATTGGTATCTAATCAGTATCTATCAGTCAGACTGACATGTATCAAATTCTGTATTACAGTTGCAAACCAGAACTGCAAAGGCTATTTTTTAAAGCATAACTTGGGACTCTGTCAATATTATACAAGTTCCAGGTTTCAGAGAATCAATGGTGGTTTTAAATAATCACTCTCAGTTGACTATGATTTGTAGGAGAAACAATACTGAGTTGCTTAGTTTATTATGATGTTGCCCTCTGAAATCTTTCACATGATGTTAAATTATTGTAGGTAACTACTCTAAAAATCTAGGTTATATTGATCTCACAGGCAGGCAATCTCCTGTCCAGGCACTGACCAGTTTCAGATCTGTTTAGCTTTAAATATGCAAAAATATCAGAAGTTCTCAGACCATTCTCTGTGCCTTTTCTATTGTTAATGTATCATGCCAGAGCTGTGGGGATGCTGTTAACCTCCTTGCTGACATCATCTCAGAATTTGAATGGGTGCAGTTTACTTAAGATAAAACTGTAGTTGATACAGATAGTTATCTTCACTAAGAAGTTTGAGGTATGTGTGAGTGTGTATGTGTATGAGAGAGAGAATGAGAGAGAGGAAGACTGTTATAGATACACACCACCCACATATACGCAGACCTCTGTTATACCAAACAAACTTTTCTCTTTCTTGTACTGTCTCATTTCTCTCCACAGTGCATCCCATCCCAAAATAATCCTACTAAATATTTGATGAGTATGCTAACATTTGATTTTAGAGATCCCATCTTCTAATTAATGGAATTGCAGCTTCTTTTGAGAAATACTGGCTGATTAAGCCAGAATAAGTCACCACAGTGTTGCAGAGAACACCTTGAAAGATTCTTGTGTTAAAACCACAGAAAAGTGCTGCATTTTGGTCCTGACCAAGCAAATGTTAACAAATGTTTGTTTATGCTCCTGTGGTAAGTCCATGTGGATCTTTTACATTTACTGAATGTGCTTTGAATGGGTTTTGTTTTATTGTTTTAATAAAACTTTGTGGTTGTAATCCCTTGAACCACCCAGGAATTTAACAACTGTCTCAGAATCAATTAAACTAGCGCAGGTAGGCCTGGAAACAACCAGATACTTTTTATAATGTCCCATCAACCCTCACTACATTTGTGTGCTTTTTTTTTTATTTCATACCAGTGGCAAAAATCTTTTGTTGTTGACAGCCAAAAGAACCTAGAACGTACATGTCCGTGTAGTCCAGAGATTTTTTTTTCTTTGTTGTGTGCCTTCAAGCTGTTCCCAACTTATGAGGACCCTAAGGCAAACCAACCTGTCATGTGGTTTTCTTGACAAGATTTGTTCAGGGGAGGTTTACCATTGCCTTCCCCGAGGCTGAGAGAACATGACTTGTGCAAGGTCACCCAATGAGTTTCCATGGCTGAACAGGGATTTTACTTCTTATCATGTCTTTAATGGGCCAACATAATTGATTGCTAATATGCAAATTCTTTTAAAAAAACTGAATCCTATGTTCATTTAAACTAAGATAGTAATGCCCATGAAATACAATTAATCTTACATTTGAGTAAACATATATAATTCTGTTTAAAGTTTGAAAGCTTTCATATTTCTGCACCAACATAAGTTGACCCAATAAGAATAGTATACTAACTGGTATCTCTCATACATTTTAACAACTGAATTGAAAATCTTTCCTGAAGAGTGTTAAATAAATTGCTTTCTTATGTTTCTCCAAATAAGTCTTCATAAGATTGCAACCTTAAAATACAGCCTGTACAGGCTTACTCAGAGTAGATCTTTTGTCTTGTGGCACCTCTTTTGTGAAATCTGTCCAGGGAAGTTTGTCTACATTCATGGCTTTTATGTTGCAGGGCAAGTCAACTTTTTAATGTTCTTAGTTGTTTTAAAGGAAATGGATGTTTCAGATCAAATGAAAAAGGAAGTTACATTTTAAACACTGTTGCTGAGTTATCTGTCCTATTGTCAGAATTGGTATTGATTGTGGAATGAATGTGGAAAGTGCTTTTAGTTTGTTTCGTAGTTATTTGCTTTTAGTTTGTTTGGTAGTTTATTTTTTTATATATTCTTGTTGTGAACTGTTCTAGGATATATTTCGTATAATCATAGATTTTGACTTTTTTCCCCATGATTTTGTTCAGCCCTCTGTAGTGCAGGAAATCCACTGTTAAGCATCTCTAAGAGATGACCATTGAAGCTCTGCTTTAAAACCTCCAAGGAGGGTGAGACCCTACCTTCCTAGACAATCTGCTCAACTGTAGAATGCCTTGTGCCGTCAAGTTCCTGAAATTGTTCGTGGTTGTAGATTTGAAGAAACATGCAGCACTTATATCAGCCTTTTTTAGCAGAGGCTTTCTTACACAGCATTAGACCAAGACAGCTGTACAAAACCCAGCTGCATATGCAGAAATGCCCAACAAGAAAAACATTCTTTTCCTGATAATTTAACCATTCACTTAAACAACAATAACAAAAGTCAGTTTTCTCTTGCTTAGATTTCTATAGCTGGTTCAGAATTTAAGAGGATCCAGATTGAGAGAATGCTAATGGTAGAAGAGAATTTTGCTCTGGCAAATTGTACCTCTGAATGGCAATTTCACTCTTCGCATGCCACTCCTATCCCCCCAATTTAATTATAAGAGCACATTTCTTCCTTTCTGAAGTCTTGTTCACCGAGCATATGCAAACTTGGCCAAATGCATGTGATTTGCAATGTGTATGCACAGCATTTCAACCATTAATAATTAATCTGATTTTGGAGCAAGGCTTGGAGCTTGTGTGTCTAAGATTTAGTATTCCACCCTTCCTTTCTTAGTTTACATTGTAGGTTCATACGAGCGTGTTACTTCAATTTTTGGTGTTCACTGTACTTCCTGTGTTCTTAGTTCTAGAGTAGCTATGGATGATGGATGGTGGACTAAGCCAGGCACAAGGAATTGTGCCCCTCCAGAAGTTGTTGGTGTGCAATTTCTGTCATTCTTCACTGTTGGTATGTTGGCTGGGATTGATAGAGGTTGCAGTTTAACATTTGAAGAACCACATATTCCCCACTCCAAGTTAAATCTTATATAGAGTGCTGCCCATGCAGCTTGAAGAACAGAATGACTACAGAAGCAATTCTAGAAATAGTTTTACTTCAACTGCTATGGAAAACTATAGCCTGGGCATTTTGAGCAAAAGCTTTTTTAAAAAACGCTTCTGGACAGATCTCGAAACATTTGAGTTGCATGATATTTTTATGAAACTAGGTAGATCAAGAGATCCAAATTATAAATGTTCTCAAACTTCTTTTAAAAATTAAACCTGAAAATAAGATAAGAACCTAAAATGATGACCTTGCCTAATGGTCCCTACTTGTGCATGCAATTTCAAATACTATAATTGTCTTGTATGAAAATATATTAAAGGGAAGTTAAATGATGGTTCAATATATTAAAGGGAAGTTAAATCTGTGTCCCAGATGTCCTGAGAGATGTATTCAGATGGTGAACATCAGCATTTGAATTAGGGCCTCCAGAGTGATAGTGTCAGCTTTATAGTGGCCACTTGCAAAACTGAAGTAACCCATCTTCCAGCCAGTGTGAGGGGAAAAAAATCATGAGAAATCCAGGAAAGTCACAATTTTCAATGGATCAGTGGAAAAATCTAAATTGTAGACTTCTATATGTAAGATATGTAATTAGTTTCTTTTGTGAGTGGGGGATTTCATCATTCTTTACTTCTGTTGTGATCTAGTAATGTGAGTTGTAACAGCCTAAATACCCTTAAGGCACCAGATCCCATCTAATCTTGGATGCTAGGCGTGGTCAGCTCTTGTTAGTCCTTGGATGGGAGACTGCCAGTGGATATTGTGGTGCTCTAGGCTATATTCCAGAGGAACTGGCAAAAGCACCTCTGAGTATTCCTTGCTTGAGAAAACCTTATGGAATTCATCATAGTGTTGCTATAAATTAACAGTCCACTTGAAGGCGCACACACACACACACACAATTGAGATGTGGCTTTACTGACACATTTGCAGTCTTTGCTCACAGGGTTGAATTGATAAGCACTGATGCATTGCATTCATTGCATGCATATGTGCATGTAGGTTTGGACCTTGGGTCAGACTTGAGAAAAGGAAGTGAGGGGTGTAGTAAACACGTTGCTTTGTTCATCAGATACTGAAGGATTGAGCTCATTTGTGCTTTCCTGAGTGAAAGATTTCCAGTCTCCCCAAACAGCTGTAGAAGTTTTTGCTCTGCTGAAGTCTGTCAAGCTGGGAAGTGTGTATGTATGTGTTTGTGTGTGTGGAGGGTGGAGGACGCTTATGTGATGGAAAAGAGCAGAAAATTGCTTTTCCTGAATGCTTCCTTCTCTCTTCTTGTGCATTGGCTACAAGCCAGCCATGCTGGAAACTCTGCTCACATGACAGGAGGGGAGTGGGTGTGAGGAAAGAGGCCCACAAAAAGAAAAATGGGGATAAGTGTAGTGGAAAAAACAAAAGGCAAGTGGATACTGAGCTAAGCTTTAAATCTGCTTAGTGCTTTCTATCTAGTGCTGGAAATGTTCTAAGTCTGAAGGAGTTCACATATGTATAGTATTAAATGAATAATTAGCACTTTGGCTAGTTCTGGAAGTTAAGAGTATTAATTCTCCATTGCAGAATCCATTTGCAAAGTCAGCATATATGTGAAATGCCTACATACTTCTCCCATTAGCATTTTTATGTAGTTCTTCTAGGTGCAGCAGTTAGTACCATGACATCCAAGAGAAGAGGTAAAGGAGGAAAGCCAGAATTTTACAAAGCGTAGCTTGGAAAAATTACTTTGCACAGACCGTCCTGGCTGAGGGATTCTGAGAGTTTTAGTCCCTCTCTCAATCTCTTTAGAGAGCTGTGGTACAGAGTGGGGTAAGATGAAATGATCGTTCCTTCCTTTCCTGTGTGTATGTTAAGTCTTGAGTTTATGAGTCAGAAGCCTCTGGGTTGAAGGCTGGGACTCATTCCTTGTCAGCTACCTGGAAGTCTGAATGCTCAGACCTCTGAGGTCACTTCAGATTCATGTAGGAATGAGACCATGATTAGCAGGCAGGATGAAGCATCTGGACCAGACATGATATAAAGACTAAGACATGATTTTTTATCTTTGCCAAGTTAATCGGTTCACAGAGCTTGGAAAATTTATTTTTTGACTCTGCCTTCCAGAATCCACCAGCCAGCATAACCATATTGTTTGATAAATTCTGAGAGCTGTAGCCCAAAAAGTAACTTTTCCATGCTCTGGTAACTCCAGCTTGCAGTCCTTCAAGCTTTTTTCCCAGCTCAGGCTGTGCCTCAGTTTCTGGTAGTTAACTTTGATAACCATAATTTAAAAGACACAAGATGAAGGCTGTGCCTGACTTCAGCCTGTTTCAGGAGAGTAGGCTGCTTCAGAATAGAATTCAAGGTAGCTTTAACAAATGTACTCTTGAACCCAGTGCTGCTTTGCTAACGTAATATACATTATTGTTTCTTTTCACATGAAAAATTGCTTGAAATATTTAGCATAAAACATCTGTTTTATTGGAATTTTAGAAAAATGTGTCCCTTGGAATGGCAGGGCTCTTTGCCATGACCCCAGGCTTGGAAACACCTGGATGTGATTAAGACAGACTTCATTGCCATGCGGACTGCAGATCCAGAAATCTAACAAAGGGTTAATCAGAGGGTTCTAATCCAATTCAGCCAGCAGTTCCAGATTCTTTCCAGATTCTTGCTAAACACAGCCATCCATGTAACAACTAGATCTGGCCTATCAGAGCTGGAGTGAATACATTTTAACTCTTCAGCTTCCAGAATCCCATATCATTGGCCATGCTGAGTGGAGCTGATAAGAGTTATAGGCCAGAACCTCTGGAGGGCCAAAGGGACCCTAGGGTTCAAATCTCCTTTGAGCCATGGAAATTCCCTGTGTGACTTTGGGCAGTTTACATACTCCCAGTCTAAGAGGACAGCAGTCACAAACCTCCTCCGAATAAATACTGCAAACAAAACCCTATAATAGGCTTACCATAAGTTAAAGGAGATCCAGCATGGCAAAGTGGTTTGAATGTTGGACTATGACTCTGGAGATCAGGATTCAAATCCATACTCCGCAAGTCACATTCTCTCAGCCTCAGAGGAAGGCAAAGGCAAAATTCCCTCTGAACAGATCTTGCCAAGAAAACCCTGTGATTGGTTCGCCATAAGTGGGAAACGACTTGAAGACACACAGCAACAATTGTCTCATTGACCTGTCAAACAAAATGGTAGGCTTCACATGGAGACAGGAAAATAGAAGTGTGTGTTATTTGCCTCTCTGTAGGAGGATTTTGATATCTAGCTTGAGGGTGTGGACCATAGGTCAGTGACAGAGTGCATGTTTTGCATGCATTAAGTCCTAGGTGCAATTCTTGGAGTCTCCAGTTTACAAAGGGCCAGGTGGCAAGTGATGAGGAAGATCTCTGTCTGAAACCCTGGAGATCTAGTGCCAGGGTACACAATACCAGCTAGATGGTAAAAATAGTCTAGCCTGATAATATCTAGCTTTCTGTGCTCATGTATCACTGCCAGCTGCTGTATACATTTGTATTTATGACACTGCTGTATGTTCTGTGTTTTCTGAAAATGTGAGTTAAAACCAGATATGAAAATTTAAGGTCTTTGTGCAGAATCTTGTCCTGCACATTTTTTTCATACTATGAAGTATCTAAGTTGGTGAATTTTATGTATTGGCAGCTTATTAGATGGAAATTGGAATTCTTCTAACTCATTCACCCCTTTTTCATTGTTCAGTAAGTACCTGCCCCTGTTCTTAAACTTCACAGGAGCAGACAGGTTTGTCTCTGCATGGACAAGAGGGACCATATCAGTCATGGGCTGGGGAAATGGCCTGGTTTGATTCTCTAATATTCCACAGATGAAAATGGGGAACAAACTTTTAGCACACACACCACACACATTCCTTGATGTGTCTATTGTATATGTTATATGCTATGTTTGTGAAGAATTTCCTGAGTGCTTTGCAGATAAAATTGCTTGAATCCACTCTGAAATGGATGCTGTTGTTGACACAGATCAAGTGAATACAACTTTGAAGCCCTATTTGTCCTGTGTTACTAATTCCTATTTCAGTTTGTGCAGCCAGAACAGGGAAGCAGGATCCTTGGGAAAGACAGCTACCACATGTGTGCTGTAACTTTTGTGGCTGATTGGGTAAGAGGAGTGCTGAATGCCTCACTGAAGCACCTCAAAGTTCCATCCTGACTAAAGAGTCCGTGGTAGGACCTCTATCGAAATGACCCTCCTTGATTCCCAGCACATTAACTCATTACTCTCCAGTCTCAAATACCCCTTTTTGGGGGCAAGATTCTAGAGGATGTGGTACTCTCTCAGCTCCATGGGTTCTTGGATTAAGTGGATTATCTCCTAGATTCATTCAGTCTAATTTAAGACTTGGCTATGGGATGGAGATGGCTTTGGTCACCTTAATGGATCACCTGCACTGAGAATTGGACATGAGGGTTGTGTCTCTGCTGGTTCTGCTGAATCTCCCTCTCTGGGATAGGATTTGGGGAACTATTTTACAGCGCCTCTAGTCCTTCCTGAAGAGCCCAACTCAGAAGGAAGTACTGGGAGATGCCCGTTCAACACTCTGATTTTGGTCTCTGTGATCCCTCAGGACTCAGTTTTGTCCTCATGCTGATTGATATGAACATGAAACAACTGGTTTCCAAAGTTTTGAGGCTGGTTTCATCAATATGTCAATTAACATTCAGCTCTCTTTTGCTTTTCCATCCAATTCCAGTGAAACTGTTCAGAAGCCAGGGTCTGCTGTCAAGGAATCATTTTAAAACTGAAGCTTGAGTCAGACAAGCGGCCTGCTAGTTGGAAGGCAGATAAGGGGATAGGGATTCAGCCTATATTTGATGGGTTTACACTTCCTTTGAAATCTCAGCTTTACAGCTTGGGCACACTCATGGATTTGTTGTTGTTGTTACTCGGCTTAAAATGGCCACTGGCCACACTGGCTGGTGGATTCTGAGAGCTGTAGTCCAAAAAGTAACTTTTTCAAAGCTCTAGAGTCTATCAGTGGTAAGTGTGAGCAATTTGATCTTAAGTATGTGCAAAGTAGGCTTACATGCCCCCACACTGCCAGGTTCCTGATTAATCAGGAATACAAGACTGAAGAGTAACTTGCCGAAGTGGTTTGGTATTAGTACATTGTACTGATGGCTTACCATGAGTTATGTTCCAGTTTTGACTCTTTGGCAGTTGCTCAAACACAAAGCAAGATTTCACAATCAAGGCTTTTCTGTGGAGGATGGTAGCTTCCATAGAGCACCTGAATATTAAGTTATCTTAATCATGCATCCTTCAGGTGAAGTGATTCCTGCTTGTACCTACTTAACATGAAAATGAGTTACTAGGAAGAGTGTCAAGTATTGCATAACACAAAGCCTAGTACCTACAGGCATCTGGCATGCTTGGATATGCCCTTTGTTTAGGGATTGCTTCTCCAAGGCATGGATGGGGACACCAAGGTGGGAAGGCTGAGTTTGTTGCCTAGGGTTCATGAGAACAGATAGTGCTGGGTTAGATGAGGCACTGGTCTGACTAGATATACCATGTGATCCTTATCTCTTAAGCAATGTGCCTTTTAATGATTTGTGTAGAGAAACCCAGAGCTTAGAAAAGTTACTTTTAATGGCTCCATCTCTCAGAACCTCCCCCAGCCAGCAGGATTCTGGGAGTGGTAGTACAAAAGTAAGTTTTGCCATTCCTGTTTAAGTCCATTAAGTCATCATTTTTTTCCTTCCTAAGTTCTCTGTTGACCACTTACCTTGCTGCAGGCTACTACAACAGGAGTGATGGTTATGCTGTTCCTCTGTCAGGTCTGTGTACAAACAAGCTTGCCTATTGCAAGGATGACATCAGCCAGTTAGTGTTTTAGAATGAAAGTCCTGGCAATTCTGTACCACCTCCTTTGGGGAGGAAGACAGAGTGTTACTGTTAGTACTGACCCACTTTTCTTCTGTGGCTTGGAGCAGCATCTTACTTCTGCAAGTTTCTGCTTGATACTATTCTCTAACATTTCACCTTCTTCAAGTGGTGGTACTCCATGGAGCGGCGTAGAACAGACTATGTGCATCTGTTTGGGCATACAGTTGCAGAGCTTGGAAACATTGCTTTTTTGACCTTATAAATTTTCCAGCTAGCCATTGGGAATTCCTGGTATTATAGTATTGAAAATAAAGAAATGTTTCCAAAAAATCAAGGTTGTTGTCCTTTGCAGTGGCATTCATCCCTCCATTTGTCCTTGTTAGGTTTCACTTTCAAGCAACTGGTTCCTTTTTCCTCTGTCCTAGGCTGGCAATAAGCATGTCTTTTCAGCTGGGGGACCAAGTTTTGTTAGCTTTGCAAAAATGAGCTATTAGAACAGCACTACCTAGATTGAAACACAAATGCAAGAGCTTAGGGGCTAGTTGTAATAAATTTGCAAACTCACCTTTAAATTACATGGAAAGTTGGCTGACTCTCAGATGAGAATGTAAAATAAGAAAGATGCACCTAGCAGGGGAAAAAAAAAACTTACTGTGCTGTTTCCCCTTAATGTAATGCAATAAAATCAATCTGTAGTGGTAATGCGTGTTTTGGAAAAAGAGGCTGTCCTGTTGCTGTTTATAATACCCCCTCCATTTTCTTTCCAGCTTGGTGTGTCACCCTGATGGAGCAAATGAGCCATTAAGCTGTTGCAAGTATTTGAAGTTAACACCCAAAGCTGGTTCGCAGTCTGGTTTAAAAGAATGTGTGCCGAGAGATCTTCTTGAAAGGGGGCAGGTTGTAGTGAGCTTGATTGGAATATTATTATTTTTTTGAAATGCCTTCTGAGGACTTAAGTGAACGTTCTAACATGCAAAGCACCTTACATTCTGCTTCAGGAGTTGATTTGGAGTGGGAAAAAAAGTGTTGTTTTGTTCAAACTACAGTACTCCTTTCTCCTATATAAGAGTCAGCATGATATGGTGGGTTGAACATTGGACTACAGTTCTGGAGATCAGGGTTCAAATCTCCACTCGGCCATAGAAACCCACTGGATGACCTTGGACAAGTCACACTCTCTCAGCCTCAGAGGAAGGCAAAGGCAATTTCCCTGTAACAAATCTTGCCAAGAAAACCCCATGATAGGTTTGTTTCAGAATCACCGTAACTCACAAATAACTTGAAAGCACACAACAACAATAGCAACAACATGCAAGAGTAAATTCATGGCAAGAACTTCTTGGGTGAGAAGTGGGGAGGGACAGGGAGCCGAAAAGCCCAGGGCAGTGCGACTTCCTCCCCCTGCAACAGACAACTGGACTTCCTGTTGAGTCTTTGAGTTCCATGTTTAGTTAGGTCACTGGAAGTTTCTTGTTGGTGAAAGCTGCAGCTGAGTCTTGGAACATTGCTGTTGCTTTGGTCTTTTCCTGCTTGCTGTGTGCTTGATTCTGCAACTCATTCATTTCTGTCTTTTTGAAAGCATTCGGGATATAGCCTGTCCACCCAAGTGGAGAGGTGGACAGGAGTTAAGGGTGGAAGCCAAGTTTTTGTGTGTGTTAAGCGTGTTGGATTATGACTGCAGCCTTAACTGGAAGAATGGATGCAGAGCTCTGCTAACCTGATTGGGTTTTGTTACCACCACGAACTAGCCTAGCTTTAGCGAGATATAGATATCATTTTGATATCATAATTTGATCTTACTCTGCCCTCAGCCACGTGTTTGGAAAAAGCCTCGCCGGACAAGCGCTGAGCTAGGCATGGTCATTCAAAATTCCATAGATAGCCAGTTCTGCTTTAGGGGAGACCGCTGATACAAACACCCCAATCAAAAATGCAAAGTAAAACAAAAAGGACTCTCTGCCTGAGAGGACACCCTAGCAAGCTAGCCACTTAACGGCTGGGCTAGCCCATCTACATACCGGCTATACCATTGTCAATTCGGTTCACAATTCAGTCATGTAAATTCTGACCTTTGGGAGGCTTTGTCTCCAGTCCAAAACTCATTGTTCTCATTCAAAACTAGACTAGCCTGCGGTCGTCTTTCACTCTATAAAAATGCCTTGTTTTTGAGAGCTCTTCGGAACTCTCGCTGGGCCCTGCTGAAATCACTTGAGCCAATGGAACTTCCGTTGGATCACTGAGCTGAAATCACTCAACTCGTCCAGAACTCTTGCCGGACCACCTTGCTGCTGCTTGGCCCTCCAGATTCCCCTCGGTCTCCACGCCGGGTTTCTTCATCTTCAATTTGGCTGCTCCAGGGCTTCGGACAGGTGGCATATGGTTTATTTTCCCCCGACCTCTTTCTCTCTTCTCCTTTCTTAGTTAGGAGTGTACTTGTGTTTTTATTATTTTTCTTGCTTAATAAATATTGTTATTGTTTGAACTGCTTGCCTCCTCACTGACCCAAACCGGTATACATAGAATAAAAGATCTCGCTGCGTTGCCCTGCCTCTCGTTAGCCACGAGTGTGCTCAAGCTAATTTCCCCAAGTTTTGCTTATTTGGTCTGGTATTTGGGTGTCCTTACCGGGACCCCCAGTTTACAGGGTAACAGTTTTATTGGCTTATAACCAAGTGAGGGCGGGGGTCAAGGTGGAACAATATAAGAAGACAGGCATATAAGTCTAGGGTGTCTTGCTTCTATGTTAGGAGGAGCAACACAAGTCTGGATGAAGGTATTAGCACTGAAATTGATCTGGAAAAGAATTGGAGGGTAACTCCTCTGCACTCCTTTGCAGATGTTCAGATGGCTTCTTGCCAGGCAATAGTTTTGTAGCAGCAGAGGGAAGAGTATGCAGCACATATATTTCTGTATATATACAGTATGATAAAGCAGGAAGGGTGGAAGTCCTCTGGGTTATATTGGTGGGTGGGATTTTTTTATGGCTGCAAAAGCTTGTTTATTTATTTGTCATGAAACAGAGTAGTATAAGCTTCATGGGACAATATTGGGAGTTTCAAAGCACATTCCTTACCAGCCAGCTTCAATGAAACATTGCTTTATAAGGTGCTAGAAATGCTCCAGTGCATAGCCAAGAGAAAAGACTTTCTGTGCATAATTTGGAATTCTCCTTTGTTTGAGGAAAGGAGAAGTCCTAAATCAAGGGAGGGCAACTTCTACAGTTCTAGGGCAAATCCCCTCCCTCAGAATATCCTCTGGTGTGGTGGCGAAAGGAAATAGATTGATTCCCCTTTTTCAAAAGGGGGTTATTCCACTGCTTCCTTGTGTGTCTAATTTTAAAGCAGAATCTTGCTTCCAGGAGAACTTGTGACCGTTTTATTCATAGATAAGCATTTGGGGAGCCAAACAAAATCAGGACGACCATAAGCTGGTAGAGTTTTCCCTGTGTCCTATCTTCCAAACTCTACACTCTGACAAAATAACCACCATCACCCTTTCCTTAAATCTGTGTGAGAGAGGATGAGTAAAGAGAGGGAAAAATAAACTGGAGGAAAGTTGAGGTTCTAGACTCATTGAGACCAGCTCCCTTATGTTTATTTTGTGAGTAAGAGAAGGTCAACAAGTTTAAACCTCATGCTACCCATTTAACGTACTGCGTAGTTATACTTCAGCCACAGTGCTTATTGGATCAAACACAACTTTATTTACCTCAGAGGATTATTGTAAGGATAAAATGAGGGAAGAGAAGCCCATGTATATTGCCTTGAGTTCCTTCGAGAAAAAGTGGTGCATAAATATAACCTGTGAAACAAATGAAAATTAGAAATATCTGAGCATTTGGTGAAGATGGAAGCACTTAAAATCAGATGACCACTGAGGAAGAGAATTGTTCAGTTTATGCTCAAGCAGAAGACCAGTGGCTGTTTGCTCATAACTTACTCAGACTGTCTCTGTGTTTAAATTTCTTGGTTTTTGTTTGTTTGTATTTAAAAATGCAACACATTGCTGTTTGCTTCATCTTAAATAAATGTTTATATGGTGGATGTGATAGAAAAGTGCTTTGTACTTTCTCTCTCTCCCACTCTCTTGACTTTTATATTGTTTCCAAACATTTATCTTTTGGTCAAAGATGATTTTCCTCTCTTCCGTATGAAGAGTATTCAGCAATACCAAAGGAACTCCACTAGTTTGGAATACATAGATTTGGGTTTATTTCTTGCATGGTGTGGTTTGTATGCATAGATATCTTGTAGCAGCCAAAGTATTTTGTGGCATTCCACAGCCTTTACATTCCTTGGCAGAGACACTGTTCCAGCACCCTCCCATTCTCCAATCCTATTACCTAGGTCAGCATTTCATTTTATCACTTTGCTCTATTTCCTCTTCTAATGTAGATCTCTGTTTTCCCAAGCTGTATTGTTATCACCAATTACCTGTTAAATAGGAGGTGAAATAATGTAGAAGTTGTTGAGGGAGCTGATCTTAATCCTTAGATGGGCTCCTATATATGGCTACAGACTGTCCGATTATGTG
This sequence comes from Iguana delicatissima, assembly GCA_948472985.1. NCBI lineage: Eukaryota > Metazoa > Chordata > Lepidosauria > Squamata > Iguanidae > Iguana > Iguana delicatissima. The sequence goes on along the minus strand of CAOKZL010000378.1, from coordinate 686,897 downwards.
GTTCCAAACCACTTAGGCCTTTAAAGCCAATGTCTGTGCCTTGAATTGGATCTGTAAATGAATCAGCAGTCATTAGAATAAGTGCATCATGGATAGTATTATTTGAGTGCCTCGTTCCTACATGCATTCCCACTGCCACATTCTGTACAAGTTGCAGTTCTAAACTGTCAAGGGCAGACCACTGTAGACTTCATTACAACAGTCTAATTTGACTCTAACCAAAGCATGTGTCATTGTGGCTAGCTCAGATTTATCTAGGTAAGACTGAGTTGTTAAACCAGGTAAATCTGTGCTAGGATTTTGGGCAATCAGTAACGTCTGCACCTCTAGACATGGTGCCAAGTCCAGGACAGTGTACTCTTGTTTGAAGGGGAGCAAGACCCCTCTGTCCTTATTAGCAGATTTTCCAAACCATAGTACTTCACCCAGATGAAGTTTCAGTTTGTTAGTCCTCACATTCTTAGTACTGCTTTCTGGGTTAGATAGTAGAAAAGAGAGGTAGAGTTGTGTGTATACTGATTGTATCTTAGCCCAGAGGCCCAGAGTAGTTTAATGTAAATGTTGAAAAGCATGAGGACAAGACAGAAGCTGCCCAAATGGCAGTGGTCAAGGACAGGTCACCTGCTACCATCACTTGGGTCCATACTCCAGAGAAAATTTAAAAGCACCATGACACTGTACCTTCAGATTCCATACTAGAGGGAAGGTCCAGAAGGATGCCGTGGTAAACAATTAAAAGTGACTGAAAGATCCAAGAAAACCAAACTGAGTTACCCTCTCTTCGTTCTCCTATGTAAGCCATCCATCAGGTTAACCATATTAGGTTTTCATATTCCAAAGATGTGGCCCCTTAGGGTAACCTTGTGTCCTGCCTCACAAAAAACACTCCTCTTTTTGAAAACTTCTTTTTGGAGGAGCTGTCCATATCCAGTTCAGGTCTGGTTTAAGGATAAAGCATTCTCAAAAGGAATAACAGGGTCCTTGAAGTTGATGAGTAGAATGAACACTTGGACACTGCACTGTGCAGGCATGCAAGAAAAGCTGATCACATTCTTCTCTACTATTTTTTTTCTTTTGGGTTTTCTGAGTTTGAGTACGAATATGCAACTTTATGCACATTTTTGCCCTCTTTCTTCTCTGGAAAAGAGGATGAGTTTCCAGTTTGGCAATGTGTAAGCAACTACCAACTGCATCTTCATACCATTGTCCTTACATTAATCTTGTTTGGGAATGGTGACATGAATTTATGTCACTGTGTGCGGAGAAGACTGAAAGGGAGAAGCAGGAGGATGAAGGACCCCTCCCCCACTTCCATATTGCATTTTATTGAGCTGTTGTGTGCTTTTCTTTTGTCTTATGACAAACATCACAATGACCTAGTTCACTGCAACATCTCAGCATGCTCCTTCCCCCGTGCTTCCTTTCTACTGGCGTGACTTGTGTTCTCATATTTCTTTCCCTAATGCTGGGTAAATGGTGATTCTCCATGCTACATTCCTTAGAAAAGCAAAAAGGAGAATGTTGTCCCTTTGGCGGTCACAGATGAATGGCTGCCTTTAGGCAAAGGTAACATGGTGCCGATACATTTCTTGTCTTTTCATGCCTACAACCAGTATTATCGTTCCTACATTTTCAAAAGCTACCTGGCCTCAGCTATGTCCCTTGGATAGGGAATGAAAAGGCAAATATTTGGAAAGGCCTGTTCTTTCTAATAAAAAAAATGCTTTAAACTTTTCATTTTAATTTAAAAAAAAGCTCTTCAGTATCTCAAAAAGATCTCTCTTTTTCTTGACAATTTTAATTGAGGTACTGGGAGTAAAAAGTGCTTAATCAACTAAATTCTTTAATGGTTTGACAAGGTTTTTAATGACTTTTTGGCAATGAGAGAAAGTGCGTGGGAAAGTAACCACCATTTTCAACATGTAGTCAGGCCAGCAACAGTCTTAATGATATAATCTAGGACTCTCTGGAATTGATAGTAGTTATCTATAGTGGAAAGCTGAGCTAATCTAAATCTTGAGGTTTGTTCTTTCTTTACAGCATTTATTTGTTGCCTCTCAGCCAGCCAGCTCACATCTCCAGGCAACGTACAATGGGTAATTTGCAAAGTAGGTCTTGAGAACCCATTCCCAAGGGATCTGTTCTTGCTGACAGATCCCCAAATCTGTCTTTCTTAATCCACTGTACACTGATTAGACTGAGACATTACATTGAACTCAAGGTAGTATTCATAGGCGTTTCCAAGCAATCTCCCATCTTGGTACCAATCAGACCTGGGTCTGGTTATTTTCTATAAAGTTGGGTGCATTGTGTACCTTTTAGATTAGACCACAGGTTCTACTGCAATTTATGAAGCTGTCTCCATCAGTGTACCAGTTAGTGTATCTGGTGGCTTTGTGCCTTCTCACTTAGATTAGGCCATGGGTAGACAACCTTGTATCTTCCAGATATTTTGAACTACAGATTCTGTCAGCCACAACCAGTATGCCCAATTGTCAGGCATGAAGAGACTTATCATCTAAGACATCTGGAAGACACTGGGATGACAACCTCTGCATTAGATAGGTGGTGACAGGAACCATTAGTGCAAGTCTTTGTTTTTGGGAGTGTTCCTTCTTTGCTGGGATATCTAGAAGCACAATATTGTGCTTGGTTTTCTTCTCTCTTCTTTCTCTCCCCACCTGCAGTAACTCACACATGCTTGGTACAAGAGTGAATCATCTGAGCCAATTTTTCTTAATCTGATTTCATGCAAGACTTAAAAAGACTTGCTTTGACTTTTCCAGTTGTGTTTACCACTTCAGAAATTGCAGTTCAGCATCCCTTGTACAAAAGAGTTGAAAGCTAGAGCATCTAACGTAGAAGCACAATGAATCCTTCAGGAAACAGGCCTTGAAGGAAGAAGGCAGTTGTCTTCTGAAGGACAGCTTCATCCCCCTTTTGTTCCATTTTTAAAGAGAAAAATAATAACGAATTACATTTTGCATGTTCAAGTGGTTAAAATGTTTCATAGTCATACATAATGTAGGAGTGGGGAAAGGTAGGAGAACATGTTACAAGGAAGGGCAGAGATGAGATTTGAACCAGGGACTTTTGATCTGTAGCTTCCTCTTAGGTATTATGTGACAATAATCAATCATGCCCAGTGCTTAGAGAAAACTTGAGTGATGCTCTTTCTAACAAGAAGCAAGCTCTGCTAGTAAGTATGATTAGCTCTTCATCCAGTAGAATAAAGGATAACCCACAATGATTTTAAAACTCAGATGATAAAAACTTTGTCCCATAACTTGCTAGGAGTCAATGAAATTTTACCCAAGCACCGCCTTGTAGCCTGCATGATAGATCATGTGTTTGAACATTTTACCATTTTGTTTTACTGCATTTTATGTTTTGTTTTGGTGGTGCTCTTTGTTTATATTAGATTTTAATGATTTTGAAGGGGATTATGGGAGTTTTGGTCAAGTTGGAAGGTGTTACTTGGGGAAGGGTGGTCTAAGACAGTTATATTTCCTTCTGTTTTCTGTGTTCTAGCAGAGATCTTTCCTACAATGATGCCTAAAATCCTTTTGAATTGAAGATGCTGAGGACTGAACCTTTAGCTATACAAGTACAAAGGAGTGCTCTATTGCTGAGTTATGAGCTTAGATTTGTCGATAGAGGGATATTTTGTAAGAATAACAAACAAAAGACAAATCTTCACAGTGAGTAGTTCACAATCTAAATTTCCATAGAGAAGAAAGAAGATAGAAAGGAGAAAGAGAATGGATGAAACTGAAGATGATACGGAAGATTGCAGTTTGTATTCTCATCATACCAAATTAGGATCAGTTATGTATCTTTTTAATAATGTGCCTCTTGGGATATTCTCTGATTTTTAAAATAAGATGGATCACTCACAGTTTATTATGTGGAGCATCACCTTTTGTAAAAGTAAGTTTAGGATTTTTCTTGTCTTTCTTTCCTTTACCTCAAAGCCTGACACTTTTTAAAAAGAGCACTGAGAGAGAATGTCTCGCTTATTTGGGAACTTCAGCTACACAATATAGGTCGAGTCTCTCTTTGTTGAGATCATGGAGGAAATGAGTTTTCTGACCTGTGGGTGTTCCTGCATTAGTTGTAGACAGAATTTCTGCATGAAGACCATGGTATGGGTTTTTTGTATCTGTGCTTCCTTGCTGCAGGAAATGCTGAAAACAGAAAAAGACAGGATGGAGGGAACTTCAGGTTAAATTTTCCCAGATAGGACTCTAGACCTACTTCTGTTTTTCCTGTTAGCATTTGTCTTCTGGACATCTACCCACTACCAATATATTCATAGAGGCCTCATGTTTCACTTTTCATATGTTACATAGTTTGCTAAAGTTGAAGTTATCTCAAGGGTGTAAATAGATGAAAAATTTATTAATAAAGACCCAATTTGTATATGCTCTCAAAGGGGCAATATAAGGACAGGAAAAAAGACAACACATAAATACGTAGTAAAATAATGCACAATTTTACAATGTACGAAATAATTATTACATTTGTACATTGCCTATGGCCTGTACATACCTATTTGTAATTTAATTTTTGGAGGTGGAACCCCAGAGGTCTTGAAGTTAGTATTGGTAGGGAGACCTGGAGGAAATCTCAAGTGGGGATGCAATCTGTTCATCTTTAAGTCACTGGTGGGGAAAGTTCTCCAGATGTTATTGACTTGTAAATCCGATCAGCCCTAGGCAGTATAACTAATGGTGAAGGAGGATGGGAATTGCAGTCCAACTGATGTTTGGGGGTCACACATTTTCCTCCAAGTATTTTGGAGTGCCTTAATATTAATTCATTTTTCTTTTAAGCCTTTAGCTGATACTAGACTTCTAAATGTATGTTCACTGTGTGGGGTTTGCAATAGATTGGCAGCAGTTTCTGTGTCAGTTGTTTGAGATGAGCAGCAACAAATTTCCTTTTCCTTTTCCCTGTATTATAGTGCTCAGGGTAACCATTTTTAAGCTGCTAATATGCATCTCCTTGTTGTATTTTTCTCTAAAAGGTTCTTATCTTCTTATACCTTCTTTCAGACAGGAAGATTTTCCAACTGCTTTAAATAGTTTCCATCTCCTTGTCTCCACTATCTTGCGTCTTTTTTGTGGTGTGGATAAACAGAAGTGTACACAGTTATGTCCATGCATCACTGTAGATTTGAAATGGCGTTATGGGTGTATCTTATTCCCATTCTCGATGGCTAGCTTCCTTTTTCATAATCCATGCTGGGAAACCAGTCCTATGATCCTGTGAATGTCTTATAAAAAGCTCCAATGTTGGAGGGTGAGAAATTTTGCTCATCCTGAACCAACTGCCACAGAGTTTTCCTCAATGAAAGCACTGTGAAAGTACATCTCTCTCCCCTCTGAAAGTACATTGGGGGTGCGGCAGTAGGTGTTGAAAAAGAGAAGACCCATAACTACAGGATCTGCTGTGCCCTCAGCCACACTCACAACATGAGGTGGGAGTCACTCAGACCAATGATAATTGATAGGCCTGTTCTCTAATATAATTCTCTTTTAGAAAGTCAACACACTTGGCCACAAAAGAATAAAATTTTCTGTGAATCACCACCTCCTTCTATCTGTCCCAGATCTATTGCCAGAAAGTTCAAGAATTATGGAAGAAAAGAAAATCTTGCAATTTCCATAAATTGTCTCAGCAACAGAGAAAATGGCATTGTGACCTGCACTTGGGCTGCATCCTGGCAGTTCTCCACCCCTGCTTTAACAGAAGTATCACGTGACACATGTGTCCATAAGAGGAGAGTGCAGAATTCCTATCTGTCATGTTCAGTTTCAGGCATCCTAAAATTTTGTTTAAACTTCGAAACCATGCAGCCTGTTAGCATAACACCTCTTCCTGTTCTTTCCTGTTTGATTGTAAAGAAAACAATATTACTAAAAGAATTTATATTGCTAATCATCAGTATTTTGTTCTGTGCTGCAATCACTGTGATACCCGTTACACAGACGATATGCAACTGTGACACTGTAGACGGTTTTGTTGGGCTGTTCTCGTGGTTATTCACCATTGTTTGTGGCCATATGAACTGATATGAGTTGCAGTCCAGCAACATCTGGAAGACTATAGTTGTCCACCTCTAAATTACATGTTATGGCTTAAATCTGATTGCTGGGTAGCTAGGTCAACTAGAATAAACCGACTGAATCAATTATTGACTTACCATTTAGAAATTAATATATTGGGACTGCTTTGGGTGATAGGGTAGACTTAAAATTACAATTTTACCAGGTTTGCTTAACAACTCATCTTTCTTTCACTTTCTTAGGTTCGTTGTTGTATGCCTTCAAGTCATTTCTGACTTTTGACAATCCTAGGGGGACTCCTATTGTGAGGTTTTCTTGACACATTTTTTTTCAGAGGAGATTTGCCCTTGTCTTCCTCTGAAGCTGAGAGAGTGTAGCATGCCCAAGGTCGGCCATGGATTACTGTGGATGAGCAGGGATTTGAGCCTTGTATTCCAGAGTCCTAGTCCAGTGTTCAAACCACTACACCATGTTGGCTCTCAAAGCCCACAGCGCCTAGCATTCCCTGCCAATCTTCCATCCAAGTAGTAGCCAGGCCTGACTCTGCTTAGCTTTGGGTTTATTCACGGTGGTACGGCTATAGGCTATAGGTGGTAATGATGCATCTCTCAGAGCCTTTTATATGGATTACTGTGTTTATGTGAAATGTTTTGAGCCCTTACAAAATACTGTATAAACATAAAAGGTGCTGATTACATACACATTTCTGAATCAGTTGCTGGATTGACTCCCAGCAAATAAGTTGCAGGAGCCAGCGTAGTGTAGTGGTTTGATTCTTGGGCGATGACTCTGGATACTAGGATTTGAATCTCCACTCAGCCATAGAAACCCACTGAATGGTCTTGGGGAAATCACGCTCTCTCAACTGCAGAAGAAGGCAAGGGCAAACCCCCTTCAAATAGATTTTGCAAGGAAACTGTGTGGTAGGTTAACCTTGTCAGAAATGACTTAAAGACACCCAACAACAACAAATAGCTTGCAGTTCAAATGACAGGGCCAGCTAGATTGATAGAACGAGTTAGCATGATTTCTAACAGAGGACTGCCAGCATGTCAAACATATGGCTTCACTATTTGAAGAGCTACTTTAGTCATTAGGGGCTGTAGCATGTTTCACAGATGTGTTCCTTTAACAGAAGGTTTCTTTCCCTGATCTTAGTATCTACCCTGTTAAGTCATAAATAATCTTCTGTCATAAAAAAGGGAAGGAAAAAATGTGGAGCACCTTTAAGAGTAACTGGTTTTCATTTTTGCATGAGCTTTCATGGATATAAATCCATTTCTTCAGATGCAGTACTGAATGGCATTAAGGCATCAGGCATAAAACCTTAATACCACCCAGTACTGCATCTGTAAAAGTGAGTTTATGCCCACAAAAGCTCGTGCAAAAATAAAAACCAGTTTGTCTTAAAGGTGCTGCCACATTTCTTTTCTTTTCTTTTTTCCTCCCCCTTCCAGGAAACTTATAAACCCCCTTGTTGAAATAGTTTCATGGGCTATCTGTTAATTTCCACATGCACTTCAAAGTGCTGTTTATGGCCTGTAATTTATTTTTTTATTGCTTGGGTCCCTGCTTGCTGAAAGACTGCATTTCCCAATATGGGCCTACTTTAGATTTAAAATCTATGGAGCTAAGCTTTTCTCTTTGTTCTCTCACCATCACAGGCCTGTTTGGTGAGGACACACAAAAGAGCCTTCTTGGTGGCTGCTCCCATGCTGTGGAATTCACTTCCGTGGGAGGTTAGGCTGGCCCTCTCTGTAGTCTCCTTTCATTAACAAGCAAAGACCTTTTAATTAAACAGGTATTTGATGGTTAAGTGATTGCAGGAAGTCTTTTAAAGGTGTGTTTGTGTGTGCTGTATTTTTATATTCAATATTCAGTTTTAAAAATGATTTTACATTTTTTAAAAATAATGGTATTTTGATATCATATCTTTTAAAATTGTGTTTTAAGTTTTTTATCATCAGGTTTTTAGCTTTATCATGTTTTAGCCTTGTTGCAAACCATCCTGGGTGCCACATAAGGAGAAAGGCAAGAAATGAATGGGTGAGAGAAAGAAAGAGGCGAACATGGGCCAGTAACAAATGAATCACAGCATCTTCTGAACCCACCTTCAGATTTCAAAAATAAGACTGGGCAATTTCACAATATAAGTCACATTCAGAAGCAGCATGCTTGACTTTTTTTTAAATTTATTTTTAAGTGGTTCATCCAGAGCAGAGGGGAGGTTAGATAGGAAGAAGGGAAGGAAGGAAGGGGGAACTAAAGTTAGAAAAGGAGCCAGAGAGTGGCTGCTGGTGATAGATGATTACAGCTCATTTCAAGGCCACTTCCTGCATGCCAGTGATAGGACAGTAAACAAACGCCTCTTCGGAAGCACAGAAACAGGCAGGAACTAATGTGTGGAAGAGAAAGGTCACAACAGGGTCTAACTCTGCCTGGCCAGAGGAAGCTCTTAGTCATGTGACCCTGGGAATCTGGAACCTTGTGTGTCTGTGGGAGGGTGGGGGAGCAGCTTGCTCTGCTTATTGTTGCTTTCTGCATCCTTCCCACTATCCACCCTGTAGACCAGATTGCTCCTTTGCATCATCATCAAGAGCAGCAGTTCTTCCTCCTTCCTTCTATATCCCCTCCAAGAATGATTTGGCATTCCTAATGCCACTGAAATGCCAATAGGTTCCAACCAGCACTTCACATCCTACCTCCTCCTGTCATCGATTTATGTCCCAGGAAAATTTAACCACAAAGCTACCTTCAGAAAGCGCAAGGCCGCCCTCCCCCTGTTTTTTAGACTCCTTGCACCTGTCTTGTGCCCTGTATTTTCATGCTTTCCTTCTTGTTTGGCAAGTTTTTATTTGGGCATAATTTTCTCTTGGTGCCTGGGCTCATGCCATAAAGAAATGCAGATATTTGAAACTGGTACTACGTCCAGTAGTAAAGAGCTTGTGCAAATTCAGCCTGGTACATTGCAAATCTCATGCCATTTGCATCAAGTTTTTCAGGGAGAGTGCAGAGGCAAATAAATATCCAGAAGAGAAATGGGCAAACTCTCTCTCTCTTTCTCTCTCTCACTTGCATGTGTGTGCACCCACACCCACACCCCATTGTAAGGATGGAAAATATGAATGAAACACCTATCCCACTGTGCTAGAATGTACATTATAATTTTGTTACTTTTAATGGGAAATACTTTCGCATATGTTTCTTGTGCATTTCTAACCAGTAATAGGAAACCTTCTACTATCAAGGATTTCATCATGCACACAAATACCATGTGTCAGATCTAGTACCCACAGGTTTGTTTCATTCACACACATACAGGCACAAATGCTGGCTGGGGAAAAGGAAAATCTAGTCTTAAGCATAGTCTAAGTTCAGAGGGTGCTGGGTTGAAGACTGCTGTGGTTCTGTCCTTTTCTGTTGGGATATCTCCCTCTGCGTATGAGTGAGATATGTCCGTGGGTCTCTTTAGCCCAGTTGGCAGCCTGCCAGGGTTACAGCATCACATGGATGGGAAATAACCCAATTGAATGCTCTTCTTTCTTCATTCACACAGGCTGACCAACATAATCTGTTGTCTGAATGGTGGCTTTGGCTTTATTATTTATTGTCTGCTGAGTGGGTTTTATCATACACAAGGTGCTGGTACCTTTATATCATTTTCCACAGTTTGCATTGCTTTCAGTACCGTTTATACCAGGGAAATTCCTGATAGATTATGCTTTATATGAGAGTAATTTAATCCGTTTGTATCTTTTTTTCCTTGAGAGAGCTACTTTAGCATAGATACTAAGAGACGGAGCAGTGAATCAGAAAGGCTCTAATTTGTGCTTCGCCTTTGCAGTTCACAAAATCTCAACAAGCCACTATCAATGAGCCTGATCTCCTCCCATCACATTTCCACTGTGTGGAAGAAAGTAATATTGACTTACTTTTCAAGGTTGTCATAGGGAGGTTATCTCAATGATGCATGTGAAGCTGCACTCAGAATAGCAAATACAGCAAAATAGCAAAATGTGCTATGCAAGCGATAAGTATTACTGTTAGGCTGACCTGGTGTTGAGTTTCCATGTTGAAAATATTACTAGCATGAGTGATGTTACAGGGAAAGAAGCCCAGAAAGAAATGTGGCTTCATTCCTTTCCCTTCCCTCTCAGTACTTGGACTCTTGAAAATGAGGCAATTCCTTTTGTACACACAAAAGTTGGAGGAGGTGCAATACTAACTGTACTGTTTTTTTTTCCTGCCAAGCTGTGACTGTGGCATGTTTATCTGTAAGAGATCTGCCAAGTGGACGGACTCCAGAGACTTCTAGGTACCCCTTTCTTGCCCCCACAAATACCCTTGGAAAAATATTGTGTAAAAGACAATTAATTTTTGCTTGCCATGGAAAACTTTTTTTGCCTGCTGTTTTTGTATCATGTCTCACTGAAAAGTAATGAGAAAAAAGGGTACAAGAGAGAGAAAGAGGCTTCTAAAAGGCCCAGAGTTGCCTTTTAAAGTGAAATACCTCCCCTGCCACCACCACTCTGCCATTAGCTTGAATGTGGAATTGAAACACTCTCCACTGCAACCAAGCAAAGAAGCAGAAATTGGTTTGGAACAAATAATGAACAGTGACCCAAATTACCCTACATGAGAAGACCCTTTCACAGGCAGTGTTCGTCTTTGACATTAACAACAGTGTGGATTATGTTCTCTTGTCCTGGGAATGAGTTTGGCTCATCAGGTATCTTTATGCATGATCAGTCTGTTGTGCAGATTTTGAATGCATGTCATTTTCCTGTAGGATGATATGTAGTCACCATAGTTTGCCTGCATGTACCACTTTTGCTGCAAGAATGTTGCCAGACCTTCAAAACACCACATTTTTGTAAACACGTTAGAGAAGTTTGATATTTCTTCTGAATTAGACAGTTCATTTCTATGGATCCTTTTTTTTTTTGGTGTGTGTCTGATACCTAACAATTGCATCTTGTTGTTGTTGTGTGCCTTCAAGTCATTTCTGACTTATAGTGACTCTAAGGCAAACTATGGCCCTTTCCACATGCGGGGCGGCGAAATGGGGCGGTGCACGCAGGGGCGGAGCTTACTTGGAAGTGGGTTGCTCTGTCCCCGCAGAGAGCGCTCACTCGCCACTCCACATGGCGGCGAATTTCGGCGGCCGCCATTTTAGGGCAGCATGCCAGCCGGAAGCCCGCCCCCGGGCAGCTCTGCAGAGATGCACTAGCGCGTCCCTGCAGTTCTAAATGGGGCGCTGCGACGGAGCAGCGCGTGCAAGTTTCATAAAAACCACTTGAAAAGTGGTTTTTATAAAACACGCAACGCCACCCCCGCGGCCGTGCGAGGGTGGTTTGAGGTGTAGAACCTCACTTTTTTTGACCACCCTAGCGCGCCCCGCAGTGTAGACGACCTCCATGTGAGGTCGTCCCAGCGCAGGGTTTTACCCCCGTGTGGAAAGGGCCTATTACAGGGTTTTCTGGAGCTGAGTGTATGTGATGCACCCAAGGTCACCAGTGAGTTTCCATGGTCAAGTGAGGATTTAAGTTCTGGTCTTCAGGGCTGTAGTCCAAAGCTCAAACCACCACACCATGTCGGCTCTCAACACTTGCACCTAACCATTGCGAAGTCCACTATAAGTAGTAGTGAGCAACCATGCTATTCTTTTAAACACTTATTTTAAAAAGATTTTAATGAGTTTCAGGTTGGTTTCCTCCTGTTGGAATGCCTGAGTCCGTGTAATATAGTGGTTAGAGTGCTGGACTAGGTCACACACTTCATTTCAACTGTGAAACTTACTGGAGGACCTTGTTATTCAGTGTTTCTCATCCTGTGAAATAGTGTTGTTGTGAGTATAAAATGAGTATGAGAAGAGAACAAAGTAAGCCGCATTGGATATCTTTGAAGAAAGGTGGAATAGGAGTGTAAGAAACAAGATAATTCATTTTACCTTTGTTTTCTACTGCTATGAAATTTCTAAGTAAACATCTAGACTAGACTGTCTCCAGCCTGATGCCTTTCAGATATGCTGGAGTATAACTCACGTATTCCTTACATGTTGTAGTGGCAGGTGTCCTGCACTGGCAAAGGGTTTGACTAGAGGATCTTTGGAGACCCCTCACAGCTCTGTTTGCATGAAAGGAATTTAGAAAATTCTGTAGAGTCTATGCTCTCCCTGCCCTGCTCTCCAAATTAAAAAATAGGTAGGACAACCAGCAAATTGGCGTTTTCTTTCCTCTCCACAACAGTATACTACATCACACAGTGACTAAAACAAACCAGTGATACACTTTCAGCAAATCAGGAGGGAGACCCCAAGTTTTATATTGCCCTCAGAACACCCTTGTTCCACCAGTAAGGGATGTTAGGCCATTGCTGTGGTGAGAACGCATTCTACTGCTTGGATAGAAAGTATTCCTTGAGGTTAGGGTCTTTAATGCGTTCTTTTGGCAAAATAAGCTATAGAAAAGCTGACAGAATGTGAAAAATATGTTGATTAATCAGGATAACAACACTGGAATAATAATGTTGTTAGTGTTGCTGTTTTAACTCTGATATTCCTAAGTCCTATTAGGCCTCTGTAGAAAGATGAAATCAGACCCAGGACTTGCAAGCCATATATGCAACTACCTAATTTACATTCAGCGATTCATATTTGCGAGTCAGTTATTTGTGACTTTCTTCAACTTCTGCCCTGCCCACCTCAGATGCTTTTTTTCTGGGGGAACCTTCCCTTTCAGTAGCTTCAGTAAAGCTGTGCAGCACTTTAAAAACGTGCCTCTTGCCCTCCTCCTCCAGCATCTGCTGCCTGGCCAAAGAAAGGCAGCTTGCAGCCCAATTTTTCAACACCACAAACCCTCTCCTGATGCCCCACACACCCAAGAAGGGAGATGGGCAAGAGAGAGGAAGTATAAGGCCACCATGCTGACTCCTCCCTCCCCTCTTCTTTCCCTGAGTTGGTTTAGACCCTGGTTGCTGTTCTCTCCACCATGTCCTGGGCGTCTTCCCACAGGCACACGTATATATTGTGATATTTGTGATTTTCCTCTTTTGCGAGGTTGCTGTATTCCTAACCCTAATGAATATGGAGGGCCAACTGTGCTTGCAATAGTCTCAGTTTTCTAAACAGTTTTCCCATTAATTGGCTGTTCTTGTTTTATGTCCGTCTTAGCCTTATTGAAGAGGTATTGTTCGTATTCATTTGTAACTTAGTGCCATTATGGATATAGCTCCTGGGAAGATGTCCAGAGCACCCTATCTGATCTGGTCCTGTTGTAGACAGATGGTGTGAATGAAATATTTGGAGACATGATATGAACTCCATCTTTTGACACTTCCCATCTTGACCACTAACCAGAGCTTGGAAGAGTTACATTTGAATTACAACTCTCAGAATCCTCCGGGCAGCATGGCTGTGGGATAGAATTGAAAAAGTAATGTTTCCAAGCCCTGTGATTAACATCTAGCAGAGGGAGAGGGATGAATGGATAGAATACCTCTTTTACAAGAATGGGTAGTCATAACCCTCTTGAAGGAAGTGGTTATCCAGGACTCTCCTTAAGAAGTGCTTATCACTGGAACAGAGAAATTTAATCAACTGTTGCCTCCTTGTTAATATCCCCATTTGGGGGAAGATCTTGGAGAAGATGGTGGCAATTCAGCTCCCAGTATTTGGGATAAAATGAATTATTATCCAAGCTTAATTTCGTGAAAAGATGTTGGTCTCTCTAATAGATCATCTTTGCCAGGAGAGAAGCAGGATTCTTTCCTATTGCCAATGCTCTTTGATTTTTCATCACCATTTGTAAGTTGCTCTGAAAGGCTTTGTTGCTAAACAGCAGGTATAAATATACTAAATAAAAATAAATAAATACGTATTTTGATTCTATGGACTGTGAAATCTTGCTGAACCTTTTCTGTTGGCCTTGTATTGGAGGCACAGTGATATGGTTGGCCCATTCCTATCTGCGGGACCAATATCAGAAGATACAACACTGGATGATTTCTGCACCATTCTAAAGTTTTTAAACATCTGAATGACGATATGGAGGAGTTAGTTAGTTAGATATCTAAAATATGTAGTTGCTGTGTGATCCCTGTCTCAGTCAGGTGATGCCATGCAGGTCTGGACACGATAATAGGACTGGATGGGAGCCAGTAAATCCAGTATGAATCCCAACAAGATAGAGACACTATGGGTAGATAGCTCTTATGTCAGGAAACTAGGTGTGCAGCCTGTTCTGGGCAGGATTGTTCTCCTTGTGAAAGAATGGAACCATAGCTGAGTGTGGTCCTTGATCCAGCTTTGTTACTTGAAACCCAGCCGGCCTTTTACCATTAACCTGACCTGAGTGATCCATGCTCCAGCAAACTTCCAGTTGGGACTACTGTAATGTGTATATGTTGGATTGCTGTTGAAGATTAACCTGGAAGTTTCAGCTAGTATAGAATGTCTACCAGAAATGTAGCTGCACCTGTTGTTTTTGATGTAGAACAGAACAGAGTGAATATATTCTGTGGCCAGGAATTTGTTGTCAGTACAAGAAATGAACTGAATTCGCAGTGACACTAACTGTATCATATATATTTTGTTGCTCTTCCTGTCAGGTGGACTGCAGCCATACCAGGTGCTGACACGATGACAGCAAGCACCATCGCCGATGTGAGCATCAAGTCTAAAACCCGTGTTTGCAAAACAATTGAGAGGTGAATGTTTTTAATGCTATTTTTCTGGTGCTTTGTAAGCAGCATTGGGACTGGACTTGGTGAGAGCAAGATCTTGCCAGTTTTTAATTGTACTTCTAAAATGAACTTAAGTTTCCCTTAACTTTCCTGGGTTATCTGAATGGGAGAATGAGGGCTTACCCAGACTGTCCAATGGTGTACTTACCGCTTTCATTTCTGAGATCCAAATGCTGTTTCTTTTTTCTTGGTGTATTTTTCAGTAGTTCTTGTCAGTTGTTGTAACTTTTTACTCCTTAGTTGAATAAGGCATTTTTTCCTGCCTGGGTAAATTTTGAATGCCAGACCCATGTGTGCATCCCTTGTTGTGGTTCATTTCTTGTTTGGAGGTGTGCCTTCTATGTGCAGCGGCGTGGGCAGTGTCTATCAACATTTCATACTTCACACAAACGCTGTCTTTTGCCCTCTATTTGAGAATGTGTTGCAAGGAGTGCTGGGACTAGGGAGGAACTTTGGAGTTGTATGAGGTGGGGAGAACTGGCAAGTGCTGCTGCCTTATAGCCATCCCCCTAAAAAGAAGTGGAACAGTTGGGACAGGGGGCACATCATCCATACCTCAGCTAAGTTGTTGGAAGGACAAAGGAGGGAGCCATCTCAATTAGAGAACAAATGCAGCCTGCACTTTCCACTTTTATTTCAAAACGTTGATATCCCACCGATCCCTTCCAGGTTCCTAGGCTTTCCCAAGCAGTGTTTTTGCAGCTTTGCCACCTGTACCTCCTTATTTCCCCTCCTCCAATACATCTCTAGGAGAACTGATTCTCAGACAAAGCTGATGTGTTAATTTTTAAAAATCTAGAGGATTTGTATTAATTCTGTAAGCTATTGCAAAGTTTTAATCTTGGTGTGAAATCATACATATCCTGCATATGCATTTCCTCTTTCTCCATCATCAGTCTCCTCTTTCATCTCATTTCACACAAAGTACATGTATATGTGTAAAAGAGGAAAGGAGATCTTGCATGAAAGAAGAAAATACAGTGATATCATCATCACAGCTTATAGCATTAGAGCTAATAATCTACAGATTTTTTAAAAACTGTAAGGAAGCATGGGGGGAACAGGAGGAGTCTGCTGGTTTTTGCCGCACATCTGGAGGCAAAAATGGGAATGGATGCAAGGGAGTTGAACACACGCACATCTGACATTGCAACCCATGTCACTAGTAGACCACCCACAAATTCACTGAAATGAGCTGCACTTTTGTAAAAGTAGAGCATTGGACAGGGAAGTAACAAGAAGCAACATTCAGTGCTGTGGCATAAATTGACAGTCCGGATGAGCCCTAAGGCTTTGATGCTGAAAACAACACTTGCTTAGAACGGACATGGAGTTAGGGAATGACTGTATTTTGGACAGTTGAGGGAGATGGAGAAGCGTTACTGCCTACTGTGTATATATGCCTTCCACCTCTTCTGTCCACAGGTTTTTGGAAGGAGTCAAAAACCAAACAAGCTTGTTTGAAAAGAGGCAGCAGTGGGGCAAAAGAAACAAATGATTAGATCTGTGGAAGTTCTTCCCCTGCCATTAAAACTTATGGATCCATTTTATGCAGAGCCACACCACAGGTTTATGATAGATTTTATTTATTGCATTCCTTTTTCCTCCAAAGAGCTTCAGATTGTGTACGTTTGATACAGAGGCAAAGGGAACAGAGAAACAAAGTGAAATTGAATACTGAGGTTTCTCGTTAATTAAGGTGTTCATGCAGCTAATTTACTGAGTTTACAAGTTTTCCCCTTCCTGGATAACGTTTATGATAGAGGGAAGATGATTTCCCCAAAGTTATTCATGAATTCTATAACTATTTCCCGCTCTTATTTGTTTCAATATCTCACTTAATTGTTGAATAGAATTTTAGGGTAAACCAAGACCAACGATTAACATTTAACTTCTCATTTAGACTACTGTAATGTTGTCTGTGTGGGGCTCACATTGGGGACAACACAGAAGTTGCAGCTGGTGCAATATGTAGCAGTTAGACTCCTGGCAGAAGTGCTGTACAGTTGACCTTCTATATCCATGGATTCTGCATCCACAGATTCAACTATCTGTGGCTCAAAAATATTAAAAAAATCCAAAAAGAAAACCTTGATTTCGCCATTTGATATAAAAGACACCATTTTACTATACCATTGTACATACTGGGACTTGAGAATCCACACATTTTTGGTATCTTGGGGGTGTGTGATCCTGGAACCAAACCCTAGTGGACACTGGGGGCCCACTGTATAGGAAACACGTGAGTTTGGTTTTAGAGAAACTGCACCGCCTGATGCTGTGTTTCTCATTTAAGTTTGAGGTGCTTGTGATGACATTTAAAGCTCTAAATGGGTCGGGCTCCAGTTTGGAGTGCTTCTCCCTGTAATACTTGCCTGAGCATTAAAACTGTTGGGGAGCTTTTCCTCCTTTCCTCCATTTGCCATTAGTGAGAGCAATACACTATATGGAGATTTGGAACAGCCCATTCTGTTCTCTGCTGCTGGCTGTAGAATACCTGTCGCCTGAAAGCCTGCTCGGAATTCATGTTAGCCTCTTTTTGGCTCTTTCTTAAAACTGGCTTCTTACCAAACATTTTAGGACCAAGTAATCATAGTTTGATATGGTTGCAGATTTATGTTCTAGTGTATACAGCTGACTTTGTACAAAACAGTTTTAAACAATTAAAAACTTTAAAGCTCTTGTTTTATCTTGTTCTAACTGTTTCAAATCGTTATTTTGTTTCTTGGAATGTTTCTGTATCTGCCATCTAAAACAGATGTTGGCATAATTTGAAAATGCAGTTCCATGAATGCTATTCTCAAAGAAGGAAAAGTGAGTGTATGTAGGTACTGAGCTCTCAGATGGTTAGGTTTCGCCATATGATACCAGTGTGAAAACTTTGATCTTTTAATTACACTTAGGTCCTGCTCATTATCCAATTTATAAATATAGTCCCTCACTTTAGTTTTAAATCCCTCAAAAACAAAATATCTGTTGAGAGACTTTTGGTTATTAACTGGTCCTGGACTAGCTTAGCCCAGCCACCTATCTTCCATTGCTCGGCTAAGCACAGCTTAGGCAGATGATCATCTGTCATGTCTAGGACCCTTTTATAATACGTAAAAATTGCCAACTCAGACCTTGCTTTTACAGATGGTACACCTAACTCTGTTCTGAGGAAGGCAGCTGGAGTTCCTGGTGGTACTGCCAGCAAAGTTATTTTATTTCCTGAACCTTGCCCTGGGATCTTCAGATAAAGGGTGGCATACAATTTACTTTATTGCATGAAGAATAAGAAAAAATAATGCAACTGTAAATTCTTCTGCCTTTAAAGATTTTATTTAATTATTTTCTCTCATTCATTAGGATCCAGTTTGAAAGTCTAAATAATAAAGCCACAAAGACTATATTTCAGTGTGGGCCTTCAAAGGGGAAGTGCTTAGAGAGCATTGCCATCAAGCTAGCACCTAAAGCAGAGCCATCTGCTGTGGTAGAGAGAACATTAAAAGCACTGGAGAACTTGATGTGGGAAGCAAGACTGGACTGTTTCCAACAGAACATGCTTACTTCCAAGATGATTATTGGTGACCCATCTGTAGATCTCAGCATCCGGGAAGGCAGCAAGATTATCACAAAGCAGATAGGAGGCACTCAGAACCTACGGGCTGTTGGAAAAGTCAGCTTGAAAAATAAGCCTTTGAGTATCAAGGAGAAGATTTCAGAGTGGGAAGGGAAGAAGGGCACTCTCTCTCCTATATCTTCTTGTAAGGAGGAAGACCAAGGAATTAAAGAGGACCTCAACTCATTTTTTGGTGCTGTAGAAAAAATGACCAGGGAAAGTGTAGCAACAAGGGAAGTGGACACCAAAAGACTTATAAACTGGGAGCTGGAGTGTAAGAGGGCAAGCAAGGAAAATGAGAGAAGAACAAAGAGTCTGAAAAACACTGGGCAGCTTACAGAGAGAAAGATAGATGGGAAAGTAGGAGAGGGGGAACTTAATTCCAGTTTTGGGAGGAATGCTGAATTGAAGGATGGTAAGAAAGATACCCAGAAAGAGAATTTATCAGTCTTAAGTCAGGTGAAAAAGCTGGAGCAAGCTTTGAAGGGAGGCTCAGCTGAACTACAACCGCAATTGCCAGGTACTTATTATTCTCCACATTGTCTGCAAGAGAAATCAGATGAGATTCAAAGCCCTTCTGAAGGCCAAGAAAGTACCAGCCGGCCAGAACTTGCTAAGCGGCTCCTGAGCTTGGACTGTGAAGCCCCTGAACCAATCTTTGGGACACTGGAAGAGGTGAAAGCATCCCGTTTGAAGTGCAAAGCCAGCAATGAGGAAAATGTGTACACAGAGCCAGGGTTGCCTGAGAAGAAACCCTTTATCAATCCACTCCCCAAGCCTCGGAGGACTTTTAAACATGAGGGTGAAGAAGGATGGGTTCCACCAGCTAGAAATAAGAGGAACCTGCCCCCTCTCCCTTCTATTCCACCCCCTCCTCTTCCTTCTTCACCTCCCCCTTCAGCTGTCAGCAGAAGACTGAGGAATGGAAAGCATAAGACTAGTGTAGATCACAGGTATCTGTATACTTTTTTTTTTAATATTGAGTTTCCTACGACTCTGGTTTGTAGTTATTACTTCATGTCCCTGTGGTATGTATGTCCTTTATGACATTTATAATTGGATAATAGTAATTCAAATTAGTGGTTTGGTTTGGTTTTAGATCCATACAAAGGGATGGGGGTTGGTTCTAGTGCAAAGCATGTATGCCTTGGTTTGTACCAAATCCAAATATATGTTATGTTGTAGTCTCATGAAAGAATAGCTTGGCTATCTCTTCCCCATTGCAAAGGTTTGCTGGGATAGTGTGTTTGGCAACAAAGGTGCAGGTGCTAGATCCTTTCCCCCTCCCCCACACACCTCAGGCCTCAAATCCCTGTATACTTTGGCAACACAAATCCTACAACTAGTGAGTGGAGTTGAAGAGCAGGAAGTCTTGAAGCCCTTGACCAAGAAGGTGATGAGCGTTATTTCTCTATTCTGTCAATGGAGGGACCGTTCTTAACACGGCACCATCATATAGTGTGTAATCTGTCGTTTGATCTGGAGGAGCAGAAGAGCAGGGCTTGAATATGTTGTGCCACTTGACTCCCTGGCTTTTAAGTTGTCAGACATGAGCTATATACTGAGCTTTTCTAGACAGTACTTCTGTGTACTTCATTGCAGGCATTAAAGAACGTAAAGGAGACTTCTAGGGTATTAAACTTTTAAACTCTTTCCTAGTCCGGGAATCCCTGGTATTCCTTAGCCATTTCTGAATCACGTACTAATCAGACGAGATAGGATGTGTTCGTAATGGTATGGTGAAACTTTGTTGGCTTGTCCATCATAAAGTACATGCCACTTCACAGAAGTTTAAAAAGACAAAAAATCCCAAGGGATTTACAATGAAAAATTGTCACAGAGGACACAACTGTGGTTAAGAAAAAGGCAACAGAACATAAAGAATAAGAATCTGGACTTATTTTGGTAACATGTAGGTTTAGTTAGAGTGGGGTCTGAATTCTAAGGAATATGCTATAAGTTTCACAGAAAAAGTAGAGAGATGGCATCATAGAAGTGTGCTGGAAAGTCATCCTAAAGGTCAGCAAGGGGAAAAGGGGAGAATCCTTTGAAGGAGCAAGGACCTTAGGTAGGCTATGCGTTGTGGAGTTGGAGGAGTGAAAGGCATGGGCAAGGAGGGAATGGAATCTAAAAGAAGGAAGATCCCTCTCTATCCTGGGGACCACCATATGTTCTGAACTTATAACTCATGCCATCTGTACCAATGATATCATGCCAGTGATTATGCTACTGGGACTAAGGGAGGTTGTAATCCCTAACTGGTGGCAGGGGAGCTGCCTTGATGGATCTAAGAAAAACGCACACACTTTGTGATCGTTGTCCTGCATAAGATGAATATGCCAAGATGTATGTTCCTATTTAGTGTATGTGTGATTTGTTTTATGTCAATGTCTTAACAATGGTACATTGTCCTTCATACAACTGTTTTAATGCCTCCCCTTATGTTCCTTTACTCAAATATCACAGGAAGTCGTATGAGTTTGAGGACTTGTTGCAATCCTCTTCCAGAATGGTCGGGTGGACTGGTATGCTCAGACAAAGCTGGCTTTAACACGCACTTTATCAGAGGAAAATGTCTATGAAGATATTCTAGGTAGGCATTTGAGAGCTCAAGGGTGATGAGAGCTAACTTAGAATAGTGATGAATTAGTAAAAAACTTTGGATATATATCTCAGTTTGATACTGTGGTTTTATAACTATGTTAAATCCATTCTGAGGCAGCCATGAATTAATGTAGCATTCAGCTAGAATTGGGGGGGGAGCTTGTGACCCTCTAGGTGTTGTTAGACTCCAACATCCATCATCCTTAACTATGGATCATGATCACTGATGGTCTGGTTGTTCAGCAACACTGATGAAATCACAGGAAGCCCATCCTTTTATTAGAAGGAGCTGAGAGTGTGAGTGTGCATGCATGCTTTTGGTATACGTGTGGGAGATCCTCTTTGTGCTCCAGATCACCTTGTTGGCAGGAATAATATAAAGCACACAACAGTAGGCTAGGTCACATGACCCTGCCCCCGTTTTGAGTTCCTGATGTGGAATTTTGCCACTACAATGGCAGCAAAGTAAAGTTGGAATTTGCCCTTAAAACAAGGTACACAGAGTGTGCAAACTTTGTTTTCAAGATGATTAGTTCTTCTAGATGACTTCTAATCAGTTCACTGCCTGCATAGGGATGGGAGCAGAAGAAGGAAATATACGCCAACCCCACCCTGAAGCTTTTGCTTCTCCATTACAGGAGAATAATAGAAGTAGTTAGTGAATCTAACAGATGCGACTACAAGTAAAAGAAGGCATGCTAGCATTTTGAAAAACTGCATGTATACATACATCCAAGAGAAATATTAACTTGTATGTTTATGTTACTCCCTAGTCACAGACCAATCTAAAAATGATTCCCCAGATCTCAAGAAGCCTACTTTTACTTAGAAGATAGTGGGGTCTGAGTTAGTTGTTTAGTCTAATCTTGTATTAAAATTATAGGTTATGATGAAACATAGCGTTAGGTGTATAAATCAATAGTTTTCAATACCCTTGACTATTTGTTGGTTTGTGACTATAGTGTGTATGTGTATGTGTGTGTATATATATATTCTGACCATAGTATATTAAAGCATCAGTTTTCAGCATCACTGCATATGACACATACCTTCAATACTCCCCCTGCCTATTTCAACATGCCTCCTTAACTCTGTTCTAAATATTTTATTTTTCTCATTTTTCTTCTATCCAACTTCCCTCTACTTCTCTCTTCATGCAACCCATGCAGGATATCTGCACTACCTTCTGACATTCAGGTAAAAATGTGTTTGACCCTCTAGACATGTTGAACTGCAAAACTCCCATCATCCCCAGATGTAGTCCCAACACATCTGGAGCATGCTGAGCTAGGTGTGGTTGGAAGAGGATCTGATTCAGTAGAGACAGTTTCTAAGCTCTTAGGGTATTGAAAGGCTGACACTTTTCTATGTTGATTTATCTATTGCCTTTGGCTTTCTATTCCAGATCCTCCAGCAAAAGAGAATCCCTATGAGGATATTGAGACAAACAGTCGTTGCCTAGGGAAAAAATGTGTTCTGAGCTTTCCAGCATCTCCTTCGTCCTCAGTCCCTGGCACACCCACAAAGGTATCCTGGTCTGACGAGTGTGTCTTGAGCATTCAGTGCCCCAAAGTTATGTGTTTTGGCTGTGTTATAAAGTTTAATGTGGTGGGAAAGCTGATGCCCTGCAGGGAACAAAACGATGGATTCACTCTCTGATGTGGTTTCCCATGTTGGATTAACTCTGTGATGGAGTTAATTTCCTGTCCACCATATTCACTGATTTTTAAAGGATAAACTCTTAAGTCTGCTGAATCCTGCTGGGTTAGAAATGATGCTTTCTTGCTGTGGGTTTTCATTGGCAGACCACAGCCAAAACCTGGGGGAACACTGTAAGACCATATATAACAGCGTATTTTTTATGCGTCTGGCTTGAAATGCAAAGGTTACAGGGAAGTGGACCTTTCTTCCTATTGGTTGGTTAATTCCCTTTTTTACTGACTTTCTTTTGGGATTCATTTGAAGGATCTCTAGATTTTGTTCCGTAACTTTGTTACAAAAAGGTGTGTGATGTTTGTGCTTTCCATTTTGTATTTTTTTTTCATTTCTAGCCAATATTGGTATCCAAATATTATTTCTGGCTGTCCTTTATAAGTCTGGCCCTTTCATTAGCTAGAGTGAGGCAATTACATCAGGTTGCAGATGCCGGGGTGAGCAAAGGTAGCCTCTTTCTCCTGAAATCCACAGCTATTCCCCTCTGTTTGAGGGCAGAGTTATGTATGCCACACAGCCTGTTCAGAATCCCCTAAAATAGCCTGCTGACTTAGTACAGTGAGTAGCATCTTTCCATTGCCAGTGCTGGACTCAGATTGAGATATCTGTCTAGTCAGCCTCTGAATAAGAATAAAGAGAGAGAATCATCTTTTTCTTCACCTTAGGCAGCAAGTCATCTTCAGCTGGCCCTAGTCTTTTACTTTACCCACTATGGCAATGCCATCTTTTGAATGTTTATTTATTTTTATTTAATCTTGAGTTTATTAAAACCAACTGTCAAAATGGTGCCTGTTGTAAAGCAGCTGTATGAATGATCAGTAATGGAATGAAAATGTGAGAAATGCTCATTGGTATAGAAGGTACAGGTTTACCTGGGGATCTGTCTGCCCTCAACCTTCAGGGTTCATGAGAGTTGTGTACTCTTAGAGCTGTCTCTTTGCAAATGCTTCCCAGTTATGGGAGTGGTGTGTGTATGTGTGTGATTGAGAGAGAGAGAGAGAGGCCTGGGTGTAATGTCTTAGTACACAGAGTGTTAAGTTAGTATGGTCTATGTCATGTTCCGCATGTTTTTTGACCTAAAATTCCCAGGAGCCCCAGCCAGCATAGACAGTGTTGAGGGATTATGGGAGCTGAAAACATCTGGAGTGCTGTGGTTGTTCACACACATCCAAGGAGTGAATACAGTTGTGGGATGCATGATATTTCCTGCTTGTTCCCTGAAGGCTGCAGAGGAGTTAAAAAATTTTTTTTTAAAAAAGAACTCACTCTCCTTCTTGTATGAACAGAGGGTGCTAGTTCATTACGGCAAGTTAGCTGGCAGTCACAGTTAAATCTGGAGAAGAGACTCTGTTCAGCTCCCTGCAACTGCAGTTTCCTGATCCTCTTTCCTGAAAAATGGATATGGGATCCTGCTTTGTGTTACCTCCTCTAGTGAGTGTCATCTTTTTTTTCCAGTGTCAGTAGTGAAGTAAGGATGTGGCCTATGTGGAAAAATACCACTTAGCTGAACACCCTTACTATTAGCAGCTTCATTCTATATCCTCAACACACGTGGGTGTCAAGAAGGAGGGAATATCCAATGAGAACTGTGCTCTGCCACGTTTATTAGGTGCTAAATTGTGCTAGGTGCAGAAGTGAGACATATCTTTTCCCAAAGGATTTCTATTCAAAGTGACAAGTTAAGAGATGAGTGTTCTCATTCAGTGAGGATGTGTCTGAGAATACAGTCAATATAGAGGAGCCATAGGAATTTAGTTTCCATTTGTATTCTGAGTTTGCAGACACAAGACAAAAAGAAATGGAACTCAAAGGAGTAGGAGGAATAGAAATGCTTCCTCATAATCTGGAACATTTTCATTGTCCTGTTGCCTTCAGCTGATCTTAGATGAGCTTTCTTTTTGTCTGGAAATGCCACTAGTTGCTCTGGAATCAGTCCTTATTGTTCTCCAAAGACAGAAAATGTGAGATTAGGATGATCTTTTCCTCAGAGTTTTGAGATTTTAAAAATGAAAAGTAATAATTTTTTAGCTGTTATACTACATACCAGTCCTGTTTCACACCAGTTCACACCAGTCCTGCTTTACACACCAGTCCTGTTTCAACATTCCCAAGGCTACAGGGTAAAGACATGATGGCAGAGCCAAACCCAGAATTTGAGCCACTATACCCCAATAGACCTGTGAACCATAGCCAGACCATTCTGTGGTTCTACTGGAGAGAACCAATCATAAAATAACAGGGTTAGGAAATGGGGAGGTCCATAAATATATAACTGCAGAGATGTCTAAACATGTCTCTGTAGCCACTGGTAATGACCACCAGCTGACAGACTATTGGACCATATAGCTTTTTAGTGTGATGTGGTACAGTAGCTCCTTCATTCTCTAGTACAAATGTCTGTGGTTCGTTCTCTAGTAGAAATATCTGTGGCTGCTTGGTTGGTTAAGTTTTGTTGGCTTGTTTTGTTTTCTGTAAAACTCCCAAATGTCGGTGTGCAAAGCATAAGTTCTTTCTGTCAGGGGACAAAACAAGACTGCCTGGAAAATGTTGTGTATTCTGCCATGCTGTGGAAAATAAAAAGTCTTTCCTACTTAGACTGTCCTGTGAAAACTGAAGCAACTCCTTCAGTTTATCAAGCCAGAGGTGATTGCTAAGAATTCTTGTTAACTTAGATTTCTTTTAATTAAGTTTCTAAGTAGCCTAGATTTCTGTATTCCTTGCTTCCCTCACTAGGGGTAACCATAACCCCAAGGAAATTAATTTTCATTAGGATATCATAAGACTAACGTCTGATATTTTTCTTTTTCTGTTCTGTCCTTTCTCCCCAGCTGCTGTCCAAGCCCATTTTCTTTCGGCAAAACTCAGAACGGCGGAGTTTCAAGTTACTAGACATACGGAAATCAAATCGGGATGGAACATGTTCTCCTTCCAAAATCAGTCCCCCTTCCACTCCTAGCAGCCCTGATGATACTTTCTTCTCTTTGAGTGATCCTCAAAATGGCAAGAGGAGAAAAAAAATTCCTAAGGTAACTCTGGAGTATTTGGGAGAGAAAAATAGGAGAGATTGATGGAGAATGTGAACAAGCACATTGAGAGGGTTATGTCTGCTTTCAATATTTCTTAGCAGTTCTGTCTAGGAGATACTAAAACTGATCTTTGGATCTGAATTTCAGTTAACCTCATGTGGGTAATACTAAAAATTATAGAGGAATAATTGCATTAAGCTTAGGGAAGTTTGACTAAAATTTTCTATGCTAATCTTTGAGCAAATTTCAGGTCGTTATATGACAAACAAAGATAAATACATACTAAAAGCTATAACCCCTGTTTATCCATCTTTTATGCTGTACAAAGCCACATATTTCATCATGGAGTCACCAACCTGATGTGTTATTTAATGGAACTCAAAATAAAGACTCTAGTGGGATTTTGGACCTGATCTTTACAGGATACCTCTTGAAAAAAAGCTCATATATTTTTACTCTAAAATGTACCTTTTTGAACCAATTTTGATGATACTTGATACTTACACTGTAATTGACCTCCTAAATATTTCCATGCTAGTTCAGGATCGAGCAGTAAATTTCATCCTTTTTCGAGAAAACTTCAGAGCTTTGTCCTTTTTTGCATGGGATTTGATGTGATAAAATGTTAAGACTGTAGATCAGACCTTGATCATTCAAATCATAAGTAAATTAAGTGAAATCATCAACATCAACCCATGCAGCAATGGGTAAATTTCATAGTTAACAGCAATTATAAAAGTTAACAGATAAACTTCAAGACTGTTTAAGAAGTGACATAAATTAAATTTTCTGGGGTTTTCAAGACAGCTTGAGGGGCTTCAAAAACAGCTTTGAGGCTACAAACAGACCACATGTTGCTCAACAGGTTTGATGTTTTGATGTGTTACCTGAATATCTGATGGTTTGATATCTGATAATGGCTAATTGTTCCCTTCATAAGCTTGAATTTCAAAACAGTTTTTGTTCTTTCTGTATACTTCCTGGCTTGTTCTTTTAAATTGTCATAGTCATAGAGAGAGAGAAAAAATGAATGGTATAGTTTTTCTTCAGTGCTTTGAAAAAGATGGGCCAGTTTATACAGCCATGTTTTTTTACTTGCAAACAACTCCAGCCTGCCCCCCAGCCCCAGCCCACCAGCACATATGTCTGGACTTGAAATGGGCTCTGTTCTGTCACAAACCTTGTCCTACAGAAAAATATTTCCAGACTAACTGCATGTTCTTTATTACCTATTCAAGTGAAATGTTGTCTAAGCTTTGTTTTAATCGTCATTCAGACAGATGAGGCATTTTAGTCCTCTAGAGTCATATTTTTATTGCAGACTTAAAACAAAACTAGATTGACAAAATCTGCACATTATGACCATTCTCACCTGAAGAGTTCTAAGCAGTTCCCTAAATTTGAACAAGCTGTCACATACAGTTTTTTCTTAGGCAAAAATAATAGTATTCCTAAAACACAGAAACCGTGTAAGCTATGTTTTTTTCAAAGGAGAGCTGGCAGCTACTCAAAGCAAATATGCTGCCTTATGTGAATGAGTGTTTTCTGGCTTGGAGTGTTTAGGTATTGTGGAATAGTCTTGATTGTTCACCTACAAGCATTCCGGCAGACATGAGGTGTTCTTCTACCCCTCCCAGTACATTTATGTGTGTGTGTGTGTGCCAGCAACTTGCCTGTCGACTTATGGTGACCCCATGAATTGTTTTCTTAGACAATGAATCTTCAGAGGTGGGTTTTGCTAGTTCTTTCCTCTGAAATACAGCCTACAGCACCTGGTATTCATTAGTGGTCTTCTGTGCAAGTATTAACCAAGGCTAATGTTGCTTCCAAGATCAGACAGGATCTTGTACCTTTTGGGTATTTAGGCCATACTATCTGGGACATTTATACCCTTTTATATCAATTTTATATCTTTCAGTATATTTATACCACAAAGTTCAAGAGCCAATGTGGTTGTAGTGGCTTGAGTGTTAGATTAGTACCCAAGAGACCATGGTTCAAATCTATGCTTAGCCATGGAAACCCATTAGATGATTCTGAGCAAGTCTCACACTCTCAGTTTCAGAGGAAGGCATGGGCAAACCCTCTCTGAATAAATTGTGCCAAGCAAACTCCATGATAGATCTGCCTTAGCGTTGCCTTATGTTGGAAATAACTTGAACATTTGAATTCTCTGTGAGGTCAGAAAATATGGCAAATTGAGCCACTCACTGCAATGCTTTTTGTTTTATTTTTAACTGGCTGGACAAGTGCTAAAATGTATGGTACTTTTCTCAAATACAGTATTGTGAGAGAGTGTCAATTAGAGAAAAGGTATCAAGGGTAAAAGACAGGAAGAACCCTAGGAAAATAAGTTATGTACAGAGTAGGGAAGGAAACAAGAGTAATCAACATATTGGGCCAAATGATTCATTTAGGTATGTTTGTTTGTTGAGAAGGAGAAGATACTAACTTCCTCTCTTTTCTGCTAAGCAGCTAGTGTTAAAAATCAATGCTGTTTACGAGGCGCGAAGAGGAAAGAAACGAGTCAAGAGGTTGTCCCAGTCCACGGAAAGCAGCTCAGGAAGAGGTAAAAAGGGCAGGGTTGCTGAAGTAATTCTGTGGGTGCAGAATGACTCTGGGCAAGTTTGAACTGTGGGTGTGTTTTCATTAAACAATATGCTGCAGATGACACTTAATGTTTCAGCTGTGCTCAGGATTACCCAGTATTAAATTACTGGAAGAAACTGCTTAATAAACTTTATCTGTTATAAAGGACAGTGAGCTGTGGCCCAAGGCAGTATCTCCTTCCTCCACATGAGTACCACTTCCCTCTTATACGCTAGTGTTTTTGCAGTGTGTGTTCTCCATTCCTATCAACCACTGCTGTGGCAAAGAGGAGAAGGAGAGGGGGAAATGCACATGGTAATATCAGTGAGGCACAGGGTGAGTCATGAGGCCTGGATCTGAGGCCCTCCCCTCAGTTGTGGAATTGGATTACAAAAGCTTTGTCTTCTACCTAGGAGGCAATGATTATTATTTAGAAAACAAATATTATCTGTTTTTTTCCCTTCTCTCTCCCTCTAGTTACGGATGAGAATAGTGAATCAGACAGTGACACTGAAGAGAAGCTGAAAGGTAAGAATTAGGGGGATGTGAAAAAAATCCAAAGAGAAAGTATTTGATTCTTGACTTAAAGATGCATTTTTGGGAGATACTTTTTCATCTGTCTAGTTGTCCTTGCTTCCCTCACTCCCTCATCACCAAAGAGATCAGACTCTTCTCTTCCCTGTTTTTTTTTTTTCTGACATGAACTGACACACTCAAAGTTAGCAGAAACAACATTTTTATTAGTATCATCAATGTGTGGTGCAATTCTGTGTATATTCAATCAAATGACCTATGGGGTCTATGGGGTATAGTGGTTTGGACTGGGACTCAAATGATCCAGGTGGGGCTTGGGTTTTAGTGATTCTGTTTAAATTGATTTCTGCCTTAATATTTTGGATTTTGAATTTCCTTCTTGAAGTGTATGGATGATATGCCAATGGGATAGTGAAGCACATTGGGGTAGAAGTTGTGGTTTTGTTTAACTACGCACCCATATGTTTTATAATTTATAAAATATAAATTTATAAATTGTATTTTTGTTAGTCGTGTCATTAACAGTTGTCAACATTGGCAAGTTATTTATAACTGTGTATTCATTTTAGTGGATCTGTTCAAAACTTTGCCATTTTAAAAAAAGTAACTTGCTCTGTCTCCTACCATGTCCCACACTGCTCTCCTTCCTCTTGTAGTATAAAACTCTTCCAAACATTATTTTATTTCACCAGAGCATAGATGTCAGCTTTTAGACCTCAGTTCTCAGAATGCCCCAGCCAGCATGGCTAGTGGACATGCAGCTGGGGGAATTCTGAGAGCTGTAGTCAAAAAGAGGAACTTTTACAAGTATTTTCAAGTTCTGTGGCATAACTGGAAAGCATATCTGTCCTGGTCATGGCATGAAGTAATGCCAAAACAATTAGATTATGGTGAATATATTGTTTTCAGAAAGAGGGAGAAGGAACTGCAAACCACTTTGGAATGGTATGCAGAACAACAATATACAATTGACTGTTTCTCTTTGTATAGCTCACAGCCAGCGCCTGGTTCATGTGAAGTCTCGCCTGAAGCAAGCCCCCAGATACCAAACCTTGGAGCGGGATCTGATTGAGTACCAAGAGAGGCAGCTATTTGAGTACTTTGTGGTGGTGTCATTGCACAAGAAGCAGGCTTGTGCCCCATATGTCCCTGAAGTCACTCAGCAGTTTCCTTTAAAGGTGGGGCATGTTGGAAAATGTCTCAGCAAACTACTGCATTCTTGAGTTGCTGGAAAGGCAAAAAAACTACAAGTTTTTTCAGGGAAAGGTGGGGGGGTTGTTTTAAACATTTGAGTGGAATTGTTTGATGAAAGTTTATAGTTCTGTGGTAGAGCGCATACTTTACAAACAGATGGTCCCAGATCCAGTCATTGACACCTCTATTTATGACAAGGGTAGGGCAGATTCAGGGGCTACTTCCCCCCTGCCATCTTGGGCCCCACTTTGGATCACACAAACTGCACCACATTTTGGTGGCAGAATGGGAAAACTCTTGAGAATGAAGAAAAATGGGCAGCGGACAAAACAAATAAAGACCAACCTCTAACTGGCTTCCTTCTCTCACAGTGATAGGTGCTCACTTAAATGGATTTTTCCTTCAATCATATGTATATATTTTCTGTAGATCTCTACTGTTTAACACAAATTTTAATAGCTAAGTAAATTAATTCTTGAAAGCCTTTGAACCTTAGTTTTTTTTACAGTGTTGTTGTTAATTCATACACTTAGATTTCATGTTCCTTACTTTATATAATTTCTATTTATGACATATCTGTCCTCCTTGTAATGGTCAGTTGTTTTCCTTAAATTCTGGACATTAATCCGGAAGTTCAGTGACTACTGAGCTTCCCTAACTAGATTCCCAAACAGGGGTTAATATTTTCCATTCATCTTTAAATTGTTTTAAAGTCTTGTCTGATAATAAGATTTGTCCAGCCCTGCCATTTCATAAACTTTTATTAGCCAATCTTTTGTGATACGAATTTCAGTGTTTCCATTTTTCTGCAAATGATAATCTAGCTGCTGTAATCGTGTGTAGTAAAATTCTCCAGTGTCTCTTTCCATTCAATTGATGAACAGCCTCTAGAATGTTCAGTAAGTATATTTCTGGCTTCACTATGAACTTTATTTTAAGTTCATTTGAGATCTTGTCACGAACTTCCTCACTTGACTGCACTGCCACCATATATGATAAAATGTCCTTTCATGATCGCACTTCCAACATTTATTATTCTTGTTATTACTCATTTTGGGAATTTGAGCTGGTGATAGGTGCCACCTATAAAACATCTTGTAGTAATTTTCTCACAAATTGATGCTTCTTATAAATTTTAAAGTGGTTTTATTTTAAAGAGATTTTAAATTTCTCCCAATGGTCTTGTTGAATTGGATGTCCTATGTTTTGAGCCTATTTGATCATGTTCTCCTTGATAGTTTCTTGTTCTAATTCAAACTTTAGTAACATTTTATAGATTTTCCCAGTAATATACCCTGGACCAGGTTTCAGTCATTTATCAAACTCTCTCTCACTAGTTTCTGTCTCATCTGATTTCATATCCATTTTATGTTTTTCTGCCAGTTGTCTGTGTAATTACCAATGGCAGGTAAATCCATATTCGGTTAATTCCAGTTGTATTATGTCTCCTTGTATTTTCAACTTATCTTAATATGCAATCCATTTATCAAGTTGTGGTTTCTCCCTTCTATAGAAAGCTTCATGTGTGGAGATCCATAAAGGGATTTTTGGATAGAGTTTTCTTTTATACTTCAACCACACATGTAGGAGTGACTTTCTGATATAATGTTTGTTGAATTGTTTATTCACTGTTGCCTTTTCATACCAAATATGTACATGCCATCCGAAGATCAACCCTCTAGTAGTAATAACCTTGTATTACTTAGTGCAATCCAACCTTAACTTCCATGATGGACAACTTGTATAATAATATAATTTTAAATCAGCTAGGTCTGTCCCTCCTCTTTCATTTGTATCCTTCAGGATCTTCCATTTGAGTTCGGGTTTTTTCCCTCTTCCAAATAGATTTTGATAAATCTTTAATCTATTGTTTAACTGGATTATCATTTGTAATTATTGGTAAATTTTGAAATTTTGGTAAATTCTGAAATAAAAATGGTTGTATGTTCATTTTGATTGTTGCATTCCCTCCCATTTCATCTCTGCAGATCTTCTTTAATTTTATGCCATACCTGTTTTTTTCTCTTTTCTTTGTCATGTTGAATAGTACTATATTTTATCCTCTAGTATGTGTGTGTGTTTGTGTGTGTGTGTGTGGATGTAACTCTTTTTTAAAATGATATTCTATTCTGAATTTTTTTCTTAATTAAAATAATGTTCGAAAAACAAGCAGGAAATGCTTGCTTTAATGGCCTTTTACCAGTTTGGCAGCAGATTTCAGATGTATGATTTGCCACCAAATTTTGGAGGCAGGCTTTGAGGGTGCCTACAGGAGAGGTGTCATCCACCCTACTGTAAAAGGATCAGGTCACATGTGGGAAAGAGCAGTTCCTGTGATCCTGCTTGAGTCAAACAAGATTGGGTTGGGCAACAGTGCAAGAGCTGAGGACCAATATTCCACACCCTGAACCCCATGGGCCTCAAATCGCCTGCCCCAGCATGCCAATATGCCTCAGTGTCACTGTCCCTCCTCTAATTAAAATTGCCCAAAAATCACACTTTTTTTTTAATGGGAGGAATTGTAGGGACTGATGGGAGATTTGGGGCTGGAAAAGTGGGGTCCAGGGGTGCATGTGCCCTGCATTCTGTGCTTTCCCCACCCCTGGGTTAGATGGACACATTGGTTGACTTAGTTGGGTGTATCTGAATATTCTTAGATGACCAAACCATGCAACTGAAAATGTCTCTAAAAATGATAATCCCTGAATGTGTGACAGCGTAAAAGATTACTTGCAAAGATACATATTGAAGTCAACTAGATGGAAGAATTCATAAGATTTGTTGTGGGCTATAGAAGAAAAGAATATTAGTTCAGGGGAAAAATGTGAAGGTCAGGGAAGCTAGGCGAGGAACTATGTTAATATCTTCCAGGCAGAAGCTCAGTCTCTGTCATCACCTCTCCTTTTACTGGGGGGATGGAACAGGGGATACTTGGATTTGTTTCACTCCCATTTGACTAATCAAAAACACTCTCATTTCTCCTTTCTTTGCTAGCTTGAACGTTCCTTCAAATTCATGAGAGAGGCAGAAGACCAGCTTAAAGCCATTCCTCAGTTTTGCTTCCCTGATGCAAAAGACTGGACACCTGTGTGCCAGTTTACTAGGCAAGTTAAGTGGTACTATTTTGTTTCTCCCTCTCCTCCAACAATGAGCCTTTCTCCAAAATAATTGTTTGAAATCATTTATAACTCTCCTTGTCTGCTACAGAATGAAGGCAGCCAACAACAACGATAATAAGGATTAAACAAAAAACCTCTTAACAGTTTAAAACATCCTTTTAATTGACAGCATAAACACTAAACATTAAAATATGCAAGCAGCTAAAACAATAGCATGACAGCAATCAAAATAGTGAAACAAAACAGACAGATTACATATCCCAACATCTTCCTGAAAAATAAAATTTTCACCCACTTCTGGAAGATTGTTGTTGAAGATGTGTGATAGAGCTCCCATGGAAAGGAATGCCAGAGCCAAGGTGCAGCTAACAAAAACGCCATGTTCTTTATAGTGTGGCATAATGGTATAATCAGTGCTTGGGAAAAAAGTATTGTTTTGGCTGGAAGATTCTTGGACTTTTATTTCCTCCTTTAAAAAAGTGACCTTTCCTTGCTCTGGGAATAGTAATGCTCTGATAGAAGAAACTATCTTCTCTGAAGAAGTGGTTTCTTCTAAGATTCTGGGACCTATAAGGATAAATATGCAAAATAATGTTCTTGCCCCACGCTCAGACCAAACATCCATCTTGTCTATCACACTGTCTCAAACAGTGTCCAAAACTTACAAGTGGATGTAGGGGAGATGGCTTGACTGGAGTGATTTTCCCTCAACAGGTTATTTTCTTAGGGCCATTATGAGGTAGCAGTTAAAGCAGGTTTTCTTAATGTAGTCTCCTCTAGATGTGTTAGACTGTACATGCCTGATCACCATGCTGTCTGGGAATAACGGCAGTTCCATTCCAGCACATCTGGAGGGCTACAGTTTGTGGAAGCCTGGCTTAGAGTGTCAGACTAGGACTCAGGAGACACAAGTTAAACTCCAGTTTCAATCTTGAAGTTGACTTGGAATTACCTGGGAGTAGTCACTTAGCTCATAGACCTACATCACAGGACTGTTGTGAAGATAGGACTGAGGTGGAACAAGGACCATGTACACTGCCTTGAGCCCCTTGGAGGAAAAGTGGGATGTAAGTGAGGTCAACAGACATGAATGAATATTCCTGTCTGCCTTAAATATATCTGTGCTTTTTAACAAGACAAACTGCATACTCTTCCTCACAGTGTTATTGTGAATATTAAGAGGTAGCTAAACTGCTTGGACTTCCTTTTAGCAAAGGCACAATATACATGCACTAAATAATACATGCAGAGTCAAGATCATTCTCCTTTTAAATTCAGGGATTCAATCAAATATGCAGTTTTTCCACCTGCAGACCAAAGTAATGTAGTTTCAAGAAGCTCCCTCCACCTTCCAATGATCTTCTCATTTGTCTGTAAACAAAGCCTTGTAACAAAATATGTTCTTCATCTCTTCCTGCCCCTTCTCTTTTTCAGTGAGACTTTCTCCTTTGTCTTGACTAGTGAAGATGGCAGTCGAAGGTTTGGATACTGCAGAAGACTACTGGTAACTATCTTTTTTTGTTCTTCCTTTATGGCAAATCACTTTGCAGATAAGTTACAGATCCCTTCTGCACTGATTCATATTCAAATATACCTAATTTTCAAAACCAATTTTGATCTCTGATCACACTATTTTTTTCATATTTTACTGGTATATCTGGCAGTCTGTGTTGTCCTGACAGTTGTTCATTCTTGTTCTAAATCTTATATAGTATTATATAGGAGATGATCTTCTTTCATACTGTCAACTTTTACCTGTTGTAGTGTCGTCTTTCTCTTTTCCTGTAATCTTCTTCCTTGCCAAGTGTTATCATCTCTTCCAGTGAGCCCCGTCATTTCATGATACGTCCAAAGTATGATAGCTTCACTTTAATCACCTTGCCTTTTAGTGAGGTTTGAAGCCTGGTTTGCTCTAGGACCCATTTGCCTTAGTTTTGCAAAATGAAGGAAAATATAAATGAAGATATCTTCTTGTACTTCTGTATTTGCTGGTATAAAAGACTCACTTCCCTCCCCCAAAAAATACTGTTTGAAAATGGGGTGCATCTTATATGCTGCTGTGTCTTATACATCAGCAATTAGTAAATAGTAAATGGAGTGTATCTTATACTCGAGTATGTCATATATCTTGGCAAATATGGTATATTATATACAACAACCAGTGCTCCCTGCTTGTACGTTCTTGTTGGAATCGATTTTATTCTAATAAGGGGGGAAAAGACAGTACTGTTCAAAGCTAATTTTTTTTTTGCATGTTCCCGTGGTCCACTGTAATGTGCACATTCATTCACTAGTATTTTTTATTAATAAAACAACAAAAAAAAAGCAACCCATAAATAGCTTCACTGTTGTGGTTTGCTGAGGTTTCTTTATACCTCATTCTTTTCAATTTGGAGTTAATTACAGTGATTTATGCATATCCAATTCTATTGATACCAGTTAATCCCATTTAGATCATTCTTATCTGCATCCTTCAGAAATCCTAAAAAACATGTTATTGGATCCAGCTGAAGTTCATGTCCAAAATACCTTTTAATGACAACAGTTTTCCCAAAAACTTTCTGTACATTGGTCTCCTTTGATAAAGGCAGGGTCTTACAGTAGAGATTTTTTAAACAGAAGCTAGACAACCACCTATTAGGGATGCCTTAATAGCAGATTTCTAACAGGTAATCGCTCTAGATTACCTTTGAGGTCATTCTGTGGCTGCCAAATACACCAGAATTTTCCTTTTAAAAATCTTACTTGGATTAGGTCCATACAGTGCAGTTCTTCACATCTTTTAGACCATTATGCTTTTTCGAGCAAAAGGAAATAATATTGTTAGTGAATAAACAATCCTTTTTTCTTTTCATGTCAGATGCTTATAGGAGGTAGACATGTTGAAAAGAGAAAGGAGTAAAAATGGCACCTATTTATAAAATGAAAATAATTGTCCATTTTTTAAAAGTAAATCACTCTACCTAAACATCTTATCCAAGTATCAAAAGTTTGAGACCTAAGTGTCAAGAGTTATCATTTGCTCTTAACATTTAGTAGTTCACTATATATGTAATTAAATTACAGGTAACATTTCTGGAACAAGTTGTTGCCTATATTTGCCATATACTTTTTAAATTTGTAGCTTTATTCTTTTTTCCCTTTTCCCCCCAGATCTAAGCATCTGCTTTTCTTTCCAGTTTTTGTTCTCGTTATTTGAAGTCATTTAGTTGGAGAAGCTTTAAGAATGTAGGAAATCCAAATAATGTGTTATACCCTAAGCAGTGGAAAACTGCATCATGTGTTGAGTATGGGCTTGCTTGTGTATAGTTCCTTTTTACTGATTACTGTGTATTTGTGTGGGTCTTTTGTCTGTCTCTCTCGAAAGCCCAGTGGGAAGGGGAAACGTCTCCCTGAAGTTTACTGCATTGTGAGCCGCCTCGGATGTTTCAACCTCTTTTCTAAGGTGAGGATAGACAGTGTGAGCTTTAGTATCTTGGTCAGCTTGGCTGCCAAAACATGGGCCATGTAGGGGAGATAATTTGGATCAGGGACTAGAGCACTAGAGGGATAGAGGACAGAACTATCCTGTCCTGGTTCCCCAATCTGGCTTGTTCCTTATAAGATTCAGCAAGCAGTCGAGCTTCTGCATAGGGGATGATGCACGATTCTGTCCTTCAATTCAAGTAGCAAAATGTGTTGGGCTGAACCTGATGGAAAGCATAAATCTTCCCTCTGTACTATTTCCCTGCTTCTAAAATTGCTCTCTCCTGAGGTGTTATTAACCACCTCAGAGAGAGAAATGTACAAACACTCATATGATGTCAGTAAGTTTCTCCATCTGAGGCAGATAGCAGTTCGAGAGGGAGAAATTTAATTGGCCGAAATGGTGCATTCAGGAGGAGCTGGACCTCCTTTTCATTTGACTCACCCGCCTCCAGTGCTATAGTTCCAATCCAAATCATTAGTATTACGTGGAGATCCAGTGAGAGGACAGGAAGGAGAAACACGTGAAACAATCATGTAGTTCTCTTAGCAGAGCTTGGAATAGTTTCATTTTGGACTATAGTTCTGAGGATCCCCCATGCAACATGGCCATTGGAATTCTGGGACTTGTAGTCCAGAAAGTAATCTTTCAAAGCTCTGCTTTTTAAAAAGCAGTCTTCTCAACTTCACTTTTTTTTTGTTTGTTTGTTTCTCTCCCTTTTTAGATCTTGGATGAAGTTGAGAAAAGGCGTGGGATTTCCCCTGCCTTGGTGCAGCCTCTTATGAGGAGTGTTATGGAGGCTCCATTTCCAGCTCTGGGTCGGACCATCACTATCAAGAACTTCCTACCTGGATCTGGGACAGAAGTGAGTTCAATCAATTAAATTGAGTTAAATTAAATGTAATCCCCAAATGGTGGAGGTGGTCCCTGAAAGATTTTAGGTCCCAAATTTTACCTTGACCAGGCAGGCCAAAGCATCTGAGCCATTCTCCTTCTCCTTTCAGATAATTGAGTTGCGTCGACCACTTGATTCAAGACTAGAGCATGTGGATTTTGAGTCCCTGTTCTCTTCACTTAGCATCCGGCACTTAAGTAGAGTCTTTGCTTCTCTGCTGTTGGAGAGAAGAGTGATATTTATAGCAGACAAACTGAGGTACCTATTTTTACTGCTTACTCCTATGCCACACTTTGTAGAGAAAATAAATTATCCAGCCTGTAAGGGTCCTTAGAGACCCAGTGTAATATAATCATTTGGTTGCTGGACTAGGATTCCACAAGACTAGTGTTCGAATCCCTACGCAACCATGCCAACCCATTGGGTGACCTTGGGCCAGTCACATTGTCTCAGCCTTAGAGGACAGCCATGGCAAACCTGTGAATAAATTCTGTCAGAAAGTTCTATGAGGGTCACCGTAAGTCAGAAACAATGTGAAAGCACAAAACTATGTAGGTCCTTTCCCAGAATTCATTTTCCTCCTTCAAGGCCAACATTCAGAAGTGGCCCAAATTTTATATTAGCAATGATGTCCATTTTTCCTGATGTAACATGGAAAAAATGAAACTGCAAAACAGTACCTTTGGAACTTGACATATTTGTGGTGTTTATGTCTTTTCTTTTGGTTCCTACTCAAGCTGGGACCTAGGTTTTTGTGTTAACACATTCTGTGTAAAATTTGCTGCTATTGCTGAATAATAGGAATATGTGACATATTCAGGCAGCTCAATCAGTTGTTACTGGCCAACTTTGGATATCCATTTGGATTGGTTCAGATGACATAAGTCTCTGAGAGGAGAGAGTTGGGTGAGGAATTAATATGTAATCAGGTTCATCCACTGTAGCTTTTCAGAAGTAGTTCTTGGGATTTCAGTGGCTAAAAAATGTGCTGCTATGATTGCAAAGCTGATTGTTACTGATTGGGAGGTGGCTGTTGTTGTCATAGAGCATCCAGTTGAGATGCATTCTGTAATATATGCTCCCACAACTGTATCATCTAGCTGCATTCTCAGGAAGGCTAAAGGATCAATCCAGTACATCTGGGTTTATCCCCACGCCATGTGCCAGCTGGACAAGGCAGGAGACAAAAGTTCTAGTCTGCTAATACTGTTGCTCCTTCCCCCTTGCCTTCAGTTTTAATTCTCCTGATCTGCCAGCTGCAGTTTCTCTCATCCCACCAATAGCTGTGCTGACTTGGAGGATGGTGGGATTTGTAGTCCAGCACAGGTTGAAGAAAAGTGGTACAAGAGGAGATGTTCATCTTCAAACTGACCATGAATCCTCCTGCACTGACTGTTTTTCTGGAGCTGACATAATTCACTCCCTTCCATTGAATCCCACCAATTCTTTTCTGTATTGGCTGTCTAACATTAAAAAATCCTCTGGTTATGTTGCAGTTGCATTGTCCCTCTTGCCTGTTTTGCACCAGTCAAGTTCTTTGAAAATGGTTATGATTCAGTAGATAACACTTCAAAAGAAAGAGTAGAGGGCCAGTTTCAGCCCTACTCCTTCACAGCCAAAAATAGCATTTTAACATTTGTTGTCTTCTTGCGTCAGCACTATTCACTCTTTTAAAAAAATTGGGTTTTTTTCACTTTTTAAAAAATCCAGTTCTGTTCTAGAGTACAAGTGTACCATTTGCAGGCCTAGTGGTGGATCTGCTTGTAGCTTCATCATAGAAGAACAGTGTCTCAACATCATTAAAGGGGTATCAGGTGGAGACAACAGAGTTTAGAAAAGTTATTTTTTTGAATTACAACTCCATCATCCCTCTGGCAGCTGGTGTCAGTGGGGCACTGAATCTATTCCAGATTCATGGAGCTATCCAAGGTACTGAACCTTGTTAGGACCAGAATTCAGCATCTTGGATAGTTCCTTTAGAGCCTGGAATAAAACCTGGAGTGGATTCACAGCTCCACTGACATGGGAGCCACAGCAGCATCCCTCAGCCATAATGGGCTAGGGCACTCTTGGAGCTGCTGTCTAAAAAAGTAACTTTTAAGTTCTCAGTGGGTATTAAACCAACATGATCAAAGAATTACAGGTAAAATGCAACCTATGAATAAAAGCTAAAATTCTTGTACCTTTTCAGCTCAGAAAGAGAGTTTCCCACCCCCACAATAGTCAGAGGTCACCCATTCATTGGCAGTAAAGTCAGGACAGACAAAAGAAAAGAATGCATTCACACAAGCCTACCCCTGGTAGACCCCTACTAGCAGCCATGAGGTTCTACTTTAGATCTTCAGAAATTCAGCATAAAACTCTGCAGGGGTTTTGTAAACATATCCAGTTTATCTGGCAGGAACCAGATTGGGGGAGATTGCAATACTTTAACTTTGGAACAGTTACCTTTTAAAGACTTCACACGCCCCTGAGAGATATGGGGGTATGTATTCCAAAAAGTATTCTGGAAGAAGGCTTCCATAGATCTAATCTCAGAGTCTTGCCAAAACAGCTCAAACTCTGGATTGTTTTTTTCCTGTGCCCTTGACAGAACTGTTCTCCTGAACTTCTAGAGATCTTTAGAAATAAAGCCTTTCATGCTGAAGCCCTTTTGATATCTTGATCCTAATAGCATCAAGTCTGATTTGACAAGTACTTGATTCTGAATTGCTGCCATGACAGCATTTAGAGGCAGGGATTTCCATACAGTTGAGTATTTTTTCCCCCCTCTTTTTGTTTCTATCTCTCCGCTGAATGCAATTTTCATGTATTCCAAGTTATTGGAATGACTCCAGCTACAAAGTTTATGTACAGAGAGATTGTTTTTCCCAGTTCTTGTAAGGTTTGTGCCACCTCCTCCTGATTTCCATAATCCTGCATGGATATGTAGGACCTTTAATCAGATCTTTTATTTATTAAACACACACACACACAGATGTGTGTCTATCAATGGTTCCCAACCTTTTATCCTCCAGATATTTGGCTTTCAACTCCCAGCAGCCCCAGCCAGCTTGGCTAACAGTCATGAATTCTGGAAGCTGAAGTCCAAAACACCTGGAGGACCAAAGGTTAGGAACCATTAGTGTATATGAAGAGGAGGGAAGATGTCAAAAAAAGAGTTGTACCCTCTCCTCGTGTATGGATAGCATCCCCACTCTGTTTGTTGCCAAAAAAAGGTCATCTTGCTGGGATCTGTATTGCATAACAGCTAAAATACGCTTGTGTTGTTCTTTCAGTGGTAATGTGCAAACGGGTTTGGCTTAGATGACTTTAAGTAGCTTAAATGGCTTTTTAAAAAGGATTGTACAGACTGACAGAAGATTGGTCCATTAGTAGCTATTTGCCATTTCCTCTTAGAGCAACAGAATCTTTAAAGGTCACTGGCACAGTATCTCAAGGTACGGGAATCTGTGAATATAAACAGGAGATGGTCATTCCCTTCATAGCCTGTTTGTGAACTTTCTGACACATCTGCCTGCTAGTCACTACTTGAGACAAACTGGTGACCTTGATAGACATTGAACTGATGGAAGAATGCAGTTTCTAAGACTCTTATCCACCAGCTTAGACATCCCCTAGATATGTTCATGACTGATTCAACAACACTCATTCCCACCTACACCTTCTGAAGAAAAGGGGACCAGCTCTCTTTAAGATTTTCTGCAGCTGGTGCCTGGCACAGAGCCATTTCTTAAACACTTGAGGATGGAGACAGTGGAGTTCTCTTTTTAAGCCAGCAAAGGCAAAACTTCGCAGATGAGTAATGACGCTTATGAGCACAAGATCAAGTTTCAGCAGTCTGTCTGTTTTCACAATTCCCAGTAAGTCCCACTGCAAGAGACTGAGGGAAGGAAGAGAAAAGCTGTAGAGGTCTCTGCTGGAAAAGGAGCCAAAAATCCATTCATCCATGAGTTATATTTTTTAAGGTGGACAAGAACAGCATTCAGACAAGTTATGAGAAAGACAATAGAATAAGTCTATTGCACAAAATGTGACCTGGAATCCTGAAAATCTGAGCTTTAAACATTAGGCAAAGAGTCAAGTTTCTAGACCTCATGAATGCAAAGAAATTTTTTGATATGAAAGAACATTTGTAATTTATTATATCAGCTTATAATTCCCACTTGTGGATTTGTTTGTATCGCCTATACATGATCCTTTCCTATTTCTTACTGCCTCTTTCCTCTGTGCTGTGCTTTTTCCCCCATGAAATATTTAGAACACATTAATTCTGAAGTTAACTGTTGTTGTTGTGTGTTATTTGTTGTGTTGTGTGTGTTGCTAGGGTCCACTTGTGGTGACCCTAAGACAAACTTATCACAGGGTTCTCTTGACAAGATTAGTTCAAAAGGGGGTTTGTCTTTGCCTTCCTCTGAGGCCGAGAAAGTGTAACTTGCTTAAGGTCACCCAGTTGGTTTCCATGGTTGAGTAGGGATTTGCACTCTGGCGTCCAGAGTCATAGTCCAGCTCTCAAACCACTATACTGTGGTGGCTCTATAGAGTATATTGTATCAACCCCTTTATCTTGAACAACATGCATACAGTGCAGGATCAAAAATGGGATGAAAAGAATTGGTGTGATGAGGACATGCTTGGCATTAAACAAGATCATGCCATGTATTTCAAGTGCAAAATTTTGATTGGGGTTCTGTTTTTCATTTTTACAGCCAAGAAAGCCTTCCTTCTATTCAGATTAAATTTCATACTTTTGGGACATGGAATTTGACTTCCTTAATTAAAGAAATTGGTATTGGAGTAGAGTCCATATATTTATGGTTAGAAAGAGGTTAGGATGGTGCCTCTCTGGCAAAAAAAAAAAAGAGCGACACCAAAGTGAAAACATCCTCCCAGTAGAGGCCCCTGCTGTGCTTAGTTGGTAGAAAGCTGCCTCCAGCAAGTAGTAGCAGAGAGAAAGTCCTCACGGAGTATTGCTTGGGCAGGGTGTGTAGGACCCCTGATGATAATCTTTAAGTTCAGGCTGATTTGTGTGGGAAGGAGGTAATCCAGGTCCCAAACTATTTAAGATGTGTTGAACATTAAAATTGGGCTGAGAGCCAGCACAGATGTTCAAAACTGCTGAGAGATTATCTGATGTATTCTTTTATTTTGCACTGGCTGTAGTTTCCAAACAATCTTCAAAAGAAGTCCTCACACATTATATTGCTGTAGTCTAGAAGAGATGTTACCAGAACACTGATAGCTCTGGCTGCTCTGTGTCTGCTGTAAAGGTGCAGGACTACACTCGCTGGGGAAATTCTAGGAGTTACAGTCTAAAACGTTCTGTATAAAACATAAGGTATCATCTTAGAGCTTATAAATATTATTGAAGGTGACTTAAAGTAGCTTTTCTCATTGGAGCACTTTCAAAATATGTTGGCCATATTGTCTGAGAAAGCTGGAGCTGTAGTTCAGGACATCTGGAATGTGCCAAGTTGAGGAAATCAGATGTAAAATTTAATAAGGGTTGTGTAGATTCTATATTGAATCGGCATCTATTAAGGTCTGATTGTCACAAGAAGGACTGTCAGAGATTCAGTGGATTAACTAGCCATAGATCACCTAACCCACAATTATCTATTTTGACAGGTGGTAGGGCTCAGAACTATTTTTAAGCTCTGTTACCCAAAGTAACTTTTTCAAAGATACCAAGTACGGAGACTGGTTTTTATTTTATTACATTTTTTAGAGTTAAAAGAATATAATCTCAGAAACTAGAACTGTAGAAAATAGAATCTAAGCCTAGTAAGGAAAGCCTAGCATCTAAGCTTAGCAAGTTCTAGCTTTGTCTGTTAGAGAAAATGCTGCAAAATTTTCTGCATTTGGCAGCATCAAGTAGTAACTCCATGGGCAGATTGGTTCTCCTCAAGCATGCTTGCAG
Organism: Iguana delicatissima; assembly: GCA_948472985.1. NCBI lineage: Eukaryota > Metazoa > Chordata > Lepidosauria > Squamata > Iguanidae > Iguana > Iguana delicatissima. The sequence continues at coordinate 643,423 of CAOKZL010000378.1, read as the reverse complement.
ATTGTTGTAAGTCATTTTGAATTTAGAAGAGCAGCCTCTTTGAGGAGCTGTGCATGAGCTGCAGCATGTTGTCAAGCTGCCATTTGAGAAGGGTAGAACTAGGAAGGTAACAGTACAGTGGCGGCTTGGGAAGTAGCATCAGTCAGAGCTTGGAATGTTACTTTAAAAAGTAATTTGCTGTGTGTTGCTTTTAGAATAAAGTTATTAGCATGGCAGCAAATAGGGTAGTTTCTCAATTAAAAACAAACAATTTAACACCGATTGGAACAAACTGGAATAATATAACCAGAAAACGTGCAACCTGGATAAAATTAGTTTGGCCCAAAACTTTTAATGAAAAGCAAAGTTTCAACTTGGTGCCAAAAGGATTTCAGTGTTAGTGGCAGTTGTATTTCCAGGGGGAGCAAATTCCACAACCAGGGTGGTACCATAGAAAAGGCCTTCTCCCATGTCCTCCCACAATGTATTTCCCATACTGATGGGACCCAGAGGAGACCTCTCAGTTCTTGTGTAGGTATGTATATGTATATGCATATGCATATGCATATGTGTATGTGTGTGTGTATATGTGCATGTGCGCACATATACACACATACATAACGTAGTCCCTCCACATTCATGAGGGCTAGGGGTACAGAACCCTTGCAAAAGTGGAAAAATTGTAACTCCCTCTGCCATTCCCCTCCAGAGTTCCCCAATCCTATTCCTTTGCCTCTGGCTTCAGTGTTGGGGGGAGAAAAAAAAGACACAGTAAAGGGCTTACTGGTACTTTCCTCTCAAAGGGAAAAGAGCAGAGTTCTTGGGTTCTAGTTACTCCTGGTGGCCATCTTGAAAAGGAAGGGGTAGGAGTACAGAGAGCACCTGACCAATCAGCAGCCATTACACAGCAAAAAGTGCAACCACATGGCAGAGAGGACACACCTCCAGCAGTGGGAGGGGGCTTTGCTCATCCAAAAAGGCAAAAACAGCCATTTTAAACACAAGCCTCCCAAGCCTGGGGTGAGGAATGCAAAGGAACAGGAGGAGAAAAGTGGCGAGGGGGCAAGCATGTGCTTCGCAAATAATCAAATTTGTGAAGATCAAACCTGAGAATGTGAAAGGAGGACTGTATAGAGAGGTGTTCCTTCAAGTATCAAGGTCCCTAGGCATTAGGACTTTAAATGTTATTGCCAGCACTTTCAATTCAGAATGGAAACATTTGGCAGCCAGAGCAATTCCTCCAGAACAAGTGGTGTTATATGATATTCCAGGGAGCAGTCTAGTTACTGCATTTTGCACTAGCTGCAATTGCCAAATCATCTTCAAGGGAAGCCCCTCATAAAGGCATTGCAGTGGTCTAATTGGGGATTTCCAGTGCATGGACAACTGTGGCTAAGTTATCTGTGTCCAGGAAAACATGTAGCTGGTGGAGCAGTCAAAGCTAACCCCGAACACTCCAAGGCACCAAGTCTATCTGTGCCTCTAGTGACAAGGAAGGATCTAGGTGTACTCTCAAACTATGCACCTGCCCCTTCAGGGGAAGTGTAACCCTATCGAGGGTAAGTAACCTACGCAATTCCCAAACATGAGAACCACGAGTCCACACATTGTCTGTCTTACCAGGATTCAGCTTCAGTTTATTCACCCTCATCCAGCCCATTACAGGATCCAGGCACTGCTTCAGCACCCACACAGCCCCAGCAGACTTAGATGGCAAGGGGAAGTAGAGCTGAGTGTCATCAGTGTACTGATGTGGCACCCTAACCCTAAAAAAACTAATGGCCAATCCCTGCAACCTGACATAGATATTGAACAGCATGGGAGACAAGATGGGACCCTGTGGCACCACATAGCACAATGGCCATGGGGCTGAGTCCCCCAGTGCCATTCTGTCAAACTGACCTTTCATGTAGGAGCAGAACCACTGTAAAACAGTGCTTTTTGTCTGTCGTTAACAAGGGGAACAGTCTTTTCAGTGGTGGTGCCCCACCTTTTTAATCTTCCCAGAGAGAGCTCTGGGCTGGGAAAGGAGTGTGGCTTGTAGGCTGTGTGGGGACCCCAGGTGCATTTTGTGGCTCCCAGGGTCCCTTCTGGGTCAGTCCCCCCCCGCCATGACCTCTAGGACATGGGGGTATTTTCACCCGGTTTTGGAGCCCACTGGGGCCATTTCAGGTCCAAAAGACCTGTTACTTCTGGTTTACTTCTGTTGTGTTTTTTTTAAAACACAACAGAAGTAAACCAGAAGTAACTTTTGGTGACCTCTTGTTTTGGAAAATAGCCCAGAGGGACCTAAAAACATTATTAAAATGCCTCCCACAACCCCAGAGGGCCTTGGGGGACATCTGGGGCAAAAAAGTACTGTTTTTGTGGTAGGGGGTGGGGGATGCAGCTCCCCTAGTTCTCCCCCAGCCCTCCTCCACAGATGCCCATCCCTGTTCTAGGTAAATACCCTTTACATTTAAAATTTTTATTGTGCTTTGTTTTGAAACTTTGTTAGTTATGTTGTGTTATCTACTGGTGTGTTTGTGTGTTTATATTACGTTAATTCTAGCAACTGAGAGCCAGCGTAGTATAGTGGTTTGACTGTTGGACAGACTCTGGGAAACCAGTTTTGAAATCCACACACAACCATAAAAACCCACTGACCTTCGGCAAGTCACGCTTTCTCAGACTTAAAGGAAAGTAGTGGCAAACCCCTTGTGAACAAATCTTGCCAAAAAAACCCTTGTGATTAGTTCGCCATAGGATCACCATAAGTTGGAAGCAATTTGAAAGCACCACACCAACAGCGATCAAGCCCTACTAATTGATTTGAAGGACATGGTATTAATTTTAATCAACCAGTCAATCAGTAATAAGCTATTTGTTTGGGAAAGATGGAATTGTTTACGTTTTTTGAGGGAAAGACTTTAATTTCTTTGCACTACATTTCTGATCTTATTTCTCTCTCTTTCAGTTTTTCTCTTCAACTAACACAGCTGTTTGAGGTTGTTCAGGGGTTTGGAATGCTTGAAGTAATCCAACAGAGGATATTTAATGAGTACATGCAGGTGAAGAAAGGCACATGATAGACTGTGTTTCTCACACTCTTCTACACTTGATCATACAGCCATTATTCCTGACCACTGTCTGATTTGTGTGTGTCCATGTCCATAGTATACACATCTTTGTATGAACAACACAAAGGTCCATAACACGTTCAATTCGCTGTGTCTCTATATTGCTGCAAAACTGCAGTCTTGAATCGATAGAAGAGAGAAGGGCTTCTTGCCAAATATTGTGTGAACTATGAAGCATTTTTGAGCTACGCCCAAACTAGACTAAATAAGTGTGCAGGAAGTGAAAGGGTATTTTGTTGTTTGCTGTTGTTGTCACTGTTGCTGCTACTGGTCTTGTTTTTCTTTCTTCCCATTTCTTTTCCTTATTCTTTTCTGCAAAGATCTGTCAGTCTGAACCAACAGAAATGGAGGGAGAGTATTCTTTTTCTCCCTTCACCCAATTTCTTTGCCACAATAACCACAATAAACATTGTTTTTCAGCTCAAAGAAATTTGTTGTTTTTTGAAAATTAAAACTAAGCAGTTAAATTCATCTTTTACTTTTTTTTTGCTCAGACCTTGTGCACCAAAGTATATGGTTCACAAAGAAAGGTTCCAGTGGTCAACAGCTGGAATGGATTATTGAAGACAAAATGACTTTCAATTTTTTTATTTTTAAATGAATTGTTTCTAATAATGACAAAGAAAGAGGAAGGAAGTAATTCTAAATACTTTCTGTGGAACTGTCCCAAGAAGTCATCTGGACAAATATTAAAAGTGTTGCTTTATTTATTTAGGGAGACCAAGCAGTCAAATGGGCAGCACAGTTGTTTTACCTTAAATGAGAGGGATCAGTCATACATGCAGTGTAAGCATTAAAACCATGAAGTCGGCTACAAACCCAAGGCATGATATTTAAATGCTCGAACAAATGGAAGGGGTGCCCAAGGCACTTCTTGCCTCAGACACAATTTGGTATTTCTCTGTGAACCATTCAATGTGAGATTGAATCCCCGCAGTTCTCCACTGAAAGGGAGCAATAAAGCTAGGAAATATAGCTAGGTGCTAAAGAAAGAGTTCAGAAAAGTTGCCTTTTTTGGATTACAGCTCCCAGAATACTCAGCCAATAAGGCCACTGGTCATCCTAACTGGAGGATTGTCAAAGCTCTCATTCAAAAGATAGTAGTCTTGCCTCAAGGATGGGCCATACCTAAGCTGAGCTATACAAAGTCAGGTACGCCCCTGTAGTTGCTGTCTGTTGCCCAACGGGGGTTGCCAGTGACATAGAGATGGGTTTGACCCTTGCTGTTTCTCTACAAGGGTAATGGGTTTTCCTTTGGATAAAACCCATCTTGCATTGCAGAGCCAACACCTCTAGCCCAGTTTTCTTGCTTTCATGTCTCACATGAACACAATGTCAGAAATGGATAGATTCCTCTGTCTTGGGCCTGCCCCAGAGTAGGCCATGCTTCTTAGAGTTAATGGATAGTACCTGAAATATGATCTCAGAAGATATTAAGGTATAACGATACGTTAATCTTGGCAAAGGTGTACTGTTAGAGCTTTCTGTCTTTCAATTTAAAAAGTAGGAGAGAATTGATGGGTGCCTGTTAAGTTACTTTTCTAAATGCCTCTCTCCTTTGGCCCTTTTTCTTCCTTGTTAGGCAAGAAAAGTATCTCTATCTTGCAACATGGCAAGAACAGTCTTGGTCAGTAAGCAGTGGGTCCAAGAGACCCTTCAATACTTAACAAGAGGTTTTTGCAGCATACATTGCACAGAAATTTAAACCTCTGATTTACAGTTCCATCTGGTGATCCACTGTGTGGAATCAATGGCTTAGCGTTGCTGCCTAAAATATTTCTCATCTGAAGAAAATTAAAATGACACCTGCATTTGAATCTCTTGACCACTGTCTTACCCAGGCAGGGTTTGATCTCCAGGTCATAGCAAGAGAGTAAAAATTACCTCTTGATACCTGCACAGGGATGCATGTCACTTTTCTTGTTAGTAGTGGTTTAGTACTAGTATGCACAAAGGGACAGGCTCTGCTCTGAGCGTGTAATGTATACTATAACTAAATGAAATCTGTCTAAATGTAAGGTTGCAGCCACCTGACCCGACCATGACAGAACCTTTCAGAGGCTCGTTTTGTGGGTGGGCTTTTGGTCAGGAGATCAACAATAGTACAGCCAGAATATTTGTTCTCTCTTTTTCTCACACACAAATATTCCATTCTGTGTGTTTCACACACAGTCTAAAGTTGCCAGGTGTCCCATATTTTTCCTTGTTTTAGGGCCCAAAAGCTTGTCTTGTTTAAATGAGACATTCCAAATCTCATGTTTTGGAGTCTTGCTTGAACACACTGCCTTCAAATAGCACACAAAGTACTGGGGGGTGGGTGGGTGGGTGGGGGCAGTCTGTTGTGAGTGTGGCTGCTACTTACCCTTCCCACTCCAAGCTGAGCTGTGTGCTCCATCTGGCAGTGATAAATTCCTGTCCTTGAGATGGCTGCTGGACCACCGTTTTGAGATTTCCAGTGATTTGTCAGTTCCTGTGAGATTTGAGGAGTCAGAAAGACTTGTGAGAGGCCCTCCTCTCATAAAACCTGATGTGGTGCTTATTTAGGCCTGTTTCACAGATCCCAGCTAGTCTCAGCTTTTCCTTCTTGCTGCTTGGAAAACCTGATAGCCTAACATACATACACATACACATTTATAATCTTCATCAGGATTAGAACTGATCCCTTCCCATTGATCCCAGTGGACAAAATTTTTGTTTTCTAGTCACTTTCCTAGCAACCTCAATAGAATTGCTGGCGAGGGGGAGCTGTAACCTTGTCCTTTTTCTCAGTGATCCTTGCAGGCAAAATTGCTGTTTCTCCACTGTAGCAATCTTGCCCTCCCAATATTGAGAGACATCACTGTTTCTCCAGTGATGATAACTGTTCTGCCTCCCTGCTGTGCTTCTCACAATTATTCTGAATAGGGATGGGACGAATCCAGAATTTTCCGAATCCAGATCTGAATCTCTGGAAGGTTCTGGGAATCCACGAATCTCACGAATCTCAAATGTTTTGAATCCTTTTTTTAAAAGGGGTTTAAAAAGTGATAGTCCACTCTGCATGTCCCTGCAGGCCGTCTCCAAAGCACCCACACTGGCAGCAGTGGTGGGGGTGTAGAGAAGGGGCGACGGCCCTTTTTTATACCCCTGGCGCAGCAAGCTCAGGAACCTACTTCCTCCTGCAGGCCTGATCCCAGGTGCTCGTGCAAGCTCAGGCCCTGGTGCTTGCAGGAAAGTGGCTGTGGCCGGTCCGACTCACCCCTGCGGGCCCAATCCTGGGTGCTTGAGCAAGCTCAGGCCCCAGGGCTTGCGAGAAATCAGCCATGGCCATGCCTACTTGCTCCTGCGGGCCTGATCCTGGGCACTTGCAGGCTCTGGGGTGCCCTGCATACTGCTCCTGGCAGAGGGAGGGAATGTGGGGAGGGAATGGGGGTGCAGTGGGGACTTCCAGATTCGAAAGATTCCATTTGCCTATTTTGCCATGGGGTTTCAGATCTGCGAATCTTGAATCCTTCCCGAGGATTCGACGATTCAGTTGGTCTATCTCTACTTCTGAATACTAGCTGATAGGCAGCCATCTTTGCGGGCACTAGCCCTCTTTCCTCTCCCCGTGTGCATCCCAGCTGTGCCTCAGACCAGCTTTGGTGGTAATGAATGGTGAATGTCAATTTCTTAGGTTATTTTAATGAATACGTATATTGCTACTTGTAAGTGGTTCTTAGTGCTTACATTTTAAAAAATAATAAGGATGTGCAGCAATGCAGGACAGTCAACAATGCCTTTTGTTCAAAAGGCACAAATTTAATAAGCAATTCTGTAAAGCATTTCAAATAATTATAAAATAATAGAAGTCTAGTCTGGTGAAGTTAATGCCTCTTATTTATGCGGTGGTGTAAAACACCACACTGTGTGTGGTACTTTACAGAGTGTTAAAGTCCCTTGCTCATAGAACTTACAGTATAAAATTTGATTCAGGTGAACAACTGTGGAGGGCAGTAAGGCTGATAAATAAAGCAGTCAAGAGTATCTACTGAGTCCTATAGGATCTAGGGAGGTCTGCCAAAGGCATAATGAGAAATGGTGGACTTTATTTTATCTCCGAATTCAAAGAGATCTCTGTGCTTTGCTAAACAGAACAGTGTTTCCTTGCCATAAAAAGAGAAAGTTACTTCTTTGAGTAGGGACTATCACAGCTGGGGGACCACTCCCAAGAAGCTTTCAACCAGTGTTTTCCAAACCAGGGTTCATGGAAATCTCTTGGGTCTTCTGAGCCTCCTGCAAGACTTCTGCAAAATTTTAGTTTCCCATTTCTGTCACTTCTCTTCCTTCTCAGAGAAGGGGAGTGAATGAGCAACACATGGGCCAGTCTAGTCTCACATCATTGAACTCCCAATGCTGAATGTACATACCAATTTTCATTAGTGAGTAGTGTGACAGAAGCGGCAACGTAGGCATGTGTCACAGAGGAGCTATGGAATGCAGGATTGTAGTTCATAGGATATGATACATTCAAGGATTTCTGTTTCAACCAAAACAAGACTGGGAATTACCATCCTAGATCTTCCTAAGGCCACAAAATATTCTGACCATTGTGGATTCTGCACAGGTTTGTGCAGAGCTATGTACTTGGTACACATGATGTTCCTTGGATTATTTCATTCTTAAGTGCATGTACTTTTCTTCGAGACTTGAGTTTTCAGCCATGAGAGCTAGAACCATTTTTTGAAACGAGAATTTAAAGCTACCTAGGAACCCAGAGAATGTATGGTGAATATAAGTACACCTTTAAAAAAAGTCCATAGTCAGTAAAGAACCCTTTCTTTCTCCCATGTATAGTTTTGGCCAGCCTAGAGTATTTTTTTTCCCTGCCTTTTCTCTCCTACACTGTATAAATTCCCTCATGGTGTTTAACTCAAGCCAGCTGTGAGTGGTTTCCTGGCCATATGATTCCTTTAGGCTGCACTGTATTATCTCTTCCCCTCCTCCTTCCAAAGACCTGGCTTGTAAAACCAGATGACGTTATGTACAGTTTAGTAACACACAAGCCTCTCTAGATGCTCAGAGGAATTTGCAGGCCTACAGTTACCATTACCAGTTACAGTTACCAGTGCCTTTGCCTGCCTTTGAGAGTAATCACCCTTCCCATATTATATACTCTATACTTGTTACAAAAATGAACACTTTCTCGCAGCACCTTTCTTCAAAATCATAGAGGAAAGAGGTGTTTCCACCTAAGTGTCTTTTTTTTCCAAAAAGAACCATGTCATCTTTCCAGAGCTAGCTAGCTTGCCATGAAGATACTGCAGTCATATCCACTTGTTGTTTAAAGATGCTATCATTCTTAAGAAACTTAAATCCCACATGACGCAGTGCATATTCATCCACGTATGCATGAAGTAAGCATAACACTATTCCCTCCTCCAACTTTTTGTCATAGGAATCCATTCTAGATGAGATCTGTGATCAAATATGAGACCCTGTGTGTGTCCCTTCATTTGGAATCATGACGGGAGGAAGGGGACCCATGTGGGGAATGTTAAATGTATGTAACTACACCCCACCTTTGGTGTCAGCACCACATAGCTGAATGTCAATAAAGCTTTAGTCAGTTAAGAGACTGAGCATATCTCTTGGCATCTTGTCTATTGCAGCTCTTGGCTTTCATCTTCCTCTGCTTCAGTGCAAATGCACATATATACTTACAGAGTTCATATGTACATCATGTGTACAAAGCCTGACCAACTTTTAGTATCTTAGAATGAAGGCTTTCTGTCTGTCCCACCACCATCACAGGTGTGTTTGGCAACGATAAAGGAAAAAGTCTTCTCAGTGCCTGCTCCCAATTTGTGGAGTTTCCTCCTATGAAATGCTCACTTGTCCCCATGTTTACTTCAACTGACAGGTAAAGATCTTTTTATGTAGGCAGGCCTTCGGCTTTTAATTTACTGTGACAGAATGATCGTTTCAATTAGGGTTGGGCCAACCAAATCCTCGAATCCTTGTGATGGATTCAAGATTTGCGGATCTGAATCCCCAGGGCAAAATAGGCAAATGGAATCTTTCAAATCTGGAAGTGTCCGCTGCCCCCCCATTCCCCCTTCACATTCCAGCCCTCCATGCAGGAGCAGTGTGCAGGGCACACCAGAGCCTGTGCTCGCATGAGCGCTTGGAATCAGGCCCATAGGAATCAGGGACAGGTAGTGCCGGCGATGGCCGTGCTTCTGCAAGCCCCGGGGTCTGAGCTTGCGCGAGTGCCCGGGATTGGGCCCACAAGGGCGAATAGGGCTGGCCATTGCCACACTCCTGCAAGTGCCTGAGATTGGGCCCTCAAGGGTGAGTAGGTTCCTGCCGCTGGTGCGGGTGCTTTGGAGGCGGCCTGCAGGGACGTGCAGAGCGGACAATCGCTTTTAAAACCCTTTTTAAAAAAAGGATTTGAAAGATTTGAGATTTGTGAGATTCATGGATTCCCAGAACCTTCCAGAGATTCGGATCTGGAAAATTCTGGATTCATCCCATCCCTAGTTTCAGTGGAGTGTATTACGGGGTGGGTGTGGAGGTTTGCTATATTTTAATGTGTTCTTAACTGTTGTAATTTGTGCTTTTAAACAGAATTGTTCATTTAATTGTTTTAGCTAGGTATCATATAGGTTTTTAGTGTACTCTATTTTTAACTTGATGTGAGCTGTCTTGAGTCCCATGTAGGGAGAAAGGCAGGATATAAACATATCAATGACAAATCAAATAACTCACAATGTTATATGATTTCATGACACCCAAAATCTGTTTCCCCACACAGCTGTCTCAGTCGGCCTAATGGCAGCGCAAGTCTTGTTACCATCTTTGGTATGGGGGTAGAGTATAGAGAGGTTAAGGTGGTTATTTCTGTTTTGCACCGGATTGCTGTACTACCCACCTTGATTCTACTATTTCATTTTTGTTGAGTGAAGAATCTTCTTCAGGTTTTTCATCAAACTTTATAGGCATTATTGAAATAATTTCAACATTTTGTATGACTCCTTTATAGTCTGGAGTAAAACCCTGACTGGATTCACTGGCCCACTGACATGGGAGCCACCAGTCATTGCTGACTTCCGCAGATGAGTATGTTTATGTTTTCTAACAGACTGCTTAGCTAGCAGGAAAAATAACAGAGGAATGTGCCTTGCCTTCTTTAAGAGGCAGCAGTGTGAAAGCTGAGAATCTCCATTAATCCTGTGAGTCTTTTAACTTAAGAGAAATTATACATAAAAGTCATGTGAGCCTCATGGTGCAATTTTGAGAGATCTTGGATAAGTACTTCTTGCCACTGGAACTGGTGGATGGTCTTATTATTCTGTTGTCTTGAATGATACTATCAAAACTCAAGAAAGGTGCTTTTGGGGAGCCAGTATGGCCAGTGGCTTAGCAGTCATCACCACCATCCCCGCCGCCATCATCATCATCATCGTCATCATCGTAGTAGTAGTAGTAATAGTATCAAGATATTTAAGAGGCAGCAATGTGAAACCTGAGAACCTGCATTGATTCCATGAGCTGGTATAGCCTCTGGCCATGGGATTTGTGGAGCTATAATCCAAATAAGCAACATCTCCAAGCTTTGCATACTTCTGTACCACAGTGGGGGAATGTAGGGTTGTTCTGTGTAAAATGTACTTAAAACATAAGGCAGGTGTACTAAAGAGAATTCAGTCTCTTAACTGTGGAAGGTAAGTTTGTTTCCTTGTTTATAAAAATTTACAGATCTCTCTGTATTGGAGATTTCAGGGCAGTAACAACAGAGCCAGCGTGGTACAGGGGTTTGAACATTGGACTATGACTCTGGAGACGAGAGTTCAAATCCCTGCTTGGCCATAGAAACCCATTGGGTAACCTTGGGCAAGTCATGCTCTCTCAGCCTCAGAGGAAGGCCAAGAAGCTCTGTAACAGGTTCTCCTTAGAGTTGCCGTAGGTTAGAAACAACAACAACAAAGACGTTAGATTAAATGACCCAAATTTAACAAATAGATTGATAAAACTGTGGCTGAAGTCTTTCAGCAGTTCCACCCTAAGTTTCAGATTACATATATTTGTATACTGTGCAGTGTCCATTACAAAACACTGTATTAATACAGTAAACCTGCTAAAACAAATTGATGGCAACTCATGTAACACAAAGACATCATAGAAACTAAAAGAACAATGCTGATAATGCAGTCGGCCCACATTTGTCGGGGTTAAGGGTGCAGGACCCTCGCTGAAGTGGAAAACCACAAATATACTCTCCCCACAACATGAATGCTACAGACTCTGTTCCTGACAGCAACCCTGGCCCACCACTCCCATTTCCAACCTCGCCACTCTGATGGCTCAGCCAAATTTTCAAGCCCCTTGAACCGATCCCCCTCCTCACACCTCTCCTTCTGCTGCCACTTTTCCTTCTGCTGCCACTTTTCCTCTTTGTCTCCTGTACTGCCAGCAGTGTCAGCCCTTCGTTTCCCTTCCCACCTTACCGCTGTGGTGCTTCAGCCACATTTTAAACCCCTTCTCATCAATCTTAATCCTCAGTTCCACTTCTGTCCCTCTCCTTTCCTGCCAACAGCACCATCCCATGGGAAAGGGAATGACAGGATGGCACTGTTGGCACGACAGGAGAGGGAGAGGAGAAGGAGGGCGTGAGGAGGACAAGCCAGTCAAGCAGCAGGTGCAAACTTGCAAATAATCAAATCCTTGAAAGAGAAACCTGTGAATGTGGAGGATGGACTGTATATTGTTACAGACCAGGATTGACAATGACAACAAAGACATGTGATACCTTTGGGCTGCTACTGCAAAGGTGGCAAACTTAACTGTCATTGATTTAGTACGATCTGCCAACAGGTCATGTATAATATCACTTAGCACCTGATCAGCTCTTTTTCTCCGAATATCTCCCAAAAAATTTACAATAAAATAGAATCTGATAACAAAAATAGTTTTGCAGGTTCTGTGGCCACATAGAATGAAGGTGGTAATCACTTTTGGTCAGAAATTGGAGGGGACCATTTCTGAATAGGAGCTAGTGTGGTATAGTGGTTTGAGTGTTGGACTACAATTTGGGAGACAAGAGTTTGAATCTCTGTTTGGACATGGAAACCCACTGGGTGACCTCCAGCAAATCACACTCTCTCAACCTCTGAGAAAGGCAAAGGCAAACCCTCTGTAAAGAAATCTTGCCAAGAAAACCCTGTGATAGGTTTGTCTTAGGGTCTCCATAAGTCAGAAATTACTTCAAGGCATACAACAACAACAATTTCTGAATTCTTGGTAGGTGAAGTGAGAATAAGGCTTGTAGAGCTGCGAAACCTTCATCTTGGCAGTAGTGAAAGCCTGATAAAAATCGTGCTTTGGTTTCTGGGTATTCCATAGCTTTTTACAGTTTTCTGGTCGTGAGGACTATATAGTTGATTTCTCTTTTTAAACTGAGAGATTCTTTGGAAATCAAGCTGTGTTTCAGGTTACATCCTGGTCAGGTGTTACTGTGTTAGGCACTAGGAATTTCTTGGTGCCAACTGTATTTCATTGTGACTGATTTAACCTCATGGGCTTCATAGTGTCTGACTTGGTTTGTTTGTTTTTCTTTCCAGCACCTTGTCAAAATGCTGCCATGCCATGGTAGCACTCCTTTACCCCTTTACCTGGCAACACACCTACATCCCTGTGCTTCCCCCTTCAATGATTGACATTGTCTGTTCACCAACCCCCTTCTTGATTGGCCTGCTCTCCAGTTCACTACCCCGCCTCAAAGAACTACCAGTGGAAGAGGTGAGATCAGGTTACTGAAAAGGCAGAATGGACTGATGGATAGTGTTGGCCCCAAGAATGGCACAGGTTTTTTTTTATCTAGAAGCACTGATTAAGACATCATCATCAGGCAATTGGCCCAGGGGCAAGTGTTGACTTCCATGTTAAGAGTGCAGTGAATCTTCTCTGGATTTTATTCCAGACCTTAAAGCTGCTATCCAAGATGCTTAATCAATTCTGAGGTAGATAGGAGAGCTCACTTAGTATTTGGAGAGCAAAACTCAAGAGTCTATTCACAGTAACCCCTGGAAGCTGCCATCGCCCCTGAGAGGGCATATGTATTATATCAAGTGTCGTAAGAAGCTGAATTTAACTAGATCCCCTTGCAGCTTTCTCTGATGGGTTAAGCCAATAAGCTGCATGCACAGTATTGTATTTCCAGTGATGGTTGGTTGTGTCACATCAGTGAAATGATGTATCAGCTCCAGCTTAATAATACTCTAACAGGGTTCTCCAAGGGGCTGAACCCTATCACCAAAATAGGTCCAGGCCCTTTTGACAATTCCCTTAATGTTCTGAATGCAACTTGGAGTAGATTCATTGTCAAACTGGTGTGAAAGCTACATACCACTGCTGCATACGGGAGGAATGAGGAACCTCTGTCATCCTAAGATTTATATCCAATTTTAGCCAAGTTTGGGAGAGGTTTGAAGGAAGGTATGCCAGTGGTGGGTAGGATGACAGGAAAAAGGATAGGACCCAAAATACCAGGGCATGTTAGATTAAATCTCATACTCCTAGTAATTAAGAAAGGCATTTCAGCCTTTTGGAATGGGGAAAAACCCATACCAAACCTAGAAAAGCCTCCATAGTGTCTCAGGAAAGTCTGGATTGGGATCCAGGAGGCCAGATACAATCCCAGGGCCTGAAGTTCCACACCATTGCCCTACAGTTAGATAGCAGCATGTAGACATTTGGCACTGTTGAGAATGGCAAATGGTAAGATAGACAAATCTGGCATCCACTAGTCATAGTTACATAGGATGTTCTCAAGCACAGGATCATGGCTGGTGAACCTGTGGTGCTGCCATTTCTTTTAGCGGCAGGAAGACTCCTGAGGGATTCTGCCTCATCTGAATTAGAACAAGGTAGTACTGGGGAATCATCTGAATATTCTACTCAGACATAAAGTGTGTCCATTTTAAAAGTCTCAGAGTACTTTCTGCTTTTTAATTTGCAAAAAGTTCCATGTAACACTTTAAATGGAGCCAGATAAGCACAGCATATACAGCTGTCTCCCATTTGATTCAGCCAGTTGCTGCTCCCTCCTTGTATGGAAGAACACTGTGGTTTCTCAGAAACCATCCTTGAAGGAAAGGAAAGTGTGTGTAAGAAGAGGCTAATGTGGAGAAGCAGCTTCCCTGTGTTTATGTTGTCATTCTGTGGTTTTTGTGGAGAATGTCATAAAACCGCCTTGGGCTTGGGCCGGGTTTCATATCTCCTTGTGGCTCGGTGGGATTAGGTGGGGCAAGGCAGGGCCTCTCCCTCTGAAAACAGGATACACTGCAGTGCATTCATTTCTCTAAGGAAATGATCCCACTCCTTCTCATGACATTCCTCTCCTTCTCTTTCTGTTTCTCTGAGGCAGGTCCTTGTAGTCGACCTTGTTAATAACCGGTTTCTCAGACAGGTAAGAACAGCTTGTTTTTTATCATCTTTTTTTCTTTTCATTTGTCCAGGCTGAATGGAAAAATGAGAAGTTCTATTGGGCTTAAAGCCACCTGAATGTATAGGTGCCTTTTCATAGCACACAATTTGTAGCATTATGATTCCACTTTAACTGCTGTAGCAACATCCTCTGGATTCCTAGGATTAGTATGAGTTGAGGAGGCACTATAGCTTTCTGGCTGAAAGTTCTAAATGCTCCTCTTCAAACTGCCCGTCTTAGGATTTCATAGCTATGCTAGTTAAGGTGGAACACAGTGCTGTGGTTTTGTAGTGTGAAAGGGCCCCATATCTTGTACTTGGAAGACTACAGTGGGCAATGGAAGACAAAATCAGGAGGCAGAAAGTAGATAAGCAAGGAGCTTTGCTTTGTATGGTGTGTACAGATTTATTAATGCAATAATAGTGGTGATAATAGTCATGCAAGAAGGGCTTCTCATGAGAGTTTTGGGATCTCAAGAGATCTCTAATTGCATGAGAGCCTTTAACTGTTGTGAGAGGTGCTCTCCTTATAACACTTGAGGTGGGCTCTGAAAAAATCTGGCAACCCTGCTGGGATCCCTTATAGCAGGTGCTTTCATCCTTTGCAGATGTGTAATCCCAAACTTCAAAATGAGGTCTTCTTTACCACATATGTCTGTTTTTTCCATCTCTTTATGGGGGGGGGCAACTATGATCTTCCAGATATTGTTGGACAGGAATCTCCATCAAACTTTTCCTGATTTCATTTAGGTTAACCACAAGTGTGAAGTGTTAGCTTGTGAGGAAGGGTGGAAAAAAACAGATTTTCTCCAAAATTTATTTTCTCAAGAGTTTTCAGTCTTGAAACTTACTCATGTTTTATATAGCTTGTTCAATGTGTATTGAGTTTTAAGATCAATAAAATGGTTTGCTGCTGCAAACTGTCCACTGTTTAGACCAGTGGTTCTCAACCTGTGGGTCCCCAGATGTTCATGGACTTCAGCTCCCAGAAGCCCCAGCCACTATGGTCAATGCTCAGGGCTTCTGGGACCTGAAGTCCATGAACATCTGGGGACCCACAGGTTGAGAACCACTGGTTTAGACTATTGCTTTCTCTTGCTGCTTTTATGCTTCACTGGATTTTATAGTTTCATGCTACTATTTAGTGTTTCTTTGCATTTTACCTTCTATTGAAAGCCATCTGGTGGACTTCCATTATTGGATGGCACACGTATGTCATATATAAATGTTCATCTAGTAAAGATAAGGAAATTTGTCCTCAGTTACATTTGGTCATTCTCTTTAAATCTCCCCTTATCTTTGAAAAGTAATCCAAACCACTGGAATCAAGAGTAACATCTACCAACACATTTGTGCATCCTAAAATCAATGCCTTAGGACAATGACCCCTTCATAATTCTTTAGCTGTCATAGCTCATTGATAGAGCAACTGCTTTGCATGGAGAAGGTGCCATTAATCTCTGGCATCTTCAGTTAAAAGACTGCTTCAGGGAGAAAGTGATGGAGAAGAACATCTACTCAAGTCCCTTGGAAGCCACTGGCAATCAAAGTGAATACTACTGGGTTTGATGGGTCAATAGTCTGACTTTGTGTAAGGCAGCTTGCTATGTTGCTGTTAACTACAGCATAGGAAAAATATTTTTGGACTACAGCTCCAGAACTCAACAGCCAACATTGAATTCTGGGAGCTATAGACCCCCTAAAAGCCCTGGTATTAATTCTTTCCACATGCATGTATAAATAAATCATACACACTGTTTCGGTTACAATGTTTCCTTATTAAAGAGCGCAAAAGCAGCCTTGAAGACAAGCAAGCTACATCTTCTAATGACTTCTGTTGTCTTCCTTACACTCCTAGTTTCTTTTTCTTCCCATCTGTGTTCCAATATGCATTGTTGTTAATGCTATGGCCACAGACTGAGTCCAGTTTGTCACAGCTTTGTGAAAGAGCTGCTAATGCATGTCAGCTCTCTGTGCAACTTTGGTAACTTCTACTGCACCATTGCAAACATTTTTAAGGATCTCGTGAAACAGTTTCTATATACCAGCCATAATCTGCTCACCAACCAGAAGCAGATTCTGAGAAGTGCAAGTTTTATCACAGGTTGGTCCCTGACTGTGAAACCCACTCTTGCCTATACTAACAGAATGCACTGTTTTTTTCTAAGATGGAAGACGAAGACTTCATTTTGCCTAGGAAGTTGCAAGGAGCACTAGAACACATCCTGGAACAAAGGAACGAGCTGGCAAATGACAAGGAGGAGGGCACTCTCAAAAGCAAACAGGGTAAGGTTTTGGTCTTCTCACCTTTTTGTTTCATGAGATAGACCATTTTGCCCCCATAATTCAGAGCATTTGTACCAAGGGGAGAGTGAGGAAACTTACTTTGTTGGACTACAACTTCTTTTAAACTATTCTTTTAAACTGTGAACTGATTTGAGTCCCAGCAACAACAACAACACAATTCACAGAATTCCCTAGTCAGTACATTGCAGACCTTTATGTTCAGTCTGGCCCATGGAAGAAATTAGCAGTCAGACATATGTGAACTGTCACACCCCTACCCTTTTACCTTTGCTTGTACTAGCCAAATAAAGCTATTATGCAAAGATGTACTTGCTTGTTTTTTCTCTGTCCTGACTCTACTGCCTGGCCCTTGAGTAGGCTGGCCCTTGAGTAGTACAGCAAGTGAAGGGAACATCTGTCTTCTATCTCTCTGCAACAGACATCACTTCTGTGAGCATCTATTATGTTTGCACTTTTCTTCTAAACTCAGAAGCCTCTCACATAATTTTAGCTTTTCCTCATAGGTTGATTTTTAACTTCAGTCCTTAGATTCTCTTTGGTTGCCATTTTTGATATCTCCACAGTATACTCTTAAGACAGAATGATCAGAATATTGTACACTAACCATTGCAAAAACCTTCTTAGTAGATGTAGAAGGGTGGCACATCACATTGGCTAATGCTGAAGACTTTAATATTGTCTGTGCCAGGGGTAAGCTACATGGTACACTCCAGATGATTGGACGCATAACTGTCATGAGCCATCATAGCCAGTGATCAGAGATTATGGAAACCATAATCCAGAAGTTTTCGAGGACATTGTGTTGCCAACTCCTTCTGTATACCCACTGGCAGTGGCTTCTTTCGACAGGGATCTCTCTTCATCCTGCCTGGAATTGATGGCATTCCAAACTGTAACCTTAATGTAAAGTATGTACTGTTTCATAATGCTATGGTCCCTTGGATCAGCAATGGACACGGTAAAGCTCTAGACACACATACAATCCCCCAATGCTGCTTTTGTAGTCTTTGACCCCTGCAGAGTTTCCAGACTGGTTTTTTTTTTTTTTTTTTGAGCTCCCCAGAGGTGAGTTGTCCTTCTCAAAAGCCACCAGGAGTGGCAGCTGATTTTTCAAATAGACTGTAGCTCCCCCACCTCCCCCCTCTTTGTTTAAAAACAACAATGAAATATGAGATTTACAAAAGTAGAAGTGGACTTCTAGCTGCTGCTGGGTTTTTTTCCATTTTGACTTTTTTAAAAGTCTGTGAAGCTTTGGGAAGTCCTGGGGCAGAAAAACACACCTCAAACACACTACTGTAGCAATCTAGGCACCAGAAAAGTAAAGATAAGAGAACAAGGGGAAAAAGCCAACCACTAAGATTTTTCTGGGCTGCTTTTGATTCTTTGCTCTTTCTCTCTCTTGTCCCCAAAGCTTCCCCAGAGTCCAGCCCCTTGAATGAAGTTGTGTCCGAAGCTTTTGTCCGCTTCTTTGTGGAGATTGTGGGGCACTACTCGTTTTTCATGACCTCCACAGAGCGAGAAGAAAGGAGCCTCCAGCGGGAGGCCTTCCGGAAGTCAGTCTCATCAAAGAGCCTTCGACGATTTCTGGAGGTCTTTATGGAAACTCAGATGTTTGGAGGCTTCATTCAGGAACGAGAGTTGCGGAAACAGGGAGCCAAAGGTGAGAGACTCCCTTAGGAGGAGAAGGACCTGGAGATACTTGGTGAATTAAACACAGTTTTAGTTGTAGGGTCCATATTGGTGTGCTATTTTTATTAGTCCCAACAAAAATGGTCTGCAAATGGGTACAGATTTTCAAGTTGTCTAGAACTCTTCATGAGACAAAATGTTAAAGAGCAGATGTGAGGCATGGAAAGGAAAAACAGTCTTGATGTTGAAGTTTTGATGTGTCTACAGGATGTCCTGAGATATATTGGGGAAGAACAGGTCTACAGATGTGCAAGCAAGTCTCTAGCTTAAGTATAGGGAAAGTATGACCTTTTTTTGCAGGCCCTGAAACCCTGGATGAAAAATCACCTAGGAATATGAAATCCTCAAAATGCTATTTCACTCAATGCCTAACTTCAAAATACACATATATTTAATATAGCAAAGATCAAGAGGCCAAAAAAACAACACCCAAACCAGAATTAGACTTCTTATCACTTCCAGGTTGCATTTTGGTGAAATGTACTAAGGTGGCTTGGCACACAGGCAAAAAATTGGCCTTTGCCACAGCTGCAAAAAATTCTGATGAGCAGGAAGATTCCCACTCCCTGAACTAGACGGTACTCATTGACGGAATATCCTTTTTTCTCACTTAAGCCTATAAGTAATCCCTAGGTGGTAGCTGAAATTGGAACTAAGAAGGCAGTGGCTGATCTGGTTTGTTTTTGTTTTCCGCCTCTACAGGATTATTTGAGGTACGTGCCCAGGAGTACCTGGAAACTCTTCCCAGTGAAGAACAGAGTGGCGTCAATAAATTCCTGAAAGGTTTAGGTAAGCAGCTCAGCTGTAGCCACTGTTATAGTGCAGTAACCATGCTGATATTTAACCAGAGCCTGGAAAAATTACTTTTTATGAATTATCCAGTGCCCAGTGAGGTACATGAGGGGTCTGAATGTCATACAAATGGTTGCTTGTGGATACAGTTTATATTGGTTGTTTTTCTCTGTTTGGGAAAGGCCTTAATTGGATCCACACTAAAATCATGCTTTCTTCCTCTTTCTCTTTTCCTCCCATACTCACCCCAATGAATCCCCTCCAGGTAACAGAATGAAATTTCTGCACAAGAAGTAAGAGCTCCAAGTGCCAGTGTTAGAGGAGAAGGCATTTTGCTTTAAGGTTCACCAACACAAAAAGGATGTTAACCTTGCTTCCTGGCCCCATTTTAAACCCTATTTCCCATTCAGCCTGCTCCTAAGATGGGGAGGGCCCCACCCAGGAAGCAGAGTACCTAGAAATTGTGCTTGTGTGAAAAAGTTGGCCTGCTAAACAGCATTGAGAAGACAACAATGCTGCTGAGACCAGTCTTTGAGCTCCTGTACAAAGAACATGCGCTGGATAAGACATGCTCAGAACTCTCACCATAAGCAATTTCCAGACTTTACAGTGTTTCTTACTTCTTAGCTATTAAATGTTTCTTATTTATATTGATGTTAGGAGGACTGTTAGCCAATGACTCTTGCACCAGCTCCTCCCCCAAGTGGTTGCAAAGACATGCAGGACAGAGGCTAGTGTAACCTATTGCTAGGAGACTGATAGTGAATTAAGACAAGGGTGGAGTTCAGAGTGGGTGGAAGTCACTGTGGCTGGATTCTATGAGGACACTTAAGTCACATGGAGATGGGAAGGAAGAAAGTGAAGCTGTAAATGTGGGAAGGGTGTGGAATGGAGTAGGGGTGAGGGCCACTGAATCTGCTCTGCCTTTGTTACCTGACCAAGCAACCACTATATGATGGAAGACTGGCTGCCCTTCCTTGAAATTGGGCGACATGTGCCCACCTTTCCTCAAAATAAGCTGACAAACTGATATGATACAATTAAAAGTGAGTGATTACAAAAAGGAGAATGTGTTCAGTTTTATGCATTTCACATAAATAGTTTGTGATCTTAAGCTGACTTGCTTCATACTACCAAATATCTATAGAAAGCACAGGGCAGGGGAAGGATGGAAGAGCAGATAGAAGATCTTCCTGCAGCCAGACCAGCATTACCTGAAGAAGACATGGTTCCATGAAAAGAGAGAGAGAGGGATAATGTTGGGAACTGGAAAGTGTAAATCAGTTTGCTTCTAATGGTGGTGGTGCCAGCTCATTGAGCACCTGATGGTCAGAGTATATGAAATGGTTGCTTTCTGGCCAATTTGGCTCATTCATCTTCAGTGCAAAGGTGAAGGTTGGGTCGTGCTCATATGTCTAACCACGGACTGTCTGAAGAGACTGTTCTGAAAACTGCTGCAGCCAGCTGCAAAGCTGTATTATATTGTTAAGGATTCATTCACAGATGCAAGTCATGAAGCAAAATCATTGCCATATCTCAGATTGCACATCCACCTTCCTCTATTATGTCTTCTCTCTTTTATGGACTGACCTTTTGTCTGTCCTGACAGGTGTAACCTGTCATCTTGAAAACTGAATTGCATGTCACCATGTTAGTTATCACTTCCCAACCCCACGATTTTCATGTACTGGAAATAGGGAAGTGGTTGCCTTGGACAAGAGATGAGTATGCTCACTGCTACCCCATTGGTGGTTTTGGGCACACAGAAGTGCGGACTGTCTTTCTTCTAGTAAAAACTAATCCAAGAAAAAAACCTTTAGCTGTTGTTGGAAAGGAAGAGTTTTGTTCAGTGGCAGAGCACATACTAGTGCATGCACAAGTTCCAGGTTCTGTCCTCAGAATTTCTAGAGGGATTTTACCAGTCAGTTTCGATTTTGGGGATTTGAGGAGCCTTTCCATGTTTGGGCTGTAACTTCGTCAGCCCTGGCCAGCACATCCATTAGCAAAAGATGATGCGCCCAACATTATCTAAAAGGTTAAATGCTCCCCATTTTAAATGAAGGTAATGTTGGTCTAGATGGATGCCCCCCTCAGTTTTCTCTTGACTAAAATTAATTGAAAGATTTTGGTTTGATTAGCGTCAATTTTTACTTAAATCTCTCTTGACTGTTCTGATCTCGTTTTTTTTCTCTACCGTTCAAAATAAAACATGGCAGAATTTTGTTTCATAACTCTCTCCCCAGTGTGGGTCTTGACTTGAACCTGGAAGATGAAAATTGAAAAGAAACTTCTCTTAAATTTTAATAGTGCCGAAAAGGGAATAGTTGTATAGGAAGAGAGAAACTGGCCTTAGAACAGGTCAGATTGTTCCTCCCTCTAAGCTGTTGTCTGCTCTGACTGGCAATGGCTGTCCTGGGAAGGACCAGCAGAGATCTTTTCCCCATCACTTTCTACCTGAGAGCCATTTAAGCCAAGGATCAGGAGCATCCAGTCTGAAGCTACATGTACCCTGGAAGAATTCCTATTTAAACCCCAAGAAAGCTTGTTGCATGAACTGAATTGTGCATTGTAGTGCAGGAAGTTGTTTCATCAATGGTTTCTCCTGGGCGGATGTGTATAGAATTGAACTGTGCTTTGCATACTTGGCAGGCAATGTCCAGATTAATACAGATTACACTGGCGCCCTGCCCACTTTGTTTTACCTTGCCCCATGCCCTTAATGCACACACACACATGAACACACATCTCTGCTGGAATGCAGTTCATCTGATGAATTTGACCCTCAGACCAAAGATGAGTCTCCACTTCTGCCTTAATTGTAGATTTCAGTGACCAAACAACATGGGAAATTTTGTGTGCAAAAAAGGTGCTTTACCACTGAACTATGACTCCTTCCTTAGGTAGAGGTATCAATGGGGAGATCTCATATGTTCTCCCAAATTTTTCTGGCTTGTGTCTTTCCTGCCTTTCCCTCAATGTACTTACACCTGGGCTCAGAGAACAGGGTCAGATGACATAACAATTTCTCTCTGGACCATCACATAGCAGCATCTGTAGAGTCATGGGTGAGTGCAGGAAATGCAAAGATGGCTGCTCACTCTCTGTTCATTTTTCATCTTTCTAGTATAGAGAAGTCTCTGCTGTATGTCCCTCACTAGAAACTTGGTAAGCAAAGCACCTGACAATCCTAAAACAGTAACATTTTAGATAAATTAAGAGCTTACAAATGTCATTTTTTTAGTGTAGAACACCTTTTATTTCCTGTTAATTTACATCAACCCCTCATCCCCATACCCTACTGTAATGCTAGATGTACAAATTTCTCCTGGAAAGATTTGAATAGGTTAGAATACAGTACAAATGCAGTACATCTTCATCTGTTTCAGATGCTCTGGGAGAAGCCAGCTGTGGGGAAAGCAAACAAGCCATCAGCATAATATTACTGGTGAGATATTAAGCAAATAGTGGTGACTAGTACATCAGCCATGGATCTGGATGATATAAAGCCCTCCTGATTGTAACTTACATCATTCTTCACCATGGGGGTATTTCAGCTAAACCTGATAGAAATTGCAGTGCAACACTATGTATAGGAGAGGGTAGGAATCAAGCAATCCTCCAGATTTTGTCGGACTGCACATCTCAAAAGTCTTAGCCAACACAGACAATGGTGAAGAATACTTGAGTTCCCATCAAATCATCTTGAGGCTCACACAATGTCCACCACGATCTAAGTAGTGGTACTCAAAGTCATGGACCAGTGCCATTCCACTAGCTATTGGCTGTCAGGCACTGATGAGTTTCCAGGAAAGAAGTAATTGTAGCCAATGACCACAAATATGGCGCTGGTCTCTGGCACTTTGGGGAAAAATAATAGCTGGTCCCCCACATCAGACACCCTGGGAAATGCTGATCTAGGGGATTCCATGTTCCCCAGACCTGATTTATTAGACATCTTAGTGGTTGTATTGTTAACCTAAGTGAACCAAAACCATACCCTCCAGGACATGTGTGGCCAAGCAACATCAAGAGTGTGGTCAAGATGGCAAAATGAGAAAGACTATGAAAGCTAGGAAAGATTGTAGCAGTTTGCTTTTGCCAGAGATCACTGACAACAAGATTCCATGCCTTCCCCTATTCTCCCCTACAAGTGCTTTTGCACTTTGAACTCAGTTGCATTGACTGAAGCAAGCTGCAGATGAAAGGTGAAGGCGGGTGTAAGAGACAGAAACTAGGTTGCTTTAAAAGCAGCTGAAAAAATGGGATGAGAGAGGATTGATTGGAACTGATTAGGATGGAGAGTGTGCAAAAATTTCTCTTGTCTAGATCAAGGATAGGGAACTGTCAGGTGCTGGAGGCAAGATTGCCCCCCAGGGGACATTGCAGGCCTTTCTGCTCAGTTTAAATTTTTCAGACATACATACACACTCATGCTGCCCTAATGCTGGTGGGGGGAGGATGGTTCACCAATTTTCTGGCCGCCTTCAGGCCATTTTAAGCCCAAGGAGATGTCTTTTTTTCCCCAACAGAAAGTGACTCAGAATGGAAGTCAACTGTTGTGCATTTTGTGTCGTTATATCTTACTACATCTTTAATAATATGTCCAATATGTACCATGTTCACCTTGGTGCTATTTTTCTGCCACATGTGATTTTGATGTGGTGGGGTGGTGACTTTTCCACAGTTGAGTAATGTACAGCTTAGTATGCATTCACAACACCTTTTGTAGTGGGCACAACTTTATCACTCATATATTTTCAACCAGTCTTTTTAGTAGTGCTAAAACATCTTTCTCACTGTTTGGAAAAAAATTTGAAGTAACCAAATGCGACTTAAATGAAGAAGTGTTATGTTGTTGTTGTGTGTCTTCAAGTCATTTCTGACTTATGGTGACCCTAAGACAAACCTATCATAAGTTTTTTCTGGGGCTGAGAGAGTGTGACTTGCCCAAGGTCACCCAATGGGTTTCCATGGCAGAGCAGAGAACTGAACTCTGGTCTTCAGGGTTATAGTCTATCAAGGCACTACACCATGCTGATTCTGTGTTATAATGTTACATTCCCATAATGAAATAATGCTTTCCAGTTTTCCATGCTATTTCATAAAAAGCAGCATTATAACATTGCTACAAAACTATTCTAGCACTGTAGGTTCATAAATGTAGAACGATTGTAAGGACACATACACCTGTCATTTCCTGACTTTCCATAACCTTTTTGTACCTACAGCACCCCCTGCTGCCTATTTTTTTGCAAGATAATGTTGGAAACATTTGTTGAGCGCTGAATAGGAAAATCTGTTTTTAGACTGTACCTCTGAAGGGGAATTCATACACAAGAATACACACACACACACACATATATTACACACACACACACATATCTCACAATCACGTAGATGAAACGCTGGGATAGAATGCTTTCATCTGCTATTAGGTTTCCACATGAAGAATTGTTTTATTTATATTTTAGGGAGGAATATATCATGTGGTACACTCACAGAAAGCCAGTGTGATTTAGTGGTTTGAGCACTGAACTACAGCTGTGGAGACCACAGCTCGGCAATGGAAAGCCACTGGGTTTCACAGACTCTCAGCATCAGAGGAAGGCAAAGGGAAATCCTTTCTGAAGAAATCTTGCAAAGAAAGGCAGGCTCCATTATAGGCTCACCTTAGGGTTGCCGTAAGTCAGAAACAACTTGAAGGCACACAACAACAAACACTCCCAGATTTGGAAATGGTGCAGTTTTAGCATAGATTTACCACAGCAGTCAAGGCTAGAGCTCTTGTCAGGAACTTACATGCAGGGTATTTATTGGAATACACAGACTATACATGAGTCACATTCATCTGCGCATTAGACTCTCTGCGTGCCCTCCAACATTTCATAGGTGAAGTCGAGGATACGTGACTGAGCAACATCAGAGTATGGCTAAGATGGCAAAGATTATTAATGAGGAACACACAAGCTAAGAGAAGCTGCAGCAGTTTGCTTTTGCCTTGAGCCTACTGGGAAGGACACAGTTCCGTTATCTCCTCTTCCCCTGATGAATGCAAACTACTTTTGCACTTTGGGCGCAGTCTGCAACAACTGAAGTCAAGAAAAATGGGAAAGTGGGAGAGAGAAACTAGGTTTTTTTACAGATATGAAAAAAGTGGGATGACAAGATTAATCAGGACTGTCCTTGCTAATTCAGAACAGTTGGGAGAGTATGTTTTTGCTGCATTAAAGGGGTACCTGTTTGCCAGAAACTGCTTTGAAGTCACACTTTCCCCTTGGCAGTTTGCAAGTGTAGAGGCCGAAGCAGCCATCGCAGTCTGAGGGTTTTCTGCAGGCCTTCAAGTGAATCCCAGGACAGGCATACTGATGAAAAGGAAAGAGAATCCATCATGATGCCACTCCTTATTTATCTCAAAGTAGTGCTGTTAACTCCAGTATTTATCCAGTTATAATACCCTTCTGGCCAGGACTAGGTTTTTATGATGACCAAGGCCGACCGTAACTTTTCATAGCATGAGACCATACTACAGTTATCTTCAATAACAAATTATTGTGTATCCGTGAGGATCTGTGCTTTTTATGAGGCAATCACTCCAATGATGCATCTTTCCTCAAGCTGGACTTAACGATTGTGAACAATGTACCTGTAGCTGTTGAATTTGTAGCTGTCATCCAGCTTTTTAAGGACACAGAAAAGCATCTGGATTTGTTGACAACCACTTTAGTAATGGTTCCTTAGGGCTCCAGCTTGGTCAAACAAGAAGATCATCTATGAATCACTGAGGTTTACTTCTCCCACAATTTTAACTGCTTTCCCCCTCCCTTGAGCTATAAAAGGAAGTATGTTTCTGTTGCATATGCACCACATGCAAGGATTTTTGTTTATATGTGTCT
Organism: Iguana delicatissima; assembly: GCA_948472985.1. NCBI lineage: Eukaryota > Metazoa > Chordata > Lepidosauria > Squamata > Iguanidae > Iguana > Iguana delicatissima. The sequence goes on along the minus strand of CAOKZL010000378.1, from coordinate 617,199 downwards.
AGCCCACCCTCTTTCATGAGCTCTCAGGGCAGCATATAGTGAAAACAATATAAACAGTTAAAACCATTTCAGACAAAATCAATAAAATAAATAGGATAAAAACATATTTAACAGATCAGATTAAAACAGTTAAACCACCTACCTGTGCTTTAAAAAAAAAGATAAGGTTCGTCTTCTAAAGGCTTTAATAAGAAGACATGTTTAATTTTGAACTTAAAAGAAACCAGTGTTGGTGACAATTGACTTCCAAGAGAAGAGCACTCCATAAGTGGGGGGCCATGGCAGAGAAGGCCATGTCCCTGCAAGGCCTACTAGTGGGGCACAGAGGAAGGTCGTTTCTGCAGATTTGAGTTCTCAGGCAGGTATATATAAGGAGAGGTGTTCCTTCACATATCAGGGCCCCTAGTGATTTAGGGTTTTGAGTGTTAAAACTAGTACCTGGAATTTAGACCAGAAGCACACTGACAGTCAGTGCAACTCCTTCAAGACTGGTGTTGCATTTTGTCTACATGGTGCTCTGGTGAGCAATCTTGTCATTTTGCACTAGCAGTAGCTTCTGGGTCATCTTCAAGGGCAGCCCCATATAAAGCACATTAAAGTAGTCAATCAGAAAATTAGAGTGCTATGACTAAATTATCCTTGTCCAGAAAAAGCCATAGCTGGTGCACCATTTGGAGCTGATGCCAAGCACATGAAGCCATGGAGTCCTCTTAGGTCTCTGGAGGCAGAGAGATGGGTCTAAGAGAACTCCCAAGCTTTGCATTTGCTCTTTTAGAGAAAGTGCAACCCCATCCAGAGCAGGTAGCTTACCCAAGAATCACCAGTCCACAGAGCCTCTGCCCTACTGCGAGTCAGCTTTAGTTTATTGGCTGTCATCCAGACCATTATATTATCCAGGCATTGGCCCAACACCTGCAGAGCCTCAGTAAACTTTCTGATGACAAGGTAAGGTAGAGCTTAGTCTCATCAGCATAGTGATACCACCTCACCCTAAACCCCTTTGTGACCTAGCCCTGGGGCTTCTTATAGGCACTGGAGAACATGGAAGTCAGGATCGAATCCTGTGGCATGCCACAGCTTAATGGCCTTGGGGCTCTACAGAAATCCCCCAGTGCAGTTCTCCGGAACCAGCTGTACAGACAAGGGCAGAACCACTATAACATGGTGCCTCCTACTTCTGTTTGATGAAAATGGTCCAATAAGATACCATACAAATAAAAAAAAATCCAGAAAGAGCTACAGAGTAACACACCTATCCAGAATAGGTTGTTAGAGTGACTAGAACTATTTCGATACTGTTCCCTGATCTAAAACCAACCTGAAATGAGTCTAGATAATCTGTCTCCTCTAAGAAACTCTGAAGTGTTCCAATCATCACCTGCTCAGTACCTGGACTAGAAGGGGCATAATTTCACTGCGGCAGTAGCCTTCCTATCCAGTACCTCAAGATCCAGGGAGGTCGTCTTCAGGAGTGAGCCCTCCTTCAAGGTAGCACACACCTTCCCCTGCCATTTACCACTTCCTGGACATTTGTATCCCATCTCAGGAACAAGAGAAATGTGCCAAAACAGACTAAAGATTTGTTTACTCCAGGATCTTGTTTCCCACAAAGCTCAGACAGATGCCTCCACGAAGCCTACAAATGGGGTTGAAGGGAAAACACCCACCAACTGTTGATTAGACAATTAGTACTGAGAGGAATCTTGCCTCTGATCCTAGCAGTGGCATAAAATAATCCTGTTAGCCATTGACCCCTGCTGGCTCTGGCTCAGCCCTTCAATTTCCCCATAGGGAAATTTGCAGGGGATTCCATTCCATATATCTGTCTACTGATGATGATCTCAGTGTTACCTCTGCTTTAAGAGACCTCAGAGAGAACCAGCATGGGGTAGTGGTTTAAGCATTGGACTACAACCCTGGAGACCAGGGATTGATTCCCTGCTCATCTATGGAAACCCACTGAGTGACCTTGAGTGCATCATACTCAGCCTCAGAAAATCCCATGATAGGGTTGCCTTAGGGTTGCCATAAGTTGGAAATGACTTGAAGGCCCACCACCACCATCACAACAACAACAACAAGAGAACTCAGAAGGGCTATTCCTTTCTTTTCAAACAAGTTGCAGAGCTGTGACAAATGTCACAACTGGGTGGTAGCCATAAATTCAGTAGGAGCCATTCATGGTGCTCCCTCAGAGGAGCAGGGGGTCCTGGATATAGCATACAATCAGGCCTGCTCTTCTCTGCCTCATCTGGACTGTCATATTACTTCCCCCAGAGGCAGGACCATACCAAGGCTCATAGAAGAGTGCCACATCTTAGTAGTTCACACTTTGGAACTGTCATCCATTTGTTCCATGCCCTACCAAAGTTGGCCATCACTGCCTTTACTGTCTAATTTTCATAATTTTAGAACAGGCCAGGTGTCTCTGCAGAGGGTTTAACACCGAAGAAACTAAAGCAAAAGCTAAAAAGATCTTACTCACTGTGTCAGTATTAAACTTTCCATGGCCTTCCAAATGAGTCTGAAACCCTTGGCTTTTGGTCTTTGGAGGAGAAAGTTGGGGCATCTTTCTCTTGCCACTAGCCTTCTGCTTATTGGTTTCCAGTTGCTGCTTGTTTGAAGCTTTGTCATGACTTCCACCACCAGCTCTGGCTTCTTTTGCTGCCTTCCGCAACCCGGTAGGATGCTGCTTTCCAGCTTCTGCCTCTATCGCTCCTTCAGGGAATGAGTCAAGAGTCCTCCTCACTCTTGCAGCCCTAGGAGAGTCTTTCTCTGCAACCAGTCCTTTCCCAGCCAACCTCCCACCCACACGAGCCAGGAAACAAAGCTGCACTGAAAGCACAGCCAGGGTGGCCGCCTTTGAAACTCTCATAGTCCTTTCTGCCTTGGTTTGCTCTCACTGCTATCTATCTAGGCAAAGGGATGCTGTTGGAGCTTGCTGCAGAGATTGAAAGCTACCACACATGCATGCATGTATGAGTTTGTGCTCCTTGGTCCCTCTTTTTCTGTGTGGCTTATGGGTTGAAGCCCTTTTATGCATCTGGCTTCCTATACACACCCTCACTGTTCTTTTCTTTCTTTCTTTTTTTCTCTTTTAGTGATACAGAAATCGTAGCTTGCATCTCCTGCTTGGAAAATCCCTTTTTTTTTTCAGCAGGCCCCCATTCCTTTAGCAACACCCAATTTCTTTGTAAAGGCAAGCACGTGTTTCCATCCCAGTGATGCCATCTTTCCCCATTGATGGGATAATGGAACATTTTTCTTTTCCTTTCCTTTTGATTAAGCAGGTGCTTCAAGGAACCGAGTGAGCTTTGGTGGTAAAAATGCTTGCCGGGGCTAGGCAAAGTTTGTATATGTATGCATGTGTCTATGTTTCTGTCTTCAGTGTATATAAAGGTACTTTCTTGATTTCTGTGCCTTTTTAGATGTTTCACTTATTCCAGTTCGTCAAACCTAGTGAGTGGTTGCAGCTAAGGATGGATTGATCTAGTTTTACTCCAGTTCAATAATATATCCAACCAATTAATGTGGGATCATAGTAACACAGGACCATAAATGCATCACATTTCTGCTTCTTAAAAACTGTCAGGATCTGGATTTTCTCTAGAGTATGCATTTTGCAAAACATTTTAAACTAAGCAGAATGTAAAAATGGGCAGAAATACAACATGAAAGAGAACACTCTTCCAATCTACACGGGCTTGGAAAGTACATATAAGTTGGTTTGCTGAAAAAAAAACCTACAAATTGAAAATTACAAACTGCAGTTAATTTTTGCTTTAGTGGAATTATTTATAGGGAGATAGGAATCTTTTATGTCCATCATCTACAAATCATATGTGCTCCAGTTTTGTGCTTTATTATAAATATGCAACATCAAGGCTCTGAAACTGGAGGTCTACAAGGTCTATTCAGATAGCCCACAGAAAGTTTGAGCAAAAGAAATTATCACAGGTTGGCCCCATGTTTTATTTATTTATTGTGTTTTTCTTGGTGACAGAAATGAAGGCCACTTCAATCACACCCAGCCTTGCTTAGGTCTCGAGAGTTTTAGAATAGAATACAGATCGTACTGATTTTTTTTAACTTAAGTATCTACCAGTTAAAGGCAAGAGTGTGGCTTTTAAAGTAAGTTATGTGCTTTGACTTACAAAACAAAACAACTTTATTAAGTGGTCAGCCAAGCCTCCCTCCCTGCAAGCAGTTTTCAGATAGTCTTGGATTTCCCCCCCCAAAAACAGCTACCTTGGGCTATTTGTCACAAACAATGCATTAACACTATTTTTACAGAGACAGGTGCAATAAATGCAGTAAAATTATATTAATGGCATAGATTTAGTTGTATGGATTAGATTACATTCTGACAGAGAGTCTTGGGCTTGTGCTATAATAAAATGTTGCATCCCAGCAGCCTCTCATGTAGGCGCATCTCTCACACCACATGCTGCTATTTTTGGTCCAGACACCAAACTGGTTGCAAGCCAGCTCTGTCCCATTTATAAGTCAAAAATTGTCAAGGAAGGGAGAGGGTCCTAATGGTCACAACTGAAAAGAACGTGGACTCCTGCCTGTCCTGCTTGGCACGCAGGGCATAACCCGATCATGGTGGATTGCTCCTCCGTGCCATCCTGAGTATAATGTGGCACACAGATGGGATTGTAAGGAGTGTCCCACAAGAATGCTTTCTTTCTGAGATCTAGATCTGAAAATCCAGATTAATCTATGGCCACTGCACAGCAAAACTTCCTGCAACTGGAATTAGAGGGGCTGAAACCCCACTATAAGTCGTATCTCATCTTCAACACAAACCAGAGCCAATGGGGATAAAGAATCAGTGTACTATTCTGTGATATAAGGTGAACAGCTCAGTCCTTAGGTTGCTTCTGCCATAAATTCAGTAAGGCAAAGCGTTCTCTTGAATGCAACATGAAGCTGTATATTCAGTTTTAAAAGGATTTCTTGCACCTTCAATCCCTATGTAGCAAAACTGGTAACAGGTGGTACAAAAAACCCCTTTTATTTCATGGCAGACACAAATGCAAAATAACTATTTTCTTCTTCATCTAAGTGTACATACTTTTAATAGAACTCTTTTAACTTGACTCATTTCACTTCTTGTGAAAATGTCCTTTAAGTATTCATTAATTTGTGAGACAAACTTCCTTCAGTTTAATGGTCTTGCTTCTGCTAACTTACATACCTTGAGTGCCAAGAGTCAGTTGGCACAATACCTCATAGTGTAATACCATTGCAGACTCACCCATATGCAAGCTGATGTACTGTGTGGCAGCCTTTCAAACACCTGGCTCTCCACTGCAAGGGACAACTATCCCTTTCTTTGGTATACAAGGGAGAGGCCCTACAGATATTTGGGATGACAACTTCTATTCGTCCCATTCAACACGCAATTTCAGGTATTAAAGGAGCTGTAGTCCAAAACCTTGAGTGGGCACAAAGTTGCACAGTCCTTACAAAATTGCTACTCCCCCATATATTTATTATTCAAATGATTGCTTTACGGAGTTTCACAAGCAAAACACTAACGGATCACTATTCCCAAAGACCTTTTTAGAAACTATTTTATGACTTGAACGATGTGTGCTTTTATGGCAGGATTGGTAAAAAGTGAATGGGTACAGGAAGTATGTAGTCTATTTTGTGGCCTGCAGAGCCAGTTGGGGATTTTTAAAAAAGCTTTTTTAAAAAATTATGATCTGAAATATATCCAGTTGCTCTCTGGGAGAACTTTTGCCATGTTTCTGGGCCCCTCAGGCCATTTTAGGCTCAGGAGAGACCTCTTCGTTGAAAAAAGGGAAGTGAGCAGGAAATAACTTCCTATCACTTCCTGCTGTAAATGAAAAGTTCTTCTAAAATGGTCCAAGGAAACTTCAAAACATTCCAGAAATACCATACCATCCAGTACTTCACAGAGGAAAGCTGGGATATGTGTGGCCAAGCAATGCCGGAGTGTGTAAAAACAGCAAAAGAAGAGAAAAGCCAAAAGAGGCTGCAGGAGTTTGGTTTTGCCTGAACCTACTGGGAACGACAAGACTCCGCCCCCTGCTCTCTGCTGAGTTAATTGTCATTGAACTCAATTTGCAGCAAATTGAAGTAAGCTGAAGACAAAGAGCAAACGTGGGAGAAGAAGAAACTGGAACACTTTAAAAGCAGCTGAAAAGTTGGACAACAGAGGATTAATCACAGTTTCCCTGACAGATTAGGACAGCTGTGTGTAAAAATACCTCTCACAACACCCAGAGAGTATGGGGAGGGGGGTTTACTGGAGCTTTTATGTGATAGGGTTGTAGCAAAATGCAGCTTCCAAGTTCTCCTGAGGAGTTAATGCAGCCCCCCAGCTTTCAACAGTTGCCTATTCATCTTACAGTGTTGCTGTGAAAAATTGGATCTTACATTGTTATCCATGTGAATTGTAACTAACTTATTCCACATGTTTCAATGCATGCTATGGATATTTACTTTAGAGGTAAGCCCCACTGTGTTCAAAGAGATTGACTCTTAGACTACAATTATGTGCCCATTTACCTGAGCTGTGACTAACTATAGCTTGATTGTGGCCAGAGACAGACCTTAAAGCTCAAAAGCAATGTAAAAGCAAAATCTTCCAAATTAAAATAGCAGGAGATCCAATGGTAAGCAGAGCTTGGAAAAGTTACCTTTTTGGCCTACAGCTTCTATAATTGCCTAGCCAAAACAGGGTCAATGACCATACTGGCTGTAGAACTGTAGGAGTCATAGTCTTTAAAAAAGAAAACCTTTTTCTGCACTCAAGTAAAAAGCCAGAGACTTATTTCTTTGCATGATGCATTAGTTAGAACAGCAGGAGATATGATGGTAAGCGTCTGTGAAAAAATTACCTTTTTGAACCGCAGCTCCCAGATTCCCCTAGCCAGTGGCCATACTGGCTGCAGAAGTCAAGGATTTCTAGTCCAGCCATGTAATTTTTCAAATCTTTAGTGCAATGCAAAGAGGAGGCATGATATTTGGCCTGATTTGCAAAAACAGAATTTTAATTAAACAAGTATATGCTCATGTGTGATGACAGCCAGCATGGTATAGTGGTCTGAGCATTGGACTATGACCCTGGAGACCAGGTTTGATTCCCCACTCAGCCATGGAAACCCACTGGATGATCTTGGGTGTGTCACACAGCCCCAGAAAACCCCATGATAGGTTTGCCTTAGGGTTGCCATAAGTCAGAAGCACTTGGAGGAACATGACAACAGCAATGCTTATATGCTTAATAACCATCACTTCTGCGTGTGCATCTTTTATCATTGTGTTCATCATCATTTATCAAAGATTGTGCTTTGGTGCAGGATAAAAAAATGTTTAAAAAGATTGGGATGAGTTGAGGTAGAGATATCTGGCAAAACAGCTGTTTCCTTTTCCAGCTTTAAGCATTTGCTTCACTTTCAAAGAAAGGCTTGCAGAAAGGACCTCTGGGCTATCTGTACCTATTCCCGGTACAGTTGGATGTAGGGCTGTGGAGATCCTGAAGACAGTTTCCACCTCTTCGACCCTGGCCAGCTCCAAGCCTTCAGTGCTGCCACATTCACCTTGGCACTACTGATCTCTGGTGAAACAGGCTCATACGAACGGAGGGAGAGGCTGGCAGACAGAAGGCCCAGCCGGACACAATTATCTGTGTCCTCCTCAGCAAGCAGTCCTGCAATGATGCCAGCCATCAAGCTGAAGAGAAAGGAGGCCGTTGCAGCTTAGTTAGAGACTAGACATTTCCGCATCTGGTTATAAAACCAATAAAATGCACAGTAACTGGTCTGTATCAAAAACTACACACATTATCCATCAATTGTCTCACTCCAATACAAAAGCTCAATCAAAGACTCCTAAATAGGGTTTGTGCACTTATATATCTTATATGCTATTGGATTGGCAATGTAGTGCCTATGGGCATCTGCTAAGGCTGTGCCATCTCCCCAGTTTTAAAAAATATTTGAGAAATTGTAGAACATATGTTTGTGTGTGTGTGTGTGTATTCTCACCTCTCTCTCTCTCTCTCTCTGCCTACCTACCTACCTATCTATCTATCTATCTTGGGCAGGATACAAATAATATCTCCAGTGCTCTATATTTTGCAATGAGGTAGCCCTTCCTTTTTCGTGATTTTTCCTTTGCATTGGGATGGGGTAGTGTTGCTCTCTTTTTGCTTTGGGCAGGAGAAGGGTTTCAGTACACACCAGTTTTCCATCTGCACCATGATTATTCTGTGGTGGTTTGTGGAGACAAATATGTCATTTGGCCTTCAGAGTCCAAGCCCAGCCTTAGCTGGAACTGAATTTTTGTGGGAAGTTACTTGTCCTTAGTGACAAGGCAGGCCCTTGTGGCAGCCATTTTGTTACAGTGTCCATGACAGTTTCTCAGCTTTCTAAATGTACCCACTCCCAAAGGCTGGTGACTCCTGGTATCTTATATTACATAGTAAAAATATGTGTGTGCCACACACAAATGTTTTTATTGCCATTCCATCGCCACTGGGAATCTGACAGGGCCCTCTCTGCTATTAAGAAAAGTGAAGCAGCTGCCTCATGCAGATGAGGCTGGAGTGTATGTGTCAGAAAACACTGGTCAAGTGCTAGAGAACTAGTATACCCTTTTTTCTAGTGGTGATTCTCCTGGCCAAATATTTTGGCACAGTCTGACATGGTTCACTGCATGTCTACTGACCCTGGTTATGGAGTTTAAATACCTCAAGGGCTGCCACTAGGGGATGTTCAGGATTGTTCTTTGCTTTCTCAGAGGGCTTTAATGGTTTTATGTTACAATGGTCTAATGGTTTTAAGTTACGAGAGGGTAGATTTCAACTGAGCATTAGAAGGAACTTCTTGACAGTAAGAGCCGTTCAACAGTAGAGCCAATTTTCTAGAGAGGTGGTGGGGTCTCCTTCCCTGGATGTCTCCAAAAAAGAGGCACACAGCTACCTGCTGGGAATGCTGTAGCTGGAGATCCTCCATTGAGCAGCGGATTGGACTGGATGGCCTAGAAGACCCCTTCCAACTCTATGATTCTATGCTATTTTTGTTACAGAAAGAGTAGTGCAGACATAGGAAAGGCCTCACTTTCCAATCTATTTCCCTCCTATTACATTGGGGAGGGAACTAGGGCAGGAACCTTTGGTTCTCCAGTTTTGGACTGCAATTCCTACCATCTCTACCTAGAAAGTCCAATGCGGAGGGATTATGGGAAGTGAAGTCCAAAGTGACAAGAAAGCCAAAGATTCTGCATCTGCTGCTTTGGGACCTTTCTCTCATGAGAAAGCGAATAAAGTTTTCCAACTTGGCAAGATAATTTCAGTCCTAGCCTGGCTTTCCTGCCCATCAGATTCTAGGACACTTTGGGACACAGCTGTGCTATTGTAAACGTAAATCTGTCTGGCCACCACCAAAGAATTCTGGAAATTATACCATAAGAGTGTATGTGTTGGCAGGGGAGGTATGTATTTCTCGCCGGATGTTGTCACACTACACTTCCTGTCAACCCTAGCCAGCATTGCCAATGGTAAGGGATGATGGAAAAAGCACTCTCACAACCTCTGGAGGACCACACATCCCTCAGCCCTGCAACATGACAACAAAGGGGAAAAGTATCACTAACAGTTTTAGAAAGCTATAATTCTCCAGATCTTTGAAGAAGATGTACAATTTTTTAAAAATGGAAATTGTACTTTTATAGCTGATTGAATGACAAGTCCTTACTTGTACCACTTGAAGCTACTAAAGCATTGGACAGCTAGTCAATTAAGGATGTCTTAACACTCAAAGGTGCTGAAGATACCCATTTGATCTGAGTACCAGAACAGCCTTTCTCTTTACAAAGCCTGGTTATGTTCCTAAGAGGGCCCAGATGTTTCTTAACAATTGCTGTCTCTCACGGCACTTGAAGCAAAGATGTTAACATCTTGTGGAAACTTAAATTGCCTCCATTTCTTTCTCTTTCACAAAGGCTCTGGGGAAAAAAAGACATTATACAATAACCTTCCTGTCTCTTATCATCTCCAGATAAATATTTGGACTAATTATTCCTTAGCAATGTCATGTACTTGCATAGATTGTTATGTTGTCCAAGCAACAAAGTGGCAGCGACCAAACAGAGGAAGGAGGAGGATGCCACAGTGATGTCAGAAATCTCTCACCAAGCAATTAATGAGATACCTGTCACCAGCACCAGAGACGTTCATAATCTCCTCCACCGGGATGGGGATTGCTGGGTAATGAACAGCATACAACTCATCTGCAGGGCTCTGTAGAGACATTATCATTATCATCATAATTGTTATCGTTATTATCACTATTACTATCATTGGCCAGAATCCTGTATTTCCATACGAACAGGGACCATAACTGCAGTGTAATGCAGTGAATTCTAGTTCAACCCCCCCCATCCCCACTTACAGGGCAGCAGCTGTTGCACTTGACAGGGATCTGTTTCCCTGTCCTTCAGGAAGATCTGGCTGCTGCTTCTACCCCTCACACAAATGACCCCCATTGTGACAGGCAGAAACAGAGTCCCTTTCACAATTCCCTCTCATATCAGAGACTGCTTGGAAGAACCAAAGCCAGCTGCTTCCTGAAGGACGAGGGAACAGAGCCCTGTTGATTACAGCTGCTGCTTCCTGGTAAATGGAGACTGGGGGATGTTCACAAATTAATAGTAATGACTGGAATCCTGTACAGCACTTAACAAATGTGTAATTGATATGTAACTGCCACACAGAATTCTGGACATTATTATTCACTCACTTACATCCCACATTTCCTCCAAAACTGGGAGCAAGAATGGCTTACAAAGATGAAAACATTACAAATAAAAACATCCCCCAAACAACATGGCTACTGAAGTTCTAGAAGCTATAGCCCACAAAAAAAAAACCCAACCTGTTTCAAAATCTGAACCGGAGTTAACGGTAGATGCATACTATTTAGCTGTAATCTCGGCGGTCTCAGGGAACTTCCAAACTTGAAACAGGAGACTTGATTTAAAAAAAAAAACTGTTGAAATAGGAGAACTAGTTGGAAGACAATGTCCCCAAACAATTGGATTCCAAAAGTCATCCTCGTAATTGGATTGCCACAGATTCTAAGCCCCAAACTTGGATTTGAAGCTGTACTACATAGCACAGATATTGGCTGCCACAGAGCAACTTAAAACCCCTACTCTTGGCCACTGTATGCTTGGAGGACAGCAGGGACAATAACAGAAGTGTCCAGCTATGTCCCCACAGCCAAACATGAGGCGAGATCTGCTGGGCTGCTCCAGAGGTATCAGTAGCACTAGCTGATGTTATCATTTTCCATTTGGCTATGAGGACATAGATTTTTCATGTTATGGCCTAATTGTTTTTAATATGTGTGCTTTTTAAAACTGACATTATGTTCTTTTAGCTGATTATGCATTTTTAATTGGTGTTTGTGTCCTTCACTGTGTTACATGTCTGTTTATTGCTGAATTATAATCTGTTGTCTTCTGCCTTGATCCATAGGGAGAGGCAATAAGAAATCATCATCATTATCTAGCCCACTCTCCTCCAGGAACAATAGCTATGGGTGGGGGCTTCAGTGGCTCTACAGCTGATTCGGGGGGGGGGCTTGGTTGCTGTGAAAGGAATATCAACCCACATAGCAACCAAAAATAGATGCAGGGATAAAGTTAACTCACACCTGTGTATGCCACCAACAGGATGCCAACCATTGATTTTTGAAAATCTCAGCTCATCTGTTAAAAAACAAGAATTACTGGTCCTCACGATTACAAAGAAGATTTGTAATTTCTGCATGGTGTACTGAACTCAAAAAAACAAAGAGGGAATGGTACAACGCTTTTAATAATATCTGTTTCTGTTCCCCTACCTAAGAGTATACTTCTGTTTATATCTACATGATACAGGATTTTTACCTGGTCAAGTTATCACGGACTCCTCTAGATGGGTCAAATGTGTCAGAAGCTTGTGGTATTGTTGCTGTAATTTTGTCTCTGTCTCTACAGAGGGCTTTTTAAAAATATTCAAATGACATTCCTGTTGTCCTGGGCTATTTTTCTGGCAAGTCCATGCTCCCCAGCTGCAAACACTTTGTTTCCACCACTGAATGAGTTTCTTTTTAATTCCAAGACATACTGGAACATAAAGTCTCTTTCACCTCTTCTCTTTTCCATCTTTTCATTTTTTTAAAGAGTTAGAATACTATAGTGTTTCAGTGAAAATGATACTTTTGCACTATACCTCCTTTAAAAAAATAAATAAAAAGAGAAGAAAATTTGTCCCTCAAACCATAAGTTTTACAAAAGAGCCCTAGTGTAGATGGCAAGAAATCACTACAAACATCTCCCGATAAGAATGAAATGAGCGAACATGGAGGTGTCAAATGGAATTATCCAAGAAATTTTATCTTGAGGAGCTACACATCTTTTTTTAAAGAACAAACTGGAAAAGCCCCATGGCTTCTCAGAAGGAGTAATTTCATGAAGGAGCAGAGAATTCTCTCTTCCCTGATTGTCAGCCTCCCGTTTAGCTGAAGCTTACACATCCCATCTACCCTGTGTTACTTGTCTTCTTGTGGTTCTACCTTGTTGCAAGTTCTGGGGTAAAAAGAGAGCATTCCGCCCACGTTCCGGCCACACACCAAGACTCCATGCTGCCCAAGTGTTACCACCACACAGTGCAATTCCTCCAGTAAGGGACAGGCCAATGTTGCAGCAGTCTCAACAATATCTTCCAGCTTGGATGGCAGATCTTAACAGAGTTCAAATTCAAGTTCAGAGTTACTACAGAGCATCAAATCCACAACCAAATCATTGGCCAAATCTTTTCCCATATGCTGTGGAAGTGCTGGAAATTGGAAGGGGAAACTAAAGATGAAAAGGTTGTTCTAGGCCTGCCAATTAAGACTGCAAAATGCAGACCTCCAGATGTTGTTGGATTCCAACCTCCATCAGCCCTAATCAACAAAGTAAGGGATCAAAGGAGTTGCAGTCCAACAACACAGGGAGGGCTACATTTGCCCACTCTTGTACTATATCAGAGCTGCATGTGGCCCCCAGCATCTATTTTGTAGCCCCTTCAAGCCCCACCATTAGACTGATGTTCCTCACCCCTCCCCCAATTAAATGTCTTTTTCTGGCTGAAAATTAGTCCTCAAAACACCAAAAAAATAAAAATGCCCAAACCACCACAAAAAGATAGTGATTCATAATCACTACTCCCAAAGCTTCCCCTAAAGTGTCAAGTGTTCACCAAACCCAGAAGTGACATCACATACCTATAGCCTGGTGGAAGGGTGTGGAAGTGAAGCAGGGCTCCTTAACCCCACTGCAGTTGTCCACCCCTGTTCTAGATGTTGGTGAACTCAATTTTCATTCCTTAAGATGTTAGGAGCAATGGGGTGGAAGGGGAGTACAGCAGTACCTTTACAGTTGGATATGTCAGTAGGGGGAAGTAGGTCAAGTGCATGTGTAACAAGGGAAGAATTTTTACTAGCCACTCTCTCAGGATACAAGCACTGCTCTCCAGCAACGCAGGGGAGGAGTTGTGTTAAATTTGCTTGGAACCTCTAATAATTCTGTGTGCTACCATTCTGCGTGTCTATCTCGATCCAGGACTGGTTCTATTCATAGAATCATAGAATCATATAATAATAGAGTTGGAAGAAGGGCCACAGGGGCCATCCAGTCCAACCTCCTGCCATGCAGGAACACACATCAAAGCACTCCCAACAGATGGCTATCCAGCCTCTGTTTAAAAACCTCCAAAGAAGGAGACTCCACCACACTCCAAAGCAGCATATTCCATTGCCGGACAACTCTGACTGTCAGAAAGTTCTTCCTGAGTTTCAGGTGGAATCTCTTCCTGTAGTTGAATCCATTCCTCCTTGTCCTAGTTTCTGGAGCAGTGGAAAACAAGCCCGTTCCCTCTTTGATATGACATTCTTTCAGATATTTAAACATGGTTATCATGTCTGCTCTTAACTTTCTCTCCTGCAGACTAAACATACCCACTCCCTAAGATGCTCCTCATAGGGCATGGTTTCCAGACCCTTCACCATTTTGGTTGCCCTCATTATGACAGAGCTTGGAAACATTATTTCCAGGGACTACAAATCCCAGAATTCCCACCATTGGCCATGCCAGCTGGGGATTCTGAGATTTGTAGGCCCCCATGGTAACTTTTTGGAGCTCTTCATTAGGCTGAGGTAACAGATGTTGAGAGGCAAGCAACAAATGCAGTTCTGTGTTCCATGAGGCCTGCTCTGTAGCTCCTAAGGTAACCTCTTGCCCTCAAGGATGGTGGTGGATGCAGTATGGTTGCCACTGTTGCAGGAAACTTCAACCATTGGTTCTACTGGCTTTTGTTTAAGGAATGGGGAAAGAACCATTTGTGTCTCAGGCAGCAAATGTCATGGGCCTGCCCTGTCTTGTTATATTACCAGTCACCTCCAGCCTTTGTCATCATTCTGTTCTCTCTGATCCTTGCCAAAGCTGTGACCCTTTTCAAAACATAAGTTGGAGCAGCAGAATCAATAAGGCAAATTAATCTACTGGGTGTTACCACAGCAATCTGTTCTGGTATTTGGTGAACTAAGATATCATTTTTCATATCATAATTCGGCCCTTTTTCCTGCCACCAGCTAAGTGTTTGTAAGGCTCCGCCGAACAAGCGCGACGCTAGGCATGGGTGATAGTTGTAAAATACCAGATATAGCCAGTTCCGCTTCAGGGGGAAGCCACCCTACACAAACACCTTGATTGCAAGACAAAGAGGACTCTTTGCCTGTGAAAACACCCTGGCAAGCCAGGCACTTAACGGCCGAGCTAGCTGCATCTACATATCAACTATACTATTGTCAATTTGGTTCATAATTCAATCATGCAAATTCCGACCTTTCAGAGCCTTTGTGCCCAGACCAAAACTCATTGTTCTCCTGTAAAGGCCTGCGGTTGTTCTTTCCCTATAAAAGATGCCCCGTTTTGAGAGCTCTTTGGAACTTTCGCTGGACCTTGCTGAAATCACTTAACCTCTTGCGGAACTCTCGCTGACATCACTTAACCTCTTGCTGAATCACTGGAACTCTCGTCCTGAAATCACTAGCTGAAATCACTTGAAGCTCCTTTTGGATCTTCTTCCTCGCCTTGCTGCCGCTTGGTTCTACAGATTCCCCTTGGTCTCCACGCCGGGTTTCCTTCCTTCTCTTCAATTGATGTCTCCAGGACTTCGGACAGGTGGCATATAGCTTATATCTCCAAAACTCTCCTTCTTTCCTCTCTAGTTAGGTGTGCTTGAGTTTTATTATTTTCTTTTGCTTAATAAAAACTGTTAGTATTTTAAACTGCTTGACTCCTCACTGACCTGAACCGGTATACATAGGATAAAAGATCTCGTTGCGTTGCCCTGCCTCTCGTTAGCCAAGAGAGTGCTCCAGCTAATTTCCCCCATCTTGCTTGTTGTTAGTTGTTTGTTTGGGCGCCCCTCCCGGGACCCCCAGTTTACAGGGTAACATGGGTGCAAGCTTGTTTATTTTGCACCACAGATTTTTACTCCAGAATTTGGGAAAATAACTTGAGCCTTGTCATTACAGTCAACAAGCTCTGACATGGTAGACAGAAAGTCTTCAGGGGTCACCCATCACTTTGCAGAAAGAAGCAGCTATGGTTGATTGATCCAAGAGTGTTTTCACTTCCACCTAATTGCCATTTTGTTGTGTTTACAGATCAATCCCACATGATACATGGTCTGTGAAAGTGTTCAAAGCAATCGACTGCAGAAGACTTAGCTTGCATGGCAATTATATTGGACTTCAACTCCAGACAATCCATTCAAATTTTCTGGCTTGAGATCTGCCTAGAAGCAGACACAGGTCACAGAAGAAGTCATAGCTGAGTGATAGAATAAAGATGTAAGGTTCTAGGCCACATTCTCAGACTCTCCAGCCAGATGCAGTCTGATGCCTGCTCCCTATAATAGTAAGCAGCTAATTTGGCTGATGTCTGACTTCGTGCAAGACAAATTCAATCAGTTTCTACCTATAGATCAGAGGTAGGAACAACCAAGGATGAAGAATGCTGGGAATTACAGTCCAATAACATCTGGAGGGCAATATGATGCCCACCCTCGTGACAGACAGATAGATAGAAAGGGCAGACAGACTGAAAGACACAGACAGACAATACAGATAAAACAGACAGATTACATTAATAGATAAATAGATACAATAGAAAAATTAGATTACAGATAGATAGATAGATAGATAGATAGATAGATAGATAGATAGATAGATAGATAGATTAGACAGACAGATAGACAAGATAAATAAAACAGATGGATTAGAGAGAGAGAGAGAGAGAGAGAGAAAGCGTGCAGACAAGACATAAAATAGATTAGATTAATTAATAGATAGATGAGATGCATGAGATAGCTAGACAGAGAGACAGGACAGATAAAATAGATCAGATTCTAAGATAGATAAGAGAGACAGATTTTTTCCTTTTTTTTCCTTTCCCACCACAGCTCACAAAGGTGCTTTACCTGCTGGCACAGGATGTCCCAGAGTCTGGCTAATTGCTCTGAGCTCCTGTAGATTGGGAGATACGCAGGTCAGGGCTCTCCAACTGTCTGAAAAGAACGGCTTGGAGGCTTTGTCCACATCTGTTGGCTCATAACACACTTCAAAAGAGATTTACATTGGGTTAAGTCAAACCATAGCGTTGAATCATTAACCTGGCCCTTCATGTTGGTCTACAACCGTAATAAAATTATTGATTGATTAACCTGGCCCTCTTCAGGTGTTTTGGACCACAACACATCCAAGCATGGCCAACAGCAAAGAGATTATGGGAGCTGGAGTCCCAAACACCTGAAATTCTCCCCTGCATCTTCTGGGCTGGTGCCTTGGTATGAGGCTTCTTAACGCACAATAGAAATCACACAGAACTTCCTTTCCTCCTTGAACTTATGAACAAGTTAGCACGTTTTGCTATTTCATTTCCAGAATTCTACCTGAATCACAGGATGAAAAAAGATAGGAAAGATAAGATTCAACTCACAAAACAGGGATGGAGGATGGTGGGATAGAGGTAGGACTGGTGCTTATCCCCCAACCCCTGGAATTTGCCCATCTGTGAACTAACAGATGGCATGAATAATATAGTGTGAGGTGGGGGGGCAGCTTTTCTACTGTTTAGAAATAAGATGCAAATTGATACTGCAATTCAAACCAGATATATAGAATTGAGGATTACTAGAGAAATACAGAAGGTGATTAGCACAAAGAACTTGGCTGTGCTTGTGACTTACCATACAGATCCTCTTACCTGCTAGATGATGCTTTCTGGCAACCTGACAAATGTACTGGATGGTGGTTACTGGCACATTCCCATCAATGCAAATCAGTGGGGCTGAGCAGAGATCCTCCTTGAATTTGGACACCTGAAGGAAATTGTAGGAGTCAGTCATGAAAAAGCTAAGTTCATTCTTGGACTTAATCACTTCCTTCTCTTCCTAAAAGCAAAGGTGAATTCCACAGTTGAACATGGTTCATTTAACCAGTATATTCCAACTGTTCTTTTTGATATAGGCTTCCTGTGGATCAATAACTGAATTTTGAAATTGTACATTCTATCCTTTCCTCCTTTTCCCCTTTTCCCCCTGCTTCTCTTCCTTCCTGCAGGAACCTTGGTACTAAGACATCTGCTCAAGGCTACTGCTATTGTCCAAATGAATTAGAGATCAGCAGGAAAAAGATGTTCTCTTCACTTGTGACTCCTTTCCACAGGAAGTTGTAACTGTGTCATTTTCGGCCTCCAAATAGCAAAAAAGTTGAAATGCAGCATTTTTACTCCCTCTGACTCTGATTTTAAAAATTTTAGGGGAGTCAAGGGCCTTGCAGGAGTGATGGGGGGGGAATATAGACTCATAATGTAGCTCATAAACTCAACTTGCCACATCCTTGCTATTCTTTCAGAGCTATAGTGGTGCTCCTAGTGTAGGGGGTAAAAAGTTTTCCAAGGATTTAAGGTTTTGTTTCTGATTTCCTAAACAATTATATAAGTCTCATATGTGTGTGTGTGTGTGTGTGTGTGTGTGTGTGTGTGTATGTCACAAGTCATTGTATCTTCTTGCAAGAACTGTGTGAAAAGTCAATTAAGATAAATTATTGAGAGCATGTGTTTGTTTACAGAAAAAGGTTAGAACAACCTCTTTGTTTCCTTTGTTTATGATAAGCAACTTGTGTGCATTTTCTTTCCCTTTGAAAGTGCTATAAAATTCTGATATTTCAATAAAGCTTTGTTCATCTGATCAGACTACTGTTGCAGCCAAGCAGCAGCAGGAGCTATGATGTTCCCTTTTGGCCAAGAGTAATTGTGTGCGTGCGAGAGAGTGAGTGAGAGAGAGAGAGGGGGGAGAGGGAGAGAGAGAGGGAGGCTCCTTCCCAACTTGATTCAGGTTTATATCTGGGAAACAAGCGTGAACTCATATTTCAATTACTCCCAACACTAGCAAACTAATATTTTATTTATACTCAGTCTTTCTTCTAGCCATGGGACTCAAGTGGCTTACAAAAATGCTAAAACAGGAAAAAGCTATGCCATTAAGCAGAATATTCCCTCTGTAAATTAGCTAGATGTCAGACTTTGTGCAGAGAGATAGTCTGCTGCATTTGGTTGCTTATTGCCCAGCTATTCTTCTGCTCAGACGTGCAAATACAGTTAGTACAATCCATTTGCCATTTCAATGCACATTAGTCCTTTACTCCTCCTCAGAAGGATGATTCGAGAGAGGGACTGACAAATGAACGTAGTCGTTCAGCCCTAGAACAAGCTCTTTTGCAAACATGTCTTGAAAGAATGCCTTTACAAGTTGTGAGAGTACAACTCTCCCTGACAGGCAGTGGAAGATGCATAATTTTTGCATTGTTTTGAAGCAAACAGAAACTCTCGAGAAGTTCACTGCTATTACTGCCTACAAACTCTCTTTACTTCCAGTGTATACAAATCCCTTCCTCAAAATAAAAAAGAAAAGGGGTGTGCATGTGAAAAAGATGCAAGTGAAGCTACCTTATACTGTCAAGCAATGGACCCATCTAGCCGAATGTGACTAAAAGCCAGGGTCTTACCCATTGAAATCAATAGGGTATACTTCTGGATAAGAATACATATGACTGCAGCCTAAATCATGCACAATGAACTAGTTGGTGCAGACTTAACCTAACATTTTGCCCAAAGCTTAGAGAAGAGTTTGTTAGAAACAATTCCCAGAATCCCCGATATGGCCAATGTGGTTGGGGATTATGGAAAACTGTAGTCGAAAAGTCGCTTTGCCAAACTCTGTTTTTTGTATAGCATACTGATGCCACAGAATTTCCTTCCAGTTCAAGAAGACTACTTGCATCTCACAACTTAGGTGAAATCAATCAAAAGAAACATCATAGCAAAGTGTTCATTGGCACACTCAGCTTGATAGGAATCATAATGCTTTCTTTTCATTGTACTATTCTGAAGAGGACCCTAAGACATAATGTATCATTTAATGGTTTTACACTCTTTTTCCTTCCTTTGCTAATGAAAGGAGGATCAGAAAAGGGTGGAGAAAGGGTGGGAGCAATGACTGCCTTTTTCCCTTCAATCTTCACTCTTTTAAGGGTCCTGTTGATAAATGACATACAACTGCCTTTTTAATAAAACACTATCGACTGTTAAGTACAGACCCTTGACTCCTTCCTTTTCCATAGCTGTTATTAACAGGAGGAAAGGGTGGAGTTGCACCTGAATTACTCCTAATCATACCTTCCATTAGTATTCCAAACTATGCCTCAACTACCCGCTGTGTTTATCTGTGTTGTTTCTCCAGCTCGGCATGTCCTAGAAACAGAGCATCTGGAAGGAGTTGTGGGTGGAGGCAGTGGAGCCAGATAAATAGCTTTCAGCACCCTGTTGCAACTCTTGTTCGTTTATGAAGGACAAAATCAGTGTAAGTGGTTACGGAGTCAGTGTTGGCTCAAAAAAGTACATAGAACTACAGATTATTTGGGCCTAGCTGGGAATACAGTGGATAAGATCCAACATCACTGAGTGTGCAGTAAGAGTTCCACAGGCAGAATTACGCTACATCTCCATTCTCACCTTCCCCAGAACTCACCAATTTGCTGTGAGATCTCTCTTCGCCAAGCCATTCAGCAGGGCAGCAGTTGGAGAAGAGTCTGTCTATGTCCCCACAGCCAGATGCAGAACAATGACATCATCTGTTGGGGCCCTCAGCAGATGATGTCATCCTTCTGCAATTGGCTATGGTCATGGACACCAAGGATGGGGGCAAAGGAATGTTGAGCCCCCCCAAGATTAGGGATATTATTAACATTAATATCAATATTGATGGTAATATTAATCTTAGGCCCTTTCCACACGGCATTTGCCATATGAAAGGGTGCCTGGAGTGTTGCGCGATTGTGAAGAGCAATCTGCACAATGCACTCCCAATTGCGCGATGCTGCAGGGGCTGGCAGGTGCCGATCGTGCACCTTTTCATTTTCGGCTGGAAGCCTAAAATGGTGCGCGATTGTGCATTGCTCCCAGACCCCCCATGCACTTACCTGGCGTGCGGAGCCTCCGGAGCCGCACCAGTTGCGCTTCCTGCCCCAGCGCAGCCTGGGAAACTCCCAGGCTGCACTGCGGAAGGAAGAGGCAGGGCTCTCATGGGAGCAGGCAGCTCATGCAGAGCTGAAGCAGCAGGGACACGAATGCCTCTCGCCAGAGGCTGCTCATGCGATCCCCGCACCCCAGCGCCAGAAAAAGGTAAGGTGTGGAAAGGGCCTTATTATGCACTGTGTGCTATGTTTTTTACTTTTTTGTGAAAACATATATGCAAGTACACAAAATTTATAATGACCTGCATGCCAGTCTTGAGCCCTTCTCTTAAGATCAATTTGGGGGATTCCTGGCTATGGGTGAACAGCCAGATGCTTCTCTGCTCTCCACCAGCCATGGAATGGCCATGGAGGGAGAGGCTATTGCAGTGAAATTGTGCGTCCTAGGATGGAGGGCTTTGGTCATTGCACAGGAAGGAAGACTATTCCAACCTTCACAATGAACAAAAAGACATATGCAAATACACATTGGACTTACATATGCATTTGTCACTAACAGGATCTTAGCCGATGACCGATGTTTCCTAGAAGTGGGCTGCAACAATAGTTGCTCTTAGAACCACAAACTTATATCAGTTTGTTACCACTTTAACTGCCATGCCTTCACTCTAGGGAATCCTGGGATTTGTAGTTTGATGAACTCTCTGCTAGACAGCTCCAATCCACTCCCCAGAAATACAGAACTAGATCTCTGCCAAAGAGCATTGAGCATTCTACATACCTCACTAAACTATAAATCTCAGGATTCCACAGGATGAAGCCATAATAATTTAAATGGTATGAAACTACTATAACTGTAAAGTACAGATACACCTTATGTGTTACAAGGAGTAATAATATTGGAGACATATAGGGCAAACTATGTATTCCTCTGTTTATAATCTTTGATCTGCCTTCTATTTATGTTAACTGATCTTCTCAGGTGACTTCCTTCTTTGTCAATCTGTTCTTCTCTCTCCCCCAAGTATATAACTAGTGGTAGCACTGCACGCTTATCTTCCTATCTCAACATTGAGTTCTCATAATAATATTGTTTTTCCTGCTCTGAATCATAGGTGGGGATCATGTGGCCCTCAGAAATTTCTGTGTAACAGTATGTATATACACTTTGTTATGTAGATGTTTTTAGAAATTAGAATTAATTTTGTGTTGCCCTTGTTAATGTATTAGTTGAATTTGTATTTTTTAGTGTAATCCTGAGGAAGACCAACTTTGATAGAAGCCAAAGCACACTAGGCTTTTTAAAATAAATAAAGGAAGGAACCATCTATCAGCACATGGGGTTTCGTCTCCTGTTTTGCTTTTACCTCAGGTGCTACTAGACTGAAACTCCCAGCATTCTTTACCTCTAGTTGTGTTGGCAAAGGATGATGGAAGCTGCAATCCAGCAACATCTGGAAGGCTGCAGTACTTGATTCTCCAACTCTAAATGATCCTTCAAGTACCATCTTTCCACATATATCCAACTCAGATAGTATGTCACTAGCAATTCCAGAGAAGGAAAGCAATATCCAAAATTGAAACCCTAAATTCATGAAACCCTAAATTCCAGAACCAACTCTCTCTTTGGGCATATTGGGTCAAGCACTTCAGGCAACAGATGTTTGGTGAAGGCAGAAATGGCCAGGGAATTCTGAGAGCTATAGTTCAAAAAGTAATTTTTCCTAGCTATCTTCCCAAGTGCTAACTCCTAGCCCCTTAGAAAAGTAGGCAAAAAAGCAGGTAGAAAGTGTGACAGTGAGATTTCAGTTCATATTGACAAAGGGATACAAAAGAACCTTACATATTGCTCAGTGATCTGCTGGTGGATGTCCATGTCACCCAAGCCAAGGATCAGCTCTCCACTGCCTGTGATGACAGCACAGTAAGTAGCTGTGCTGTGCCCCTCCAATTGCAAGACACCTCCCATATCCTCAAAACAAAACAGGAAAAGAAATACAGTGAAATATTTTTACCTCTCCACAAATCCCACCAGCTCAGTTGAGTCTTGGTTTTTTTTTTAAAGCAAAAAATATGCTGCCTCCCATCTGGCTCTAGTTGTAGATAAGCAACAATCTCATTTGGATAAAGAAACAGGCCTTCCGTTCAATGCAATGTGAATTAACAACATGATTGCACAACAACAAACACAGTGGAAGCATGCAGGGAAGTCTGGTCTCACACAACAATCTCTTTTGTCAGAGTGAGCATATTCAAAGACATAGCCACATCTGGATCAGTATGCAAAGGAATCTTGTAGCACTTTTGAGACTGAGAGAAAGAAGCTGGTAGCATAAGCTTTTGTAGACTTAAGTCTAATTCATCAGATGCATGAAATTCCTAGAAATAGACCTTCATGAGCAGGGTGAATGTGTGAAATGCAACAAAAATGCAAAATTTGTGGGTATGTCGATGAGGTGACAAGTTCTGTTTTAATGATGGCTGCCAGAGGACAAAGGCAGGAGGAAAGATGTTGCCTAAAGCCAAAGTGAGCAGACACCATATGAGTGGTGGAGGGAGTTATGGAAATGTAGTGTGATCCTGGCTGATGTGATGAACTGGCCAAGACAGCCCTCATGAGGCTAGGGTGTTAGCTAGTGCTATAAATATTTGTAGTGTGCCAGGAAACCTCTGTCTCTATTCAACCCACTGTTGATGGACTGGAATTTGCGGATATATTCCAATTCTGCTGTTTCTCTTTCCAATTCCCCCCCCCCCCAAGAACTGCTGTTCTGAAGTTTGAGATGGTATGCTCAGGAAAATAGAGGTTTTCTGCAACTATTTTTTGTGTATTCCCATTCCTAGGGACTGACCTGTTTGCCCAATGCAGTATGCTGAAGGGCACCCATAATATTAGAGGTTCTTTCACTTGCTCATCCTCTAATGTGATATATGCCATCCTCAGTCAACAAGGCCCTTCAGCACACTACACTGGGCAAACAGGCCAGGTCTGTTCCTAAGGACTCCATTCCATGCATCTGATGAAATAGACTTAAGGCTATGAAAGCTTATGCTACCAACTTCTTTCTCTCAGTTAGTCTCATAGGTGCTACAAGATCCCTTTGTCAGAGTGAGATTACGCACCCAATTTGCACCAATATCAATGGTCTTTGAACATGAGCCTAAGTCCCCTTGGACTCAGTGGGATGCATATAAGCCCAACTTTTTTGGCTTGTTTCTCCTGGCTTTCCAAATTGCAGTCCAGCTTCTACCTTCCCCTTGATTTCAGACTTGGAGAGAAGAAGCCTCAGAGTTAGCAGAAGGCCTAAAATTCACCCACACCAAATTACAACTTCGTGGGATATCTGTTTCCAGTTGCTTTCCCTGTTTGCAAAAGGAAGACTGAATATTCATAGAATATTTGAGGTGAGAGTCACAGAAAGATTAGATGATAAAGCCCTGTGATAAACAAGACCCATCACTTACTAGCCACATATAGGCATATTCAAGGATTCTTCTCTAGCTTTCTTATGGATCGGCTTTGTTTTGTTTTTGCTTTCATTTTGCTTTGTTCTTAGGTCCATGAGGCTAAGGGACACCATTCAGGAAGAGTGGGAAATGGTCACTACCTTACCCAATTGTTAATGTATTTATTGCATGTTTATTCCTCATATGGTTCCCCATCCCTGGGATTGCAGGTTTAGACTAACACAAATAATGTGTGGCCCTAGTTCCCCAGGGAAGTTAATGACAGAATAGGGATTTGAACCCAGGTCTTTCCTGTGCTTCCTACGCTGTTCACACTCTAATCACTAGAATGACCACAATAAATGCCTTTAAAAATGTACTGCTTCTCTTTCCAAGTTGAAGATTGAACGTATCCAAGAGGTGACTTCGGAAAGTTGCTGTGAATCCCCCCTCCCTTGACCTGTCCAGTGATATCTGAAATGGCAACCCTATAGATAGGAAGTCTTGAAAGCAAGAACATGAAGTAATAATTTAAATACTTCAAAACTTTGGTTCCCCCCACCCTTCTTTTCACCTCCAAAAATAAAGGCCAGAAATGTGTTGTTGAAGAACAAGTTAAGGTATTAAAAAGTTGCTGTCTCTTGAGTCTGAATGTAGCCATGGAGTTTCAGACCTTCTGGATACATAATACCCACAGTATCTTTGTGGACAAATCCTTTTGTGAAGGCAAGCTGTTAGAGAACATCTGTGAATTCTTGCTTGTTGGCCACACTGCAGACTTTGGCATCCACTCTGTAACTGAAGGGAAGAGCTTCTTCCAAAGGCCTAGCTGTGTTACTCTTTTGTAGCAAAAGCCCTTATAAGATCAGGGCCAGAACCAAGATTAGGTGGTTTCCAGTATAAAAAGAATAAATTTGCAGAGCCGTAAACAAATAACCACATGCTATGAGATACCATATGCCTGCAGTGGTGCATGACAGATTCAGAATGTTCATCTTTCCCCATGACTGAGATGAAGAATGGAGTCTTCCCAAGGCGACTCAAGCAATCTGAAACCGAAAAAGAGAAACATGACAAATCAGTACTGTGTGTTAACAACCTTGAACTGAATCTCCAGACAGAATCTTGGAGGGAGGGCATACATTAGTAAGAGAGCACCTGCCCTCTCTCTATTTTGTACAGGAAGCTGTTTGATAGCATCTTGTCCATCTTGCCCAGTATGATCTAACTTCATATCACTGCACCCAATCTCTTCTGATTTCAGAAGCTAGCCAGGCTTGAGTGTGATTATTGCCTGGGTGGGAGACTGTGAGATAATAACAGGGCAAAGATATACCCGCCAACATTTTACAGATGAAAACTGGGACAAATGTGGCCAACATCAGAATGTGGCCAAGATGGCAAAAGTTCTTAATGAGGAAGAACATACAATCTAGGAGAGGCTGCAGCAGTTTGTGTTTGCCTGAGCCTTCAGGGAGGGGTAAGATTCTACCCCTCTTCTCTTCTCCCCCTCCCACAGGTTTGTTGAATGCGATCAACTTCTACTTTTAACTCAGTTTGCCGTAACTGAAATAAGCCGAGGACAAAGGAGGAAAGTGGGAGGAGGAGAGAGAATTTGGGATTTTTTGAATAGCAGCTGAAAAGTTCTATGATAGAGGATTAACTGGGTCTGTTCCTGCCAAATCAGGACAGTTGGAAGGCATGGCTAAGAAAAATCCTGCTTATAGCTATCGATAGTCACAGTTAACAATATTGGGGTAAATGGACCACTGCTCTGACTCAGAGCCTCTCTGCAAACTGCAAACCCCAAGATTCCATAGGATGTTGAAACTGGAATAATAGCACTATAACAGTGTAGTGCAGAAAGGCCCTCAGTATAAGGCAGCTCCCTGCATTATTGAGTATCTGGCAATGGCTCTTAAGAATTTCTGGGAGAAACCTTTCCCATCATCTGCTACATGATCCTTCATACTGGAGGTAGTAGGGGTTGAAACTGGAACCATCTGCTTGCAAAGTTTGTGCTCTGCTACTGAGCAGAGCTGTATAGCTAGCAGCTATACCATCTTGGGGATTCAGAGATTTGTAGTTTTAAAAAAGTAAGCTTTCTGAGCTCTTTTAGCCTCCATCCTCTAAATTCAAGGAATCCAGAAGGCTGGTTAAAGAGACTGAGTCTTGTCCCAAATAGTAGGCAGAAAAGACTTGCTGTAGTAAAATGTGTTGATAAATGAGAGGTCCAGTCCATTTTGTAAAACCAAGCAATTGATAACATTGTCTTTCTTGCTGTTTCTTGAAAGAAGAGTTTTACTTTGGAGCCAAGCTGATGGGAAAACAGGGGAAACCAGGAGGTGGGAGAGAACTGAAGTTGAAAGTAAAGAGGTCAAGCCTTGAAGCCTTTGAGTTCTTCATAACATCAATGAATTGTGTATTTCAAACACAAGGGGGTCCTTGCTGATATTTTAAATTACTGTTGGACAGCCTTGAGGCCTCCAACCTTAAAAATCATTTCCAGAGTCCTTACTTCAACCTCTTCAAACTCCATGAGGACCTCTTCTCATTGATTGAACCAAAATATCCTTTAATTAAGAAGTCATTCCCTTTTTCTAATTTCCTGCAAAAGATCGCCAGCTATAAAAATACAGTCAGCCCTCCTAATTAATCCTCTGTCATCCCATTTTTTCACTGGCTTTTAAAATGTCCCAGCCTCTTTCCTCTCCTCCCACATTCCCCCTTCAGTCTCAGTTGCCCTAATGGGTGAAAGCTGAGCACAAAATGCAAAAGTAGTTTGCACTCAGTTAAATAATTAAGGAAAGGGGAGTGATGGGGCCAGAATCTTACCCTTCTAGATTATCAGATGACTTTCTGTTTATTTTGTGAGACAACGTATCGTATTCTTTCATTTCATTTAAGCCAAATAACCAGAATTTAAGATTGGGAATATCTCTACATTTACAAAGTTTCACAAATTTGATTCTTGCAACAGAAACCATATAGAGTAGAATCTTACAAAACTCTTTTTGAGTCATGTTTAGAAGAAAAAACTCTGGATTTAATGGGATCATAATCTGAAATATGAATCTCACCTCTTTTTGTATTTTTTTGCAGTAAAGTAAAACACCTAGGGTTTGTGATGCAAAAATGTTACTTGTGCCCATTATCATGGCCTCAACTAAATATACCTGTCTAATGTACCTGGCTGAGGCCCAATCGACATCTGATGGCCGCTTCAGACTGCTCAGCTGTGTGCTTTCACACTCAGAACTAATTCCTGGGCTGAGCATATGCTCAGCAGCACTTTTGTTCTTCAGTTTTCAAAGCATCTTCACCTCGCCCTCTACGCCATTATTTTGCAAGAGATGGTGGACTTCCAAGTCATAGTAAAAAATAAACTAGACCCCATAAGTGTGAAGTCTATTCAGCCCTGCTAAAGGAAACAAATTACCTGCTAGATTTCTTCCCACACCACCGAATGATTGTCTCACTGTTGAGGGATTTGTCTGCCCTCCGTGCTGCAAGTACAGAACAGAGATCAATGAAATTAAACAAAACACCCTGCTGACCCAGGGTGAAAATGAGGAGGCAATGAAGATATTTGTCCATAAATGGAGGAGGGGCTCTGTATATTCTTTCCTGAATGTCCAGGATAAAATCGGTGCGTGTGAGAGAGATGTTGAGTAGACTGTTCAATTCAGAGCAGAAAAAATAACCTAAGCCAGACAAAATGAACACACTGGCTGAGATCCTACATTGGGATTGGGTAGTGTAAACCTTTATATGTAAAATTATGCACTAATAAGACTACAAAACCCTTGTGTTGAATATCAATCGTGTGCAACTGAACCAAGATACCAAATGTACAGCTGAATGCACAACCAAATATGTGGGCACATTCATGGCCAATGTGCAATGCCTGCCAATGTATAGTTCACATCCAAGCACAATGGCACCACTGAATGCAGCTGCTCTTCATTGGACAGAAAATATCCGACTGCTTCCATAGTGGAATTTATGCATGACTAAGAGACCAACAAGATTCTGGACACTGCTCTTGGGAAGAAAAAAAATTATAAGACACTTAAAGAAACTGATTTAAAATAGAGGACAGCACCAACTGTAAGTGTTGCAGCCGAACATGATTCAGGTAGGACCTTTTGTTCAGGGACAACTGAACTAGATAATAATAATTGTAACAATATTTAATTCTGTCATGCTCTTGTGTCGCCTCTGTCATCATCTAGGACTAACATCCATAGAGAGGCCACAGCTATTCTTTACAGTAAACCAATCCCTATTACCTTCTGGGATCCTTGCACTGAGATCTCCATATTTCTTCTGGAAAAGAAACACTTGCTAACGTTTACCATGGTTTGTATTTTCCCTCTCTGTTTCTAAGGATTAAGAAGTGTTTTCTTAGTTAATTTTTAATTAAATAACTAGTGCACTGTTCCATTTCTCCTCTCCAGCCACATGTCAACTAATCACAAATGTGGCCAGATGCCTGGCGGTGGAACAAAGTCTTTAGGAAAAGAAACATGTTACATCACCTGGCATCCAATGTTCCAACCAGACATAGGGAAAAGCCAGCAACTTTTTGTCTATTTATTGGCTTTAAGCCTTCTTTTTCCTCCGCACACTCCACTCAGTTGAGGCTTCATCAATCGTATAATTATTCCCTTTAGCTCATGCATTCCATATGTATGTTTTCCATTGGATGGAGGTTGCATGACAACCATTGCTTCTTATCATAGCAGTATCTAATACCCATAAGAATGGGATGAAAAGCAGGTTGCACCACACCTTTGCACCTGAAGACAGTAGCTTAATGCCAATATCTCTATGTGTGGAATAGTGCCTTCTTCATTTATTCTTGTAGAGTTCCAGGGTCTCAAACCAGCATTTGTGGCAGCTGGAACCACCCTTTTCACTCCTTGCAATGCTGTTGTAGGTTTCCAGAAAACAAAATGATCTGTTGCACTACAGCGCCCCCACAACATATGGCCAAGTGTGGCATTGTAGCCACCAGCCCAGCAAGTTTGAAGTGATACAAGGGACAGATGGGTGTCCTCAAACTTTTGACACCACCATAGCTCGTCAGTCTAATCAATCTGCTGTTCAAGTACAGACTGAGTTGCTCTTAGAGTTAATGAGATGGATTTGGGAACAGAAGTGGCTCTTCTCTTCCACTCTGCTTGCCTCCTGCCTTCACTTTTCTAATGACATAAGTTTAGACTCAATGTCAAATTAAGAATATCTCTATCAAACACCCCCTCCCCCTCCCCCCCGGTCATGCTTAGTAGGATCTGTACATTTCTTCTATACAAGTACCTTACATAGTTATCTGCTCCAACACACTAGTTCTGATCTTATTTTTCAAAAACTTCTATGGAAAGGTTGAGGAGTGGCTTCATCATTGGCACAAACATCAAGTGGCACTGTGTATAGCCTGGCTATGAGATGGGCTGACTGTCACATTGTGATTGGGATGAGACCAGCCGGGGAGCTCCATGTAAATTGAACTTCTAAGGCATGTGTATGCTCATGTGGGCCTCGCACCTCTCTTGCAGGCACTCCCCCCATCTGGGGAGCCCGATCCCCACATTGTGGGTCCCAGGCTGCCAGTATTCTGAAGATGGGCCCAGCAGCCAGCACTCGTGACCTACTTCTACTTCTGACTGCTCCTCCATCCAAGTCACACCATCAGAGTGTTGCTGCAGGTTAACATGGCAACACTCTGTGCATCTCGCAATAGTTGGACAGAGGAGCAGTCAGAAGTAGAAGTAAATCGCGAGTTCTGGTTGCTGGGCTCCTCTTCAGAATACCAGCAGGCAGGGGCCCGCAATGTGAGGATTGGGCTTACCAGATATAGAGAGGGACAGGGGGCAGAAAGAGCCACAGGGAGGGGGCAGCAGAAAGAGGCACAGGGGACGGGGAGAGCAGAAAGAGGCACTGAGACGGTCTGGGGGCAGAAAGAGGCACAGAATAATCAAATGCAGAGACAATTATTTAATATGATAAAAGAGTAGATACATTTATACGATCTTACAGATACAACCATCCCTTTGAGGGCAACCATAATGCTGATGTGGCCCAAGATGAAATTGAGTTTGACACTCCTGTTCTAAGGAAAACCCTGGAATAGAGTTTTCACTTGGGTTGGCAGAGAAGGTTGTAGCTGCGCCCAAACAGGGTTACTGCAGTTCCACTCTGTGCTCAAAGTTTGAAGCCACCTGTGCATGCACACACAAACTGCTCACCTTTATCACCCATAAGGGCAGGCAGAGCTTGGAAAAGTTACTTTTTAGATGACAACTCCCAGAATCCCACAGTCAGCATGGTCATTGGCTTTCTTGACTGGGGTATTCTGAGAACTATAGTACAAAAACAGTATCCCATATGCCTGCTTAATTTCCTGCTGGCTTCCTGCTTAATGACCAGCCTGGTCAGCACTTATCAGTCCTTATACTACCAAAGACCCTGGAAATGTGATGTGACAAATTACTTGTATCCAGAAGGCCAGGAATGGGGATCAGGAGTTGCTGAATGGTATCTCCCATCATCCCATAACTATTGGCTCTTCTGGCTAAAGTTTACAGAAGTTGCAGACCAACATCCGAAAAGCCACGTTTCCCACTCTTGTAAGGAAGCAAGCTAGAGTAAGCATAATGTGGTGTAGTTATGATTTGCGCAAAGTCACCTTGTGGGTTTCCACAGGTGATCAGGTATTTGAGCCCTGGTGTCCCAAACTACTATACCATGCTGGTTCTTCAATGCCACCTAAATATCACTAAACACAATTACCACTATTGTTGTATCTTTCGCCTTGGCTATGATGTCAACGTTGATACCACCAATGACCACCTGAAAGTAAAACAGAGTTGGAAAAAATGATAACATTGCTTTATGCCGCCTTCCTTTACCTCCCATGCTCTTCCACTAACAGGCATGAATACTCTCAATTACAGTAGACTCATTGATTCAAATGCTGAATGGTGAATGAACACATCCTAATGTTCTAGTGGGTCTACTTTAGTTGAGACTACCAATAGGATGCAGGTCATGAGGCTGTTTTTCCTACAGCAGTATGATCTCCATCTGAAGGGAAATGGTCTTTAGAGATGCCAAGTGATGGCTCACAAGAACAACTCTTGTGTCTCACTTGTTCACACAGCACTAGGAAATGACATTTGCAAAGTATCTGCCAGCCATGAAAGAAGCATCACAGCTTTTAAGCATTTACATTAATCTCATCTATAATGTCTCCTGCATATATGGATTAGTGGAGCAGATTATGTTTCCCTATGGTGTTGAGAATTCTTGGGAATTTGACTAGGGCAGTTCTCTAACATGTAATCAATGAAGAGAAATTTGGACTGCTCGGCCAGTTAAGACAGTCTCACCATGGAATAGGAAGGTCTTAAAGCAATTTGTAGGTGACACCTCATGCCCTGCAGATTTCAACATATTAAGTAAGAATTTTCACCTATCTGCTGGAGGGCCTATGGCGGTTATTGCTCATTGCTTCATATGTGACTTTATTTCCCAGGAGTATATGAAGTTCTTATATCTAATACTCAAATTCCAGGTGATATTGTTGATGACAGGATGGCCTTTTTATTGTTCATAATATTTGAGGCTATAGACAAAAACCTAAAGTACAAAAACAGTATTGCTGGTTGGCAGCAAGACAAGAAAGGCCTTCTCACTGAATGTCTCCAAACAGAGCTGGTTTGACAAAATCAGGTGAAATTTTCCTAGAAAAAGACATTTAAAAAGCACAGGTGAAAAGAATGTGTTTGTAACCACATAACACCCTTTTATCTTCAGGTACTGCTTTGTTTCCTTACAAGCTTCCTAGTGATCAAGTTAAATTCTTGGCAAATATATTTTGAGTATAACATAGACTCTGTAATATAAATGCTTTTAGATTTTCCCTCTTTACAACTGCAGACTTATCCCATATAGCAATTTTGTTGTAGTAGTTTGTTTCTTTAAGCATTCAGTTTAATTTGGCACTTGTAGGATCCCCTATGCTGTATATGTGTACAGACATATATATTAAAACAAATTCTAGCAATTTAAAAAAATTATACATGTGTCAGGGTCTGGGTTGCTGTTTGGCAGATATTAAATTCACAATTACCTTCTTAACGAATTCATTGCTTTTTAACTTTTTCTTTTTTTAAAAAAATAGCTTGTTTCAATTACTCATGTGTTCTCAAAATCCCACCTTAGAAGCCAGGCGGCACCAACAGCATGGGGATTTCTGAAGTGCTGGAGAGCAGGGCAGTGATGAAAAGTCTAGCTCTCTCCTGGGTGCAAGACACTTTTAGACAAGCAGCTGTGATGTCCTGATTACCTCTTGGAAAGCTCTTTGCTGCTAGGAGTGGTGTGGACACTTCTTCACTCACTGCCTTGAGCCTTAGAACCTCAGAAATCTCTATGTTGGTAATGCCTGGCTTCTATGGTGGATTGGGCAGGGGTCCCATTACAAGAAATAACTATGAAAACAGACTTCTGTCATCACAGCTACCTCTCCTGATGCAGGATCTTGGTCAACATATCACACCAACTGCCTTTACTTATACCAGGTTACTTCCAGACTTCAACATGATTCAGCAGATGTTTTTGTCTTTCACCGTTTTTTTGTCTGCAACTCAGCCTTACTGCCAGATATAGTAAACACATTTGTCCTTAAACCAACCAGCATGATCACTGTATTTTATTTATTAATTCATTAAAATATTTATATCCTGCCCTTTTTCCAAAGATCTCACGGTGGCTTACAATGAAATCAACTTAGAACAATAAATAACAAAAGTTTAAAAGACTGAAAATATATTGCATAGTTTTTAAATTTAAAAGCATGCAGTTTAAAAGCGGCTAATACAATCTTGAATCTCAATGTAACTACAAAGCATGTCCAGACAGGATAAAATCAATTTGGCCTGAAGGCTTTAATACAAAGCCAAGTTTTAACTTGGCACTGAAATGATTCTAACACTGGCACCAACCTGGGCCTCTAGCAGGAGGGAATTATACATCTGAGCTGCCATCGCAGAAAAGACCCTTTCCCATGCCTTTTCCTACAATGTCTTTCTCCTACAGATGGGACACAGAGGAGGGCCCCTCCAATAGATCTCAGTTCTCAGGCAGGCATATAGAGAGAGAGGCACTCCCTCAAGTATCAAGGTCTCAACCTGTTTAGGGCTTTAACTATTCATGATCATGGAGCTAGATCACATCTAATGGCCATCCCACTCCAGAACCTTCCTGAATTGGAGGGTCCAGCATACAGAGAAATCATTATCATCATCTTTAGTGGTATCCTGCTTTTTGCCCAACATCGGGCCTCAAAGTGGCTTACATATAAAAACAATACTTCCCACAAATCACCCTACAGTAGTCTCTCCTAGCTTGGCACCTTGAAGATGTGTTGGACTACATCCACCTTCATCTCCTGCAAGATGATCATTGTTGCATTAGTAGCTGTAGTCCAACATATCTGGAGGGTTCCAGTTTGCAAAAAAGTGATGTACATGATTTAAGCCCCCATGTGTGGCACCAGTTAAGAATGAATACAATCCAAAATGGTTCCTGCTTAGCAAATCAGTCCAGGTAATTCCAGCAAAAATAGCAAAGCCCTGCACTACAACTTGATGAGCAAATGATCCAGAGTCAAGCTGTTTCTCTGTAAAATGTGGCAACTCTAGCAAGGCTGAGTACTCACTGGTCTTGGCACAGCAGATACATTTTCATTTTGAGGCATGGCATTTCTCCACCCCTGGGCTCTCTGAATCTTATTCAGGGCTACAGCTATACGGCTGCCCACTTTGGCATTGTTCTTAATCAAGGCAATATCTGAAGGGGGACTGATGAAAGGAAAGGAAAAAAAGAACCCAGGAACCAAAATAAAAATGCATGTGAGAAACTGGTGTAGGGATGTATTGTGTAGAAACCAGGGATAAAAATCATACCCCTGCCTTCAAATGCTGTTGGACTGCAACTCCCAGTATGCCACACCACTAGCTGAACTGGCAAGAGGTGCTAGGTTTTGCAGTCCCACAACATCTGAAGAGCTTTATGATTCCAACCTTTGATCTATGTCCTTCTAAGGTAACCACTTATGTATCATCTTGTTGTTAACTGCCATTAAGTCAGTTTTGACTTATGGTGACTCTATGAATGCTGTAGTGGCTTGAGTATTGGACTATGACTCTGGAAACCAGGGCTACTGGGTGACTTTAGGAAATACTCCCACTCTCTCACCTCCAGAAGGAGGCAAAGACAAACCCCCTCTAAAGAAATCTTGCCAAAAAAGACCACGATAGGTTTATCTTAGGGTCACCATGAGTCAGAAACTGCTTGTAGGCACATAATAACAACAAGAAGAAATGAATGAGAGATCTCCAAGACAACTTGTTATTAACTGTCTTCTTAACATCTTGCAGACTCAGGACTGTGTTATTGTTGTTTTTTCCACTGAATCTCTCCACCTACAATGCAGTTTTCCTCTTTTCTTACAGCCTTCCACCACTTTCCAAGAAGGAAATGTATCATCGCTACCAATGCAGGACAGTGATTTGGATAAAATCTGAGACAGATGGACACGGACATAGATTTGCTACCTTAAAACACTGTAATGAGGTGCACCGCATCCCTGCTTGGCCTGCTCTCCAGGTGCTAATCCCTGACAGGCAACTTCAAAGCATCTGTTGTCCCTTCTTATGTTTCTTTGTCTGGACTCAGAGTGGATGGCGCTTTCTAAAAGAGCATACATTCAGACGAAGAGGAGCCCTCTTTAAGGTAGGGCAGCTGGCCACTCAGTTGATACCTTCCACTCTCACTCTTCCTCTACAAGAGGAAAGCATTTTCCTCCAACCAGCCATGAAGCTCATCAATTGAATTTGGGCAGAATAAGGAAGCATACTTCTGGATCAGCCTAAAATTTTGTACAGTCCAGGCTCCTGCTTCTTGCAGTGGCTAAACACTGCCCAACATCAAAGCATCTGGCTTGCATCATGTGCTGCATAATGCGCTGCCTCTCCTGGAAAGAGATAGATTCAAGTCTCTATGCATAAACAAAACAAATCTAGTCCAAAAGAAATTTAGGATACTATTCTTTTCAGAACTCCAGACTTCATGAATATATGGATTGCAGATGTTGCAAACTGCTTTTTTGGAAGAGGACTATATTGTAGAGGAACACCCTGAAGGCAACAGACCTTGACTGCTCTTGATAGCTAAGCAGTGTCAGGCCTGATTAGTATTTCAGTGGGGCGCCATCTAATATATAAAAGTCAAAGCTTGTTTGTCTGTGTCAGGTGAAGACCTCATATGATTGCCTGCCTAAGAAGATTCTATGGAATCTTGGGCCCTTTCCTCATGGGGGGGGCGAAATGGGGCAGCGCACACAGGGGCGGAGATTACCTGGTAGCGTGTTGCTCCGTCCCTGCTCCGTCCCTGCTCTGTCCCTGCAGGGAGCGCGGATTCCCCACTCCACATGCCACCGAATTTTGGTGGCGTTCGGTGGCGTTCGGGGTATTTGACTGCGCTCAAAATGGCGGCCGGCGGCTTCTGGCGGCGCTCCGCCAATCAGGGCAGCACGCCAGCCGGAAGCCCGCCCTGGGCAAATCTGCAGAGATGCGCTACTGCGTCTCTGCAGTTCTTCACCGGGGGCTACCACGGAGCAGCATGGATGAGTTTCATAAAAACCACTTGGGAAGGTGGTTTTTATAAAACTTGCAGTGCCACCCCTGCGGCTGTGCTACAGCGGTTTGAGGTGTGGGGCCTCACCGTTTCCAACCGCTCTAGCGCACCCCGCGATGAGGATGACCTCTGTGTCCGGTCATCTCCCCCCGGGTTTTACCCCCATGTGGAAATGGCCTTGGAGTTTGCAGTTTAGGAAGGGGCTTTTAGAATTCTCAGTCAGGGAGCTCTTGGACCTCAGTCAACTGTGTCTGTCTTGAATAGGTCAGTTGCTATGAAGATGAGGCCTAGCAGCAAAGAGGAGGACAGTGTATTCCCACAGGAACCCAACCTCTGTACGTTAATAACTCTGAATACATATTGGATTGGGGAATATGAGGACAAGACAGTTTGAGGAATTAGAGAAATGGGATCTCAAATCATTCTAACAAGTATTACCTGTGAGAAAATAAAATCCCAGGCAAGACACTAGTTGGCTATATTTCAGAGACAGGCGTGGCAAAGCTCCTCTGAGTACTCCTCATAGAATTCCCTATGAAGTTTCTGAGTTTTTCATAAGTCGGCAGGTAAGTTGAAGGCACACAGACACAGACACATTTCTAGGAAAGGATACTGGCTTTCAGAGATTCCCCACTGGATAATTCATTCACCCTCTGCAGCAGGAAGGGTGTGAGTTCCTTTCCCATGATCCCTTTTTCCCTAAAAGTGTAACAACAAGACATGCCCTGGATGAGAACAGGTAATTATGTTACAGAATATTACTGAATGACTGACTCATTTTGACAACATAATCAATTGCCTTGGGTATCTATAGGAGAAGAAATTCTGAGTTATTTTTCTATCTTGTGGCAGCTGGCATATCTATTTTACAGACTTAATAAGGCCTCCAAATAGATATCCTCAGGGGCTGTATACAAACGCATCACTGTAAAGGTATGATTGGAGTCTACAATTTCAGTAGTCTGTCAGCCAAGGAAGCAGGCAATCCACATTTTATTTGAACACAGAACCTTCTCTGTCAGACTGAATGCAGAAGAAAACTGTTCTGTGTCTTGACAGCAGAACCCAGGTGTCCACAGCACCATCTGGATAGAAACAGGGATGTCACCATCCACATAAGTTTTTCTACATTTTAGAATGTATTCCACTCCAGGAGCAGCAGCAGGAGAAAGTGCATTTAACTGAATAATAAAATCATAGATTCAGAAAAATCTGCAAGGGCCATCGAGTCCAACCAGCTGCCATGCAGGAATTCACAACTACAATTCTCCTAAGATATGTCTATCCAAGTGCTGTTTAACACCTCCAAAGTAGGACAGTCCACCACTCTCTAAGGCAGCCTATACCACTGTTTAACAGTTCTTACAGTAAAACTCCATCTTCTACATGACATCCCTTCAGATATTTAAAGATGGCTGTTGCATCACCTCTTAGTCTTCTTTTCTTCAGGCTTAGTTTCCAGACCATGTTTGGAAACAGGATGAATGATCAAAACACCAGCGTTTTGCTAACTGAAAAAAAGGCAGCTCACTTGAAGCAAGGTAAAAGAGCAGGAACGATGGCTGAATCAGTGTTTAACACACTGGCCAGAGTTTAAGAAAGCTTGTGCTTTGGATTACAGCTCCCAGAATCCCCCCAGCCAGCATTTCTAAGCTCAGATATTGACACGAACACTTGCCTAGACAATATAGATTTGCTTACCAGAAAAAGAGGAATAGAACTCAAGTGATTCTTACCGAGCTTCCTCCAAAGCCTCTTGGATTGCTTCTTCCATGATGTGTCCGGAAGCAGCTTGATCCTTTGGGCAGGGCACAGCAATCAACACTCCACTGCCCAACTGCAATGCCAACGACCTGGCTGAGAAAGAAGATTAATCACTATGTCATCTTGATGCTGAACAATTCAATTAAAATGACATTGTGGCTCTTTCTCTTACTTTACTTTCAAAGTGGTGGGAGAAGACTGCCATTCTTGTTCATTTGTGAGGATTTTGTGGGTTGGTCACACTGTTTTGCGTCTCCTGCATGCTATCTTTGAGAACAAGACAAACTACAGAACTGGGAGCTTCAACATGGCCAGTTACTGTTCTCCCTAGCCTTCCTACCCATTCCCATTTTGCTTAATATCCAGCCAGATGAATTATTGTGGAGAGCCTGACAACTTGCTTATTTTGCTTAAGACTGAGATCCTAACAGTCTGCTTAAAAGTTGATCAAACCAGGCACACACTTTTCTTAGGTAAATTTCAGGTAGAAGATTGCTAGGTGCGTGAAAGAGTCAGATAATTGGTTCTTGATACAGGCAAAATGTTTATATAATCTGAAGAGAAACCAGAGCAGCACTAGGCAATGTAGCCACTGGAGTCTGGGAACTGCAGTCCAAAACACTGACTTTTGAAACCCTGACTTAAACTCCAGCGAAACTCCACTCAGACAACAAGCGCGCCTTATTCCACCTACAACTCACCAATCATTTGAGCAGCGTCTTCCTCATCCTTCACCTGAAATGGTGCTTGGAAGCCACTCTGCTGTGAGAAGAAAGCTGGGAACTCTCTTGATTCTCCGAAAGAGGCCACACAGACACCTTCAGTTTCCTGCAGAGGTAGAAAGGGAAAGTGAAATGCAAAGAGGCAACCCTAGGTGCAAAGGAGAGTGTGAGTGACCCTAGGAATTTTAATCCAAAAATGATCTATTCCATGTTCTGCACTTCACCACCTTTAGCCAACATTGATTGCACTTTTCTCCAAGCCTTCCTACATGTTCTTTCTCATTCTTAAATAACAGAGACATTATAAAACAGATATATTTACATGAATATGTGGAAATAAAGTAGCACCGTTGTCAATTCCCCCCTGCAATGGTAGTAGGGCCACTGGCAGTGAACTCACACTACTGCATTGACTTTCTTCATCACCAACTACATGTTGCATTTGCAAAGAAGGAAATTAACAGAGTTATGAT
This sequence comes from Iguana delicatissima, assembly GCA_948472985.1. Taxonomy (NCBI): domain Eukaryota; kingdom Metazoa; phylum Chordata; class Lepidosauria; order Squamata; family Iguanidae; genus Iguana; species Iguana delicatissima. Next base: position 578,481 of record CAOKZL010000378.1, on the reverse strand, counting down.
GACATTGGAGACAAAAGTATAAGAAATTATTATGACTGGTCTGCTTCTAGGGACAATGAGAAGAAATGGATAGGAAGACTGAAGGAATAAATGCAAACCTGATGGGAATGGATTTCGTATTATCCCATTTACATTTTTCTATAACTGTCCCACATATCCATTTGAACAGCTGCAAGTATCATTAATTCAGGAAATATATAATTATCAGCTGGGTCCTGTCCTCCACTGTGCAGTTAGCATTACTTACCAAATATTCCAATGTCCTACCAATATCGAGTATAGATTTGACACCTGCAGAAATCACAGCAACTGGAGTACGACCCAATTCTGTCAGGTCCGCACTCACATCCAAAGCTGAAAAGGAGGTGATAATATATATTGGAGAACAAAGTTGGATAATAACATGTGGGTGAACTCCCTGTTTGCTAAATTTCAAATGCTTTAAAGTAGGCAACCAGGAAAAGAAAGCAAAGAAAGCAAAATTCAGTACTGGCATTATGCATGACACTGCCTTACACTGAGTTGCACCATTGGACAATACTGGGCAAAAACAGTTCTTTCGAAGTAGCTTCCCAGAGCAGACAATGGAAAAAAATTTTGTACTACAGTTCTCAAAGTCATCCAGCCAGCATGGCCAGTGGCCATGTTAACTGGAAGACTGTGAGCTCTGTAGTAAAAAAGTAACATTTCCAAGCTCTGATTCCTAGGGTCTAAGGATCACACTTGATGTGGAATTAAATGTATGAACGTGCTTAATATCACTCGATTTTACTTTCCAAATAATAGCTCTGTCTCTCTCTGTATGTATTAACATTGTGGCGCGCACGCGCACACACACACACACACACACACACACACACACACACACAGAAGTTAACCAGTCACCCCAGTGCCACAACCCAGTTGAACAAGTTGTTCTTTCTTCCCTGAGAGAAACTGTCACTAATGTCAAGGACAGCTAGCTTTCCAGGAGGGTAGGGGACAGGGGAGATTTTCTAGGGCCAGACAGGTGAATGAAGCTGCCTGATTCAGGCAGCACTGGAAGGGGACACACAAAGAGCAGGAATTGCCATCTGAATGGCTCAATGAAACAGTTTAAAAGTATTGAGTGCTGGTCCTGTCTGTAGGGAGAAGGTGCCATTTGAACTCTGCCTCAAGTAAAAAAATGGCTCTGGCTTGCACGGCAGTTTTCACCGGATTACACTGGATGTGGGGAGTAGTTGCCACACTCTTTATCCCCTGCCACCATCCCCAAACTCTTCGCTGTTACTGCAAAAGCAAAAATAAGAAATGTTGAACGCTTTCACACTTTGAATGTATCTAGAGATCTTTTCAGCACCTGTTGAATAGTGTCTTCCACCACGCCTGATGGGGTGGGCAGACAGTTTGACTGGTGCAGCGAGCTCTTTCTGCAATAGAAAGGAGCAGGTAGGGAGCCCCGGGGAAATAGTTTGTGAGATTGCCACAGTTGCCTCTCTCAAGTCTCTGGCACCTGAGATGAGTGCTTCACTCTGTCTAATGGTAGGAAAAGCTGGGAACCAGGAAAAGAGATATTATGCATCCTGCATAAATCAAAAGACATTTGCATGTACATGCCTATTTTCCAGAAGTGATTCTGCTTGGTGTGAAGAGGGGGAAATCATATTGGCATGGTACAAACAGTAAACAAAATGTAACAATTCCAGTGTGGACTTATTTTTCATCGATTACTCTTCCAGCAACTCCCATGTTGGATGATTACAGGCCAAGTGTGTGGGTGGGAATCATGCATCTCTCCATATATATTTGAACCACAACTCCCAGTAGCCCTTGCTAGCATAGCTAAGGGTGAAGAACCCTGGGAGTTGCAGTCCAGCAATATGCGGAGGGCTAAAGGATTCCTATCCCTGGACTAGTAAAGTGTAAACAGCTCTGAAAAGACAAGAAGAAATAAAGCAGCACTTGGGAATTAAATAATCTGATGTTCCTCTTACTTTTCTCTCCTTCACGATGGACCCCTCCAATTCCTCCTGTCACAAACACAGGAATCCTTGCTTTGTGTGCCACAAACATGGTTCCTGCCACAGTAGTCCCACCAGATAAGCCCTGTCATGAAACAGTCATAATCCAGACTTGCATATTACCATGGGAAACAAATTACTGCGGGTTTTTAGCCCTCTCACTGATTTTCTATTGTCAGGAAAAAAAATTTTTTTTAAAAAAAAGTGGGTAGGATCTTGGATTGCCAAAATAATTTTTAAAATTCACAAATTGTCTTAACACACACATATTTACATATTTATATGCCCATCACTCAAAAGATTCTTCCCTTCAAAGGAAACCAAATCTGCAGAAATTTCTCTGAACATCTGACTACTTAGGGAAATAAATGCTATCATTTCCTTCTGCAGAGCTGAGTGTCCCTGACCTCGAACTGGCCCAAACAAACAAGAACAGAAGAGAGTTCTGTTTAATACCTGGCTGAGAACATAGGGAAAGTCTCTTCGAGACACCTTCGCAACATTTTTGCTCTTTGCCAGAATTTCAAGTTCTTCATCCTGGAGGCCCACATGGATACATCCATTTATAACACCAATTGTTGCTGGTACAGAACCATTTGTTTGGACAATTTCCTCCACTTCTCTTGCCACTCTGGAGCAGTTCAGCATATAATATGCAAAAGAAGAGGTGAAACAAAGTAACTAAGCTAGATGTAAAGAAAGAAACTTCCTCACTCAATTCCCTCTCACACCTTAATTTCCTTTTCTTTAGTAATGCTTTCTTTGCAAAAAGTTCTATGTAACCATTTTTAATTGTCATCAGAAAAGCTTTTTAGCTACATGAATAAATCTTTTATGGCCACTTAGTCAGTGCGCCTCTTCTATATATCTAGGAAATGTCAAGTTATCTTTCAGTCCAGGTCTTCCAAAGTAAAATAATTCTATTTATTTCTGATGTGCAGGTTTAGAGTCCCATTGCTTCAGCAGCCAAAATGACACCACCTACACATGAGAGCGAGTTGGGAAGATGGGACCAAAATTTGTGGAAGAATAAACAATCTTTGAGAGCCAGGGTGGTGTAGTGGTTTTGGTGGAAGATGAAACAGCTTCTGCACTTGTTTTTGCTACTCTCTTGTCTACTAGGGATGAGATGGCTTAGAGAGAGAGAGAGAGATTGGGAATTTCACCTTTCCTTTTTGGCTTGCTTGCTTCCTCTGTCAAAGCATTATGGACAGATTTCATCATCTAGTTCAACCAGTGTTGGGCCATTTCCACATTACACTGTTACAGAGCTATTATTTCACTTTCAACATCCTATGGAATCCTGGGATTTGTAGTTTCGGGAGGGGCATTTAGAATTTTCAGCCAGAGAGCTCTGTGGCCTCAGTAAACTACAAACTCCAGATTTCCACAGAATGCTGAAAGCAAAATAATAGCACCATAACAGGCTAAGATAGAAATGGCCTAGGGCTCTGAAAGTCCAGGGATCAAATTCCCTCTCAGAGATGGGAACCTACTGGGCACCTCACACCCTCTCAGTCTGAGGGAAAGCAACGGCAAACCTCTTAAAAAAGAATTTGCCAAGAAAGATGTTAGGGTTGCCATAAGTTGGAGATGACTTGAAGGCACCTAGAAACAATGAATAAACAATCTTAAGAGGAAAGAATATCCAACAGGTAGAGGGAGATACTCCAAAAACAACCATATGAGGACTGAACATGCTCTTCAGCCATATAATTCAGACAAACTGTCTGAAAAAAATAATAATAATGGAGAAATAGAGAGGAAAGGAGAATGAAATAAAGGGGTAGGAATTCTCGACAGAGAACACTCCATACTGCAACACTTTGTTACAGATTTTTAATGATTTTGGAGCTCACCTACAATATGGTGATGTAGAGAGAGCCCACAGATCTAGTTCAGGCATGCCTTTAGACATCTGCAAACTTTTATTATTTGTTCAAAAACAGTTTTAAGCTGTTCAGAATGCTGACCTGCACAGAGATTTTTTTTTTTTTGATGTACAATCTCTTTCCTGAGATTGTACCCCAACAGATGTCAGATTGTGGAACACCTGAACGCTGCCCCATGTGGGAAAAAAAAATCCTGGTGTTCAATGTGGAAGTTCAAAACTGGAAAAAAGATTCTATAGAATGGCAAGATGTTAAATACTACACATGTATGCAAGAATCAGCTTCCAATTAAGCCCAGCTGACAGCTTTTGTTCAAAGCTTGAAAGAGTTACTTTTGAGGACTATAGTGCCAGAATCCTCCAGCCAGCATGGACATTGGGGGATTCTGGGAGCTGCAATAAAAAAATACTTTTACAAACTTTGTTTTTGCTACGTCAGAAAAATTGCTAACCTCAAATTCTGGGGATATGGCATGCCATGTGTAATAACAGTGCTCTCCAAGGCAACAACAGGCCTCCTGCAGTCCAAAGCCTCCTTCACATATGGATGAATAATGAAGTCACCACCTAAAACAAAACCCCAAAAAGAAATTGGAAACATCTGCAGGTGCAACTCTGTTGTGGCATTAGTTGGATAAGGTAAACACCAATATCTTTATATATCATGAAGTGTTTTTACTCCAGTTACTGCTACTAAGTATTATTTTAATGCTGTCACTCAGCACGTACTCTCCAAGTGTCAAACTTTTCTCTAATTTGTGATTCCAATTTATTTATTCCAGGAATAATTACAAATTTAATTTATTAAAAAAATATTTTTCTTTACATATGGAGTTGTAAGGTCATGAAGCTCTAAGGAATGTCTTAGGTTTTCTCAGTTGATAAAGAGCAGGGGGGAAAGAATTAAAAAAAAAAACCAGAAGAAACCATAGAATCATAGAAATGTAGAGTTGGGAGAGATCACACGGGCCATCCAGTCCAACCCCCTGCTATGCAGGAACATCCTCAAAGCACTCCCAACAGAGGGCCATCCAGCCTCTGCTTAAAAACCTCCAAGGAAGGAGACTCCATACACTCCGAGGCAGCACATTCCACTGCCAGACAGCCCTGACTGTCAGGAAGTTCTTCTTGAGGCTCAGGTGGAATCTCCTTTCCTGCAGCTTGAATCCATTGCTCCTTGTCCTGAGCTCTGGAGCAGCAGAAAACAAGCCCTCTCCCTCCTCCACATGGCATCCCTTCAGATATTTAAACATGGCTATCATGTCCCCTCTTAACCTTCTCTTCTGCAGACTAAACGTCCCCAGCTCTCTAAGTCTATCCTCATAGGGCGTGGCTTCCAGGCCTCTCACCATTTTGGTCGCCCTCCTCTGGACTTGCTCCAGCTTGACCATGTCCTTCTTGAATTGGGGTGCCCAGAACTGGACACAGTATTCAAGATGAGGTCTAACCAAAGCAGAGTAGATCTAGACACCATACTCCTGTTGATGCAGCCGAGAATTGCATTGGCTTTCTTGGTTGCCGCATCACATTGCTGACTCATGTTCAGCTTGTGGTCTATGAAAACTCCTAGATCCCTTTCACATGCACCGCTATCCAGCCACGTGTCCCCCATCCTAAATTTCTGTATTCCATTTTTTCTACCTAAGTGTAGGACCTTACACTTCTCTCTGTTGAATTTCATTTTGTTAGCCTTGGTCCAGCTCTCCAATCTATCCAGGTCATTTTGAATTTTGATCCTGTCCTCTGGCGTATTAGCAACCCCTCCCAATTTGATGTCATCTGCAAATTTGATGAGCATGCCCTCTATTCCTTCATCCAAGTCATTGATAAAAATATTGAACAGCACTGGGCCCAGGACAGAACCCTGTGGCACCCTGCTAGTCACTTCTCTCCAGGATGAAAAGCAGCCATTCGTGATCACCCTTTGGGTTTGGTCGGTCAACCAATTACAAATCCAACTAACAGTAGCCCTGTCCAGCCCACATTTTACTAGTTTCTTTGCAAGAATGTCATGAGGTACTTTGTCAAAGGCCTTACTGAAACTGAGATATGCTACATCCACAGCATTCCCTTCATCTATCAAGCTAGTAACTCTATCATAAAAAGAGATAAGATTAGTCTGGCATGACTTCTTTTTGAGAAATCCATGTTGACTTCTCGTGATTACTGCCTTGCTTTCTAAGTGATTAGAAACTGACTGCTTAATGATCTGCTGAAACAGATTTTTTTCCTCTGTATGTGGAGCTACAAGGTCTTGAACCATAAGGAACTTTTTACATTTTCCCAGTTTATGAAGAGCAAAGAAAAAGGAATTAAAGAAAGAAAGAAGGAAGAAGAAACCATCAACATTAGTAAAACAATTATTCTATTTCCTTTAGTCCTGTATAGAGTCCAATAGACATAAATAGAACTGAGAAAAGAAAATCAAAGCCAGGAATTGTAATGATGAGACACCGTCCATCATCTTATGTAACAGTCCTTCTGTCACATAGTTTTTAGAAATAATTTTGGGGGAATAAATATATTACCACTTTGTCTTAAACATTTTACTGATCATTCTAAAAGAAATACTGTATTCTGTCATCCTTTTTTTATTTTTTCTATTTTTTTGTCCAATGTTTGCAATTGCTCTTGGAAAAAATTTTCTGGGAAAAAACACACACACCAGAATTCAGATCAGAAAAAAAATTCCAGGTAGGCCTTCACATCTCTATGTAGCATTTCTCCCTGATAAACTCTGCACATGATAAAATCTCCTCCTTTACACAACAGTGCGGAAGCCTTAGCCATTCAGTGATTCCAAGTATAATCAAAACAACACAATCATTTCACAAAACACTCACCGTGCAAATATCTTTTTATAGGGACAATATGATGAAGAACAGTTGCAGTGCAGTTTCCTAAAATAAAGGAAGGCTTCCCAATCATCCTTTCAGTGAACAGAATCCATGAAAAAATGAAGAAGCAGGTCAGAAAGGTGAAAATGTTTAATCATTTCCCAATTGTTCTCCTTAACTCTGGACAGCAAGTTGACTCATTATAGAGGGTATGTTTACTGACATTTATAGGTCACTTTCCTGCCACTCATTACACTTCACAACAGCTCACAATCAACAGTCAATGAAATAGAGAAAGACAAAATATAGGAATCAATTATGAAAGGTGGAAATATTCAAAATAAAGAAACAACAAAGGACCACAAAAATTAAAACAGGGAATTATAGAGTTTCCTGCAAGTCAGCCAAAAATAAAATAGGTTCAGATCTTGAAAATATTTCTTTTTATGGAGTACAGCTTCCAAAATCTGCTTTTGATAGCTACTAGAAACATGGAAATTGTAGGCACTAGTTATCATTGAAGAGTGTTGGCTCTACCAGTAGACAGAATGAGGTGACTTAGGAAATGGTCACAAATCCTTTTCCTTGTAATTTGAATCCATTGGTTCATTTCTTAGTCTCTGGGGCAGCAGAAAATGAGCTTTTTCCCCATTCTGCATGACATCTCTTTATGTAGGGAGAGGTGTTTGTGGGATTTTCTGCCTTGCAACCAAAATAACTTGGCTGACTTTGGCTACTATGCACCTTGATTTGGGCGGGTAATTAGTATTATTTGGTGCTCTGCACTGGGCACCAAAACATCTCAGACTAGCCCTTGTCAATGGAAAACCATACACATTAAATAAACCAAGATTATTTACAAAGTTCATTGAAAGTGTCATTCCTGCATGGCAGGGGGTTGAACTTGATAGACGTTATAGTCTCTTACAGTTCTGTGATTCTATCTATAGCTAGTCCTCAGTCTGTCTTTTGACTGGACTATTGACAGAAAAAGCTCTGCCGTAAGGCTTATGTATATGACAAACCAAGGTGGCAGAATTCCGGACTCATAATTTTAGACTGCAGGCCTGTATAGGTCATATTTTTTGGTAAATAAATAATATTTTGAATGTTTTTATACATAAAATGCTCCATACATGAAGTAAACTCCAATAAAGGTCTCTCCATTGTGCTTCTTTAGTATGTTGGTGTCTTTTTATGCAGTCAGCCCTCCACATTTGCGTGTTTCACTTTCACAGATTTGATGATTTTTACATTTCTCCAACCCGTCAGGTGCTTCTTTTCCGGGAAACCTTTCCCTCCTGGCAGCTTCAGCAGGCTGGACAGCCCTTTAAAAACCACTCTCTGGTTTATAATAAAAGTATTTTTTAAAAAAACACTCTTTGGTTGTCTTCCTCCTCCTCCTTCTTCCACCAGCCACTGCCCGGACAGCTAAGGGCGGCTTGTGCCCTGATTTCTCAGCACTGCAAACCCTCTCCCACTGCTCCCCTACACCCAAGAAAGGAGATGGGCAAGAGAGAGGAAGTACAGGGCCACCACACTGACCCATTCCCATTCCGTCTTCTTTCTCCGACCTCGTTTGGACCCTGGGTGCCCATTCTCCTCCTGGCCCTTTCCCACAGACACACGCACACATTTTGGTATTTGCTATTTTTCCACTTTTGTAGGTGTTCTGTGCCCCTAACCCTAGTGAATGTGAAGGGCTGACTGTATTTATGGTTTATTTCTTTTTAAAAAAAACATGAGAAAACACTCAAAAATTCGGTCATCCTTTGCCCTCTTCGCTCTGTCTGGAATTCTACCAGTAGCTCTCCAAAAGATGAAAACCAGCTCTGAGGCACAAACTAGGCACTATGTAGCTCTAAGGGGGAACATCCTTTGTTTAGGAAGATTCATTCCTCTCCTGAGATGGCATCTGCCACCCCTTAATTTGTACAAGAACCTGTACTGACAATTATTACCTTTGCTTCTTATAAAAAAACCTTCTTGCTTAATTGGGGAAATGTTCTTAATTAGACCAAAGGCTTTTAAAACTATTAGTCAACAAAACATTACAGGCCTATGTATTGTACATTATTTTAAATTGATTAAAATTGCCACTAGAATGGCATGTAAAACTCTCTCACACACAAATTACATGGCTACTCATGCTAATGCACAATACTAAAAATTACTGGATTGCAGCTTTTAATCAAACGCAGCTTGGTATGGCCTAAGTCACTTTCAACCGTGTCCATGTGATTCACCAATGTCTCTTTTTGCATGCTACCAGCACCCCTCCCATGCTTCTTAATAGGAGGTTTCTTACTTTTGTCTTCACCCACTCAGCAATCGAATATTTAAGTAGCCTTTGACAGCAGAAGAAGGTGGCAATCTGGCCACTTCCTTACCTCTATGTGTGTTTTCTTTGACCGTATGCTAGCTGAACTTTTCAGATGAAGAGCACTGGAGGAAGGGAGGCATGGCGGGAATTGCAACAGAATGATCTTGGCTCCAGCTGTCCTGCATTCCAGCCACAAGCTCCGTGCTGACCAAGTCCATTTATCATTAACAGAAGAGGGCAGCTGGCGCTCTGGAACCACTCTCTGCTTGGGGAAAGGGACGCACGCTGTCATGTCAAGTTTGAGAAAACATCTGTGAATTTTAAGGCCCTGAGTGCCTTTCCATTCTCAAAACCATCCATCTATACATTTCTTCTGAAGAATCAAATCACACCTTGAGAGTGCTACTTTTTACAGCATGGTTTTCAGAATCCCCCATCCAGCAAGGGCATTCTGGGAGTTGTAGTGCAAAAAAGTGACATTTCCAGGCTCTGAGTCAAACTAGCTTTGGCTAATCTTTCAAAGTACTTGAGAATAATCGTTGCAGCGTAGTAAGCAAATGCACAACCGTACAGTATTGGAAGAAATAATTAAATAAATAATGGTCTAGAGTAGACAATTGACTACAAAAGGCAAACCAACCTAAAAAAGGAAAGAAAGCAAAAACTGATGGAAGTATGAAAGCTGGACAGTGAAAAAAGCTGATGGAGACAAAATTCTGTTGTAGCTTGGATTTATGGTATGTATATGGCTTTTTATTTGATTTGTATACTTCACTATAGGAATTTGGAAATATTATGCATTTTATATATGTGTGTTATTCTTTATAAAACTGATATATATACATTTGTTTTTAATATAGCCCCTGAAAAAGGCCAATTAACTTACAGACAGGCTGAAACACATTGGGCGTTTTAAAAGAATAAACTTTGACCATCTATAAGTACATGGAGCGTAGTCTCTCTCTCTCTCTCTCTCTCTTTTTTTTTTGGATGAAAAAAAAATCAGCTCATATGGGGGACAGTTCTGCAGATAACATGAACCACCAGAAAGATTTTTTAAAAATTAGTTCAAAAGCAAATCAAGCCTCAACTCTCACTAGAAGCCAAAATGAATAAATTGAGGCATATCACAAAAAGACACGACTCACTAGAAAAGACAATAATGCTTGACAAGGTAGAAAGGACAGAAGGAAAAGAAGAAGATGGATTGATTCAATCAAGGAAGCCACAGCTCTGAATTTGCAAGACCTGAACAGGGCTGTTCATGACGGAGTCCCTTGGAGATCTCTCACTTCTAGAGTTGCCTAAGTCAAAGCTGACTTGACAGCACATAACAACAAAATTTGAAGTCTCCATAGCTACTAGCTAAGACAGGTCTGACTTCGGTTGATTGAAATGTGGCCCCTCCCAGCCATCTGAGCTTTTACGCAGTGTTTATGAACATCCCAACCACTCAGAAGTTTGATTTTTTTTAAAAAAAACAACACATGTCCATGAACAGGGACAGACCGGATGATGTTTGGCTGCTGGGAGGGCACTTGGAAGACAAAACAGTAGACAGCACTATCAGTATATTGGCCGGCTATTAGACTGCGAGCACGTGTCCGCGTGAAAGAGAGGGAGGTGTCTGCATGGTGGAAGCAATGCCTAGATGCGTCTTTGCGTGGTTTAAATCTGCATTTAAACCTGGAGAACCACTCTGGTGGATCCTCGATAAGCGAAATATAGTCCAGTAGATAAGGACAAGGCAGAGAGGAACCATCCCATAGCAAAGGTCTCTCTTTTTTCCCCCTAAAACTGCGAAGCAATAGCACAACAGTCAGGATTTTGCTAATGTAAGTTACTTTCCCGCCCTGCTGTTTCCTTTCTGATAATTTTTTTCCATCCAGGCAGCTCTGCGTTTCCTATAGAAACACACCGTGGACAGCTGCTGTACAAAAAGAACAGATGGCAACCGCGGTCAGTGCTGCACTATACCGGCCATTTCCGCACTAGCCCGTTATAGCGCGATGATTCCACTTGCAACATCCTCTGGAATCCTGGGGTTTGCAGTTTCGGGAGGGGCCGCGCGGCCCCTCCCGAAACTGCAAACCCCAGGATTCCAGAGGATGTTGCAAGTGGAATCATCGCGCTATAACATCGCCCTCAGCCACTTCAATCTCCTCATAACCCGCCCCCTTTTTCTCCCTCTCAAAACTCTATTAGCCTTTTCCCCTTAATGGGCGTGGCCTCTCGAACCGTGGCACCAATCAGAGCACTTGTTTCCGACTCAAGCCCTGCCCCCTTTTATCCTCGTTTCTCTCGCCCCGCCCGTTCTCTCCCCGCCGAAGAGGGAGGCTAAGCCACGCCCCCCGCGATCTCCGACCGCCCGTCGGCGTTGGCCCCGCCCCCTTGTCCAGCCGGCCGGAAGGATGCGTTCCCGGAAGTTCCGGTGGGGCCATCGCTGTGTGGGGTAAACAGTAATGGCGGAGGCTGCGGTGGCCCCCGGTGGTGGCGGAACAGCGGCGGCGAGCAGCACGGCGGCAGCTGGTGCGGCTTCCAGCGCTGACACCTCCTCCGCCACCACCATCACCACCACGGCCTCCAGCCTCCCCACAGCTGCGCCCCAGCCACCCCTGGCCGGAGCCGGAGGAGGAAGCGGCGGCGGCGGCGGCGGCTACTGGACTAAGCAGGTCGCCTGCAGGTAACGTGCTGAGACAATGTCGGGCGATGGCGCCCGTGTGTCCCCCTCCCCTCCTTAGGCTCCCACCGGCCCTCCCTCCGTTCTCTTCCCCCGACTCAACCGGACTGGTGTCCGAATCCTGACGAGGAGCCTTCCTGACCCTGCTTCGTGTTCTGGGCTTCTCCGTACTGTTCGTTAGAGCTTTTTCTTACCGATCAGACTTCTCTCGCGTCCACTTAATGACTGCTAGGTTTGTTATCCTTTTATTTAAGGACATGGTTTCCTCCCAGAAGGGGCTCACTGGCCCCCAAGGTCTGCCAGAAAAACTAGCTGGGTTTGGAGTGTGGGTCAGCATGTACTCCATTGTTCCCTCTGGTCGGAGCCAAGGTTTGAATTTCCTTATCACGTGGCCTCCGGGATGTTTTGGTTTGGTGTTTTAGCTTCTCTTGCTACAAGCAGTCCCTTCATCCTTAGGTTCCTCTTCTGTCTCCATCGTATGTACTCTCCACATTCATTTTCCTACACAGAGTTCTCTCTGTTATAAAGTCCCAGCAATATAGTCGTGTGCATACCACCCAAGGATACCCTTCCAGGCTAATTTGTTCACCACATTAATGTCACTAGCTTGTTCTTGATATTGGTCCACTGTGAGAGAAATTAGCTTTTATTTGTATGTAAATGAGGAGAACTTCAGTGTAGGATACTGAACTAATTGTGTAGATGATAATAAAATGAAGGGTTTGTATAATTATTGGCAAAGATGTTGGAAGTCTTGAGGAGAAATAAACCTAGACTAGTTAGTTTCCCATTAAGTCTCGAAGATGCTATCAGATTCCTTTATGTCTTTGTATGTTAAAGCACACTGACATGACTATCTTTTTGAATAAAAACTTAGACTGTTGACCTGTGTTAAGAAGTTATTTCTCAGTAAGAAAAGGATAATGTTGAATATCTAAAATGTGACTTAGTAAAGCGTCAGTGAACTTTTTTATCTTTGTGGTCTGCTCCATTCTTTAACAATGGTTGGGTGATAGGCATGCACCTTGCTGCACTATCAGACCCCTTCATAGGTGCCAACAACTAAAATAAAGATAGGGTTGCCAGGAGTAAGGGTTTAACAAGCTGAAACACTTTTGTGTGTATGGAGTATTGCATGCAAAACTTATTTTGGACTCATTCTGTCATTCATGGGTTTTGAAAGCAGTTTCTTTATGAATGAAATTGGTTAAACTGTTACCACCACTGCCCTTCATTGCCACCAAGGACTTCTGTAGATAGGATAAGATTGGTTTAGTGCGGAATTTTCCAGACACATTAGTGTGTAGGTATGTCATATGAATGTAACTGGGGGAGGTGCTGCCTGTCCCACTGCTGCTCAGGCTGAGGAAGACCCTGGCAAGGGCAGTGATGGCAGGCCAGCCTTGAGTGGAGGGGTTGCCTCCACTTGCGGAATTACTTACTGAATTACTGTGTCACAAAATTATGCATGTCTAAGAAGTGTGTCACCAACATGAAAGGTTTGGAAACCTCTGGTTTAGTGGCTCCCGGTTCAGACAGAGGGTGACCTCTATCTATGATGAGATTTGGTTACCATTTTAATACTTAATGCTGCACGTGTGCTGTGTGTGGTAGTGAGCACACACAAGTGGTGTGGTTCTTGTCCAGGAGATTCTCTGGCTTGACCTTTATGTAATCTCTTATGATTTGTGTAAGTGTTATTGTAGCGTTTTTCTCACTTCCATTCTTAGACTATGGTGAATACTTTCTCAATTCTAAGCTTCCTTTAATTTGGGGGGTGTTTTCAGTCCTGTTTTGTAGTATTTTGTAAATCAGCTGCAATTGTGGTTACCTTATGTCTTGTCAGAGGCATTTTAAAAATGAAGAGGGGAATAGTTTAGTGTGTTGGATTCTTAAATTCGGAATAACATTTGAGGTTTTTTTTCCTGTTCAGAAAAAAATTCTTGAGTATATCTCATAATTTAGAATAAAACATAAGAAATAAAGAACATAGGAATGAAGTAGGATGAGAAGGGAAGAATGTGAACAAATGCCATTAACTCATCTGTCAAAAAATGGAGAAATCTCATTACTTCTGTAGTTTAACTGGGTGCGCGCACCCCATTAAGGGTGGAAAATAAGCACTGTATATGAGGTGGGAATTCTTGAAATGATAACTACTGAAGAGATACAGATTATTTACAAAATAATTGAGGATAATGCTGGTGAGAAAGCTGTGTTTCTTATAGCTATTCAGGTATAGAACTATGTTGATGGCTTCTAAATTTTCCAAACCTACATATAGGGCTTTGTCACATTACACTGTTATAGTGCTGTACACTTTAACTGCTGTGGCAACATCCTGTGGAATCTCGGGATTTGCAGTTTAGGGAAGGTCATTTAGAATTCTCAGCTAGAGAACTGCAAACCCCAGAATGGCAGTTCAAGTGGAATATAGCATAGCATGATAATGGGCTGTATAGGACATCTATTGAAAACAACCCAAAATATTTTTGAGTAGAGTTGAGCAATGGAATAAAACAAGGCTGGAGACTATAAAGTTCTCATTCTTTAAATATTTGTGGTGGATAATTACAAGGGCAGTGTTGGGTTTAAATATTAAGAACCAAGTCTTTGTGCTTGGAGGCATGTGATAGTACAATATGTGTCTCTTAAGCTCCTTTTGTGCATTGTAAATTCATTAAGTTCACAGTAAGCATAAAAATTCTTGTGCTGGATGAGACCAGAGGCGTATCTCTTTGAGTATCGTGTCTCCCACAGTGGTCAATCAGATGCCTGTGGGAAATCCACAAGTAAGGCAGGAGCGAACTACTATCCTACAGGTTAGTACCGTACTTTAATGGGAGACTGCCAACAAATACCAGGTGCTGTAGACTATATTTCAAAGGAAGAAACCTGTAAAACCATTTCTTATTTACTCCTTTCCTAAGAAAACTCCATGAAGTTCATGGTGTCACCACAAGCTGGTGGTTGACTCGAAGGCATATACACACCAATACTGTAGGTTATATATGGCCATCATGGCTAATGACCATTCCTGACTTCATGCTCTGTGAAACTGAAAATCTATAAAAAGCATTCTGCTATGTACAGTGGATATATCTTCACTATCCATGACATTGTCTTCTGGTCTGTAGCGTGCTAGATGCTGATCATGTCTTGGTCACTGTTCATAGAATGAGAGGAAGTCTTTATTATTGGAAAGCATTTTGAAATTTCCCTGCCTACTGTTTTCCCCCAATTAAACAAGACAATTAACAATTTATCTCTTGTCCTTTCTTTATTTTGGAAAACCAGAGGCATTTATTTAGATAGGAAATGTACAGCAAAGCAAAGTTTAATTTGTATTTTCTTAGAAGAAAAGAGAACAAAAAAGAGCAGTTGCCAAGGCACTTTCGGGAAAGGCTAGAAAAATGGGTAGGGCATATTTAGTTTGTTTATCCTCTTGTGTAATTATTAAAATTAGAGGTTGCTCCTCCAGATAGTTACATAATTGTGTTTCCATTCTACCTATACAGTGGATTATGTCCACAACTGAACAACATTAAAAAGTGGCATCTGGTTATGATATAGAATGCACACGGTGCCTTTTTAGTTTTGGGGCTGTATATTTGAAAACTAATAACAGTAACAAATGATATGTGTGAAGTGACATTTGATAGAAGTTCTACCTTCTTCAAAGTCTTTCATTCCTGATGTTCCGTGAGTAATAAATAAAATATTATCTGCTGTTAAAATACACACTTTGTAAAGTTCTAATGTATGTCTGCTTTATAGCTCTCGGTTTTATCTATTTATGTATATAAATATAATGGTGTGCCAGGCAGAAAATCTGGATTCATCAATTAACAATGATTTTGCAGTACTAGATTAGAAAAAAGGACTTAATCTGGATTCTGCCTTGTTCTTTGGAATATAAGAGGTTCCAAAATGTAACCCTGCAAATGTATTCCTCTTTGTTCAAAACTGTACTGTACAAAGAATAGTACTTGGTATTTTGGTGTTAGCCAAAACCATTTCTAATTTTTAGGAACCTACAGAAACTTGTAGGAGCCTGAGCAATGAGATATCAGGGATACTCTTGGTTCCTCATATGCCTAAGCCGTAAATGAAACTGAATTGCAAGAATTTTACAGTCTTTTAAAAATTTCAGGATGAGAATGCCACTCTGTTCTTGGCATTTGCTGATAACCCTATTTTGACTGGCTTACTGTGAATTTTCAGTTTCCGTGTTTGAATGTCTCTCATGTCCCTGAGACTTGCCTGCAAAGACAGATGCAGAACACCTGGGATTGCTGAGTCCCCTGGTTTGTTGTAATTCTTTCCTGAAAGAGAATGCTTCTGGGTCTGTGCCTGCCTATTTCATTTTTAAGGAGCAATATATTTCTCCTCTTGCTGAATAACTTTGACAAGCTCCAGATTGGGGTTACTAAAGCCATTGGCATTTCCCTTCCATCTTGCTGACTGAAAGAAGAACTAAGCCGCAGAGTGTCTGCCTGACATTCAAGATGATGGCAGCCATGTCCCCTCATTTTCCTGGAGTTTCTTCTCCGTGTTCAGTCTTAGCAGGCAGTTAGTGGGCTGTAGCATATGAACAACATGTTCTGATTTGGAGTATTTAAGAAATGTGTGTCTGCATAAAGAATGAGTTAAAAATATCAGGTAATAAAGTAGTATATGATTTCACAAATGCCCATACTGATGTGTGTCATAGAATAAATGAGACACAGGTTTGTAGAAGAGATAACAATGCAACCTTTCCTTTGTAGGAGGTGATGCTCTGGATTATCTGCCCTTTTTTATTCAAGTAGTGAAATGACAGTTGGTTGTTGGAATGATTAAAATGGAAACAACTAATTAAGAAATATAGATGTGGTAAAATGCAGTTCATACTATTCGTATACTCGAAAGCTGCTGATGTTAGGCACTTAATTTCAGCCAGCATGTACACTATTGATCTATTTAAAAAGTGGCTACATCTAACAAACAGAATGGATTAGACAAACTCACGAAGGACAGGAGGCGGGTTAATTAGGACATGCAGCCTTGGGCTGACGGTGTTCCTAACTATGAAATTTCCAAGGACTTAAGCCTTGACTATATTTTGGGTTCACATCAGGTCATTGCTAAATTGAAGTGGATTTAACTAGCTGGTGTAAAATATCTGTACCAAATATTTGATTGAGTTTGAAGTGGGCCACTCTGGAATGAGATCTGCATAGAGGAAATGCTACTACAGCAATGGCAAGAGTTCAAAAGATTGACTATTCATCTCATATGTGACAATCATTTAGGTGATCAAGCTGATCAGGCCTTGTTTATAGTTTTGATTCTGCTTGGAACAATAGATGAAAGCTCTGAGACTTTTCCAAAACAGTAGCACAGGAAGCATTATTAGAAATGAGGCGTTCAATTATTTTTTGGGAAAAAGCAAAACACTGTAGTCATAACAAAAATGATACATGCATTTCTCATCATTTACCAGCCTTACCTCCTCTGTTGCCATCCTGCTAATCCTAACTTTAACTATCTCCAGTCTGTCCCCCTGTCTCTTCCCCCCGCTTCCTTGTATCTCTTTGTTAACAGGATAGTCAAGGTCTTGGCTTTGTAAAAATGAAGTTGATTTAAAATCCAGCAGCACATGTCTGTAAACAGAACATCCCTCAAATTAATGTTTCAGCTGACTGCAAAGCACCCAAGCTTTCTGTGAACAATTGCAGAGGACCCTCTCCACTTGTGCATGTTTGTTATATCCTTGGTTCCCATATCCATTCTTGTTGGAGCTGCTTAATCCACTTCTGTGCATGGATATCATTTGATTTACTGCAAGGTCACTTTGGGCCTAAATCCAATTGCTAGTTCCAGCTAGAATAGACCAGTTGAATCAATTCCTGAATGGTAAACAACACCCACATAAAGCCCGCAGATACAAAATATCTGCTCTAGTTGGGACTAGAGGTTGGATTTAGGCCATAATGTGTTAAATCCAGTGAGTGGAATTTCTTGGAGGTTTCTTCTAGTTTAAGCAGCTGCTCTGTCCTAGTTTAAACAGCTGCTGGACTGGTGTTCCTAAGGTTCTCAAAATATCTTCTTTCTATTTCACATGCATGGCAAATGCATTTTGCTGTAGAAAGGCTAAAGGGAAAAAATTGTGATGTATGAAAATGGCCTGTAGATGTACTTGAGATGCAAGTTAGATGATGATCAGCTGGGTTCGTTCAGTTGAGAGAAAAACCTGTTCTCTGCTATATTAGAGGGCTGGTGCTGCTTTGTTAAATAGTGCATTCAAACATTGTAGCTTCAGAAAACCAACAGAAGACTGTTGTCCTTATCAATGTTCAAACACCCAACATTCTTTGTAGTGGGTTGGAATGCTAACTTTGAGACAAAATTAGTCTTCTCTTTTAATCCTTGATGAGCTTTTAAGGACTACAGAGTTTCCATGAGCCCAACTTGAAACTATTGTTGTAAAACTTCAAGAGAACAGGTCAAGTCTTCTGAAATCAGAAACTGAAGGATACCGGGCATAGATGGAATAAGTATTTTTAGAAAGTGCAAGGGAAGTTTAATGTTGAGCCATCTATTGTTTTTCTGACACTTCTTGAAATGTTTCTGATAATGCCAAAAGTGTGTTTCTCCTGACACTGTTAGAAATCTGGATGTCCATATGTCTTGAATCTTATAATCTGGCATATCTCTCATCTCCAGTACTTTTTAAGGTTTCATATTTCATTCTAGAATGTGAAAAGGATGAAGATGCCATGTAAAATAATGGTTACCAGGGAAATGGACTCCATTTTGAAATGATTATTATAATCAATGCATCCTACAGTGATAGAACCAGGATCGTATTCCGTGTTGCTTGTGCAAGGCTTCATGTTGCCATTACTCATTAAGAGTAATTCATTTTATTACTTGTTACACATGAATTTCTTTTAGTTACTTTTTGATTGATTATATTTTGAAGCAGAATTAAAATTGTTATAAATCATTTCAAATCCCCCAATGAGTAAATGGTATTCATTATTCCAAAAAGTAACAATGTGAATAGTTGTTACATTACTTTTTAAAAGTGACTCCATTAGTAATATTGCTTCTCAAAAGTAATTTTTATGTAACTATTAATTGTATTGATTTTTCTTCAAGGTCTAGTGACTGACTGAGTGCTTCCTCCCTGCAGGACTTTTCAAGGTCTTCTTGTTTGGTCAGGTCCAGTAGCAGTCACTATGCCAAAATACCCTGAAGGCATCAGATCCCATCTGATCTTGGACACTAAACAGGATCAGCCCTAATTAGTACTTGGATCGGAGACTGCCAGCAAATACCAGATGCTGTATGTTATCCTTCAGCAACAGGAACTGGCAAAACCACCACTTGAGTATTCCTTGCCGAAGAAAACCATATGAAATTCATAGGGTTGCCATAAGTTGACAGGGGACTTGAAAGCACATACATGCACAGACACCAGTAGCTTTTGGTTTCCCATCTTAATAATCATCAGTTGATGATTTTAGCTGTGTTTGGGAACAGTGTTGGTAAAAGTTGTGGGACACACACACTAGTTCTTTTGACAAGATCTGCCTTGGTAAACTTCAAAACCTGTTTGCAAGACTCAGAAGTACCAGTTCAGGTATTTAGTATTGCCAAAAGAGTATTTTACAGTAGCATCATGATTCCAATAAAACTTGTTCACCTCTAGATTTGAGAATTTGAGAATTGTTCTATGGGAAGAGGTCTTTTCCATATGAAAAAGGAGATGGATGTCATATAATGCTAGATAAATCTATTGAATATCAACTATCAGTGCAGCCATGGGCATTTACGTGGAATGTTGTTAATCTCATCCAGCACAACAGGATTGGGTAAAAGCAGGTGATGCCAGATAGGTAATGCCTCCTATTTTTCCATTCTAACTGTGTGAATGTTAAACCCAGTCCAATGCACACAAGATATGTCAAGTGCATGTTTCAGATTTACAATAGCCTCTTTCTCAAAGCTCTATTTAAGAGGCAGATTCATAGCCTAAAATTAAACCAGATGGCACAGCGAGGAAAAAGTGTAGAAATTGAGAGCTGCTTATATCTGTTTTATCTAAGTATTTTGAAGATTGTTCACCTGAAAATCACTGCTAAATTTCTCAAGAACATTCAGCCTTTTGCAGGCTTTCACTTTAAGACTGCTGTCTCTGCAAAACCTCATTTTGTGCAGTGCTTATGGCTAAAATAAACTGTAATGTGCCAGACTCAAATGACCTCAGTAAGTTAGAGTGCCCTTTATTTAATCCACTAAAACTTTAGTTTAAGCAAATTAATAAGGCACTTAAAGTTTGCAAGCACATTAAGTTATATTTCAACAGAACTTGTAAGTGCACATAGGATTCCAACCTGGATTAAATGCTTTACTGCTATGTATTTATTAAAATTACCAGACTTTTCTTAACCAGATAAACTTGACAATTTACAAAATGTTTGAAAACCCACAAAATTACTGTATATACACTCTGGCATACTCAAACCAAATTTCACATCATCAAGAGCAGGATTTAAAAATTCAGCATGAAAATTGAGAGATGAGAACTTTAACTCACACTAAAAGCTGCATGAGTTTAAAAAGGATTAGTAGTTGTGACAGAGAGCACACACACTTCTTTGTCTAGTGAGTTGGGACAGGCTTCAAGACAGGGATGTGCACGTATACCTCGGTTAATGAAGCAAATACATTCCTTGGCATTACTACCTTAACATTTGTTGCCAGAGACAGAAATAACATAGAGAGAATAGGTAATAGGTTCTTTACAAAAAGAGAAGTATCATTCAAAATTTTTCATCAAACTTTTTATTCAAAACTAACTGTGCCCATATGACATAAGACAAGGAGGTCAGGTGAACCTTATGTAGGTAAACAAAAACATTTTGAACTTTCTACAGACCACTTGAAGGTGTTCTTCAAAAATGAATCCAAGGCTGATTGTTTTTTCACACCAGCCTCCACTTTTCTTATGATTAACGTATTGAGGACCAAACCTACTGATCTGTGCGGTTTTAATCTGCTCTTCCCTTTTCTCTCTAGTTTGCTGTTCATACATGTTCAGTAAGGCAGTCTGCAGGCAGCTGCTCTTTACCTTGCCTATTGTAGGCAGGCACACATGGCTACAATTGCTAGAGTAGAATCTCATTCATTTCTAGCTCAAGTATTATTGCATTGTTTACAGCAAATAGGCTGCTGCAATCTGACACTGGAAGTCTGTTGTTCCAGCCATCTTTCACTATCCATCCAGTACTGATGTTTTGGAAAAAAGTTCTACCAATACAGAAGATGAGGAGGCAGAGGGTGATTAGAGGTGTTAAAGGTCTTCGTTAAAAGGAGCTTCTTTGTCAGAGACTTTGTTAAGATGAGTTATGCCTCTAAGCACGTCTTAAAATAATTTTGCCTGAACATATGAACAATTAAGATTTAAGTGTACATTCACAGAAAAGGACGGCCTTTTTTTTTTCATAAGCTTCTGGTAATCTTTAAGCCAGTTAATATATGCAGGAGTGGTGAAGGCATATGCTTTGGGTAAGACCAGTCTAGTGGCTGTGCAAAGAAACTTAATTACAGACCTTCAGGTAGAGCAGAGGTGGGAAGCCTAAAACCTTCCAGATGTTTTGGGCTACCACTCCTCAGTTCCTTAGATGTGCTGGGTGGAGCCAGTGGAAAGAATAAGTCAAAATGTTTGAAGGGCTAAAGTTTTACTACCTCTGAATTAAAGTCTATTAAAGGACAAGGAGACAGTATCTCAAGAATGAGTAATTATTTCAAAAGAAAATAAGAATTTATTTGTGCTTTACTTCACATAGATATCTAGAATTTATAAGAACATAGACCTCAGAGCAACTCACAGGCGTTGGAACTGGATACCAGGGTTGTGAGAGGGAGGACAAGAAACAGTGTAGCCATCAAGCCTAGAGGCAGGTCTTTGCCATTTCTTCTGGAAGGGTGAGATTTCTGGGGACGAGGTGAGAGTAGCACTCTGACTGTTTCATGCTTTTTTCAGGTGCTGCCTGAGTGCACCATAGTTAACATACTGATGAGTCATATGAGGAGGTGTGAAGGGGGGGAAGAGCAAATTGATTTGCCCAACATTTTCCTCTCAGTTTGTGCATATGGGGTAATGTAAATTTTGTTGCTTACAGATATACTAGATGTATCTTACTTCACTTGATTCTTACAAAAAGGAAGCCAACAAAAGCTCTCAAAAGCTCTCTGTAAGAAGGGAAGCCAGCATATTTATTTCACATCCACGAGACTACCTTGGTCTCTTTGACCAAGGCAACTCTCAGGGGCTGGAGTAGATACTGAACACAAACAAAATGCCAACAGTATCTTAGTGGCCACACACTTGAAATTAGGGAATGTTGAATACTTTGCCCAGAAAGAAAATGGGATCACATAAGCCACTGTGACCTTGCCTCCGTTTTCCCAATCCTAGATCTTGTCTCCTCCTGAAACAAGAAATAAGACGGACAAAGCCAGATAGACTCCAGTCTTCATACCCATTGCATAATCCTATATGTGGTCTTTTCTGGTATGTGATACTAGTCTTGCAAAGAAATGTGTTCTGAGAATATATCAGTATTTGCATCAACAGGAGGGGCTGATGTTACTGGTGCCATTGGGGCAAAAATATGGTAATTTGAATTAAGATAGCCTGGCCTATCCTGTTGTCTCTCAGAATTGGACTTTATTCCTATGGAAATTATTTTATTTGGAGTTTGTTGTGTTCCCTATAGAAAATTATAGCAATCTGGTAATCTATGGGTATGTTGGACTACAATACCCATCATACCAACTGGCATAGTCACTGATGATGAGAGTTCTGTTCTAACACATCTGCAGGGCACAAGATTGGGAAAGGTTGGTGTACAGTCTTGTGAAGTCACATGTAGGCTCCCATGAAATCAGTTCATAAGCTGCGTCTCATTCAAGTGGGTAAACATTACCTCTTATAAAATGGTTAAAATTATCTTTCAGTGTTAATTACATTGGTTATAGCATGGAGTTTACTGCATTCTCCACTGTGAATGCCCAGTGACTGATAGTTGCAAATCCAGATTTCAACACAAAACGGAGAAGGGGTGAGATACCATGATTTGGAAATGTTACTTTCTTGGACTATTGCTCCCAGAATTCTCCAACCAGCATGGCATCTGCTTGAGGGATTCTAAGAGTTGTTATATACAAAAAAGTAACATTTCAAGCTCTGTTCCATCCACATAGTATAGATATTCAAGATGCTTTTGCGAGTGAGATGAAATCCCACACCCACTATATCTGAACAGGTTGGACATGGAACTGAGGTGAACTCTGAAACTGGGTAGGAAGTCAGCAACAAAAGTATGCAATACAATAAAACACACAAAAGAATTTTATTTGGCCAAAGGATCTTGCTGATAATCAGAACTGTGTTCAGTCCAACCTACTAGCAGTGATCCAGAAGGTTAACTTTATTCTTCAAACTGCACATTTTATACTGTTTTTCTTTATTAGGAAAGCAGAATAAAACATGCATCAGCAAGGTTAGTATTTTGCTCAAGACTGACTACTTGTTATTTCTTATCTGACTCTTCCCTCCACTGTCTGGATGACCAGGGCAGTGTGTAATGTAATGTACACAAACAAAGCTACCACTGATGTCGCAAATGTACTCCCTGTTTCAATAATAATAGTTTCAGACAGAAATTAATTTATCAGGGGTTAGTCATGTAATATGCCAATAGAAGCAGTTGATCAATATTCTTGTTAATCTTATTAATGAAAGGGCAATTGAGAATCTTCTAACATCCCTCATATATTTCTTAAGCCAACACCCTCACAATCTGATTTGCAGGTGGAGGTTGCATAGTCTTGCTTATATTTTAAGCTAAATATTGCATGTCTGAAAAAAATACAGCATAATTTTTTTGAAAAAGGTCTGCAGCAAACTGAATGAAAAGACTGATTCAGCAGAAGTATTTGCAGTAGTTAAAACAGTTCTGTGTTATGTTTCAGAGAAAAAATATCTCAGTTAATGCTATGATATGAGGAACATGTAAACACTCAGTGATTAGTTGGACTTCAGTAAATTATGATTTTCCTTTGCAGGCACAGGCCTCAGGCTTAATGTATTTCTTCTATCCCCTCTCCTGCAATGTGACTATGAAGAGAATAGAAATGTTGCTTCCAATTTTAGTTGCTTATTTATGAACCCTTAATTGTGGTAAATCTCAACTATGTCATTTAAAATATACACATGAAATATTGAAGCAAATGAGAATCTTCAACCAAGATTTGGAGTGTTTTGATAAACTGTATTTCAGACTGACCCAGCTTTGTCCAGGTTTGACTGTAACACTAAACAGCAAATAGTTAAAAACTGAAGCAGAACTATCTGATCTCTTTACAGCTTCCTCGGGGGAAAAAACTCATCAGAGATGTGGCAGCGGTTGTGAGCTTGAGGCTCAATGGACCTTATTCTCATAAGGCTAAAATATGGTTTATTGTCCATAAGCAATTGGCGTTCAGTTGCTAATAGGCCTGTCTTTCATAAATTGATCATATATTTATGTGCCTTCAAGTTGCCTGTTGACTCATGGCGATCCCATGAATTTCGTAGTGCAATTCTAGGCTGCATCAATAGGAGTATAGTGTCTAGATCAAGGGAAGCAGTAGTGTCACTCTGCTTCCTCTTTGATCAGATCTCACATGGAATATTCTATTCAGTTCTGAGCACACAGTTCAAGAAAGATATTGACAAGCTCTAATGTGTTCACAGGAGGGTGACCAAGATGGTAAAAGGTCAGGAATCCAAGTCTTAGGAAGAACAACGTAGGGAGTGGAGTATGTTTAGCTTTGGAGAAGAAGAGAGATCCTATCATGGCCATCTTTAAATATCTGAAGGGAAGTCATGCAGAAAATGGAAGGAGGTTGTTTTCTGCTGCTTCAGAGATTAGAACATGAACCAGTAGCTTCAAATTAGAAAAAAGGAGATTCCATGTAAACATTAGGAGGGGCTTCTTGGTACTAAGAGCTGCTCAGCAGTGGAATAGAGTGCCTCAGAAGCAGGCAGATTGCCTCCTTTGGAAAGTCTTAACTGTGGCTGGATGGCCATCTCTCAAAGGTGCTTTAGATGCATATTCCTGCATATCAGGGCTGAACTAGATAGTTTTTGCATTCCCTTCCAAATCCATGATTCTTTGTTTCTTCTGAATGCAGCCAACATCACATGGTATTCCAAAGTGGTCTCTCTTCCATGTACTAACCAGCCTTCTTCCTACTTAGCTTCTGAGATGAGACAGGATCTACCGCCTTAAGGATATTTAAAATATTTCTCTTAAGCCAACCAAAAAGACATAAAATTCCTTGTACAGTCTTTGGTCAAAGATAGTTTAAAAGCATACAGATAAAGCAGGAGAGAAGACTGACGTGTTTTTGAGGTGGTAAGAAAGAAGCATCTGTGCATAATCAAGGCATTCCATACACAAATGATCAGAGCTAAATGGGAACAAGGCAGTAAAGGACAGTCAATAAAACTGACCAGTACAATTTGGTTATCTAATTAAAAATCAACTCTCACACTAATTTAAAATTTGATTGAAGCGTGGGAGCTTTGGAGGCTCCAGAAATGGTGTTTGGGGCTGAATATGGCTAATGAACACATTTTCCCCATCCCTTCTCTAGATGAACTCTTGTGGGCTGCATGATTGGAATTAAAAGGGCCAGAGGAAATAAAATTGCACAACTTGACTAACAGTGATAATTAAGCAAAAGGTAGTAGCAAATATATCCCTGAAAGGATGAGCTGATTATGTCATGAGACTGAAAGCTATAGGCAGAGGAGTTGAACTTCTTGATGGATTTTTATTCATCTTTTCTGGTTTAATTCTGGTCTGAACATTCTTTTGTTCAAGTGCAGCCACTCAAAAAAGAGAGTGTCCTTTGGAAGAAAGATACTCCATCACCTTCATTATTAAGTTAATCTTGGGAAGGGAGTGTAGTGTGTTATCCTATGAAGTTGATGGGCCTAGATTCAAAATAGGCCTAGTCATGTTTTCACAAAATATGTATTTATGAAATTTGTTAACATGAGATGTGGTGGCAGTCTAGATAAATCCATGAATAGTAGCTCTACCAATAGTTCTGAGACACGAAATCCAAAGTTTTATCGTGCTTGATTATTCGACATTGCTTGCTATTTATTTGTATCAAGCAAAATGGTATTCCTTTAAAACTCCCACAGAACAATCACCTTTCTGCTTGAGCCATCTTGCAATGCTCTGTCTTTCAGGTATTTCATGCATGGTGTTTGCAAGGAAGGAGACAACTGCCGTTACTCCCATGACCTCTACACTAGTCAGTCAACCATGGTATGCAGGTATTTTCAGCGAGGATGCTGTGCTTATGGAGATCGTTGCAGGTAAAGCAATTTGGTAGAATATTCTCACTTTTGAACAAGGAATTAATTTCTCATCTTTCATGACCAGTTACCCTCAAAGGAATACATGGAAGAATTCTAAGTGCATTTAATGGGGTGATCCGTTGGCAGCCTCTTCATGGAAACTCCTCCTTAACAGGAGTTCACCAGCGGCGGTACTATAGTAGTCCTGTTCAGAAGTTATACATCAAAGGAAGTTCAGCATGTGAATGGATTTGTGCTATATAGCCTGATTCTCCTTTCCAGATCAAACCTTCATCCCTACAGCTGTAGATGCTGAGAGGTCCTCCTCAGGGCCAGCCTAAAACATTTTGATGCCTGAAAACAAGATGATGGCCTCTCCTATTCCATATATGAGAGCCAAGTAGACTGGAGTTGAATCTTGCTTCAGTATGGGCAATGGGAGACCATCTTCCCCCACCTGGTGTAGGCAGCAGATTAAGAGATACAGAAAAAGCCATATGGCAAACAGCTTTCTCCAACACTTTTCTGCCACTTTCCAGCATCTGCTGCCTGAGGCAGCCTCACTCATTGATAGCAGGGCAAGTTCTGCCTCTCTCTGTAGATATTTATGCATATGTCAGGGAAGGGGCTGCTCTGTGCAGCAGCTTGGTTGTATGTTGGACTTAAAAAAAAGTATAAGAGCTGTAGAGACCTAGGAACAGCTACTGTTTTCATAATTTAATCTTCCAGTACCAGTTACTCATGCACTACAGTAGTGTCACTTTCTCCTAAAAACTATAGTACTTTAAAAGAGTTACCAGTGCGAGTTGCATGATACCTACTAGCTTAAAAAAAAAAGCAGGTAAATCACTTCACATTTGAAAATTGATGGCTAAAGTTAATATTGATCACATATTTACTCATTCACAGTTATTTGTTTTTACAAAGTTCCAAACAATGTCATTCTTCAGTATATTAAATACATTAAAGATGATGAGCCAGATTAACACTGATTAAGGAATCGAGCTTTCTGAACAGTCTGATCTATGAATATCAGTTTCCCTGGGCCTTGGTAATCAAGTCTTTAGATTGATAGAAAATGTTGCTTTTTTTACTTTATTTATTGCCAAATTTTCTAGCAATAGTTGTGTTTCATTTTATCACAGTTTTTCATTTTATCACAGTCCAGATGTGTTGGACTATAATTCTCACCTTCCAAAAAGTAGTGGCCCAACATTTTTGATGGCTACCAGTGTGATAATGGTCATCTTGAGATGTTAAAACAAATTTTAGCATGGTTTTAAATTGCTTAATATGGTGACTTGGCGGTGAAAATTTTTCTTTTGTGTTCTATACATGGCCTTTAGAAATGTGTTGGCTGTAGTTATGAAGTCAGAGCCACTATTTTTTCGTGAATAAGAAATGGTTAATGATTGTTAAGCTAAACCAGATTCGGCAAAATCTGGTACAGTGGGCATGTGGGGACCAGTCAACTACTCTTGAAGCTCATATAGGAATAGATGTTCAATGTGATTATTGACAGCCAAGAACAATTTCTGACTTGAAGAGAAGTTTATAATGCTAACATAGCCATGTTTGAATTTTTATCCTTAAAGTGCATACAATGTTTTGTAAGAATTCACATGTCTCAATACAAAAGATATGGGACTAAATAAGAGTTGTAATATTATAATAAACAACAGTAACCTATGCAAACTACTGCTGATGTCAGACCATTGTCCTAGTTTGAATGGCAGGCTAGGTCTCAGTGAGATCTTGGTTAGAATGATTACTTTATTATGATTTGGAGTCAGTGCTTTGTTTTTCAGCCTAGCCTACCTCATAAGCTGTAAAATAGTAAGCAAATACCTATCAAGGGCATTTTTGTGAACATACTACCTTTTGAGGTTGTAGTACAAACAGTCAACAGCCATTTTACAATCTGAAAACCTGCTATTATCCTGTTTCACTTGAATATCATTTGAATGTGTATGCTCTTGTGCTTCGCCCACTATGAGATATTTTATGTACAGTGCGTATGCATTTTTGAACAAACCTGGCAATAATTGTCTTATCAAGTTTCATTTGAGCCTTCTAGATTTGTTGAATGTTATTTTACTGAGGAAGCTGAAAGCCAATGTGGTGTAGCAGGCAGAGTTTTGCTCCTAAACCAGAGAGATTGGCCTGAGGTTGACAGGCAAGCCTTAAGCATGTTTTTCTGTCTAACCTATTTCGCAGAAGGGTTGTGAGGATGAAATGTGATAATTCCATAAATATGCTATGCTTCATGGCAGAATGATGGGAATGTTAAAATTTAACAAATGTTAAAACTTATGAGAGGCAATTTGCTTGTCACCCATTCTGTACTTAATATTTGATAATGTTCTTTAAAAGAAGCCACAGGGCAGTATTCCTAGTGTTTGGTTTGTGCCAGAGGTACAAAACTTAGCAGGAAACCCGTGTGTTTGTCAGTGAAATGTTGTAAGCTCTTTAATCTCTGGCAAAAATTGTCCTTATGTTAAGAACATGGCTTTGTTCTTCACAGGTATCTATAGAATCTTCCCTCCTTCTGTGCCATATGGTGCATCTGTTGACAGCAGTATCTTATAAATGAATTTCTGTATTTTGTGCAGTGTTCTACATCTGTTGCTGTTTTTGTTGGGGCGGGGAAAAATCCAGTTCTGGTTTTGTCCTTATTAGATATGAACATACCAAGCCATTGAAAAGGGAAGAAGTGACTACTGTGAGTCCAGCTGCAAAAACCTATTCTTCAGCTTCCACAGATGTGACCCCATCCCCTGGAACACTTGAAGTGAACACCGGTGAGACTGAAGTTGAAGACAGAAGTTTTGCAACTGCAGGAGCTGTGGCTGAAGACTGGGTCAATGCAGTGGAGTTTGTTCCTGGGCAGCCATATTGTGGTCGTGGTAAGTTGATTCATGGCAGTAATGATAAACTGCAGTTGCCAACATTGGCACTTCATGGGATTTTAAACTGTCTAAGTCACTTGTGATCAGGGGCATCAGGTCTGTACTTGACATTAAGGGAAGGTGGCTGAAATACTTAAGAGCTTTTTTGACTGGTCACCCAATATCCATTTTGAGTTCTGCAAATATTGGAGCAGCAATTACTGTAGAAATTACCAAAAGGCATTTACCCATGAGGGTGCTGTGTATCATCAGTCTAACATTGAAGAGGTTGTGGCTTCATGTGTCAGCTTGTATACGTAGCAGCATCTGCACATTAGTATGCTGCACATGGGCATAGTACTCAAGGGGAACTGGCACATGGGAAAGTCTTTTTCAGGTTTCAGCTATTTGACAGAGTGCTCAAATGGATGAGTACTTTTGGATGATTCCCAGTGTCTTCTAAGAGAACTGAATTACCTTTCTTCACATTTGTCCCAAAATAATTGAAAGGTTGGAGCAATATTGTGTTGAGAACAGCAGGATCATGATGAAGACTAATTCTTCTGCAACTGTTTTCCTTTGAGGAATCTACTCTCGTTGTGATGCTTTAAAATGATGCCTTTCAAGTGCTCACCTTGAAGAGCGTCATGTTCTGAATCATCAT
Organism: Iguana delicatissima; assembly: GCA_948472985.1. NCBI lineage: Eukaryota > Metazoa > Chordata > Lepidosauria > Squamata > Iguanidae > Iguana > Iguana delicatissima. Next base: position 548,782 of record CAOKZL010000378.1, on the reverse strand, counting down.
TCTGATTTTTTTCTCCCACAGCTGCCCCTTCCTGCACTGAAGCTCCCTTGCAGGGAATGGTCATTGAAGAGGAATATGAGAAACAGCAAACAAACCTAGAGATGAAGAAACAACTATGTCCCTATGCTGCAGTAGGAGAATGTCGTTATGGAGAAAACTGTGTATATATCCATGGAGATGTGTGCGACATGTGTGGATTGCAGGTTCTACATCCTGCTGATGCTGCACAGCGATCTCTGCACATAAAGGTAAGACACAGATGAAACAGTTTGTCAGTCAGAAAAAAAAAAAGAAAGCTCAAAGCGATTTTTTTGCTCATTTTCAAGCTTGCAGACCTCATAGGTCTTGTAAATAGGTTTTGTTATGATCACAAATAAATGGCTGGTGGGCCTGACGTGCTTTTCAACAAACCATGTTCAGGATAGTCAAGTGATAATTGGGCCTCATTAGAGGAAGTGGCTAGAGATGGCAGTTTTCATTTATCTTTGAGAAACAATGTATAGACTTACAGAAATATGCAGAATGAAGCCTAATGTTACAAAGTTATTCTTCCTGGTATTTTGAGGTTTGCAGGTTGCTTGAGAACCTCCCCAAGGCAAGAAAGCTTTCTGTAAAATTTGCCAACAGAAGGGCGTATTGTGCATCTGGCAGTTCTTGTCCACCCAAGATGGGTCGAGATGAAGGGAGATTTAACGTGCCATGAAGTAGGGTGTAACAACAGCCAAATTCAATGGCAGAAGTACTTTTAAATCAAAGTTTGCTTAAATCAACATATATACAGTGTGCACACCTTGTTTCATAGTAGAAGCGCATCTTGGAGGCTTGTGGGAACATGCACCTTGCTTTGAACAAAAAATGCAATTAAGGAATGTTTCCATGGTTCAGTTTCAGAGAGGGAGGGGAAACAGCCTATACTGGGGTCTGACCTTTGAGGGGAAATTGGTCATTAGATGTGCTTTAACGTTTCTCTAACAGGAGAAAATGGAAAGCTAAACTAGTTTTATACAGCATTACAATAAACTAAAAGTCTTAATCATCTAATAATGTAGGCCATTACTAGTGTAGTAGTCATCTTGGTTCAAGTAGAATGCTTATTGAACGTTTTCTCCCTGAAAAATATCCATGGTTAACTTTGAGGAAGAGCCAGCATGGTGTAGTAGTTTAAGCATTGGACTACAACCCTAGAGACCAGGGTTCAATTCCCGGGCTAGCCATGGAAGCCGACCGGGTGACCTTGGGCATGTCACACATTCTCAGCTCCAAAAGTCCTATGATAGGTTTGCCTTAGGGCCTCCATAAACTGTCTTGAAGGCACACAACAACAGTAACAACAACAATGGCCATTTCCGCACTAGCCTGTTATAGAGCTATGATTCCACTTTCAACATTCTATGGAATCTGGGTTTGCAGTTTTGGGAGGGGCCACGTGGCCCCTCCTGAAACTGCAAACACCAGGATTCCATAGGATGTTGAAAGTGGAATCATAGTGCTATAACAGGCTAGTGCGGAAATGGCCAATGTTTTCTAATCAATTCGGATTTCATAGTACTTCCGTAGAATAAGCAAAGTAAGAACTGTAATACAGATACACCTCAGTGAACAAACTAGATGTGTTCCTGGACATTACATCTTTAACAGAAGAACTGGTACTGAGGCAGCAATAACGTGGAAAGAGTAGGGATAAATTCCTACACCACATTCCTGATGGTCAGAGCTGTCCAGCAGTGGAATATGCTGCCTTGGAGTGTGGTAGAGTCTCCTTCTTTGGAAGTTTTAAGCAGAAGCTAGATGACCATCTGTTGGGAATGCTTTGATGGGTGTTCCTGCATAGCAGGGGGTTGGACTCGATGGCCCCTAGGGTCTCTTCCAACTCTGTGATTCTATGATTTCAGTGTGGTTCAACAAACTTTTTTCTTCAAAATTAACCAGACTCATTTCTCAAATGAAACAAGCAGGTCAGTTAAGCCTTGCATAAGTAGATAAAAACCTTTTAAAACCTTCTAGAGAATACTTGAACACTTCTTCCAAAATACATCCAGGGAGGATGTATTTTTTTTCTTCCACTAGTCTTCCCTTTTTTTTTATTTCTGTTTTGGTGGTTGAACTTATAAGAGATTGATGCCTCTTTGATTTGCTAGGAGTAGCTGGTGAGGTATGCTTATCTGCTCTCTCTTTTCTCTCTGTTTTACTATTTATGCACACCTAAGCATGCACAGAAGGGATTCTGGAGGGAGCTGCTCTTTATTTTGCCTGTAGGCAAGCACACACAACTATGATAGGATAAATTAGAGCAGAATCCCATTCGTTCCTAACCCAAGAGAGAGAGAAATAATGTCTTTGTACTCCTATATAGGACAATGAAATTTCCAATGGAAGAGGTCTGAGATAGCACTGTTACTAAGGCAGAGGATTGGTGAGGCGGGTAATGTGGCTGAGAAGACCAACTGGGTTGATGAGGTTGAAAAAAAACAAAGAAAGATGGAGTGGTTGGGAGTACATTATTTTTACATAAATTTTCAGGCAATCTATCTCTTGGCATTTTGTAGCAAGAACTATCCTGCCCACAGGGATAGGCAACCTGGTACCCTTCTGATTATTGGTTGTGCTGGGTGGGGCTTATGGGAGTTCTAGTCCAAAACATTGTGAGGATGGCAGGTTGCCTGTCTCAGGCTTGGTGTGATATAAAATGTTTCCATACTCTGTGAGATATGAAGAATGCATGCAATTGTACTTCCCTGTTTTAAAACACTGCTGCTCAAAGTGATGGCCCACTGATCAGTTTGCATACCATCAGCTGTTGGTGCCCATAGAGTTTCCAAGAAACTATGCCATTATGATGATAATATGTCATAGTAGGATATTTCTCCTGGCACCTGTTGAGGAGGGTGAGTTGCCAGAACACCACACTGAGAGAGAAGCACTACTTTAAAATACAGTAAATTCCTATTTGCTACTTGAGTATATTGTGAAAGGTAGTGCAGGTTTCCATATACATTTAGAAGCCTTTTGGAATTTTGTGTCGACTGTGTATTTTGTGTATATATATATGTTTAAATCATAGTGAGAAGTTTCTGTAAGAGACTTTATCAAAAGCAGGGGAGAAGGAGGAGGGATTAACTTGACACACAAAGCATGGAAGATCTCCAGATAAGGCAGGTCAAAAGTAACTGAAATGTGAGAGTATCAACAATGTTAGTATTCTGTAGAGATGCCAATGAAATTCCTGTATGTACAGAATTATTTGAGAGACAAGATTCTGGCAGTAATGGTCTTTCAGTATCTCCTTAAGTTTTGCCATCATATCACTGTATTCCATGGGCAAGTATATTCTTATGCAAGTCAACTCTTCTGTCATAGCTGTTTTGAGCCAACTAGAGAGAACCTTTCTATGCAAGGTCCAAATGATGTCAGTTCTTGATGGACAGAAAAGGGCACTAGAAAAGTTGTGGATGCTCCCAGACAGAGAGTTTTAGGAAGTGGGAACTGCCTTCCACATTTCACCTTTGTCATTTTGACATTTTCTTTCTTTTTTCATTGCAGTCTTGCATTGAGGCTCACGAGAAGGACATGGAGCTCTCATTTGCCGTCCAGCGTAGCAAAGACATGGTGTGCGGGATCTGCATGGAGGTGGTGTATGAAAAAGCCAACCCCAGTGAACGTCGTTTTGGAATCCTCTCCAACTGCAATCACACTTACTGTCTCAAGTGCATCCGCAAGTGGAGGAGCGCTAAGCAATTTGAGAGCAAGATCATAAAGTGAGGCACTTCCCCATGTCCGTTGTGCTTTGTTTCTTGGGGAGAAATTAGTATGTTATGTGAACTTGCAACATCAGCCCTCTTTCATCCCAAGACTGTGTTTAATAAGTAATGGTATTGTTCAGATTTGAAGGGGTTTTTTTTGGATATACTTTCTGGCCTTGGTACCCTTGATTGGTCAGCAAGATCCATTTAGTTCAAATGTTAAGTCATACTTTTTTTTTGTTAAATGGTAGTGACATGCTGTCCTATTGGTTACAAAACAAATTTATTTGGGTTCACATGTTGAAAGAGACAGATGAGTTCCAAATGTGTGTTTCCTAAGCTTTTTACTCTTCTAGTTCATTACTGAGCCAGTGACCCATCCCTCTTTTTAAAGTCTGTTTGGAAAAAGAAACCCAGACCAATATGGACATCACAGAAAGCAAAGTTATAAAAAGAAATAAATTTATTTATATCTAAAGAAAAATGAGTCTGTGTGTGAAATGTTTTTTATCTCCTATGCTCATAAATAATGGAGAAACTGCAGAATGAGAACCGCAGAAAACAGTGGGGGCTGGGGGCTGAGAGAATTAGGTTGTGAAAGAAACATTGGTACAAAGATCTGAGGTACAATAGACTGCTTTTAAAGGAGGGCATATGCTGTGGTGTGTCTATAGCTGGAGATTGTGCCCCTGATATGTGGAATTTTGCAGTGCAGTCTGTTCGTTCCCCAGGTCCTGCCCAGAATGTCGGATCACATCTAACTTTGTCATTCCAAGTGAGTACTGGGTGGAGGAGAAGGAAGAGAAGCAGAAACTCATTCAGAAATACAAGGAGGCAATGAGGTATGAGCACTGCAGCCTCGGATCAAGCTTGACTGCAGACATTAAGGGCATACTCGGAGAAGAGCAAGGTGTTGCCTAAAGCCCTTTCATACCTCCTTCCTGTCCTCTCCCTTCCACAAGATGCATCTTTAACTACCAGCAGATGCATGCAGGCTGCACAAGTTACTTCGTCACTCCTTTGTGCCAGACACCTCACATGCTATTCCTTTATCCACCCAACCACAACCTCCCCTTAAATATGGTACATGCTACCACAGAATCTCTCTTCTGCATGCACCTGCCCATGCGCACACATTTTGAGCCTGCATATCCACATTACCCATTGTGTACGTATGTTTGACTGATTTTAAAATGGCTTCCATGGCGATACGTCTTTTTTTTTAAAAAAAGAAGCAAAGTATCACCTCAGTTACAAAGCAAATGCAGTACTGAATTCTGATTGGCTATGCTGTGAGTAAGGGTTGCGATATTTTCCTTTCCAGCAACAAGCCATGCAGGTATTTTGATGAAGGCCGTGGGAGCTGCCCATTTGGAGGGAACTGTTTTTACAAACACGCATATCCTGATGGCCGCCGAGAGGAGCCCCAGAGGCAGAAAGTGGGAACTTCAAGTAGATACAGAGTAAGTCCCACAGCTTTTGTTGGTTCATTTAAGAAAGGAAAAAAAAAGGAGGATATGTGTTAAGAATGTTTGTGGTAGTAGAATACAAGTAGGGCTGCACCTCATTTTTTGCTGGCAAAGGAGTAAATTTGGGGTGCAGTGGCCTGGATCCTGTTGTCAGTATAAACTAGAGTAGACCCATTGAATCAGTGAAATCTACCTATATGTTCAGCAATTGATTCAGTAGGTCTACTTTAGCTGTGACTAATGGATAGAGATTGAATTAGTAAATTCACATAGCCTTCTCCCTGCTTACCTTTCTTCTATGATATTAGATGCTCCTGTCCTCAGTGGTCATGATGAGGGCCTTTTTGAGAATGGGCTGCTTATTGATGGGATCTCAGCCAACCAGGGATCATGTAGGGAACATGATGGCACAGTGTTATTATGTAACAGCTTCATTGTTTGGCATCTCAAAGCCAAATCAAAGGGAGAAAAATGTTTCCTGCCTTTATTGTGGAATAGGTGAACATTTCCTGAGAAACCTCATGAAAAATCCACAAAATGTCATATGGGGCAAGTTCATACATTTTGTAGGGGAAGAAGTGTTTTGTGAAACATGTTCTGCCGTCACCTCAAGATGAGCTCAACACTGGGTAAAATAGTCTTTCTGATGTCCCTTTGCCCACTGAGCAGCTTTTGTTATAACACAGTGGAAGGAAAATTACATGTATACTTTCCCATTTCAGGGATAAAAGGAGTACTGTGACTTTTCTTATAACATAACCATATTACCATAAATTGTTAAACCTAAGTTTAATTCCTGAGTCAGAAAGAGCAGAGTCCTGTGGCACCTCACAACTTAACAAACTTGTAAGAGATTTTGTAGCTTGTGTGGTCATAAATGTATTATTTTCTAAAGTGCCACAGAATTCTTTGTTGCCTTTGCTGCACTTGACTAGTGCTTGGAAATTCTTTAGTGAAAAATACATAATGGAGACCTGAACAGCTTATTATCTGCCAAACAAATTGAAGCAAGCCAGTCATGCACAATTAACAGTTTTTGGACTCCCATCACCATAGTCACCTTTTTTGCTTCTTTGGACTGTAAAAATAGGTGGTGTTTACAAGGAGGACTACTAAGCAGTGGCTAGGAAGGGTGTTGTTCGATGGGTCACAAGTTTCCAGGTGTATTAGAACACGTGGTCTTTCTGTAGTTGCTTTCAGATTATTGCTTCCTATATTTGAGGCTAAATCAGTGGTTTAGGAAAAACTGTACCTGAGAAAAAACAGTAGTACAGAGCTGTGTGATCCCTAAATCTCTTCTGTCCTTCATTAGAGCTATTGTGTAGAATCAGCCTTAGTATCTGTAGAGACTCTTTGGCCATTTCTGCACGAGGCAAGGGAATCGCTCCGTGCCGATACTTACCGGATCTTCTGGGCACGGACCAACGCAGACTGTCCCTTAAGCCCTTCCACAGGGCTCCTCGTCTTGTCCAGGGTGAATCGGAGCAGTGCGAGGCCTTAGATCCGCACTGCTCCAGCTTCCAAAATGGTAGCTTCTGGTTGTTTGTGAGTCCTGACCAACCGTGAAGCTCGCCACGCCTAAAGCCCACCCTCCACAGATCGCAGGCTTGCATTGGTGCAAGCCTGCGAATCTGCACAAGTGAGCAGGAACGCAATGGCGCGCTCCGAAAAATTAAAGAATGGTTTTCTACCATTCTTTAAAAAGCGCGCTGGAGGACCAGTTGGGGGCGTTTTGGAGTGGACTGAGGTGCGGATCTCAGGTAAGTAGTTCGAACCTAGTCTGCTCTAAGGTGCAGACGACCTCCGTGAGAGGACACACTGGGCTGTTTTAATTCCCTCGTGCAGAAATGGCCTTTGTCTTGCAGCCATCTGTGGTGCTAAATTGCTATGCCTGACACTCCCCCAAACTGTTTACTTAGAAGTACTCTGAATGTTCTCACTTTTGGGTAGAGGAGTTTGGACCATTAAAGCAAGGAATGGGTAGTGGAGTCTTTGCATTAGGGGAGAGAATTGGTCTGGAAGGTGCCTGAGGTTATTAAGCTGAGATCATTAACTGATGCTCTGTTTGCAGGCCCAGCGGAGAAACCGGTTTTGGGAGTTCATTGAAGAAAGGGAGGGCAATGATCCCTTTGAGAATGATGAGGATGAGGTGGTGACCTTTGAGCTGGGCGAGATGCTTCTCATGTTGTTGGCAGCAGGAGGCGATGATGACCTGACAGACTCCGAGGATGAATGGGACTTGTTTCACGATGAGCTGGAAGACTATTATGACTTGGATCTATAGCACCTCTTTGTGGAGTTTGGACTGTCTGCTTGATTTTCAGACAGTAGCTCTTTTCCTGTGGTGTTGTGGCAGTGCCTGTGTTTTTTTTTTCCTCCTAGGCAGGCCTATCCATTCCAGGTGCTGCTGTTGTAATAACTTTTTACCCAGGGTCTGTCCCTCTCCCCTGCCCTGAACCTCCCACTCCCTCCCACCCCCAGCCCCGGGAGTGTGTTTTTTCTTCTCTGTTAAACAAATGACATGAAATAAACCTTTAAAATGTTAGTTTTTGTACAGATGAATTTAACTGTCAGACAGTTAGATTAGACTTGTTGCTTCATATCTGTGTTCCTGATGGGATTTACCCAGTTCCAGGGTTCACGTGTTTACAGGACTTCCACATTCATCTTGAAGAGCCCAGATACAAACATGAGAACAGTGGTCGTGCAGTGCCAGGGAGGGATGGGCAGGAGTGAGCCAATGGCCTCTTTCCACTACGGACTTTGGAAACAATTTTTTTTCTACTTCAGATATCAGGCCAGTGGTGTATTTTCTTGACTGGCTTCAGCTCCATTCCAAACCTTCCTGCCACCACCTTCATGTTCATGTGTTCATTTGTGGTTTTGGCCTCTTGTTTACTTGCACATTACTATTTACTACTGTGTAACAAGAACCAGGCGCGAATGTTCCGGGTTTTTACTGTTTGGCATGAAAGGCAAATGTGTTTGTGTGTGAAAGGAGAACTTTCTATGTATGTATATACAAATAAAATGCAGAGTTGTATCCCAAGGGCTGTGCAACTTAGTATATGTGTGTATTAAAATTTTTCACTCCCTTATTTTTCTCTCACCCTGTCCATTTGATATACACACACTTTTCTTCAGCGTGTAGAGTCTGACACCCAACTGGATTTTGAAGCAAATGTTGTGGTTCTTAGCCAGTTCAGTGAAACTAGCGAATAGAACTTGATAGTAGGCACTTCCCTCATGGCACCAGTACTCTCCAACCCCTTTCCCAGCCACCTTTCTCCTCCTTTTGAGTTGCACAGGTGTAAACGTGCAGTTAGCCAAAGATGATTCAGACTATACTATTACCTAGTAAGGATGCCACCATATTGGGATCCCTGTGCTCACTTTTGCCTTTGCAAATTTGAAGATCATCAGTGGAAACCAAGTGGAGTTCTTATCTGTGAGATCCTTTCTGTTTCTTAAGAGGCCTCTTGTTGTCTTGCAGAGTACCTGAGTTCTGATAATTGTACTCTTATTGGCTATACAATGTGCATGTTAGCTACTTTATCCCTAGAACAAACAGCCAATTACCCAAGGTCCAGTTCTGCTAGGAAGAAATTCAGGTGCTGCCAAAGCGTCTCCGCCTCCCTTCCGCCTTTCCTTCCTTCTTAATGGAATTTTAACTTTCCATTAGACTTAATGCTGCTGAATTGTCTTTGAACTGTTCTGCTTCTGTCCTTTAGATTGTGTCTCCTTTCACTTGTAAACGGAATCAGAAGTCGTTGCTGAAGTCTGTTACTTTGCAGCTGCCTTTTGTAAGAAGCACTTTTCCCAAATAAAAGGAAAACAAAAAGCAAAACACCTTTGTTTTCAAGTTTGAAGCTTACAATCTTTTGGAGATGTGCCAATGTACTCTTTGTTATATTCTTAAAATGTGATGAGGAAAAACTTGTTTCCTGATCTCTGCAATCCTGCGAAGGGCTAGTCTTCACTTCCAATTGTTAGCTACTAGTGGACACCAGGACATTTACACTCCTCATTTCCAACACCAATATATGAGCTGTATTCATACATCATGCCAAGCCATAACAAACCAAAGTTTTCTCCCTGTTTTTACTCTGATTCCCTTTATTAGCTCCTGTTTCAGGTTAGGCAGCAAGGGGAACAAAGCAGAGACAAGCTCAGAATATGGAAGGTTAATTTTTAAAAATTAGTTATTGGCGCAGCCTCCCCCACCCGCAGGTAGTTAAGTTACCATTATATTAGAAGGAACTCCCATTTTGCTAAAATAGGTATTTTTAATTTTGTTTTAAACTATGTAACATCACAAAACAACATTTGAACCATGTGAGACTCCATTTAGTAAGAGCAACCTCTGTAACTATATAAAAAAGGTAACTAAAAGCTAGTTATGTTCCAAAAGGAATGAAGTTATCTTTTATCAAGTAGTGATCATGATATAAGTTAATTATACCTTCATATGACAAGCCATTTTTTAAACATGACAATTTTTACAAGCTCACACAAAGCCTGGCTTCTAATGGTGTTCTGCATATTAACATATTATTAACATATTATGGCTTGTTTGCAGGGATGGATCAACCAGAATTCGGCAGATGACAAGCTTGTATTAGGTGTGATTCCAAGCATAGCTTATTTTGATTTCAGGGTTGTACAAAGCAAGGAGACTATTTGTATGAGTGTAAGTTTTAAGGATGGCTACAAAGTGCCCCTCTTTTTAGTGTATGCCAAAAAATGCAGTGTGTCCATGTTTAGTAAGTGTAACATATACGAAGGTAGTATATGGCTCTGGACCAATTGATAGAAAATTATAGGTTCCACATGCCTGTGGACAGTCTTATACAGAATAACAAAAAATACATATAATGGAGTATTGGTAAAGAGAAGTCATGAGTGCAGAAATAAGGAAATCATCTGAAATCATAGAATCATAGAGTTGGAAGAGACCTGTGGCCAGGAGAAACATCATGATGAAGTTCTGAAACACAATGGAATATTTGGGACATCTTTGAGGGGGCTCATTTATTTTAAATTTTTATTTCTAATGTCTCATGCCTGGATAAATTAAGTTTAAACAAAAGTTAGAGAGCAACATTTAGCAGGGAAGGAGATGGAAAATGCAACCATTTGTAGTCCATGTGGATTTCAGTGGCAGATTTGAGCTTTTGTGCAGCCTGTGCCCTAAGCAAAAGTGAGATAGGACAACAAGTTCTATTTACTTGTGCCAGGAATCCTTGGCATACATTTATTTAAGAAATTTGTGCCCTGTCTTTCCTTGATGTTGATCAAGAGATATCTTCTGCACATGTGCATGGATATTTGCCACTCCCACTTGCCAGGCTCATTGAGGCCAGATCATATGCCAGAGGGTTTCATGTGTGCATGGCAATAGCATAATCTAGACCAAAGATGGCCATCCAACCTCTGTTTAAAGACTGCCACAGATGGAGTCTACCAGTTCCCACTGTTAAACAGTAATTACAGTTTTAAAAAGAAGTTCTTCTGACTGTTTAGTCAGAATCTTGTTTCTTGTAATCTGCATCTATTGGTTCATGTTCTAGTCTCTGGAGGAACAGATAACAAGCTGGCTCCAGCTTCTACATGACATCTGTTGAGCTATTTTAAAGATTGCTATCATGTCACCTTTCAAGCCTTCTCTTCTACAGGCTAAAGATAGCCAGCTGCCTAAGTAACCCCTCAAGTGGCTGGCTTTCAGGTATTTAAAAAGTGACCTGCCACACAGGGTTGTTGTGAAAGTAAAAGGAGGAGGAGGAGAGCTCTATATGCTACCTTGAGTTCAGTGGAGGCAAAGTGAGATATAAATATAGCAAATTAAAAAATAAACCAGAACTTCTCTTAGGCTAACTATAATCATGTTTTGTTAGAGCACTATATATTGATAAGGCAGTGCTCCACGATTTACATGCCATGTGTGCTTTACCTTTAAAAAAAACATGATTTGAGCCACCTTACCACAATTTTGGGAAGTAATGGGGGATATAAACAAATTTTGTACTTCTGCAAACTGCAAGATTCAATGCTGACTGCTGCTATGCTCCTCTTGTGGATGGGTGGTATTCTTACAGCTATATCAAAATCAGCTGCAAGCAATGACATTGCTGTTAGTATATAACTAATGACACGTTGTCCCACTATGGGCCCTTCCATACTGCACAATTATAATGCTATGGTTCCACTTTAATTGCCATGGCAACATTCTATGGAATCCTAGGATCTGCAGGATATTTAAAACTCCTAGCCAGAGAGCTCTAGCATCTCACCAGACTACAAAACCCAGGATTCTATAGGATGTTGTCACGCCAGTTAAGATGGATTTTTAGTGCTACAATTACAGGCCCCAGAATTCTTTGCTGTGGCAGCACCTACTTTTAATAATGTTCATAGGAAAGAAGGGTCTGCTTTCTGTCCAAAAAAAAGAGAGAGAGGGCACAATTCTTATTCATGTCACAGTTCTATTTCTCTCTCAGGTCGCCACTTTGACATTGGATTAATTTTAAAAATTTCATATGAACTAAAGAAAAAGGCCACCCCAGAAATGTGCTGGCTATCATTATAGTGATTTGAAGAAAAGATGGGGGGAAGCCTTTGGTATGGAAACGCACCTAGCCCTTTTTGCTGGCTTATGGGGACAAGTGCCTGGTCATGACAACTTCCAGGTATCAATGGGACAGGTTCTGTCAACTGTGCATTTCCATCTAGTTCAACTCCCTCAGTGATACCAGTTTCAGCTACAATGGAAACAGAACTCCTGTTCTTTTCCCTGTCTGAGAATGCAATTTCCTTTTATGAGATGCATCAAATGAAAGAGGAAAAGCTGTTTTTGTTTGAAGATTTCTGCCTCTGTCACAGGGGCTCAGTACAAGTTAGAAACTCTCTTTATTGGAGATCCTGAACATTGGAGTAACAAATTTCCTTTTCTTTCCCCTTAAAAGGAATGAGTACAGTAGGCCATTCCTATCCATGGTGACTTCCAGATCACACAAAGCATTGAGTCCCTAAAGGGTGGCCATATGCCTGCAGATGCACTGAAGCATCTATACACACATATCATCACCATTGAATATAATGGGACATCAGCATACACATTTTTCCTTATTTGTGGGGGTTCTTCAACTTCTGGGTTGGATATGGAGTTATGTGGCAGTACTCTTTAGAAAGTACTGCTAAGGGGACATTTGTGAGGGTTCCTGGAATTGAAAAGTAGCCAGGCACAGTATACAACAAAAATTCCATGCTAAAGCTGATTCTGGATTAAGCAAACCATTTTTTACCAGTGGTCACAGATTTAAGCACTAGCTTCATGTCTTTAGACCCCTTTTCCCCCCTCTATTGGCTTTCCAACAATAAGACCCCCATCCATAAATAGCGACTTCTTGTGAAATAAGAAAGATGTTATAGTGGATTTCTAATGAAATAGTTTCCCATAGAGAAATTAAAAAAAAAAAAAGGACCAAGTGAAGTCAAAAGGATTTAATTTAGTCAAAGCCCATTGATTAAAAGGGTTTAATGCAAGTATGACTGTCTGGATTGAATGCATAGTGTCTGCAATGTTGTTTTAAGCAGTAATATGTTACTTGTGATTTTTGAAAGTGAGTCATATCACTTATTGTTCAGATTTTTTTAGAAAATATACTTTAAAACACAAAAATGACCAAGAATATCTTCAAAAGCATTATTCTTCAATAATGACTAATTATTGCTCATTATGCTAGAAAAATTATACTAGAAGTATAACCTTGCTATTTGTTGTGCTTTCGTAAAAATAATGCCATTACAGTCTAGCTACCTCAGAAAGTTAACACATTACAGGAGCACTGCTTTGTTATAATGTGTTATTTCCATGCCCCAAGCTTCCATGCATCCACAACAACAAAGAGCAATCATCTTGGAAGCCACCTTTTCAATATTTCTAAATGTTGATCCATTTTGATAACTTCGTTAAAGCATTTGTTGCTTGTGAGAACTCCTGCCATCATTACAGATAGCTGGAAAACTCAAGATTGAAACACTGAATGAAGTTATTAAATTTCAAAGAAGAGAAAACCTTCCACACACCTTTTCAGTTTTAATTCTTCTCCCATTTGCTGCTAGTATGGGGACTGTACAAACTCAGAGCAGGACAAAGAAGTAAAAATCACACATAAAGTCCAACATAGACACTAGCTGCTGGTGGCAATGAGAGGTACAGCAAACCCTATATTAACTGGCAGGCCAGTCACATTTCCTAGACTGCTACGAAGTACTGATTTGCTCAGTAAGAATCAACTGCAACCATTCAAAACCACTATTTAACCATACTAGTTTTGTTATTCGGCATCAGTAGCCCTTCAAGCTAAAATATACATGAAAGATGTCACAGCTTCTGAGAAGTAAACTCATAATTTTTTCCTCACTGTCACTGGTGGACACCAGTAGAAGCCTGACAGGACAACTATTAATAGATCCTGAAAAATGTCCACCTGCATCTGTAAGAGGTATGCACCATTCTTTTCCAATGATAGTTTCTCATAGTTTCCAACAGATATTCTTCTCTTCAGTTGAAAAGTTGCATTGCCACTGTGGGCAGTTGCAACCTGCTTGAACCATCAGAAGAAAAAGAAGAAGCATTTGCTTCGGGAGAAGGATATTAAGCCAAAAGTGCATGGCTGAAATATATGGCAAACACAAGGCTAGAAGGAAGAGTCTTCTTCTAGTAGTGTAGGCCTCAAGAAGCACACTAGTGGCCTTCCCCCCCCCTTGGAGCTTTTCATCAACATGAGCAATCGGAGTTCTCAGGCTGACTGGCAATCACTGGCCTGGTGTCTAGATGGATGTTCTCTGAAGGGCCACTTTCCCCATGAAGCTGCAAGGTATTCCGAGCTATCAGCTCTTTCGCCATCAGTATGAAGACCTCATCAACATTTTGGGCCTCCTTGGCTGATGTCTCCAGTACAGCCAGAAGACCATGCTTCTCTGCCAGTGTGCAAGCATCTTCAAAGAGAACTTGCCGCTTGTCTGCTTCATCTGCCTTGTTTCCTTTGAATTGTATTAAAAACACTTCAGACTTCCAGCAACATTGTGGACAAATTAAGTTAGCAAGAGAATGATGAACTGGATGAAAAAAAAGTTCTCCTTGACAATACAGTTCATACAACAGCTGATTACTTAATGGTATCAAAAAGAAGACTTAATTACTACAAAGAACTACATGCAGTGATCAAAGCAGGGGTGGGAATCATATGCTTTCCAGATATTGCTGGGCTGCAATTTCTACCAGCTTAGCCAGCAGAGCCAATGATGAGAAATGCTGGGAACTGCAGTTCAGAAACGCATGCAAGGCTGCATGATTCCCATTCCTGGATTAATGTTTACATGTCTATTAATATATGTCTATAATGTTTGCATGTCTATTAATGTCTATGTTTACAGATTAGCAAATTGTTTAAAAGTCAGTATTTCAAGCAGTTCAACAACCCATATGTTTAATTGTTCAACACCTGGGTTGGTGAATTGTTTAAAATTCTGAATCCCCCAAAAACACAGTAGCAGCCTCTTCCCAAACAGTTTGGTTTTTATGTAACTCCTATCATATCCAACAGTGTGTGTTTACAGTTGGGTAAGAAAGCTGTCCTTGAGTTTTGTGTACAAGCTCTTTCATATTTTTTCCCAAGGCCAGCTGAAGACATTTTGCTACATGGATAAAATAGCAGTTCCTCTCATTCTGGCCAACTGGAGTGACAGCAGACTCTTGTTTCAACATTGGTAATGGGACAGTGTCCTTCGCAGAGTTTGCAAGAGTTATATTTTTTTTACTACGACTCCAAGAATCCCTGTTAACTCTTTCCCAGACTCTTCAGGAAGTTAGCTTAGTGAGTGCAGGACAGATTGCATGTGGCCTACACCGCTGTCCTCTTCCAACAGCTTCCCAGCCTCAGCATCTGCCATCTCAGTCCATTATCTCACTTTACCTAATGGTAGAACTAAGCCTGATCTTTTGGCTCTCTTTCTTGACTGGTGTGTTTGTGGGGAGGCAGAGGATGAAGACAGAGGTGTGGAAATGCATACTGTGGATTCCTGGATTAATGTTTACATGTCTATTAATATATGTCTATAATGTTTGCATTTCTATTAATGTCTAGGTTTACAGATTAGCAAATTGTTTAAAAGTTAGTATTTCAAGCAATTCAACAACCCATATGTTTAATTGAACCGAAAAGTTCAACACTTACCAATCAACATCAGGACCAGATTAGCTGCACCATATTTTTCAATCTCATGAATCCAGTGAGGAATAGATTCAAAAGTGGGTCTCCTGGTCATATCGTAGGCAAGGATAGCACCATGAGCACTACGATAATAACTTTGGGTTATTGTCCGGAAACGTTCTTGGCCTGCTGTGTCCCACACCTGTATCTGAAAAGGAAAGTGGTAAAATGAAGCTTTCTTTCATGTGTACACACACGCAGCTCATCCAAGCTATTTTGCTGCTTGACTCAAAGCAGCAAATGGCACGTGCTTCTGGCCCCACTCAGCAAAATCATATACTGTCCCTTCTAACTTCTAACAAGAGGGATCTTCTAACTTCTGCAGGAGTTTACCGAATACCTTGCAGCTGTGTGCAGGTCTACATAGGGACTACAAAATGTAGCATCCAAACACGAATCAAAGAACACAAAAGACACTGCAGACTGATCGACCCAGAAAAATCAGCAGTAGCAGAACATGTTATAAACCAACCTGGACACAGAATGCTTTTTGAAAGCACAGAAATTCTGGACCATTCTGACAACTACTATGTCAGACTACACAGAGAGGCCATTGAAATCCATAGACACATGGGCAATTCCAATAGGAAAGAAGAAACTTGGAAAGTAAACAAGATTTGGCTACCAGTACTGAAGAACACTAAAACCAAGACTCAAAAATATGCCAGTGAACACCACCTAGACTCCGTAGGTCCTTCTACAGCAGTGGTTCTCAACCTGTGGGTCCCCAGATGTTTTTGGACTTCAGCTCCCAGAAGCCCTGAGCATTGACCATAGTGGCTGGGGCTTCTGGGAGCTGAAGTCTACAAACATCTGGGGACCCACAGGTTGAGAACCACTGTTCTACAGGGAACAATACAATGAGTTGCTAATGTACTTAACGCACTGTTATGCATATCCCCTGACTAACAATACAACCTGGGGGATATCCCATATAAGAACAGGCCATCCACACAGGCCAACTGTAACACATGCAAATTGCTCCCTCCCACCCAGAGACTACACAATACATATACTCTGTCTCACTTCCATGCCACCAGATCGTCTGAAGATGCCAGCCACAGATGCAAACAAAATGTCAGGAGAAAATACTAATAGAACACAGCCTCAAAGCTCGGAAAACCCATAACAACCCTTCAAAGGATAGCTAAATCACTCAACTGAACAAGGACATGAAGTTGATATACCTGTGATCACTACATCCAGTTGCTAAATACCTGATATCTCATGTTCCCATGATAAGGAAACTCCCCTTTGAGATTAAAAGAAAAATGTCTCATCTATAGAGTCATATTTGGAAAATGCACATAAATGCAAGAAGAGTGCTTTCGTTGTGTTTTCCTACGTGGCAGAGGGGTGGATTAGATGGCCTTTATGCTCCCTTCTAGGTCCAAGACTTTATGAAATACATAGACCTGTATATGATTATGTAATTGTATAAACAGCTCTCAATGCACAGTAGAGTACAGACATAATTTCTAGGGCCAGTGTCAGCCTCTGAGCTACGTATAATGTGACAATCTTTTCTAGAGTTTTTCCCCTACGTGTGTGTGTGTGCTTTTTTAAATAACCACCAATCCAGAGTGGTAGAGAAGCATCTATCAAGATGTTTACAATTTGATTTGGGCCAGTCTATGTCTCTCAACCTATCTTACCTCCCAGAGTTGTTGCAAAGATAAAAATGGGGAGGAGAACTATGTAAACTGGCTTGAGCTTCCTGGAGAAAATGCCAGATATACATATAACAAATATTTATAATAAAAGATGTCTAACCATTACTCTAATAAAGATTCTGATTAGAAGAAGAAACTCCCTCTTAGCTTTTGATTTGCTGGAAGATGGGCAATTGCAGAATGAAATAATCAAGCACAGTGAATAAAGCCTTCAGTGATGTACAGTAATAAAGGGTGAAGCTTTGGTCATGATTTTTAATATGAGTTCTGGGAAATTACAAGCACAGTTGGCCCTCCAGATTCCATATACATGGATTCAACTAACCACGGTTTGAAAATATTTCCCACCCAACCCCCAATCTGAAAAGTAAACTTTGATTTTGCCCTTTTATATAAGGGTTGCCATTTTACATCATCATTGTACATTGTACATAATGGGACTTGAGCATCCACAAATTTCTATATCCATGTGTTACCACCGTGGCCTGGCCTGGCCTTTGGTGAACCAAAGACATCATTTTGATATCGCAATTCGGCCCTACTCTGCCACCAGCCAAGTGTTTGTGAGGCCCGCCGAACAAGCGCGAAGCTAGGCATGGCTACTACTTGCTGCTCCCACCAAACCAAGGCAGATATTGCCAGATCTGCTTTAGGGGACCTCCCAAAACAAACACCTTCATTACAAATGCAAGACCACAAAGAGATCCTCTGCCCTGAGAGGACACCCTGGCGAGCTAGGTACTTAACTGCCGAGCTAGCCGCATCTACATACATACCGGCCATACCATTGTCAACTCGGACTTTAACTCAATCATGCAAATTATGACCTTTTGGAGGCTTTGTCTCCAACCCAAAACTTATTGTTTTTGCCCAAGACCAGACTAGCCTGCGGTCATTCTTTCCCCAATAAAAATCCCCTGCTCTGAGAGCTCTTTGGAACTCTTGCCAGATCGCTTGGACTTCATTCTGCCTTGCTGCCACTCGGTTCAGTAGATTCCCCTCGGCCGCCACGCCGGGTTTCCTCTTCTACAATTGGCTTCCCCAGGACTACAGGACAGGTGGCATATCACCCATTCCCCTTGAACTCTATTTTCCTTTTCTAGTTAGAAGTGTGTTTGTGCTTTTCTTTAATAATTGTTTAATAAATCTAATTGTTGTTTGAACTATTTGCCTTCTCACTGACCTGACGCTGTAGACATAGGGTAAAAGATCCTGCTGCATTGCCCTGCCTCTCATTAGCCAGGAGAGTGCTCCAGCTAATTTTCCCCATCTTGCTAGGTTTGTTTGGTTATTTGGGCACCCCTCCCGGGACCCCCAATTCACATGGGAGGTACTGGAACAAAACCCTAGTGGATATCAAGGGCCTCTTTATATCCTTTTTGCTGCCTATGAACCCTTGGAAGAAATGATGACTGCCTACCCTTCTAGTAGAGGACTGTACCACTTACCACTTACCTTGACCTTCTTGCCATCAATCTCTAGCGCACGCACTGTGAAGTCTACCCCAATAGTGTTCTGCTGCTTTGCATGGTATTGCCCTGACTTGAAACGATGGACTACGCACGTCTTCCCCACATTTGAGTCTCCAATCAGAATGATCTTGAACAAGTAGTCAAAGGCCTCATCCACATCAGAGTCAGAGAAAGCCATGACCCTTCTTCCTGATGGATGCCGTGACTTGGTCCTGGATTAGAAACAGAGAAAAGCTGAGTGCAAAGAAGAGCCAAATAGCAAAAGGCAAGCAGACCATGACACGTTTAAGGGCTTCAGTTTGCCCACATTATGTGGTATTGTGAAGAAAGAGAAAAGATATCTGCTTTTCTACATTGCATGCTGTTTTTTTTTTAAAAAAAAAACATGATTGTTATCAGCTACTACTGTTAAAGATGGAAAATTTCACTGAACTCATGAGAAGCAAGGGTGATGGCAATAGGGGCATTTCCTCCACTAAGTCTGGCTTTCATAATTACAAAGCAGTGGAAACTTGATTCTTCCCTGTTTACTCTCATCTTGTTTATTACTAAACTGCCCAATCTACTGCAACCAGGAAAAACTGGCTTTTTAGGTGGAGAACTAAAACGACAAGCATTTGAGAGATTCAGTTTGTCAAGATTTTTTTTAAATATGAACTTCAAACTTTTTTTAAAATTAAGCAATTTATTAAACAAACACAAACAAGAACACTACAAAACCATACAAACAGAAAAAACTAATACATAACAATACAATACTAAAGGAAAAAAACCATAAGAAAACTACAACTAGAAAAAACTATGAATAGCTAAAGAGTTGGTTCCCACAGTTATTGTAAATAGCTCAGAGTAAATAAACAGCTACACTTAAATATTATGCCTTAAATTTATACCAATTATTAGTTATTGCTAATCATACCTACCATCCTAATTATATACGTACTGAATTAGTTAATAAAATCACTTATAACCAATTAAAATCACTTATCAACTAATTCAGTATCTTATCTTAGTTTAAACTATTTAAACTAATTATTAGTCATCAAGGAATAATCATTCATAGCTTATACTGAATTCTTTGTTAGTTCAGAATAATAACCAGATCAAAACAAATAAACAATTATCAAACAGATAATAATCAGTCCTCAAATAATAATAATAACCCTCAGAAATTAATAATAGTCCTTTAGATAGAAAATAAGCTTTAACTGCAACAAATTATATTTTTAGTTCCAATCTTACAATCCTCATGTAGCAATGTAAATGCAGAATTAAAATGTAGGGTTTAAAAACCTATTGTCATCAGTTCACCTTTGTTCTTGCTAAAGTAATCAATCAGACACAAATTCACTTTTTGTTTTTCCTTTTAACCTATACATAAGATTGTCCATTTCAGCTACTCTCACCTGTCAATTTAACTACTGATCCACCCTTAGTAGGTCCATTTTTTTCAAATACTTTGCATACGCTAATCTTGTTGCTAACAACATAGGTTGCACCAATTTATGTTGTTTCTTATCCACAATTACATCCTCTCCCCAAATTCCTAGCAAACATAATTCAAGCTTTTTAGGAATTTGAGACTTCAGAATCTTCTGCATCATATTTTGTATTTTCATCTAAAACCATTTAGCTTTGTTACATGTCCCCCACATGCAAAAATGTGGTCATTAAATTTCATGATTGCATAATAATGAATGAGTGGGACTGTAAAAACTCAGCTAACGTTCCACTGTCTAAAATACACCTTCTTTAAATGAGACACTATTTTTTTATAAATAAAATCAAAGCAGTTAATTAGACCCTGACATAAAAGATAAACACTTAGAGTTAAAAAGTACTGAGCACTAAAATTTCTTTCAAGGAAAGACTATACTGTGTTTTAAAGCTGTTCCTTTGAGAAAAAAAAAACTAACACATTAACTTTACCCAACATGTGTAACTTTGAAAAACACTGGTTTATTAGCTTTATGTATTTTAAAATCCTCCAGAAAAATAGAAAATTGGCCAAAGATCCCTTAAAATGAACCTGAAAAACAATGTTTTTGAAGTAACAAGTATGTTATGCATTATCTTAAATAGCCCTAATTCCTACTATCTTAAATGCTGGTTTTGAGTACTAGAATACAATAAAGCACATGAAGGGGATGAATGAAGCAATAAATTAGGATGCTGGGATTAACAGTAAGTAAAGTGCTAATTGCTTACGCGTGTATTAGACCTCTGCAACCAGCAAGGTGCGACCTTGAAGGCTGCTCTGTAAAAGGCTTGCTTTGTACTTTTATCTAAGGATAGCTGAGAGAATTTTGGGAGGATCAGTGGGATGTATGAATTGACCGTGAATTATAACTTGTATCATCTTCTAACTAACTCTTTGTTCTCTTCTGTACATGTGTGTGCTAAGTTAATGATGTAATGGAAAGTTAACCAAAGTTCTTTGTTCTTCTGTGATGGGCTGGCTAAGATGAATGATTGATTGCTGACATGGTAGACCAAAGGTATATAGTGATGCTGCCTTAATTAATCGGCGCGACAGTCCTGGAAATAGCTGTCGTCCTTGCGCAAGTGATTGGTAAATAAAAGGCTTTTTTGATTTTTCCCTGGAAACCTGGTCTTCGTCTTTTTCCGGCCACAACACACACACAAGTCCTCTCCTGCCTAACTACCACACCTCCTGTTTTTTATATCCAGCAGTATACTTGTGGGAAGAAACAAGTCATTTTGTAGTTGTGACTGCTAAACAACAGGTAGACAAACTCTTTTAAATCATCCACAGAGCTAATGTTAGATCCTGGACTAACCTTTTCAAGCTGACAAATGAGAGTACTGCAAGTCCTTTGGAACATTCAGGAGAAAAAAGTACGAAAGCACCGGTAGACTGAGAAGGGAAAAGCAGACGCCTGGTGTCATTACCAAACCAACCAAGGCCATTTCCGCACTAGACTGTTATAGTGCTATTATTCCACTTTCAACATCCTATGGAATCCTGGGATTTGCAGTTTAGAGAGGGGCCTTTAGAATTCTCAGCCAGAGAGCTCTTTGGCTTCTGTAAACTACAAACCCCAGAATTTCACAGGATGTTGAAAGCGGAATAATATCACTATCACAGTGTAGTGCAGAAATGATCCAACAGTGAGATAGAAAGGAGGGTGCCCATATTTCAGCAATCAAGGGTTTTCACTGCTAGCTAAAGAGCCAAAGTTCAGCACCTGGCATCTTGTTTTGAAGAAGATAGGCATCAAATCTAGGACAGACACTTGTTCAGAACGTTAGAGAACTTGTCCATCAGCATTTGTAGCAATAGGAGAGACTGGGGGACAGGTGAGCAGAGAGAGGAACAAAATCTGCAGGTAAAGCACTGGGTAAATTGCAGTAGGTCTGTTAAGAGGTTTGGACTGTCAGTTTTTCTTTTCCTCAAATGGGAAGTCTAAGTTGGATTGTCTGAAATCCTCATAATAATTAACTCAGATTTGTGCTTATTATATATGTGGCATCTCAGTGTATGTCTACTATGGTGTAGTCAGTCCTCAGATTCCTGCAGGAGGGCTCTCTGAGTTGCCCCCCGCCCTGTTAGGTAGAAAAGGTACTAGGGTATCATGAGTATTTAAAGCGAAAGGTAAGATAGAAGAACAAAGAGTTAGAAGTCGGAAGATTTATACCTCTCCCTCAATCAAATGCTTGGCCCAGTAGGCAGTATACCTTACCTTGGAGATGGAGACCAAAGGTATACAGTTGCTCACATCCCTCTATTTTACACCCACTTAATCCTAGTAACCTCTTAATCCTAGTTTTTTTAAAAAATTACAGTCTGTCATATTAAGCAGTCTAAAGATCTGAGATCTGTCCACACCTGAGCCAGGACGATCATCTGACTCAGAAGAGAGTTCCTTGTCCTAGCATTTTTAACAAACACATCTTCCATTTTAACATACAGTAACTCACAATACCTTGATGGAGAAACTAATACCTGCTGGAAAGCTTGAGAACGAGGATCAGTTGCTTTCTCGGAACAGAGAAATGACACAAGAGAGTGTTTCTCCTCTAATTAGGATATCTGCTTTTTATGCTCAAACATAACAGGTAGAACGAGCATAGATACAAGTCACCATACACAGTTCCACCCCTTCACGATCTCCCTTTTGTGTGTTTATATCACCTCCAAAGCCAAATATCTGTTTTCCAGCCGGCAGCAAGCAGACACACAGAGAAAATTGCTTCTTTGTTAGCAACAGGCCATAAACAGTGAAGCCATCATAACTTCCCCTTTTTGTCATTCCTGTTTGCAGCTACCTGCCCTCGTTAAGTGTTTCCCTCGCTGAACTCTAAAAGGAGGCAATCATGGCTCAATATAATGAAATATTTATATTCTTCAACAGAGACCATCACATAGAAGTGCCAACAGAAAGGAACCTGGGTGCCTGAACTCCCAAGTTTATTTCACAAGTTCTTCACCCTCCTCTTATTATCTCTTACCTGCATGAACAGGTAGAAGTCTCTTTGTATTCCCCTCCCACCCTGTCTTTCTTGCTGCCTGATGGGAAATGTAGTTCCACAAGTTCAACCTCTTCCTGCCTCCTGCCTGAAAACAAATCTAATTCAAGTCTTGCTTCACAGCATGGCTAGAAAGAACACCAGACTCCAGAGATTAAACTGCTTCCTAGCTACGATCATTATTATTTCTGTAAAGGAAGTGGTGTGTAATGACACACAAGCTACTAGAAAAGGGCTGCTTTGTCAGAACAAAAGTTACCACAATCCTTTGTTTTTTGTTTACTCAGAGGGAAGTTCCAGGGAGTTCAATGGAGTTTATTCTCTTTTATAACTAATTAAGATGCCTTCCTATTTACACTTATCAGTGTGAAAGATCCACTAAATCCTGTGGGTTTTACTGCTAAGTAAAATAAAATAAGGAAAATAAGGAAAATAAAAAGGCTTCAATAGCACAACCATTTAGCTGCATGCTGTCATTATTTGTTTGTTTAATATTTTTATCCTGCTCTTTTATCTTGAAATCCCATGGCAGCAAACAGATAAAACAATATAAACAATTTAAATTAGTTACCAATTTGGAATTGTCTAAACAAGAGAAAAACATATTAAACAACTCAAACCAGTTAAAACATCATGCTGTCTAATCAGGAAGCACTGGTTTTGGGAAACAGGAGATGTTTAGCTAAAGCTGCATTTTAGCTCTTGAGGTTCCTACCCTTATGTTAGTTATGGGACTTACACAGCAGAAATGGGAATTTCTCACTGTTGGCTATCTTAGCTAGAGTTGACTTGAGCTGCAGTCCAACATTGTCTGCTGGAAGGCATTTTTCCCACCTCTACAACAAACAACGCTAGAAGTCCAGGGAAAGAAAGGCAGGCAGGCAGAGATCTACTACAAACTTCTAAACCTCTTTGTTAGTTAACAGTTTTGAGCTGTAAATATGCATGTTTATTCAGAAGTCCCAGTGAAGTCAGTAGGATGTACATCCAGAGTACATCAGCTTACTTTGGTAAGAGATGCTGCTTGATTTACAAGGACAGTTTGTATCTGCTTGAGAACAAAATTGAAAAAGAACTTTTACAAACAGGAAACTACCATCCATGAACTGCTGCAAGAATTCTTTTCAAATAACAACAGTCAAGTGACTCAGTAAAGTTCTCCAAACTGCAGGAGAGAAGCAAGAGAACCAAGCTGCCAAATAATTCTTGACATTCTGTGTATTTCAAGAGAGAACCATTGTTCAAGTCCAGCAGTAGAAACCATTAATTATCCACCTTCACCTTCTTTCCATGTTCAGTGAGTTTTTTCTCATTCTTCTTATCCAGGAAGTGTGTGGCTATGACTAGTTACTAGTAGGGCTTCAAATTTTTAAAACAGCCCTGATGCCAAATGTCTATTCCTTTACAGTGGCACATAACCAGAAAATCACCAGGTGTAACATGCTGAGGGCTAATTCTCAATGTTTCACCTGCTGGTTTTCTTCTGTCACACAGCTGCTAAAGGGATAGGACAAGATTTCACTTAGAAATGCAGAAATCCTATAACCAGGAACTAGTTTTGGATAAATCTTTAGGTTACTCATTTACAAGTCTGATAGCAGAGCAGTATGATATAGAAAAATAGCTAAACCTGCTGAACGTCTGCCTATTATACAACTTTAAGCATGAGCCAGCAGTGGAATAGTGGTTTGAGGGTAAGGATTCCGGGAAACCCATTGGATGACCTTGGGCAAATCACATTCAGCCATTCACAGGCAATGACAAACCTCCTCTCAATAAATCTTGCCAAGAAAACCCTGTGAGAGGGGTCACCATAAATCAGAATTGACTTGAAGGCACATAATGCCTACATAGTACTTGAAGAAATGGTATGAGATACAGGAGAAGTAACAGGGATACCCTTGAATATTCAGTTAAAGTCCAACAACATCTGGAGACAAGGTGCAGCCCACTAGAGATGTGGCTGGACTGCAGGTCTCAGCATTCCTTGCCGCCGGCTATGCTGGCTAGGGCTGCCGGCAGTTGCAGTCCAACAACATCTGGAGGGTCACATACTGAATGGAAAATTCTATCAGAATAACTACAGCTCAGATATAACAGTACTCATTGTCACAGTGCAGGGACAGTATAGGCATAGTTCATTCCACAAAGCCTCTGAAGTGAAACTCCTTTTTCCAAAGTGTTCTGATGTGACCAAAACCCTTCCTTGTCCTCTGTTTAGCTGGAAATTTTTATTTAGCAGCATTTATAGAATCAGAGAGCTGGAAGAGCCCACAAGGGCCATTGAGTCCAACCCCCTGCCATGCAGGAATATACCATCCAAACATTCCCAACAGATGGCCATCTGGCCTCTTGTTTAAAAACCTCCAAAGAAGGAGACTCCACCACATTCCCAGGCAACACGTTCCACTGTTGAATGGCTCTTACCATCAGGAAGTTCTTCCTAATGTTTAGGTGGAATCTCTTTTCCTAAAGTTTGAAGCCATTGCTCCATGTCCTAATTTCTGGAGCAGCCAAAAACAGGCTTGCTTCATCCTCCACATGACACCCCTTCAAATATTTAAACATAGCTATCATGTCTCCTCCTATCCTTCTCTTCTCTAGGCTAAACATACCCAGCTCCTTAAGCTTCTCCAGAAGCCTCTCTTTGATATTGGAAAGAAGGTGAGGTAGGGCCAGAGAGACACAAACTTTCGGTGTTGGATTGCAGCAGGGTCTGCAGTAAACTGCGTTACAAAGCTTCAACTGGGAAAGAACGGGATTCTACTCTAGCTGACTTGACTCGATTTGTGTGTGCCTGCCTACAACAGGTAGGGTAAACAACAGCTGCCTCCAGGATCCCTTACTGGGCATGTGTAAACAGCA
This sequence comes from Iguana delicatissima, assembly GCA_948472985.1. Lineage (NCBI taxonomy): Eukaryota > Metazoa > Chordata > Lepidosauria > Squamata > Iguanidae > Iguana > Iguana delicatissima. The sequence goes on along the minus strand of CAOKZL010000378.1, from coordinate 522,798 downwards.
AAACAGAGAGAAAACTGTAGACCGGATAAGCCTGCCTCACCAGTTGTCCCCAGCATGTTACAGTCTGTAAGTTTAGCCACCAAAATGGACAGCATAAGAAAAGTAGAAGACGGTAGACGAAAAAAACATTCCTGGATGGATTTTGGAAGAAGACTTAAAGTAGTCTCTAGAAAGTTCAGAATGTTTTTGTTTACTTAGGCAAGTCTTATCTGACCTAGTTGTTTCATTTTTCATGTGCATATTGCCAGTTTTGGGCAAAACGTTTGCTGAAACATGTTGAACTGCCTTTTTTGCTTGCTTGTTTGTGGCGTAGGAACCTGCCCCTATTCTTTCCATGTTATTTCTACCTCTGGCGTCAAATTTTCTGTTAAAAAAGTAATGCCCAGGAACACATCTACTTTGTTAAGGAAGGTCTCCCTCTGTAAAGCCCATTGCAACAACTGGGTCATTACCTACCCATTTCTTGTTGATGAACAACTTTGTGTAATGACAAGACATGCCTTTTCCTATAAAAATAACTTTGAGGACAGGCCTTTATGTACGTGTATATTTCTTTGATACAGATTTTCCACCGCCACCCCGACCTTGCGCCTTGTAAAGCAGTATAGCCTAAAGCGGTGAAGTTTTTTCTTAGCTGTGTTGGAAAAAGCTATAAAATATTGGGTACCTGGATGGCATTGAGCTGTTAAAAAGCCTTTGTTGGAAAGGGGTAGCATAACTCTACTTTAGAAATGCTTGGATCTTGGAATATTTACTCTTGGAACAGATCTTAATGCAGTGATGTAGACTCAAGTCGATTGTCTTGGACTCAGGTTGGATTTAAGTCACTTCAGTGACTCGACTCGGACTCAGCTCGGCCATGAATGATACACTGACTCTATCCAGGTTGGTACTAGTTAATATGAGACCACGCGCAATTTTTTGTGCAGTTTTTAAAAAGGCCAAATTCTGTTGTGAACTGTATTAATACTTACAGCATTGCATGGGAGGGAGCCCTTACCTGAATCCACAGCAGAGCCATGGAATATAGGTTGGGGCGTAAAGTTGACTCCCAGACTTGAGACTTGGGCCATTTCCGCACTACACTGTTATAGCGCGATCATTCCACTTTCAACATCCTATGGAATCCTGGGGTTTGCAGTTTAGGGAGGGGCCTCCGGCCCCTCCCTAAACTGCAAACCCCAGGATTCCATAGGAAGTTGAAAGTGGAATGATCGCGCTATAACAGTGTAGTGCGGAAATGGTCGAGTTCAGTAGGATTTACTCGCAAGAAAATACGAAGCCTTGGCGCCTGGAAAGCGAAAAGCCACCAGCTCCTCCCCAACTCCAGGAGCTGAGCAAAACCTGAAAAATTCCGGGCTCGATCCTGCGCACGCCTTACTCAGAAGTAAGTCCATTAAGTTCAATGGGTCTTATTTATTTCCCCGGAAAGAAGCATAGGGTTGCCCCCTCAGCAGAGCCAACTCCCTACCGGACACGGCACCGCTTGAACCGGGGGCGTTAGGGGTTTGCTCCGCCTCAAACGTTCCTCCAGGTGGGGGGTGCTGTGATGGCTCAACCTAGCCGGAGACTACAACTCCCAGGATGCGCCGCGAGAAAGCGACGGGAGGGGGAAGGGGTGGTGAGGCGCGAGCCGCCCGGGCTCGGAAGAGGCGGCGGTCATGTGACTTCCTGGAAGTTGCCTTGGAAATGCGAGCAGGTGAGCGGGGTTTGCGGGGCGGCTGATGGCGGCTCGTTAAAGGGAAGCGGCCAGCGGTGGCTTCCTTTGGGGTGGCGGGGCTGAGAAAGAGCGGCGCGGGCTGGGGGCGGCGGGGAGCGAGCAGAGGGCTCGGGCATCGCTCCTCTTGCTCGGCCCGTGAATGGAAGCGTGCCTCAATATTTTTTTTTGCCTGCGCTTCTTTCGGAGGGGCCGCCCTGAACTCTTTGCTTTCGGGCCCACTAGCATTCAGGCGTACAGTCTGATCCTAGGCATGTCCTTACCAGAAAGGGAATTGCACCGAGTCCCAGCAATTCTCAGCTGTGTGGCTGCCTCTTCCTCTGCCGTCTGGACCTTGCATGGCATCCTTCTGCCACGTAGCAGTTGAGTCGGAGGCCTCCTCCCTCCTCCATGCTGGAAAGAAAGCTGCTCTTCCCGGTTGTCTCTTTTTAAAAGAGACTTGCTAGTAGCCCGCGAGGAAAAAGGACTGGCGGTTCTAACCTAAATCTGGTTGTGGTCTCCATTGGCCCCTTTAATCAGTGGAAATTAAATATGTGCTGACCTAACTTAATTCCCGTTGATTCCGTAGGTCTGCTGGGACTAAGGTCATTTCCATACCCCACTGTTGTAGCGCTGTTATTCCACTTTCAGCATCCTGTGGAATCCTGGGGTTTGCAGTTTAGGGTTTAGAATTCTCAGCCAGAGAGCTCTTTGGCCTCAGCAAACGACAAACCCTGGAATTCCACAGGATGTTGAAAGTGGAATAATAGCACTATAACAGTATAGTGTGGAAATGGCCTAAGAATTCAGTTTAGGCTTTTGTTTGCTTTCAAGCAAGCATGCCTGAGGGTTTCAACATAAACCTCATTAGAGGTTATGGAACTACAGTCCGAGAATGCTTCCTCCGCAGCTGTTTCCTTGTATCTGACTGGTGTTGACCATGGGCATTTACTACTTTTAAGGAAACACATTTATTCTGGAATGTCACAGCCCTATCAGAAGCAAGAGGCACCCTGACGCTTCCCACTACTGGCCTTGTTCTGGTAAATGGTGCTGCTGATTTATGGGGGAAAAACATTCACTAAATCTCACTGACCTGGTTTCTGTTCCAAGACAGAAGTTTTTAATGTGTTCTTCGTTCTTCTCGCTGGCACAGATTCAGTCCTACTACTGGTGTTTTACAGACTGAGAAGATAACCACAGGCTGGCTTCCTTCCTGCTGCCTACTCTTCCTTTGTGTGTGAATCCCCCCCCCCGATGTTTTTGTGCAGTTGTAATTAAATGCGTGGGCGTAGTTTAGGTGCTAAATTGATCTGCATCCTGGCTAACCATGATTAAAACTAACACAGATTACCCCCCCAGACCAAAGTTTGCAAACCCACTTCTGGCCTTATTTACGAATAATGCTTAAGAGGCAATGCTGTTAGAGCAGATACAACGTAACAGGGTGTAATATAAAAATGCAGTTACAGCAAACTGTGGAAAGGAGGTTGAAATTTTAGGGAATGATGGAAGGAAGAACCATGTGTGGAACTTTGTTAATAGATTAAATGAGGTAGATTATGATGGAGAGTTGGGAAGTAGGACAAATTAACCCTTTAAGAGGTCATGTTCCTTTCCTCCTTCATACTCAGAGCAGGAATGGGGAATGCATAGCCTTTGAATGTTTTTGGTCTCAGTTCCTATCGCCTCCTGCCAGCATGGTCAGTGGTGAAGTATAATTCTTCATTTTCTGTTGGTCCACACATTTCCCAGTCCTACTGTAGAGTGGGATGTAGCTGCAAAGTATGCATGAAGGTTAATCCATATTTGATTATGTAGATGCTGATTATTCTGAGAAGTGTGTAGTACAGTTTCCCATATCAATAAGTACAGTGTTTTCTCCACTTGTTAGTGGTTGGCAGGGCCTTTGCTTCCTGCAATGATTTATTGTTGAGAAAATACAGGCTGTACATTTCTCTCACAGTGAGTGGTTCATGATGACCAGCCATGCTGAGATGGGTCTTCTGTGCTTTGACTGCTTGGAACTGGCTAATTCCAAACAAACAAGCTTCAAATTTGGCAAAACTTGTCATACAACTGCTGTTTAAGGGTTTTTTTTTTAAACGTTGCTTTGTAATGTCCATCGTTTGTTTAGTGATTTGATTGTTTAAAGATAGCAGTGTCCTGGGCAGGATAGAACAAGACAGATGTCTAGAGGACTTATAATAAAAACCTCTCATGTGAAATGCTAACATTAGTCTTAACTTGTAAAATGTTAATTCCTTGAGCATTCTCAGTGGCAGTCTGAGGAAGAAGCAGAAATCTGTACTCCTTTAGAAAAGGTTTTTGTTCCTGAATACTCTTCAGGATGAGCCTTATTATGAGGAAGAATGAGTCAACCGCTTCAAGCAGCAGACCTTGAGTGTCATGAAAGGTTACCTTATCACTCTGAACATTGCTGATTTCATCTGATTTGGAAGCCAAGCTGGGCCATGCCTAGTTGCTGCTTGAATGAGGAACCACTAGGGATCTCCAGATAGGACTAAGAAAGAATAGGACCTGAGACCCTGAAGGGTCACTGCTGATCAGAGTCCACAAGACTGGGCTGAATGGACCAATGGTCTGACTCAGTATAAAATGCCTTCCTTTGTTCCTGTGGTAGCAAGCCCGTAGTTATTTCCTTCATATTTTCATTGGACGAGAGGTACACCTGCTTTATATGCCAAAATAAATAAGCTGGTTTGGAAACAGTGTGCTCTGATTTTGAATGAGTGTTTGGACAGCAGAATGTCTTGCGTCAGCCCTGACATTCTAATTTATTTTATCTCTCAAAATAGGTGGGGGGAAGCCCTCTAACCAGTGTAGTTCAGGTGGCTATCCCTCTTGCACACCAACTGCTTGACTTTTATTTCTTATCTTTCCCTGTCCCCACCTCATTGCGCTCTGGGTGTTGTTTGGGGGTCTTTCTCATTCTTTCCTGGCCTTAAATTGAAAGTGGCCTGGACCCTTGTTGATGAGGTGCTTGCGTAGAAATTGTGTTTCCAGTGTTCAGAGCACTTAACATATTATCTTAGCAGGCATTTCAAGAATGAGATAAAATGTGGAGGCATTGGTGTAATCTCCCTGTTAAAGATGGGAGGGTGACCTACTGAGGCCATCAAATTAGATTGTGGCTGAGATAACATTTGAATGGGGCTATTTATGACTTACAACTTATTCTGCTTTCGCTGATGAGAGGAAGAGCAAATGCAGCAGTTACACTTCTCCTGAGGCTGCAGGTGCTCCAGGGCAGTGCTGCTCAAAATGGTGGTCTATGAACCAGTGCCAGTCTGCAGGCTATCATCTACTGGTCCATAATAAATAGCCAAGAAAGATAATGAACTTTATTTGATGTAAACTTTCATTAACTAAAAGTCCATGTTGGATATATGGACTGTTGCCTTGGTAGTCAGATTATTATGAGTATTCTTGAAGGGGTGCAGATGCGTAGAATGTAAATGGGATGAAAAGAAGTTAAATGTAAAACAACATCCTTGAACTGATGAGATGATATTCATATCCAGTGGGAATAAAATACACTCTCCCTATTAAGACCACAAACTGTAGAAGCGAACCTCAGTGTGAATTCTTGTTAGGGGGTGGATATAATGAGTGAGGAGAGGGGAAATTGAAATGTAAAAAGTAGGAGCACTTATGCTTATTTCAGTAGCAATCATGAACAAACAGCAGTTGGGTGGTAATAGAATCCTCGCACTGATGAGCTGATTAACATGTGTAGAGAGCGTAAAATCCCCCATTTGGGCCACAGAAGATGGAGCTGAACTACTTGATGGATTCTTGCTAAGCTATTTCTTTTCAAGTTATTTTGTTGGGGGATGGCTACCTTGAGGTCAATGATAGTCTTTTGAGAGAGTGAAAGTGTGTCCTGTTTTGATAACTGACATTTCTGGTGTCAGATTTCTGTCCATTTAGTCTTTTGCGTAGAGGCCTGCATGTTACATTCTTCCTCAGATTATTACATTTTATCACACAAGAACAATTCCAGCATGTTTGTTGAAAAATTTGAAGGTTCTTTGACCAAAAGGCAGACCCATCTGGAAGTCACAGATGACACTCACTGCAGTGAAGGGGGAAGTACTGGCTACCTTTCTCAGTCTCTGGCTTATCTTATTTTATCTTTCCCCTGCAGCTAATTCTCCTGGTTCTCCCTCTCAGTCTCACAGGGAGAGATAAGATAACCAGAGACAAACAATGGAAAAACCAGTGGTCAGAAGATCCTTGCGTCTGTGGGTGTTTACCTACAACACCTCCACATTGCTTTCCCTGTTTCTAGAAGAGCCTTCAGAGCTCTTCAGCACTTTGGGCTGGCCTGGAAATGGTTATGTGTAGCCAAAGATGTGGGTGAAACATTCACAGTTATGGTACTGGCCTACTGCCCCATTTTTGATAAATACTTGTATAACCCCGTGGCTGATGTGTTTGCATATCCTATACCCGGGAATAAGACACCATGGACCCTACAGATGTTAATAATCTGCAGCTTGTAGCACTCCATACCTGCAGAGCTAGTGCTGAGGGATAATGGGAACTGGAGTGGAAACTTGGATAGTTAGCCTTGTTGGACTACAAATCCCAGAATCTCCTATCCAGCATGGCCATTAATTGTAAACTTGGGAGTATTTGAAAACCAAGAGTTGGTCCCCCTGCTCCACTTTATGAATGTGCTGCATCTAGCTGTTTGTAAATAATTTTTACTCAGCCCAGGTAAGCAGAGGAGTGGCTAGATACAAAAAGTGGCAAATATACTTTTGCACATGAGGGGGAAGAACTACTGCTCTATAGCAGAGCTTACACACTTTGTACAAAAGGTTCCTGATGGTGTCCTTGGCACCTCTGGGAGAGACCCATATCTGAACTGGTAGGGAGCTGTTAGCAGTTAGTAGAGATGCGATTGAGCTAAGGAATCCAGTGGTCTCATGATATAAGGCAGCTTCTTAATGTACAGAAATAAGACATACATAGCTAGATATCAGAAAACTGAATAATGGATGTCTTTGTTCATAAACCTGCAGATTAAATTTAGATAAGCAAAACAGAGGTTGGGGATTGGTAAGAGGCAAATAGGATGGAAGCAATTGTGAACTACATCAGAGCCAGGGTGGGGATCCTTTGGGCTTCAGCTCTCATCAGTGCCACCCAGCATGGCCAATGGCAAAGAATTAGGAGAACTGAAGTCCAAAACATCTGGGTCTTACTCTTGTTTGTAAATTCCTTGTTTCTGTGATTAAGACCACAGTAAGATCTATTTCACCTTCTTCCCTGAGCCTCTGTCCACTGGAGAGAGAAAGAGGAAAGATGCAGCCCCATTTGAAGAAGTGGCCAGTCTTGTAATGCAGTATTATAGCTGTGGGATTGCCTTCTTAAGATGTGGGAGGTGAACACCAACATAGCTTTAAAATAGAGATAGACAGTTTGAAAAAGTATAAGATTATCAGTGGCTGCTCAGTGTTATTGCTACATGCTACTTCCAGGATCGGAGGGTGCTGTGTAGTTGCTGGGGAACAACAGCAGGAGAGAGCTGTTGCCCTCAAGTTGCCCTCCTGCTTGTGCAGTATCTATGGGTGTCTGGTTGGCAGCTGTGAGAAATAGGATGCTTATGCCCTTGGTCTAATCCAGCAGGATCCTATGCATATCCCGAATGGTGGGCATCTGCTTATGGCCCACTTGGCTTTTTCTCCATCTTGTTCCTTTCCCAACTTGAAGCTAAAAGTTTGGATGGAAGTTGAGATGGACTGTATTTTCTCTTTCTGTACAAGATAAAATAAAACCAGGGATGATGATGCTTGTATGGTTCAGGGCAGCCATGCAAATGGAGACAAGGAGAGGAGAGGTGAATAAAATGAATGAAAACAGGGAAGAAGTGGATTCTTGGAGAGTGAACTTGCAGTAGGCATTGCTTGTGATGTTTCACCCTGACATTTCTAGCTAAATGCATACTGTGAGTCCATTGATTTCATAGGAACTTGTATATTCTGTTCTGTATGTCTTTTTATTCTTTTAAACTTGGATTAGAGAAAGATTACAACACCGTACATGGGGTAATCCATTTATCTTTGCTAGCAGTTCCTTGTCACCTCCCAGTTACTGTTTGCTAAACGATCACTGTTAAGATCATCATCAATGCTGTTTCCTGTTACATTTCAATTCCTTCATACCCCACCCTAGCAGATGTATACTTGTCTGCCCACTGTCCATTCGTCTGATGAAGTGAGCTTTAGTTCATAAAAGCTTTTTCCAAATAAACCTTGTTAGTTTATAAGCTCACATGAAAAATCTTTATTTCTTTTACATAAATATATTTAGCCTGGTGAAATGATGACTTCAGTGAGATTTATTTCTTAGTAAAATAGGAGAGTCTTATGGCCTATTTAAGGCTAATAGTACATTTTAACATGAACATTTATGGATTACCACTCCACTTTCATAGGCATAAAGTATAATAGTCAGCCCACAGGAACATATATATGCACCATAGTAAGTGTGCTTAAATCACCTAAATATGCTGAAAGCACCAGATCTCATTTGATTTTGGAAGCTAAGCACAGCTCAGCCCTGGTTAGTACTTGGATGGGAGAACACCAAGGAATACAAGGTGTTGTAGTTCATATTTTAGTGGAAGGCAAGGGCACACCTCCTCCAAGTATTCTTTGTGTAAGAAAATTCTATGAAATTCATAGGCTTGTCATAAACTCAATACCTCACCAAACTACAAATCCCAGGATTCCATTGGATGAAGCCAAGGCAGCTAAAGTCAGACCAAAGTGCTATAGTTGCGCAACGTGGATATACCGTGTCTGTTTAAGTTTGCCTCAATATTATTTCTCTTTTTTTCCCCTCAGAGAGAAGAGAATGACCTAACCTACCTTTCAGCCTTAAAGGGCAAAGGGGTTGGGGGTGGGAATAGGGGAAAACAGAAGGTAGCAATGCCTGGAGTTTTGAGAAGGCAGCCCACAAGCAGGGGCTATATGTCACAGTTCACACATCATCATATTGCTGTGTTCCTGCTCACGTTCTTCAGGTAGGTTGTTGCTGTTGCATATATGTGGAAGCCATTTGGTTGTTCAAACAAGTTGGATGCAGAGAGCTGTGCACAAATTGTGTGTGGACAGTGACCCTTGCTTTTGATGAGTGTTGGGTGTTGTGGTTCAGATCAGAATTTTCTGCAACAGAACTGGGGAATGTTGGGCCCTCCAGAAGTTTTGGACTTCAGCACTTTTAAGCTCCAGCCACTATAGCAAATGGTAAAGGATTGTGGGACTCATAGTCCACATTATTTCAGGGATTAAAAGTTCTTCACCTCCTACGCTGCAAGCTTGTCATTGTGTGTAGCGATTTCCACCATCATCTACCAGAAGAACTTCTTTTTTTTTTGCTGAGAATTTATCAAGAAATCAAAGGCAAGAAATCAAAGTCATGGCAACTATATACATACCTCCAGATCAGAGGCAGCATGGCTTTGAATACAATTTTAAGAAGGAGCAAAGACAGGTGAGGCCTGTTGTTGGTTTTCTGATAAGAGGAGATAGGCCTTGTGTCCAACCCATTAGGGTTCATACATCTACTGTGGTGGTAGTGTTGATATTTTGGAGATGGAGACCCCCCTGCCCACCAACTTGTGATTCACAAGGCTGTCAGGAGGAAGGAAGGACACTTCCCTCCCTGGATTCAGGCAAGAGCCATACCAGTTGCTAGAGAATAGCAGAAGGGGACGATTAGTTGCTTATGACCTTCCCCCTGAGCATCTGGTTGCTGTTTGGGAAACTGGATGCTAGATTAGATCAGCCTCTGGTCTGATCTGGCAGGGCTGTCTTTCTATGTGTCTTTTTACTTTGTCTACATCAAGGATGGGGAATGTTTGGCCTTTCATCTGTGGTCAGACTGCAGTTCCTATCAGTCAAGGCCGACACAGCTAATGATGAGCTATATGAGAGTTGTGGTCCAATAACATCTGGGTGACCACTCATTACCCATCTACATGCATCTACATGTGTACATGCTTCAGGTATTATTTGATTGATGTTGGTTCTGCTCCAGTTTGATCCGAAAATGCTCTTGGGAAAAGCAAGAGCACTGCCTCTCTCTGCAGAGCCTTTTATGAAAGTAAGATAATCCTGTGACTGTGATCTTCCTCTTTTCTCTTCCCCACCCTGTTAATTTCCCAGCTACTCTTTGCTCCATGCCTCTCGGAAGACATTCAGCAATGTCAAGGTCAGCATCTCCAGCCAGTGGACCCCTTCCTGCCTTAATGATACTGCCCTCAATCTTGAACCCTATGAGGTGAGAATATTGGGTTGGTTGGTCTTGTCAAACTGTGGCTACACTCAAGAGCATAGTAAAATTGGGTTTTTTTGCAGAGTAGTTTGCAGAAGCCCACACCCAGCGTGCCTGTGACCATGGCTGGCTGGTTGATTCTGGGAGCTGTAGACCCCAAAAATTACTACGTCCAAGCTTTGATATAGCCCAGATTGGAGGCGAGATCTCGTCTCCAAGCTGTTCATCTGGAAGTGGAGCTCCTTTCTCCATTCTGCAAGAGTATTGCAGGCAAAGCCAATCTTTTTTGCTTTCTTTGGGTTTTGTCCAGCATTTAAGTTCAGGTGTTGCTGTGACACTGGCACACTTTCAGGAGCATGACCTGCTGCCTCTTCATGGCACCTTCCACGTGGCTCATTTCAATTGTGCGCTGCCTGACACGGATTAAGGAGCAATGATGTAAAAGAAGTGTGAGGGTGCAGGGATTGACTTCCTATTAATCCACTATATTATCTCTGAATTAGGTGGAATCCATAACATTTTCTTTCACAGGTAAGTGCATGGAGGTAATCTTGCCTCAGTTAAATATTTACTCTTGTGGACGTTGGATGTGTTTGGTACAGATAAGCTCCTGAAAACTAGGGGAAAGGAAACCATGTGATGTCTCCTGTTCTGCATCATGTGCTTTCTAGGATTGTTCCAGTCTCTCTGGGACATGGAATTTTCCCTTAATAGAAACTAGGGAGGAATCAAGCTACGGTCATTTTGCAGCAACAGCCAGGGATATATCTTTGTGTATGTAGTGATGAGAAAGTGGGTCCCACAGAAACGAGTGGGATTTAACTCTTGAAGTAAAAATATGTAGGATTACACTGTAAATGAGGGCCTCTTTTATTTTCAGAGGACTTCCTCTTTACCCTGGCTTAAGCAAAATGTTCCTTTCCAGATGTTCTTGAACGGCAGCTCACATGCGGCCCAGCCAATATTGCCAGCAGTGAGAGATCCTGGGAAATGCAGTCATCTGGAAGGCCATGCTTTGGCCACCACTGTTGTAGACCATGGGTAGATTGCCCAGAGTTTGAGAAAGTTTCTGTTTTGAGCTACAGGTCCAACATTCTCTCTGGGAATTGTAATTAAAAGAAAAACTTTCCCTGCTCTGATTTTGCCACATAAACTAACAGCTCCCTCAGGATTGGCCAAATTCTATCCAGTTCTTCCTTTAAAGCAGTATTTTGCCATTACATGTTGATCTTGGCTAATGAAGTGTAGGTGCTGAGAAGATGATGGTGATAACTGCACAACCTTAGGCAGTAATTGTTGTTAACTGCTGTCAAGTTGGCCACAGCTTATGGAGGCTTTATAAATGAGAGCTCCCCAAGACACCGTATTATTGAAAGCCCTGCTAAGGTCTTGCAGACTGGCTTCTTTGAGTCAATCCACCTGTAACTCAGTCCAGCTGTCTTCCACCTCGTCAAGCATGTTATTCTTGTATACCTTTAAGTTGTTTTCAACTTATGGCTATCCTAAAGTGAACCTATCATGGGGTTTTCTTGGCAAGATTTGTTCAGAAGGGTTTTCCTTTGCCCTCCTCTGATGTTGAGAGTGTGTGACTTACCCAAGGTCACCCAGTGGGTTTCCATGGTCAAGTGGGAATTCAAACCTTCATCTCTAGAATCACAGCCCGGTGCTCACCTTTTAAAACTGAATCATGTCCCAGTGTTCAGATTTTTTTTTTCCAAAGCAAGGGTAGGAATTGTGTGGACTTCCAGATGTTGTTGAATGACTGCTTCCAGCATTCCTTGCCACTGGCTCTACTGGCTAGGGCTGCTTTGAGTTACACAGCAGGAATATCTGGCGGGCTGAGTGATTTGCACCCCTGTTCTAAGGACTGTAAACATGTATCCACTTACTTGGGAGTAAGCCACGTTGAATCTAATGTAATTTATTTCTGAATAGTGGCATGTATAAGACTGGCCTTGGGGAAGTTACTGTTCTCTCTTGCATGAGTCTCCCATCCATTGCAGGGCTGAGAAAACTGTGGTCTTTCCCGTGGTGTTGGACCGCAGTCCAGGCTTTCATTGTCATTGGGTATGCTGGCTTGGGCTGATGGTGAATTGCAGTCCAAGACCGTTTGGAGGGCTGTAAGTTGCCCGCTCTCGTCCAAATGCTGAGTAGTAGGATGATGCTTCCATGCTTCCAGAGTGGAAACAGATTCATGTGATACAGATCTGGGTTTGATTCTATACTTGGTGCAGAGCTGCAGCTTATTTTTAGGAATAAATGTAACCCATCCTTCAAGCCAGCACAGTACAATGGTTTGAGCATTGGACTACAACTCTGGAGAGTACGGTTCGAATCCCTGCTTGCCTGTGGAAACCCACTGATGACCTTGGAAGGTCACACATTCTCAGCCTTGGAAGAAGTCAAAGGCAACTCTCCCCTCCAAACCTTGTTAAGAAAGCCATGTGATAGTTTTGCATTAGGGTTACCTTAAGTTAGAAACAACCTGAAGGCACACAACAACGAAAGTAACCTTAAAAACTTAATGTGTAAATCAGCTCATGCTGGGAAATCTCTGGTAGAAATACATCTTTGCCAAAATAACAGGAGACAGGGCCTCTTTTGCATTGCCTTTGGAGATTAAGCCATTTATTTAAAGCTGAGGTGGTGAACATAGGGTCTTCTAGAAAATGTTGGACTGAACCTTCCGTCAGGCCTAGGCAGCAGTGCTAGTGATGAGGAATGGTTGTCATGGCAGCTCAGCATCATCTAGAGAACCGTAGTGGTGTTTGTGTGCATGTATATAAATGTGCCTTCAAGTTGCCTATCAGATTATAGTGACCGTATAAATTTCATAAAGTTTTCTTAGGCAAAGAATACTCAAAGGTGGTTTTGCCAGTTTCTGCTTCTGAAATATAGCCTACAGCACCTGATATTCATTGGTGATCTTCCATCCAAGTACTAGTCATTTAATATTTAGGCCTGCCACCTTTAGTCTATAGACATCTGCAAAGTGGACCTCTTGTGGCAAGAATCGTTGTTAAAGCACTGACATTTCTTCAAATGAGTCTGCATTCTGCTGAAGGCTGGAATCAAAACGGAACTACAAAATACTCCCAGAATACCTCAGCCAGCATGGCATGCTAGTTGTCCATCTTCTTTTTTTTGTGCTGATGTGAGGCAGTATTTTATCCACAGTGCATTTGAGATCATGACTCATATCACTGGTGTCACTTTTCTCTGCAGCTCTGGAACAGCAGTCATTTATTTCCGGATGAAAAAGAAGCCACTCTTTTTCTTGGGACGCTGGACACCATCTTCCTGTTCTCTTATGCTGTGGTGAGTAGATATTTTTCTGTGCAGCTCTAGGAGCCTCAGGAGAGAGTGGGAAATCAGACTCCCCAAGATTGTAAATTCGTAGATACTTTGGAAATTGGAAACTGTCTTTTATTTACCACTGGACTACTTCTGTTAGCTTGTTATGACAAAAACAGTGAAAAGCCTTGTGGCATCTTAAAGGGTGACCGGTTTTATAATGTATAAACCTTTATGGCAAGTGGACTATTTCCACACAAATGTATGCCATGCATTTTACCTTTAAAGGTGGTACAAGAAGCACTTTTTCAATGGGGTACAAAGACTTAATATCACTAAATAAATTAACTGCTTTATTTATGCAGGCATGGGTGTGTTACTGCCCAACAACAAGTATTGGGTAGTAATAACACAACAGGATGTCACTTGGTGATACATAACAGGAGTACACAATAGTATACACAATACACACAGCAATATGCAACAGGAGGTCACTTTGACTTCCCACCTGATTTAGAAATTAAACTGTATGTCTTATACTTGGGTTGGACAAAGATTTTTCATCACCAAACATGTATTAATCTCTTTATTTACGGTAGAGAATCCTGGTTGCCTCCTGACCACTGTTTGGTAATCAGAATACAGTTAAGATACTACTTACTCTGGCACTTCTTGTATTCCTCTTCCCCCATTTCTCCCCTCCAAGTATTCATCGTAGTAAGTATATTAAGTATCTGCCAGCTGAGACAACATTCCATGCTTCCAATGAGAAGTGGGCTGTAGTCCATTGAAGTTTACACCAAATTAAAAAAAAACACCAACTTGTTAATCTTCAGGTGCCAGAATACTTGTGTTGTTTTGGTTGCAACAGGCTAATAAGCCACTTTATGGACATCTCTATAAGGCTTTATGTTTGTGCTTTAAATGGAGTCAGAGAGTTTAATCTAGCTCTGTGTTGTCACATTGATTGGCGTCAGCTTTTCAGGGTTTCAGGCAGATGTCTTTCCCTGCCTACCTGGAGCCTTCCTCATGCAAAGCACATGATCTGTCACCCAGTGAGAAGGTACACTAACAAAGGTAGAAAGCTAGTTGGAGGAATATAGTTTGATTGATTTTGCCTTTCCAATATCTAAATGGCTTTGAATGATTCTCATAACTGATTGTACCTGTTTATAATTGCTCGGTGTTGAAATTCCTTTTGATTATTTATGCAGAGCTTAAAATAAAAGACTTTCAATGCTTTGTATAGGTTTTTTTTTTTAAGCCAAGCATCAACGGTTGGCTCACAGTTTTAAAAACACAGAAGTTAGGGACTGGGAGTTTGACATATGTGGGCAGGGGAGCTGAAGAGAAAGTGATCCGGAATGGGAATCTTACATATATGTACAGCAAGGGTGTGGAATGTGTGGTCCACTAGATATTGGACTGCAACTCCTGTCAGCTCTAGGCGGGATAGTTAATGAGGAAGCATGATGGGCTCTATAATTCACTAGAATTTGAAGGACTGTAGTTTTCCCTTTCCTAGACTACATTATAAATAGGATTGATCTCTCTCTAATACTGTAAATTGTCTGATGAAATCTTCATACTGTCAAAGAAAACTGTGAGGCGGAATGGATTCCTTTTTTATTATATTTGCAAAAGCACACAGATAGGAGATAAATTTAATAACACGAGTATCAAGATCAGACACAGTTGTCTTGATAGAATAGAAATATATCTTTTTTTCTGATTAGGTTCACAGCACATACAGTGTATGGACTGAACTCGGTTGGGATTGTATAGTTGGATAGAATAGTATTTGGAAGAATACTAGTCATAGATCGGTAGATTACAGTTGTTTATATGATTTGATAATCATTAAAAATTTCATTGGTGTAGTAATAGAAGTCATATTATTCTATATATCTTATGAATCAAACCCACAAAAGAAAGTTGGAAGTACTTACTTATACAGGTTAGTAGGAAACAGAGGGCATGTAAACAAATGTATGACTACGCATATATAAATTTCAAGTTGTTGGATCACTTTGGAAATATAGGCACATCTCTGAGTAAGTTCACATTTCAGATAATTCATTGTTCTGTTAATATTACTTTATATTGTTTCTCTAGTTCCCCTTCTGTTTTATTTTATACAGTCAATCGATGATAACTTGATTTGTTTGTCTTTAAAATTCATAATCAAAATATTTATTAAAAAAGGAAATCTTCATACTGTATAGCAAGTCCTTGTCTTCCAAAGCATTTCGATCATCCCATTAGAAAAAAATATCTTAGAGAACACATTTTCTTAGTTTTCCCTCAGATTTTTTTTTTCTGTTGGAACGATTCTCAGGGAAAATTCCAAAGCTTTCTCCACAATTTCTCTCTCTCTCTGTCTCTCTCTCTCTCTCTGTGTGTGTGTGTGTGTTTGTGTGCTTCCCACCTACCTAAGAGATTATCAGTCTCCCAATGTCAGTCAGCTTCACAGCTGAAGAGACACTGAGACAGTCTTTACGATCAAGCTTGTCTTGTACCAGAACAATACAAAGATTCATGTTGGTTCTGAATGCATCTCAGAATATAAAAAGAACAGAATATCTTGTGTCCCTAAAGATCTTTCTGGAGCTTTCATGAACTACATATTATTTCACCTAATTCTTATTGAATAAAATTCTCCTCTGATTTTAGGGTCTGTTTGTCAGTGGTATTGTTGGAGATCGCCTAAATATGCGCTGGGTCCTGTCGTTTGGCATGTGCTCCTCTGCATTAGTGGTAAGCTGGGAGACCTTGATTCTGTCCAAATTAGGAAGTGATGTATTCGTACAGTACTTAGTTTTGACCTGGAGAATTCCCTTAGCATTGTACTCAGATTTATTTCTGAGAGAATGAGGATCAGGAATTTTAATTTTAAGAAGTAAAATTGCAGATTTGCAACTTAATAGAACACGGAGACCACACCAACAAGTCTTATGATAAATATATATATTGTAAATGGCATTCTGGGACCAAGAAGAATAATTCACTTCGTAACATATCCTCAGTAATACATGTATTCAGGTAATGTTGGATTTTAAGTGGTTAAAAATAACAACAAAAGACACAAGATAGATAATTGACTCAAATGCCTCTTGTTCAAATTAGCTTTTGGAAATCTATTGTAGAGTTTCCAGTCTGCTTTGCTCTGCAATGCAGTCTTTATAGCTCTTCCAAATTTAGCTAGTGCACCTGTAATCTCTAATGCTGTTTGCACACTTCTGTATAAAGCAGCTCTTAGCTGGTCATTCATTTGAGGACAGGAGGAATTAAGCCACTTGCCCACTATTAGACCTAGAAAACTTTCATTGCTAGAATTATTTTCCATTGTAGTTAAGTAGTGCCCATACCTTGGAACACTACCCAAATTGGTGCTAGAAACGCTGAGCTTCTTGGAAGTATTGTTATGTGTGACATCTCCTGTTCTAGGCATTCCTCCTTCCATATATGTTTTACCTTGTTTAAACTGTGAATCTCTCCGCTCCCAGCTTTAGCAATTAGTAGTCCTCATAACCTAGTTCTCAAGTAGGAATTATTTTGAGGCAACCAAGCTGAGAAGTTTTTACAAAAGTTTTGCGATGTTTTGGTAGGCCACAAGTGAATAATAGACTGGGCTAGTGATTGTTACAAGCTTGTTTGCTTTCCCTTTGCAATTACATTGTTCTTTCCCTTCTTTCCAGGTGTTTGTGTTTGGCACTGTCACTGAATGGCTGCATTTCTACAAGAAGTGGTTCTACTGCTGCCTGTGGATTGTGAATGGCTTGCTACAGTCCACTGGCTGGCCTTGTGTCGTGGCTGTCATGGGAAACTGGTTTGGCAAAGCTGGGTATGTTTGTTCTTCTTTTATCCATTAGTGCCTTATCTTTCTTCTTTATGTGTACTTTACAGCACAGCCCTTATTGCCAGGTATGTATGGCTTGAGTATCCACATGCTGTCATTGTTTGATTGTGTGAAATATGCACTCTCTCCTTGTGAATACTCCTGCTTTTCTGGGTGAAGACACAGATCTGTATGCTTTTTTCACATCTATCAAAAAAATGGGGTGATTGCTGATTGCCCACTCCTCCCCCCACTGCCTATTTAGGGTTTTATTTGCATTTGTTCCTTCTACAAAATACAATAAAATTGCTGCAACACCTAAATGCTACAAAATGAAGTTACTTATAAAATTTGTACTTCAGTTGTACTTTCAACCCAACTTCAAGATAGCTAAGATTCCAATGTTTTCTGTCAGGGGCTCGGGTGTGGCCGCGCCCGCGGGCGTCCCCGAGGCCACCGCAGAGGCTGCCTCCGATGGGGAGGAGGGGGGCCCGGGCGCCACGGAGGACGCTGCCGCTGCCACCGGGGATCGCCCGGACACTGTGGAGGCCACCGCTGGCGGCGGGGATCACCCGGACGCTGCGGAGGCTGCCGCCGCCGCCGGAGATCACCCGGGCGCCGCGGAAGCCGCCGGCCCGGCTTCTGCCACAGTGGGCGTGGTGGGCGGTGACTCGCCGGGGGAGGCGGGTCCTGGGTCCGATCCCAGGGCTCCTCCCACCCACGGCTCCGACCCTGAGGAGGCTGAAGCCTCCGCACCGCCGCCCACGTTCCGGCAGTGACGGCAGCGCAAGGAAGCAAGCCGCCGGTCCTGGCGGTTACAAGAGAAACACCTGCGGGCCGAGAGCTCCCAGCTGTAGACACAGCTGGGAGCCCTCAGCTGCGTGCTGGAGCTGGATTGGCCGCCGCCGGCCCAAGGGGCATATTTAGGGCAGGCGCTGGGCTGGGAAAGGCACGGAGCAACAACCGTTGGCCTACCGTGCGTCTGTCGCCCGTGCCCAGTTCCAGCCCAGCCCAGCCCGTGTCCAGCCGCTCGGCCCGTCCAGGACCACCCCTCCCACATTTTGGTGAAGTAACCTCTTTGTGTTCCGGGTGAGGTAACCCACCATTATTTTCCTTTGGAGCCTGCTGTTTAAGGCGTATTTTCAGTTACGGACAGTTTGTTTGCTGTGAACCTCTGTGTACAGACAGCAATAAACGCTGCCTCCCCTCAATCCCTGACCAGCCTCTGCTTGACCCCCGGTCGCCGCTGACAGTTTTCTATTATAGCATTCTATGGCATTATGTCCTTTATTATTCCAGTAAATAATAAACAGGCTCCATAACAAAAACCATTTTTGTTGCCTTGCTTCTTTCATGCTGATAGTTTTTTTTCTTTAGCTTTGCCATAAAAACTTTTCGTCACACAAAAAGCTGGTCTTCCAGAGATTGATGATTTTTTTTTTCTCAGTTGGATAATTCAGTTAGCAGTCAGTAAAGATACAAGGTTTAGTTCCCATAGACTAGTTCCCATTAGTTAGAGCCAGGGTGGTGTGCTAGTTAAGGCAATGGATTGGGATATGGAAATTCTAGTCCCCCTAAGTCATGGAATCTAGGTGAGCTCAGTTGCACACAATCAGCTTGACTTACTTCACCAGGGTTGTTGTGGAAAGAAAGTATGGGAGAGGGACTCCTTAGCTGAGGAATGTTTTCTCTAAAAAAACCCCCCAAATCACCTGACAATTGCCTTATTATTTTCTCAGACTTTTTAAACTATTTCAACTGCAGATTTTATTCTTGTGATCTCACTTTAATAGTCCTGCCCATCTTTTCTGTGTGAAAGGAATTTTTGTGTGTGTTATACCTATTTTGTCTGTTGTATTCTAATTTTACTAGTTATCTTTCTTACCCAAATGGAGAGTTTCAGATAAATATTAATTGTTTCTGAATGGAGGAATGGATAAATAAGAATTAGTGTTTTATAATACAAATTATACTATTACAGCTAGATTGAACGTGCCCATATAGTATCTCTGAATTTAACAATTTTTGCAGTAAATAAACCTGTAAAAGCTAAACCATGCTTGCTTCTTGTGGGGAGCACAGGCAAATTTCACTGTGTATCGTAGATTCAAGTATTGTAAGATGAAAATGGAAATGACTTCTGTTCCCAGCATTTGTCCAACTTGCTCATCTTATGATCAATTTTATTTCAATTCAGGAGAGGGTTTGTGTTTGGCCTTTGGAGTGCCTGTGCATCAGTGGGCAACATCATTGGCGCATTCCTTGCCTCCTCAGTTCTGCAGTATGGCTACGAGGTGGGTGGAACTGCCTGCAGTTTTCCTTTGGCATTGATTGGGTTGATTTATGACTTCTAGTATTGCAAATCATTGTTTCCCTGCTTGAGAACTTGGTTCTCAGGTCTCTGGAGGATCCATACTATCTCTGATGTTCAATTTCTGCATGAAACTATTGGATGTTTGTTGACTCAGAGTGAATTTCAGAAAGGTAGCCATGTTGATCTTTTTCAACTTAAAAGGGAAAAAAGGAGTAGGGGAGTTAAGAAATACTTTTAAATTAACTGAGTTATTTTAGCATGAGCTTTCTGAATTTCATTTCATTTTTTTATGTGTTGATAGAGTCAATATTAAAGCCACAGAAGTATTAGCAGTGACATAGTACTCCACTAAACCCCCCAACCTATCTAGAGCTTCCCTTGATAGCTGTCTGAAACTGCAGCTAGAGTTCTCCTCCACATTCATGGGTTTGATCTCTGTGAATTTGATTATTCACAAGGTGTGCTTGTGCCTTCCCCCCATTCTGTTCCTCCCATTCCCTTACCTTTTGCCTGGGGGTATGTGCCCGCCTTCTCCGTTCTCTGCACCTGGACAAAAGGCAAGGGAATGGGAGTGGGGAGCACCACGAGTGGAGAAAAAGGATGCTTGTGTGCCTCCCCCATTCCCTGCTTTACCCCCAGTCCTTTGTTTTTTGCCTGGGCATGGAGAACACATGCTGGGGCAAAAAGGAAGAGAATGTGAGGGAAGACATGTGCACCCCTCCCATTCCTTTGCTTTTGCCCAGGTGCAGAGAAGGAAGGCACGGCACCAGGGCAAAAAGCAAGGGAATGGGAGGGGAAGTGCAAGGGGAGTTATTTGTGTTTTTTCCACTTTTGAGAGGGTTCAGTGGTGCAAACTCTCATGAAAGTGGAGGGACCACTGTAGTCCAAAACTAGGCAACCAGAGCAGTGTTTCCATGAGTTAAAAGGACCATTACCTCTCTGTTTTTTGTTAGCTCCACTGATTACTGATTTGTTTCCAAGCTAATTTCATTATGCTTACTGTTAAAAGCAGTAAAGGTCTAAGCCGAGGATATTTGAGTCATTCCCTTCCTCATGTCCACTAGGATTTCAAGATTAAGAACTTTCTGATGATCCTGTTATTTTTTATGACTAAGTAAACTTTCTTTGATGGTTGCCCTGAAGCTTTGGAAACAATATGTCAGTTTTAGAAGTATGACTGTTTCAAATAGCCTGTTTCTGTTCCTATGTGTGTTTTAGACTGTTTTTTCATGACTAGTTTTTTATTAGTTATTTTATTGGCTCTTCGTTTTCATTTTTTCAGCTCTGTAAATTTTTATTGTTAAAATATTTTATCTGTGAATTGGGACAGACCTGAAAAGCTGGCTCAGCATAGCTTAAAATAAATAAATGGCAATAAACCCTCATTTATGGGGCGGGCGAGGGCAAGAATGTTTAGTGTGCTTAGTCGTCCTGTTATGTATGTTATATGATGCATGCTTATGCCCTTTTCAAGTACATCACTCACAATTGGGCTGTTCTTAATGGATTTGTCAGTCGTATATTGCCAGTGCAGAAGTACCTGCAGATGTCTAAAACAGTTTAAAAGGGAAGCACCAATTATGTAATTTGAAATGATGAAACCTAAGAGGAGTTGTTATTACATGCTTTCAATTCAACAGGTTGATCCTGTCATTGAGTTTTCTTGGGAAGATTTATTCAGAGTAGGCTTGCCAGTGCCTTTCTCTAAGGCTGAGAGAGTGTGACTGTGCCACAGATGAGCAGAGATTTGAACCCCAGTTTCCTGGAATCCTTGTCTAGCACTCAGACCAATGCCTTACACTGACTCCACAAAGGTGCAAAACTCTTTAAAACAGAAGCACATATTACTTAACTTGAGGAAATGTAAAATTTGTACAACGAAAATCTGTTTTTTGCTTTCTGTCTTTCAGTATGCTTTCTTGGTGACAGCATCAGTGCAGTTTGCTGGAGGAATCATTGTCTTCTTTGGCCTTGTGACTTCTCCCAGAGAAGTAGGTGAGTAGCTGTGATGTCCTGTACCTCAGTTGACTTCCCAGTTTTCAAAGCCAAATTTCCTGTATTGCCCCCAGGGCACAGTTAGTTTTGTCTTGGCACATCATTTAACTGTTTCTGAAAAAAATCCATGCCGGGCCATGGCATTCAGAGTCCACACAACAGAATATCCATTTGCTTATTCAAAATGGGTGGGTAAACAGGTCCCTCTGGGTGTTGTTGGGCCGCAGGCCTTGCCAGCATAGCCAATTGTCAGGAATGATGAAATTGCAATGCAAGAATACTTGCAAGGCCACAAGTTGCCCATCCCTGATTTAAAGCGCATGTCACTATTTTTTGAACAAGTTGAAGACAAGTAACAATGTGAAAGAAATAGCTCTAACTGGGGGGAAAAACCCCCCACTAAAACTTATGATTTTAAAGAAAATGCAGGGTAACAGAAGTCACGAAGATAAAACCTTAGGAATATAAGTTAAAACCTGCAATCAAAATTAACAAAATTCAGTAATGACCAAAGACTTTCATGGTATGAAGGTCTTTGCACTAAAGCAAAAGGCCTTCAGCAAATGTGAAATGGATCTCTCTGGGCTGGGGCCTGCAGAGTCTGGATGAAACTACTAAAAACGTCCTCTCTCTGATCTCTTCAGCCATGACTCTGGAAAAGAAAAGTTGCCTTTGTCAGTGATCTTGATATTCAGGCAGGCTTCTGTTGGGGAAGGTGGCCATTCTAGTATCCTGCTCCCAGCATGTTGTAATCAGCCATTTGAAATGCATGTGGCATCCGTTTGGAAATGAATGCCACTAATTCATCAACTCTGGATGAGGCAAGAAGGAGAAGGAAAGCAGGGCTACCAGCTAGTACCTGGCAGTAGCCATCCCTTTGGGCTATTACTGAGCGAGGCAGGGCCAGTCCATCCATGCTGCTGAGAAGCTGGCAACTGTGTTTGCCTTGGATGTGTTCCTATTGCAGATGGTCAGCTTATAAAATTTGTCACTCAAAGCCTGGTGCTTCAGCTTGCTTACCGACTGTCCTTAATTCTCTCTCCCTTTTCCTTTTGCTCTGAGTCTTTTGGATGGCAAGTTTACAGGGGCTATCTTATTGTTGATCTTTGTAGGCAGCACTGGGAACTTGTTTTCAGCTGAAGAACAGAGTAAAAGTACTTAGAATAAATAAAACAAGCAAGCACTTGACATTTAGTTCTAGTAAGTAACAGAGAGAGTCAGCATGGTGTAGTGGTTTGATAATACAAATTATAATGACCCTGGAGAACAGAGTTTAATTCCCTGCTCAGCCATGAAAACCCACTGGGTCACCTTGGGCTCATCACAGACTCTCAGCCCTAGAAAACCCCATGATAGGTTCACCTTAGGGTCACCATAAGTCAGAAACAATTTGAAGGCACACAACAACAACAAATAGCAACCTTTGACAACTTAGAGCTGTAGCCTTCAACCTTGGTCCTCTGGATATTTTGGACTTAAGAGGAGGCACCTTACAGTTGGTTCTAGTCAAGGAGATGGGTGCAGCCGTGCTATATTGTGTCTCTGATTTGGAATGGCTGCTAACAGAGACAGCTCTGGAAGGGAGGAATTGAACGAGAATTGGTTCCAGTACAGTCACTCTGTCTCTCTCTCACTTAGTCACTCTGATGTAGGCTGGTAGACTGGCTGTGGATGGAGACAAATGAATGTGGCAGTGTCTTCCCCAGAGTTCTTGTTCATGCCAATTATCTGCATGGGATGTGTGTACCTGAA
Organism: Iguana delicatissima; assembly: GCA_948472985.1. Lineage (NCBI taxonomy): Eukaryota > Metazoa > Chordata > Lepidosauria > Squamata > Iguanidae > Iguana > Iguana delicatissima. Next base: position 499,596 of record CAOKZL010000378.1, on the reverse strand, counting down.
AGGGAGAGAGAGACCTGAAGTCGTTACGGAGGAGCACTAGATTTGTAAAGACCTCGACAACTAGTTACATGGAGATCTTTTAGCTCAGACAGTTTTAGCAAGCCTACTCCGGGGGGGGGGGCTTCCTTTTAAGTCTTGGTAAGCTTCATTATTCTAGTTCTGGCCAGAGCCTAGAAAAAATTAATTGTTTGGCTGGCAGATGGCTGTTGGCTGGGTGTTTCTGGGACTTGTAGTTCAAAGAACTACCTTTTCCAAGCTCTAGCTTTGAGTACCAGCCAACCATGCAGATAGTGCTGTAGATCGTGCAGTTGGAAAAGTTCAGCCTCAGTTAAATAGGGGAATGCACTAATTTGTTGTGTCTTCCAACTAATGGCCAGACACTCAGAGCAGACAGAGCCGGCTCCAGGATCAGACAGTATACTTTGGAGAGCGCTAGAAGACCAGGGGTAGAAACTGGCGACTCTGCAGCACACCACCTAGAAGAGTTTCTAAGCCAAAGAGGAGGACCTGAGGTATGGGGAGAGTAAGCAAGCTAATCAGAAGGGAGGAAAAAAATTGACCCAGAGGAGCGAGTATTGGGAGAGGGGGATGTTTTTGTCCTTTGTTTTCAGTCTGCGGCTCTGTGTGTGTTCTCCTAGGCCTCCGAGATGTTGATGAAGAGGATGATGGTGGTACTGAAGAAGATGCCAGGGAGCCATTGATTCGGGGCGATGATGAGGAAAATGATGACGAGGATGACGATCCAAATTATTCCATTCAGGCCACTGATTTGAGTAGCAGCAGCATCAACAATGACCCCCACCCTGAAGCCATTGGATTTTTTCAGGCGTGTTGTCTACCTGGTGTTATATTGGTGAGCACTCCCAGTATTGTTACGAAATATTTTTACCCAGGATTGGAGAAGGTAGGATGTTTTGGACAACAGCTCCCATAATACTCCATGCTGCATAGTGGTGACTGGGAGCTATAGTACAAAAAGTCGCTCTTCCAAGCTCCATTTTTAGTTAAAGAAAGATGTATGACTTCAGTGTAAGGGTGGGCAGATTTCAGATTTATGTCCATGCTAATTTTGCTCTGTGAGGGTTCTCATCTTGAACCAAACCCCCTCTAGAAGTGCATTGTTCATGCATTGTCCCCCAAAATTGGAAGTGACAGAAATGCACTTCCTGCTTTGAAAGAACAGTGGAAAAATGCTGTTAAACTCTCAGACTACAGCAAGGCCCTTCACCTTTCTTTAAATACTTCTGGAGGCTTCTGGGAACTGTGTTTCTTGATTTTACAGCCAATTCTGGGGGGCCTCCAGCTGTGTGGGGAGGTCTGAGGGGACCTGCAGACTGCAGAATCCACTCTGTGGGCTACATGTGGCCTATAGACTGCATAATTCCCACCCATGCTACAGTGAGATTAACTAATTTTTCTCATTCTGGCAACTGCAATAACTTGAAGAAATTGCATCAGAATGGTAGGTTGGATGGTTTTGTTCAATGTTTCTCATTTTAATCCTCACAATAGTGAAGTAGACTTGGCTGAGAGATGCTGATGTTGTGTGAGTCACCTAGCAAGCCTCATAGTGGAACTAGGATTTAAACCCAGGCTTCTGTGATCGAAGACTGTTGTCCAGTCCCTTATACTGTACTGGCTCAGTTTTCAGGTTGCTTCTGTTCTAATAGCTTTCTGTTCTTGGGGTGGGGTGTCTGTTTCAGTATTCCTTCGCCTACGCTTGCTTGAAGCTAGTGAACTACTCCTTCTTCTTCTGGCTGCCCTTCTACCTCAGCAGCAAATTTAAATGGAAGGAGGCAGAAGCTGATCAGCTCTCAATTTGGTATGATGTCGGAGGGATTATAGGTATGAATGTGAAGCAAAATGTTTCTCCCCTCCCAGTGTTTTGCAGTGTGTGACAAAATCAGAACTAGATGTAGCACAGCAGGATTTCTTACTCTAAACTGAACTGACCTCAAGTTTTTTTCATGGGCAGACAACCTGATGCCCTCCAGACATTTTGGACTACAGCTTCCCTGACCCCAGCAAGTGTAGCAGTGGTCAGGGCTCATGAAAGCTGTAGTCCACAAATACCTGGGGGGAGCACATAGGATGGTGTAGAATGTCTTGCATTTCCACTTGTTTGTTGTGTGCTTTCAGTAGCCAGGGTATATTTTTTCAAGGATCAAAAGCAAGGATGGAGTAGGGAAACAGTGGTGTGACTTCATGTAGAGCAGAGGTGGGCAACTGCGGCTTTCCAACTCCTAGAGTTCCTTACTATTGGCTCTGGTGGCTAGGGCTGATACAGCTTGCAATCCAAAAACATCTGGGGGGTCACATTTGCACACTTCAGTATACGTGTGGACTGGAAACCATGAGAAGAGCTAAGAAACTGTACAGACTAGAATTGAGGTAGTTGTGCTTTTAAATCATAAAATCTGAGTTTTTGTTTTGCGGCACTGGTGATCGTTTTACACAGCAGTCTGTAATTAGAGTGTAGTTTAACATTGCTAAGACACAATAATGTGTATTATGCTTTCCTAACCAGAAGGCCCTGCCTTGCTTTTCCTACTACAGGTGGCACCATCCAAGGTTTAATTTCTGACATGCTGCAGAAGAGAGCACCAGTGTTAGCCTGCAGCCTGGTCTTAGCTGTTGCGTGTCTTTTTGGATACAGCCGTGAGTACTTTTCTGTCCGGTGCCTAAGCTGAATAGGATAGATTCAGGTTTAACCTATAGACCCATGTAGCTATGATGAAGGAGATTGTAAAGTATGCTACAATCATGCTCTGAATTTAATGAGACCAGAGTTTGGGGGCTGTGTTGGTTCAGATAAACAATATTTATTTTTGTAAAGTCGAAGGCTTTCATGGCTGGAATCCGTAGATTGTTGTGGGTTTTCTGGGCTTTCAGGCCATGTTCTGTTAGTATTTTCTCCTGACGTTTTGCCTGCATCTGTGGCTGCCATCTTCAGAGGATCTGGTGGCAGATCCTCTGAAGATGCCATCCACAGATGCAGGCGAAATGTCAGGAGAAAATACTAATAGAACACAACCTCAAAGCCCAGAAAACCCACAACAACCTATAATATTTATTTTTATTTATTTATTTCATTATATTTCTAAGCCACCTTTCTTCCAAAATTGGGACCCAAGGTAGCTATCAAATAAAGCTGCTGGATGATCAGCCCCAGCAGGGATCCATCATCATCTGCTCTGGCATCCCGTTTGTCCCAGTGGCTGCCCAAACGCTTCTGGGGGCTGACACACAAGGGGTGTTGTGTTTCAGGCTGTTTCTTGGAATGAACAAGAAGAAGGACAGGTAGTGTGGTCTGTTTTGGTGACAGACTGTTTCCTTTAGGGAGCATGCCCGTGGTGGGGTTCTGTGTGCCCACTTGTACTTCCCTGTTCTTTGTGCCAGACCCATCTTTTATAAAGAATGGGTGCACTGGGTAAGTTGCTAAGTCATCTCCCCCATTGTCTCTCACTGATGAGGGACTCTGACTTGCTCTGTGTGAATATGGCTGTGGGAGGATGAGCATTGTAGCCTATCATCTCTGGAGAAGCATAGGTTGCTGCTAAAGTTCTAATGCTATCCTGGTCCTAAGAGTAGGGAGGCAAGCTGTATAGTAGGCATGGGCAGCTGTTGAGGGTTAGGGCCCCACAGGGGACATGGCAGGGCTTCATCCCTCTCCAAACACCCCTGAAAATTATTTTTTTAATTTTTTTTTTTGCCCCAGGCCTTTTTTACCAACAGAAAATGACCCTAATGAAAAATTCTGAGTCAGTTCCTGTCGGGAAAAGGCCTGTTCTGGGCCTAAAATGGCAGGGTGGGATGGAGGTTAAACGTGTGGAAAAAATTGCCCCCTTTTGAGGCATTCACATGATTTTTTTTAAAAAAAATCTCCCAAAGTTGAGAAACCCTTAGAGCCACAAAAATGGCCTGGGAAGTGTATATAAACAGTGGGTGCACTTTCCTCATCCCTACTGTGTAGGATGTCTTTTATTGCTTGGGCTTCCTTTGCCACAGAATTGTGCCATGCAGAACTTGAAAGTTTAGGAGAGTGCAGTTCTTCCTCTTGAAGAGATTTGTGTAACGTAATGCTCCTATGTTCTTTTCATGGGAGAAAGATTTGTTTTCCTATTCTGAACAGGCCACCCTTAGGACAGCTGATTTTGTCAGATTTGGGTGGCTAAGCAGGGGTTGGATGTGAATAATTCTCAGTGATAGACCCTCAGGGAGTACTAGAGATCTCCAGAAAGGGCTAGGAAAGAATTGTGCCTCAGACCTTGGAAAGCCATTGCTGTCTATTGGATTATCCATGGCTAAATGGACAAATGGTCTGACTTTGTATAAGCATCCTCCACTGTTTTGTGAATGTTTCTTTTGGGAATGTCACTATGTCACTATATGAGCATGAGACGAGACACATTTCAAATTAGAAGCCAGCTAGACTTTAGTGAAGAAAACAGTATTGCTTCTCATCGTTTTGTTGGAGCTGGTACTGGAAAGTGTTACACTCAAATCTTTAGAATTTCAGAAAATCAAAATGGTTCCAGAATTATTCCAAGGGTTCGAAAGAAGCTTAAACAGACTTAAATGCCCCTGCAGTCTCTCCCATTCCCTTTTCTCAGTGTGGTACTAATTTTTGTTTGTTTATTACATAGTAGTTTTTATTTTTTCCAGCTTAATCCCACTTTTCCTGGGAAGATCTGAGGACAGCATACATGGGTGACCTTTCTTTTCACAATAACCGAAAGATTTTTTTTAAGCAAGATTGATAGTGACTGTTTCAATGAAATGTGCTTCATATTGGTGTGGGGATTTCAGCGTTTGTCTCTGTGGCCTTAGTCGGGTCTGTCTGTGGCAAAGAGGAATTATGAACACAATGTGTTTTCTTCTTTTTTGAAAATCTTTACAGATTCACCAGACAGCAAACCTATCAATGCATTTCTCATGGCACTTACAGGTAACCATTTAATGACATTTGTTTCTCATCTTGAGTGTGTTATTTTTTTAATGGCAGGGCAGAATAAATATCTAATAAATAAATAGGTCTGTGGTATCATTTTAGTGGGGCAGAATATATGAGGAAGGCTTAGTTTCATTGGTATGAGAACAAAGAGGGCATCTTTTGATGCTTCTTGTGTGTTGCAAGGACTTTCTGGCTGTGGAGAAAAAGAGATTCTTTTCTCCCTTCCTGCATGGTAGGCAAGAGCACAATGCCAGCCTTCCATTTAAACACTCTCTGTGTGTGTTTACATACCTACCAGTGAAGTAGACACATGGCACTTACAAATGTACAGAATAAATCTATTCCTCCTCAGTGTGCTACAAGCCTGCTGGACATGTGACGGAGCCAGATCACAGACATGAATTTTCTGTCTTCTTAAAGATAGTACTTTTCAATCTGTCTGGGCAGCTTGTGTTCTAGCAGATGATGTTGGATTGCCACTCCCTTCAGCTTCTGGCAGCAAAGCCAGGATTACAAGCCATGAGCTGACTGCCCTTAAGAAAAAAAAAAGTCATTTCAGTTCAGTCTGCACCTGCATCTAGTGTCTGTTTGCTTGAGTGAACCAGAATTTGTAGGGGAGGTGGCAACAAACATACTATCTTGTCTCCAAAACTGGGCTTGGAAAAGTAGCGTTTTGGAGTATAGCTCCCAGAACCAGCATGGGTATTGGCCTTTTCTGGGGGTTTCTGGGAGATTTATTTTCTGAACTCTGCTCAGAAATAGCACCCATTGTTTACAGAGCTCTCATGTACTTCTGCCTTCTCTGTTTCTCATCCTTAGGGTGTTTCATTGGCGGCCCTTCCAACATGATCAGCTCTGCCATTTCTGCTGATTTGGGGCGCCAGGAGATGGTGAAGGGAAACAGTGAAGCTCTGGCAACAGTGACAGGGATTGTGGATGGCACCGGGAGTATTGGAGCAGCCATGGGCCAGGTGAGAGAGGTCCAGAGCGACTCAAGAATTATTTCTTACATTTTTACCTGATTATAGATGTCAAAAGAGTCTGATTTTTTTTTTTTTAAAAAAGGGTTAAATACGTTGCCCAAGTGGTTCAGATTTAGCAGAAATGACACTCTTCTTTCAGGAGCATTAGTAGAATTTCACCAAAGGAATCTCTTGATGATAATTTTGGATATTATGGAGTGGAGGTGAAGCAAGAAAGAACAATCAAATTGATTGGGAGCCAGGAACCATCTCTTTATCAGGAGAGGTTTACACTGTCTGGAGCTTTTTAATTTAGTAGAAAGAAGGGTTAAAGAGGAGAGGATAAGAGGACTATAAATTGTTTCTTTTATTGTGCAACACTAAAACCTGGGATTGCTCAGTGATGCTGGATAGTGGGAAATCAAGGTCAGGAAAAAAGCAGAGCTTCTTCCTACATTGCATGGTCCCTTGTAGTTAAACTGGGATTCACTAGGAATGTGACAATGGCTTACCAACTTTGATATTTTATAAAGGAGTTAGATGAGTCATTGTCATGATGGCTATATGCTACCTTGATGATTAGAGAAGCATTTCTCTAAATTCCCAGGTGCCAGGGATCATCAATGGGAGAGGCCTATGCCCTCATGTCCTGCTCATGGAATTCCATAGGTCATTGTAGGAACCAGGATGCTGAAACAAACAGGCCTTTGGTCAGAGCTGGCCAAACATCTCTTCAGTTTTTACACATTTGCTTCAGTTCTGAATAAAACTGTCTTGAAATTAGTTGCTTCTAAACTTCTTCTGAAAGCCTCCTTTTAAAAATTCAACTGTTTCCATGAACCCTGCCTCCCAACTCTGTTTCACATGAAGTGGAAAATAAAGAAGCCCCTAGTCGTAACCATCTAGATTCCTGTTATGGTAATCTATGTATACAAAAAAAAGTTTGCACAGTTTCCCGAAGGCTTAGCCTAGATTTGCTTGTATGTTAGAGCTTTGAAACGTTACTGTTTGGGGCTACAACTTACAGCCTCCCCTAGCCACCTTGGCTGCTGGTCATGCTGGCTGGTGCCTTCTGGATGTTGTAGTCCAAAAAGTAATGTTTGCATGTGCTGATATGTAAGGTGACCTGCCAGATAGCTTCTTCTTCATGACCATTTGATTCTGGCTCATCCAGAACAGGTAGCAAGAGATGGCACAGACTGCTGTCATCTTTTACTAGCATCCCAGTGTGTTTCTCTAACCAAACATTCAGATGGTAAAGCTGAATCATGTAAGGAAAAGAAGCATGAAGGTGGCAGAAGCAATGATCATCCTGTTCTGTATTTGCTGGTCTGCTGGATGGAGAGAAGGGGTGCTTCTCTCTAGCCTACCTAGCACAGCAATACAGTGGGTTGCCAGAGCAAAGGCCAAGCATGCCATCCCTGCTCTGTGAGCCAGCAAAGCACTTCCTCCACATTCAGTATGAAGTCCAGCAGGTTGCCAGGGGCAAGGCAGAGGATACCCTACTTCTCTTCTGTCAGTTTGCTCACGCACCCAAGTAAAATTCCCAGTTGCCTGTTGTGGTCAAATGAAAAAATAATCCTGATTTCTGTTTTTATTTTGATGTTGCATGATACAGGTTGAGCCTCCCTTATCTGAAATGCTTGTGACCAAAAGTGTTCTGTAGTTCAGATATTTTTCAGATTTTGGAATACGATATGTTTATGGAATAGATTCATATCTCATTTATTTGGTGCTTGTGTTGTGTATGAGATGCAAGGCTGCAGAGAGACTGTGGATCTGTGAAATGGCAGGAAGCCAAGTGTAGTGCTTGGCATGCCTCCTGTTGTTTCACAGATCCTCAATTTCTTTTTAATGCCAGCTGCTCATTCTCACCTTTGAGGTGGTGGCTGCAGTACTCCTGCTTGTTCATCTCTCAAGTTCAGTCTTTCTCTTTTTGCTGCCAGCTGCCCACTTCTGCCTTCGAAGTGGCTGCTGTGGCACTCCTCGGATGTAAGAGACAAGCGAGCAGGAGTTGCACAGCTGCTGCCTCAAAGCCAGAACTGAGCAGCTACTGGCAAATAGAGACTGAGGATTTGAGAGACAAGTGAGTATGAGTGCTGCAGCTGCCACCTCAAAGCGGCAAACATTTTTGGTTTTTTGGAGGTTTTTGGATTTCCGGATAAGAGAGGCTCAACCTGTAGTAATATCAGCTGGCAGCCATAAGTTTTGGTCACGTGTCTATTCTCTGAAAGGTAGTTTTGCAATGAATGACTTGGTCTTGCCAACCACTTTGATGTGGAAGAATCAGCTTCCTGCCTGCAGAATCCAAATGGACTAATGAAGAAGTGGAAAGTACTCTATATTTCCCTTGCCAGGTTGTGTTTGTAGTCTGTGGAAAAGTTCATGAAAAGGGCTGTCAAAGAAGTAACAGTGTGTTCTGCTTGCAGTAGTTCATTTTATGAGTGAAAAGCAGCACAGTGATCTTTTCCCCTGTTACAATACCCAGAATCTCCCAGCCAGCATAGCCAGCAGTGATGAAATTGCCAGGAGTTGTAGTTAAAAAAAGCCATTTCTCAAAGCTTTGAAAAGTAGGCAGGTAAAAATGTTTGCAGGTCAGTAACTCAGCTTGGTGGTTGGCACCAAATTTACACAATGATAGTACACATCTAATTCTTTCTGTGTGTAGTGCTGACTGATTGGTCTGTGAAGTTGGCTTATCTTTTTTTTAAAATAATATTTATTGCAAGATTAATGAAAAGATTAAAAAACATACAACACAGACACAAACATTCAGTATATAGAACAAAAACCAAACAAAACAAAGGGTAACATAATACAAAGTACAAAAAACAATAGGTAAGATCAGCGAGGGAAAAAAAGAGAAAAAAGTTACGGTACGCTAAATTAACTAGGCTACAGAACCACAGTGTAACATTACAAACAATGTGACTTCCTACTCAGCCACTGTAGGGTGATTGCCTAATACCTTTCTTATCCTGATATATGAGTACCTTAAATATATTCTTTACCACAAAATTCAAAATTTAGTTTATAAGTCATTAAATTATGTAAAAAAGTGTGAGCCTTACTTGTCAAAGCCTGCTATTGATAGTTTACCCGATCTCGTTTCTCAGAGGGGAGTTAGAATTTTCTGTTCTTGTTTAAAATATCAATTAGATTTATTATCTAACAACAGTGTTAATTTGTCTGTCTCTGCTAAATCATATAATTTAAATATCTGGTTGTCCATTACCAGAATATGTGGATCTAAAGCTGGCTTCTCTGTGAGCCTTCAGAATGAGGAGTGAGACTCAAGAAGCCCTTGGAGTTCAGTGCAGTCCTTGGGATCTGTAATGACCTCCTAAAGTCACAGCTTTCCCCACCCAAATAGTCCAAAGAACTCAGTTTTTTCCCACCCACCCCCCAGCAGCTTAAATACTCTATTTTGAGAGGTCCCCATCTTGATCTAGCCAAATCGTCCCCAACTCAAAAGACATACAGGATGCAGCTTTACGTTCAGTTGCATAAAATGGTGGACCAGACAGGCTGCTGTAGTCCTTGGGAGCTGCAGCAACATGGAAGGGGGGGGGCTGCAGGAGCTGCAGGAGCTGAAGATCAAGTGGTGCAGCCCCCCCATGCTCCACCCTTGTTCCTAACTGATGTAGGAACTAGACTGTCCAGCAGTCTACTTAGATGTTTTCAAGGCAAAGTGCAACAGATTTTGATGAGTGTAAGTGAAAGAGATTATGTGACTGACTTTGGGGAAATGTGATGGGTGGAAGAGCATGATTAACATTCTAGAAAAGTAACCAGGTTCCTTTTCTAAGTAACCAGGTTCCATAATGGAGCAGCAGGAATCCTGCTGGGGCCACAGTTTACACCTTCAGGCATTTTTGGAAGGTTTTGATTTGGCCCCAGGGAGTGTTCCAGCCGCCTTATTGGCAGGGCTGATTCATGTGCATTTGGTGCAGGGGGGTGTAGAAATTCTCTGTTGTCTGTTCACTCTCTGTTTTTGCCCTAAGAAGTGATTCCTTTGTCTTGAGTATCAAGGCAGTACAATGATTCTCAGAACTGGAAGGGTGACTGTTGTCTGACTGTTACAATGGCAAGCATTCAGAGCATTGTGTCCAGTCCTTTCACCTTGCTTGTTTTTCAATTTTTGAACTTCACTCATTCCCACAAAAAGATGGGTTTTGAATTTGACTAATTGTATCCTTCATTTCCCTCTGTATGTGAGCTTGTCATTAGATGTGACAGTGTATCTCTCTCACAACCAGCTGAGATTGTGTACGCTGAGGCTGTCTTTCCTATCAGGCAGCAAGCAGCAGGAGTATGTTGGGCACCTCAGAAAAAAGTAAGAAAGTTCACTGCTTTATATAGGACCTGACTCCCTTCTTGTGGTCTGGCTTGACTGTGCCCCAGACACAATGGCAACATAAAAAGTGTAGTTTGGGCCTAAATCCTGACGTAAGCATTCAGTTTAATTCATAAGAGAATTCTGAAGCAATAGTGGTTTGTTTTTTGAATTGTGCTATTGCCGCACAGTGGTGCAGTGGTACGTATTGACATTTAGGCAGTGATCATGGTAGTACCTATATCAATACCCCCAAGGAATATCCAGAAATACTGGAAGCTTTGTGGGTTAATGTCAACAACTTAGTTCTAGAAGCATTCCTTTCTGTCAGGAACAGGTCTTTTGTGAAAATAGTGGGCCTTAATTACCTTTTCAAAATCAAAATCAGTATTAACATGGTTGTTTTCTTTAAGCCTGTGACTGTTTTGGGGGTTAGATACAGTGCAGCTAAGTATTTTTGTTAAGGCTGAATAGACTGCTACATGTCTATATTGTTTTAGTTCTTGAGTATTAATGTTCTGTATTGAAAAATGCAACTCCAGTTGCTAATTTCAGCTAAAGTAAATCCATTGAGTTAGTCACTGACTATTAAGTGAGCATTTAAATAAATCATATTGATTCAGTAAGCCCACACTAGTTGCAACTAGCAACTGGATTCAGTCAAAAGTCTCCAAAATGGTTCATAATGGTTGTATGAATTCTGATTTTTTTTTAACCTTAAATGTGACTGCATTTTATTTAAATGTATCTTGTCATGCAGTACTGACAAGTTTCTTTGGTTTTTAATTAGGGAAAAACTCAGGGTGGGGAGGTAGTTCAGAGGTAGAATAAATGGCTCATAGACCAACAGCCCGTGATTCAGATATCTAGGGAAAGTATTGCATGCAGATTATGGGAACAGACCCCTCACATGCAACAGTGAAGAGAAGGCAGACACTGTTGGACTTAGAATGTAGTGGGAATTTTGTGGCCCTTGAGATCATATAGGACTGCAGCTTTCAGTGTTCTGTACCATTGGCTGTGCTGGTAGGCTGCTGGGAGCTACAGTCCAACAGCAGCTGGAGGGCTGAAAAATTCTTATCCCCGACTTTGACATACCAGCGATCTTAACTGTGAAAGCCCCAAGCAGCTTGAAACCTGGCACTTTAACATGCTGTCTGTTTGCCACCTGATGGCCTGCTTTTTAGGTTTGGTGGGTGGAAGTAGTAAGGACTCCTTTCTTGTAATCCCAGTTCTCTAAATTGCCCTCTCCAGAGAGGTTGATGTGGTCCTGCTTCTAGTCCATGGGGAACATTTGGCCTTTTATGGGGTTTTTGAGGTTTATGATAAATAAATTATTTGTTCTGTTCATTGCTTTAGTTATTATCATTTTTTAAAGTCAGCTTTCATGATTTCAGAGCAGTGCCTCCTTCACTATCCAGGGTTTCAGCTTTCAGTTTAATACAGACCACAATTAACACCTTGACTGAAATGATAAGTCCTAGATTGAATCAGATTTTCAGGGCTCATCACCTCAGAATTTCTTGCATTTTCTGACTTAAAAAAATGTCCTGAGTTTTCTTGCTTTCCTTTCCCCTCCTCGCTCCTTATTCCTTTTAGGAGTACTTTGATTGTAAACCTGCACCAGAGACTGTCTTGTTTTAAGTCTCAGTACAATACCTGGCATCATTTAGGCATACTGTATGAATGCCATGGTTAGCCAAGCCTTCAGGGGCTGTGTTGTAGTTTGTAAGCTGCTGAAGCCAGGGGTGGCTACATGAGAGGAGGAATTTAAACCAGGCTTTGTTTCAATCAGAAAAAAGTGAGCTGAATGTGACAGACAGAAGGAAGAAGAGAAATTGCATCTCTTAGTGGCCTAGAATCTCACTGTCTTTTTTTCTCCTCTTCTCTTTTAGTACCTGGTCTCTTTGATCCAGGAGAACTTGGGATGGATGTGGGATTTCTATTTCTTCATCCTGATGGTAAGGACCCTAAGATTTATTTTTTTTTCGCTTGAGACTATGCAAAAAGAACTAGTTCTTGTTGAGAATTTGATGAGAAGTGTCACTAGTTTAGAAGTGTATTTTCCCTATAATTCCCTATAATTTCCCTATAATTCCCTATAATACAGGTTACCCTTCTATTTCCTCTTAAATCCACATGTTAATGTGGATTTAAATCCACATGTTAGCTAATTCCTGGTGACAAGGGTCTAACCCTCATCCCTGGCAAGCGCAGCTCACCTCCCCTCCAGGTCTCAATCTCTCTCTGTCTCTCCAAAGTGAACTGTTAAGTACAGACTTTTCCTTAGAGTGGTCCCACCCAATGGGCCAACCCAACAACTCATAGGGATTACATTAGCAATTTTATATGTTCATAGCCCTTCCCACCCATCCTGCTGTGATCCTGATGTCAGCACTGCTATGTAGGCAGGCAGTATTATCCCCATATTATAGATGGAGGTTGAGGCTAAGAGAGCTTGGCTTATGTCACCTAAGTTCAATCCTGTGTATGTCTCTTCAGGTGGTAGCTCCCTTTCACGCAGTGGGGCTTAGTTCCAGATGGGTGTGTAAAGGACTGCAGCCCTACTGAGTTAGCAGCAGAGGTCAGCGTCAAAGCAAGGATTTCCCGATTCATAGCTCAGTTTTATAACTATTATGCTACTTGTGGCTGCCTAGTATCCAGTTTCTTTCCTCTAGTTAACCTTCTGCTGGCTTTTTTCTGGGAAGAGACAGTGTAATGAGCTTGCCCCTCTTGTCTTTTATCCCAAAGCCTTTGCTGCTCCATAAGAAACCCATCAGGGAGATGCAAATTTCTATCTTCCTGTTAAGGCAGATGGCCTGAGATGCAGCTGAAATAATACAGTTGAAAGAAGGTGTAGAGAGGGAGAGGCAGAGGAAGAGTGGGCAGAGAAGTGGATGTCACCTTTAACCATATTCTAAGAGCTTAGGCAACCACATTTTTGAGAATTTTCTGCCTAAACATGAAGTCTGCCAGCCTTGAGTGATGGACAGGAGCCCTAGGAGCCAATTCTTGCATTTAATTTTTGGCACTTTGCAGCTCTCATATAGGGATTGGGTCTCCTCAGTTTCACAGGAGGAGTCATTTGTGTGAGTGAGCCCAAGGTGACAAAAATGGCAGCTTATACCGTTGAAATAACCCTCTCCACTTTCAAATAAGAGTAGCTGGTCTGTTTTTCACACAAGACCGGTTGTTCCACACTGAACCAGCCTTGTGTGAAAAGTGAGGTGGGACCTTTTTTGTGTTTGAACTGTTTCCTGCCTGACAGTGATGTGAGAAGTTCTCCCTCAAAGAATTGCTCAGCTGGAAACCTCAGCCACTGCTTGCCAATGTTTGCCACAGCTAGGGACTGTATTTTCAGGGCTATGCCACATATTGAGAATGCAGTCCTAAACACACTTAATGAAGGAGTGTGCCGTGTTGCATATAAATGGACTGACTTCTGAGTAAATGCATCTAAAATTGTGCTGTGAAATGTCTTTTTTCTGCCAGGGAAATAATCTGTCAGGACTATGTTCTAGTAGTAGGTGGAGCCAGTGGCAAATGTCAAGGTGCTTACTGTTTTTCTTGCTGTTTCTGCTACTGTTCCCCCCCCCCTTGCTGAACTCTTTTCTCTCTCCCCTTTCTGTTTCTTTCCCTCCACACCTAACTGGTGGGAGCCTGAACTGATCACTTGCAGAGGGCTTTTGAAATTAAACTGGGCCACAGGCTGCCTGTTCTTGCTTTAGGAGTCTACAGTGTGAAATACACATGTGACATTTGCCTTCATCACGCAGGGAGAACAGTGATGTACAACAAGAGAGGGAAAAGAAACTGAGTTTCTGCATGTCTGGAAAAGAAAACTGGTCCTAGTAGCAATAGGTGCTCTGGGAGCAATTGCCGATGGACTGACAAACCATTACTGCTGTTGTTGTTTAGCTGTGTGTAGCACGTGAAATGAGCCTTAGAAGTAACACCATCGTGGCACAAGACTTGCCTTAACATCCTTCATCTCCTTTCTTTTCACAGATCATTTTAACAGTGCTATTCATCACACCTTTAATTGTGAAGGAAGTCAGTATGCTCCTGGAGTCGAGGCGCTTGCGCAGGTTGACTAGCTGACCACTCTCTCTCTCTCTCACCCCCTTCTCTTTGGACCATTAAATGGGACTCCTCAAGGAAGATCACTGAGGGGAGATGCATTTTGGTGCTTCACCTTTACGTCCTTATTTGTATATCCACTAAGGTTGGAGGCAGGATTAAACGTGTGCTGCCGAGACGTTGGTGTCTGAATCCCATCTGAAGATATACTACAGCCTTCTATGACATGAACTTCCTGAATGTGGAGGAAAGAGGCCCTTCCTTCCTTCTTTTGATTTTTGCCTTCTCAAGGCCAGCTGGTGCACTCGTGGTGATCAAGTCTTCCAGCCCAGGCTGCAGTTTCTTGGACTTCAGCCAGGAGATCTCATCTTGAAACACTCCCCTGCAAAAGAAATCCAAAAGAAAAGGAGCATGTCCAAGGAAAGAGTTTGGGATTTCTTCTTACTGTCTTTTACAAAGTAAATGCTATCCATGGGGTCCTGGGGTGGGATGCTAGCAATTCAGATGTGCAATTGCTACCTACAGCAGAATTGTCCAGGGAGAACGTGACCACTTGTTGCTGATGACTTCCTTTACGCTATCCCTTTTATATTCTTTGTACCTGCTTGGATCTTTATGCTATATCTGGATACCTGACAGTTGCCAGATAGAGAAAACTGACAGTCCACTTTGCGACACCTGTTAGCAAAGAGGAGGAAAGACTTTGAGTCATTTAGTACCAAAACATTTCAGATTGGCTTCAGGTCAGTCAAATTTTTACAGACTGATTGTGCCAAAGGCTTGCTTTTCTGGTTGCTTACCTGGCTCTGTATTTACACAATACACAGCAGGAAATGGTGGAAGCAAGCCAGATCCTTTGTACACTCATATAGAAAGAATGGCTGTATTAGAGCTTTTTTATTTGGTTTCTAAATATTTGACCTGTCTGGATATTGTTGCCATGTTAATTTAACTTTCCCATGTCCAGCAGTGCAATTGCATTCCATACTTGATTTATTCTTCTCTTAATTGCCTAATGTGTGAGAAAATGAGGCTGCATCTGTGACATGTGGAGCTAGCATTTTTCAGCTGGAAAGCTGGCAATCAGTTTTTACCAGAGTCCTTAAGATAAAGGTTAAACACTTGTGTTACGGTTTTAAATGGGTTTTAGGAGCAGATTGGGAAGTAAGGTTATTATTTGTGATCATCTCTGTTTGATCAACTGTGATAGCTCACTGTCTAATTTTTGGTGACTTCTCAGATGGCTAGGGACTTCCAAATTTGTTGTCAGGAAGTCATCCAAGTCTCATCTTTTCTTCCAGCTTTTTCTTGATCTGTAACATGTAGTCCATGTCCTGGTCCCACTGAAATCGGAGTAGGGAAGTGATCAGTTGGATGATGATGAGATGGGAAGTAAGTTGTGACTAGAAGATTTTAAGGAAGAGGAGAACTTCACTGTGGAGTTGCTGTTTTTGCTTAATGACTAGCTTAGACCTATTGGTTCAGCACATGGAGTAACAATCCATTGGCCTAAATTGGATGGCATCTGTCTTCAAATCTGGCATCCTGTGGTTAGTGGGCATACCTTTTCTTCTTGGCCACTTAACATGATCTATTTCAGATATTGTGGACATTTGGACAAAGTGTACATTCTCCTCACATCTCTCACACACTCTCTCTCTCTCTCTCTCTCTCTCTCTCTCTCTCTCTCACACACACACACACACACACACACACACACACACACAGGGTCTGTCAAGCAGTCAGTTTCAGTGTTTGGAATAGTTACTTTGTGGATTACATCTTTCAGAATTGTCTAGTCAGCATGGCCACTGGTCACACTGGCTGTGAGATTCTGAATTGAAGTCCAAAATCACTTTTCTAATAGCTAGTCAGTTCTCAGATTGGGGTGTGGGGTGTGAATATCAGCTGTGCTGGTGTGTCCATGTTTTATGGAGTTTTAGACACACACTATTCATTATTCCCCTATGTGGCATTTAGTATGAATTAAAGCAAACATATGCCATTACTTTCTGCGTGTATGGGAGAGAGATGTTGCTACCTTGCCTCTTCTTGAGTTAAGCACACAGAATTTGGTCTTGGACCATGCATTGCAGGGTGTAGATGTTTATGTCTCTTGGACCTTGAAATACAACACTAATCTCTTAGGGTCTCCAAGGTGGCTTTCAAATCCCTAGCCCCCTTCCAAAAACTGTAGATTGTACTTGTTGACTTGGATGTCTTCTTGTCAATGAATTTTCAGCCAGATCTGTTCGTATAGCTGAGAAATGAAGAGACAAAAACAATTAATAAGCTGTGAATTTGAAATTGAAGGTAAGCTGTTCTTTTTTCCCCCACAAACCTGCCTTTATAAATGCTTAACATACAGTGATAGCTTTTTGAAAATTTTTATTTATGGATGTAAATGTTTAATCATGTTAAGGCTGCTGTGACTGAAGTGTTCTTGATACCTCAAGGGCCTTTTACTAAATTATGTTGCTCTCTTCCTGCAGAGTTGTTCAGCTCTGCTCTTCTTTCTGTTTGTGACTGCTTAATTTCTAGGTGTCCTTTTTTTTTTAATTGTTTTTTCACCTCATCCTGTTTAATCTCTTTTGGAAGGGGTTATTTCCTCTTGAGTTTTGTTTGGGAATCCAATTCACTTGCAGTCCAGATCTGTAGATCTCATTGTCTTTTACTACTTGCCTTTTCCCACTTGGTTGAAACTATGACTATGAATCGACTATGAAGCTCTTTACCCTTACAGTTTTCTTTTATCACTGAATACATTTCTTAGAAGACACTTAAATGGTCTGATTTCATCATGGAAGCAATATGCTTTGAATTCTAGTCCTGTCCTAAATAATTACCCTTTCCCCAATTTTAGGATGTGTGCACACGATCATTTTCTGTCTTTGTTACTGTTGATTGGGAAGACCCACAAAGAACTGGGTCTTTCAAGTGGGCCCGATACATATTCAGTCCCCTGATGTCTGCACAGTGTGCTTATGCTTTGGTATCAGTGTTTGAGACACCATGGATTCCTTGGGTGACCTGGGAGATATTCCAAAGCAGCCCTCTCCAACCTGGCAGTCCATCCAATGTATTGATTACAACTTGTATCGTCCTCAGCCAACATGATGGTCATTGATCGTCATTGCTACCAAAGACATCAGGAAGGCATCAGTTGGGAAAAACTGTGACAGCAGTGGTTTTTACAGTTTGGTTGGATTGGAAAGTGTTTAGTTCTAGGGCAGAGAATGTTGTCTGCCTGTTTTCATCCCAGGCTAGCTGTAAGCATTAATATGTGTCATTTACCCCAGTGCTGGATTTGACTGCTTGCAGAGTTTTCCTTTCAAAGGCTGGTGCAAACAGCCCTACAGGATGGTTCTGACCACCATTTAGACACTCCTCTGGCCCTACACACATACCCCGCCCCCAATTTAGGTCCTTCTGCCTATCTGTCTAGGTTGGGCAAATGTCAAATTGGGTTGACCTCAATAAATTATTTTTTTTTCAAATTGTACAATTCTGTAGATTTTTCCTTCTTTTTTGATGTTTAGATTACACTGAATAATGCCATTCTCCCCATTCAAATGTCATTGTGGGGGCAACATGTGATGAAGATCTTAAAGTGCAGTATTTTGGAATTGAAAAAAAATGATGGAGCTCTTGGTGAAATGGTTTGAGTTTGACTAGGTCTTCAGGAGATGAGGATTTGAATTCCTGCTTGGTCAGGGACTCCCACTGGGAGACCTTAGACAAGTCACACTCTGTCAGTCTTAGGAGATGGCAGTGGCAAGCCACCTCCAAATGAGTCTTGCCAAGAAAACCCTGTAAGAAGATCAGCATAACTTGAAGTTGACTGGAAGGCATGTAACAACAGTGAAAATGACCAGTTTCTCTATACAGGCATTTGTTTAGTATCGTGGGGGATGATAGTAATTCAACCTCAGTCAAAGTGCAATTGATATGAAATAATCCTTGTCATATTTGCATTGCAACTCTGTGTGCGTAGGCCCAGGCACCTGGTTTCCTGATGAATGGCGTTTGAGGTCTGGAATGCTTGGCTTTGTGGGAAGGCCTCTGCAAAAATGGGTTTGGTATGCAACCAGCTATGCTGGTTAAAGTACTCTGAGAACTGTGGTCCAAAAAAGTAACTTTTTCCGTACTCTGCTTTCTGGTGGTGGTAACCAATTCAAAGGTACTTTTTCCAGCTGAATAGATCTTTGTGGGAAAATCTCTTGCATCACTGTCAGACGGGAAACAGTGCAAACATAAAAATAGTATCAGCCCGGTTTCACAGTGTCCATGCCAGTTGAGGGATTCTTAGGGTTGTAGTTTTAAAAAGTAACTTTTCCAAGCCCTACACATGTGGGCATCAGGTGCATATACCAGGTGGAGTTGATGCTGTCTTGGTCTACTATCACACACAGAAATCAAATCTCTGGAAAAAGGAAATGATTTCATTTGTTAATAAACATCTGGTTTCATGTAAGGCTCAAGATGGTCAATAATAATTGCCACCTTTTCCCAGGCGGACTTAAAAACTACATGGCAAGTAAAAATTCAGCAGGGTGGAGTCTTCCAGCACTGAAATCTCCATTGGGAAAACACTATGCTTTTGGATGTCTGCCTGTTGTTCCCCAGATTTTAAAGGCACAGCAGAAAGATAGCAAACCTACAGCAGCTGGGCAATTACATTCTATCTGAGTGCAAAGGTGAGGGGGTAGTAGGTCTGCAAGGAAAGCAGAAGTGTGTAGACTGGTTTTTCCAGATCCTAGAACACCCTTTTGTGAGCTGGTGTCCTAAAGATGCAATTCTCATCACTCCCTGACCAGTATGGCCATTAGTCATGAAGGGTGGGGTGTTGGAGGTTGTAGTCCAACAGACCTGGAAGGCACTAGGCTGGGGTAGGGTTCGTTCTTCCCTTGAACAAGAAATATACATTTTTGACTTGCTTGTTTAATGGGTCCAACTGTCTTTTTCTAAGGAAGCATTCTGTCTAGCAGAGGTGATGGTGGATTGTAATATCCCATTCTTCCAATACCAATATATTTTTCCTTGAAAAATGAAATTCTTTCTCCCAAAGTGATGCAAAGCATCACTAGCCTCTAACATGACTAGATAGTGCATTTTAAGACCATGGGTGGGAAGGGATACAATTCCTTCACTGCGGTACCAGTGCTTAACTTTGTGGGATTCGAAAAAGAGCTAGAGGTGACTTTGTCTCAGGCAAAGCATGGAATAGAGCAGGGCGGACCCATATGGTGCTGTGCAATGAGCTCTGATTTCTATAGGCCAAAGTAGAGGACCTGAGCAAGTTTCATTCTCCCCCTTTGCCCTCAAAGAGTAGATTGGTGTGATTGCAGCTTTCCTGTGTGTGCAGGCAGCTCTGGCAGAAAACATTGTTGAACTGGGCTGTTTGCCTTTTCACCTCAATGGGATTTACTGCCAGGCAAAGGTTTCTCTGTGGACTTTGGCTGGTACCCAAGGAACTGTACTGCTCGTAGGCAGTTCCTGGCCAGGGACGTTGGGGCGTGTGGGCTTGTGTGCTTTTAGAACAGCAGCCTGCAGGCAAACAGCTTTTGAAACAGAGGTCACTTTCACAAGCGGTTTCATATGGGACACCTGTTGTGTGTGCTAACGTGCATCTTCTGTTCCAAAAAGGTGTATGTGTGTTCTCCTAGGTGTGCCCAAACACTTAAAACAGATAAAGTAATCCTTTGGATCCTGGTCCTTTGCCTTAATTAATCAATTCCAGCCCTCTTGCAAGTTTCTTCTTTCAAACCTTCTCTTTATATTCTGAAGATCACCTCACCTAGTTAGCCTCTGCACAAGAGAGCAGGTGTGAGATACTTCTTCCTCTGTTGCAGGGGCTAGGATTATGCAGTTCTCCAGATGTTGCTGAACTGCAGATCCCAGCATTCTTCATCATTGGCTACACCAGGTGATGAGAGTGGCCATGTAGCTGCATTTGAAAGGCTGTAGAGAGCCAGCATGGTGTAGTTGTTTGAGCATTGGACTCTGACCCTGGAGGCGAGCCTGAGAAAACTCTGTGATAAGATTGACCTTAGGGTTGCCATAAGTCAGAAATGGCTTGAAGGCACAAAATATAGGGGGCTGAGGCATGATGGGGAGAGTGGGTGCCTAGAATCCAAATCAGGTCAGGGAAAGGAGAAGGAAAGGGGATGGATTGGCATGGCGGCCCTAGACTTCCGCTTTCTCTCCCATCTCCTTCCTTGTGTGACTGGGGGGGGGTATCAAGAGAGAATTTGTGGTGCTAAGAAATTGGGCTGCAAGCTGTCCTTAGCTGATCAGGAAGTGGCTGGTGGAAGAGGAAGAGGACCAGAGGTGGGTTTTTAATGAGCTGTGCAGCCTGATCGGAGCTGCTGAGAAGGAGGGTTTACTGAGAAGAGAAGTGCCTGAGGTGAAGAACAGGTGTTGGAAAAACAATCAAATCCATGGAAGTGAAACCTGCAAATGTAGGTGTATAATTTAATCTTGGTTAATATACATGTTATAGCAGACAGCATGAGAAAGCTAGTAACATTACTTGCCCAGTAAGTGGGTTCTAGAGGTACCTGTTAGGTTGGTATATGCATTGAAAAAGAGATTAGTCCCTTGATACTGGCTATGCAGCCATGAAAGAAAGAATTGTACAGCAGGAGCTGTATCTGATAGCATTGATTCCTTCCGAATAGGAGCAACCTGGGTGGTCAGACTTACCTTTCTAATGCATCACAAAACTATTGAAGAATTGTTTCTATAGGCTTGGCAATAAAAACTTGCCCTCAAGGGAAGTTAAGAGTGTCAGGGATGTTAAGTACTTCCTGTGGTTGTTTTAATGTCGTGATCCATTGCACTGAAATGGAGCTGATTCCTGGATGCAGAGAAAATTGCTTTTGAAGATGAATAGGTGGAAGGAGGCACATTCTCTGGTGAGAAAAGTTTTCCCAGTGATGCCAGTCAGTCATTGCCAGAGCTTGGAAAATATTTATTTTATTCTTTACACTGCAGTTCCCATGGCCATGCTAGGATTCTGGGAGTTACAGTCCTTCAAAAGGAATTTTTCCAAGTTCTGGATTTCTGTCATCTGGTCTCAGCCGCAGGATTGTAAACTAGAAAGGCTCTGGCAACTGGTCTTGCATTCCCTCTTTCAGTAGATCAGGCCCTCACAATTAGAGAGTGAGGATTGTCACACTCTTTTTGAAATGTCTGCCACCAGACTCAAATCAAGGGTTGTTTGCTTGTTTAACTATTTCTATCCTGCCCTTTATCACAGGATCTCAGGGTGTTCTACAAGATAAACAATTTAAAACACTTCCGGATTAAAACTAGAAATAGTTTCAAGAAGAGAAAAACATCGTAAACAAAACAACAGTTAAAACCACTTTAAAAGCTAAATGTATGTGTACACTTTAAGGGAAATTAGCCTCCAAATGTTTAATAAAAGACCATGTTATGGCTTGGTGCTAGAAAGGAACCAACTTTAAAACTAGTCAGACCTCCAAAGAGAGGACATTCCACAGTTGGGGTGCCACAGTTGAGAAGGTCTTCTTCCCATGTTTTCCCTTCTCATGTTGCCCCCACTGGTGGGTCCCAGAAGAGCCCCCTGGCACAGACCTCAATTTCAAGACAGTATAAGGTAAATATGGGGATCAAAGCTGTTTAAGGCTTTAAATATCATCACCAGCCTTTTGATTTCAGATTGGAAGCAAAGTGGGATCCTACTGTTAGTACTAGTGCACCAGATCCTAAATAGCTTACTTGGTCCACTGCAAGGTATAATTTTCTGTAAGCAGCTGGGGCCCTCCTGATGTTTTGCAATTGCAATTCCTGTAATACCTCAACGTGTGTACTGGTTAGGACTGATGGGTATAATATGCCAAAAGCATCTGGAGGGTCATGGTTGCCTAGCCCTGTTTTAAAAGTTCTCTGAATTTTATCATGTGGGTCCAGATTGTAGAACTCCAGATATAGTTGGAGTGCAACTCCCAACATTCTTTAGCAGTGGCCATATTGGCTGGAGCTGCTAGGAGCTGAAGCCCAGTAATATCTGACGAGTCATCAATTCCCCATCCGTGCTATTGGCTATTTTCATCAGCCTCCTTTTTAAACCCTCCTACAATGTGTCTTCCTTTGCAATGATCAGGTAACTACCACTGCTTTGGGGCTTCTTGTTGTATCCTGCCATTCCTCCAAGGACCTTGAGGCAGCCTACATGGTTCTCTACCCTTTTTAAAATCTTTATAACACACTGAAAATGGTTTGAATGCTAGCTTAGGACTGGGGTGACCTAGGCCCAGATCCCCACTCAGTCCCTCAACCTCAATGAGTGGTTTTTGAAAATTGATATTTCTCAGTTCAGCCTACGTCACAAGCTTGGTTTTGAATATAAAGTCTGGGAGGAGTTATTACATGGCCCTGAGGTCCTGGAAGAAAGCCACAGTATAAAACGAAGAAATGTAGTAATAAACGTTGTTTATCTAATATTGTTGTTGTGTGCCTTCAAGTGATTTCCAACTTACAGTGATCCTAAGACAAACGTATCAAGGGGTTTTCTGGGGCTGAGAGTGTGCAACAAGAGTGTGTGACATGCCCAAAGTCATGCAGTGGGTTTCCATGGCTGAGCAGGGAATTGAATCCTGTTCTTTAGGGTCATAGTCCACTGCAGCGTGCTGTCCCTCTTACCTATTGTACCCACCTATTTAGTGTGAAGGTTAGGTTGAAGAATCTACATATAACATGTACTTTAAGATCATTCAATAAGCCACAGGGCCATGTGAGGATTTAAACCTGTCTTCCAATTTCTAATCCAACATTCTAATCACTGTGCCATATTGCCTTTAGGTGGAATTGGTCCTGGCAGCTGAGTATGTCAAGTCTCTTGATTCCAGTATGTCAGACCCTTCCCCTCCCAAATTATGACCATAACCCTAAACATAATTACTTCCCTGTGAATAAGTCCTCTTGAAACTAATAGGGAAATGAAAATATGCATAAAAATTTGCATTAAAGGGTACTTTAGAGTGAAGTATAACTTAATATGGGGAATTACTGAGAATAAAATATCTTTAGAGCTAATGCATATGCAGTATTAACATTTGTCAGAACTATGACAGCATGATTAGAAATATTACCCTGCAAACCAAGGCTGTAGTAATTTGATCCTTATATAATAGGTTCACAACTGAGAGCTTTTATTCCAACTAAGATCTTGTGTATTATCTATGCATATAATAATATAGAGACACTATGCATACTGAATCCCAGCTTGTCACACTCCATGTGCAGAGAAGGAATTTTGGCAAAAGGCTTTACTTATATGTACAATGAATTTATACAACTGTCTTCAGTTGGTTTGTCATTTCCTCACTCCAGGGAAACCTGGGAACTGTAGTTCTGTGACAGCTCAAAGTTGTGCAGGGGAGAGAATGGCAGTCCTTAGGTGTCCTTAACAAAATCCTAAGTACCTCACTATGGTACAACTCCCAGGATTTTCCTCTTCATGGGTGTTACAGTTTTTTTGTTCCCATGCTCAGTCACTTTCCAGCCATGTGCATTTGCCACCTTTCTACAGAAGAGGCCAGGGTGGCTTTCATTTCAAACAAAAGGCTTGCAATCACAGTCCAAAAGAATAAAATAATTGGGGGAGGGAAGAAGGCTATATATACATATATTCAGGCAACCAACTATGAGCCAAGTTCTCCTGTTATCTGAAGCGGAAGAAGAATCCCTGCTTCCTCATTTATCACAAATCGCCACTGCCTGCCAGTTGTCTTGTTCAGAAAGTGAGACAGGAGACCGGCTCAGAAGAGAACAGTGACAACCATGCAAAGCTCTTCAGAGAGGCAGCCATGTCAAGATGCCTGGCTTCAAGGGGATCTTACCTCAGAGCTAGGTACTACAGCTAGAGTGGTGTAAGAGACTGTCCCTACCAAACGGAAGGCCAGTGCCTGTTCATAGAATTTCAGCTAGTATATAGAATGGTGATTTTATGAGGTAGTGATAGGAGAGAAGGAAACAAACAGCCATTAGTCCCAGACAGACTGATAAAAGAAGTCTAGATGTCAGGCTTATCCTCCTGCAACAGCCATGGAGAACAGCAGCAGAATAGCATTTTAGATGTAGGTATTAGGCAGCTCTGCCTCACTATCTCACTGTCTGGTATTCTTTTTCTCTTAGGTGCCCATATTTTCATCATATCATTCCATTCAGTACACCTCTGACTTTCAGTCTAGAGTAGGTCCAAGGTTTATTTTTCTAAAGGCATCCAAATGGACCCTTAGTCCTCTTTTTAGACATCCAGTGGAGACAAATAGATACATAGAATTTAACCGGTCATCCAAGAACAGAGGTCATTTCTGCCCTGCACTGTTACAGTGCTATTATTCCACTTTCAACCTCCTATGGAATCCCGGGGTTTGCAGTTTAGGGAGGGGCATTTAGCATTCTCAGCCAGAGAGCTCTTTGGCCTCACTAAACTACAAACCCCAGAATTCCATAGGAGGTTGAAAGTGGAATAATAGTACTATACAGTGTCAGACAGAAAGGCCCTTGTTTCCTTAACAGAAACTGTGTGTTGTGTCAAATTAGGCTTGGTTGCAGCCAGACTCCTCAGAATTATTCAGAGCTCCCAGGAAGCTAATACAAAATTTTGCAACTGCCATGGTTGAGTTTGAGATCTGAGCCAGTTTGGCACCAGTCATTCCAAAGATGGTGTCGACATACTGCTGTTGTCCTGAATAAAGTTCCAGTTGCTGGGTTTGGCTGTGTCAGCTTGACCCAGGTTGCCATGATGCTGTGAGAAAATATCTGTCATCATATGCCATTGTTTTGTGCCAAGATTTTAAAGAATACCTTTAAATGCCTAGCCATACCACTGAGCTTTAGGTGGGGTTGACCCTGCAAAAAACTTGGCATAAGGTTTGCAGAATGAGAGGAAGATGGCCCATTAAATTATGTTGCCTTGGATGGAGATGTTTCTTTTAAGTTCTCTAAATTCAAATTCAGACCCTAAAAGCAAGTCTTCAGCTATTGGCATTCAGAACAAAAATACCTCCCTCCAAATAAACTTAATCCTACAAAGCCAAGCTACCTTGTTGGTTTTTATGACTGGGTCTTTAATTTCTCTTATTTAAGCGCTGCTCTCTGTACTCAAATGTTTATTAGAAATATTATATAAAATATATAATGTTCACTGTAAACCATTCATGTAAAGTTTGTTCTCCATTACTTAGTTACATTAAACATAGCAGTTGTTGACTGCCATCAAGACAACTTTGATTTGTGGCAACTCTGTGAATGAGAAACCTCATGTCATCCCCTGCTATGCCCAAAATATAATAGTCTCAGTTTGATCAATTTGGACACAAGTTGAAGCTGAGAGCAATTAATGGCAACAATCCAAAAAAGTAACTTTTCCAAGCTCAGGATCATCTAATGCTTTGTGATGGGAGTATCATTAATACATTCCCTAGAAAACTGCCACTTCTCCAGGTCAGAAAGTTGGACAAACCTGGAGATAACTGCATTGTGGATAGATGTATGCGTTTGCAAATCTGGACTAATCAGTCTGGTATAGATTCTGAGGTGAAGGGAAGACAAAACGTCCCAAAGAAGCCTTAGCTATGGAGAGCACAGCCTTTGCTACTGCTCCCTGATTTCTAAAATCTTGTTCTGACAAGCTGTCCTTGGTATAGTGCCAACACACACAAGGCATCCGACGGTATTTGATTAATCCATTTATGCGCTAAAGATACAACAAAAATATTTTATTTTGTAATGCTTTTGATTTTCTGCCAGAGCATGCCAGGAAATAAACCATGTATGCAAATTTGGGTATGGATTAGTGAGATAAGAAGGAATGGGTGGAGGAGTCAGTTTGAATGACTGGGACTGTGATAATCAAACCACCAACTGCTACTTCTGAAAAATAAATTAATAAATTTAATTCTACAGCATGTTGGTGAGCAGGATAGGATCCAAGTTGGTAAACAATGTGCTCCACTAGGAGTATAAAAAAGATTGCTTTTTGGCAGCAAACCCCAACTAATCATTCAATTTACTTGCAATACATTCACTTAGTAACAAAAGGTTGTTGGGTGACCTTGGGCCAGTTACTGTCTTATTGCAGGGGAGAGTGGGGATTTCTTTCTTCTCAGTTTCACTGACTGAATCTATCCTGTCCAACTGGGGGACTTGATCAAACTGACTTCTGGTTTCCCCTTTGCCACGGGTGTGATTTGCAGCAAGATTGCTTGGCAGGGAAGAAGGCAATGGCAACAGTCTGAACTGGTGGTTGGGAGCAGCCTTTTAATTCTGCAAATGCCCTGCCAGAGTGATGCTACGTCAGGAAAACTAAGGGATCAGAGTGCTGTTAAGAAGTGAGGGGCAAGCAGATAGCAGTACAGGATGCTATTTAGGCCATTCCCACACTACACTGCTATAGTGCTATTATTCCACTTTCAACATCCTATGGAATCCTGGGGTTTGCAGTTTAGGGAGGGGCCTTTAGAATTCTCAGCCAGAGAGCTCTTTGACCTCAATGAACTACAAACCCCAGAATTCCCCAGGATGTTGAAAGTGGAATAATAGCACTGTAACAGCATAGTGAGGAAATGGTCTTAGACACTGGTTGTCAAGGTCTGGACCATGAGCAGCAAGAGTCAGCCAGTACAGGCACTGGGGCTTGGCCAAAGGACAGGCACTAGGTCAGAAAGCCAAGGGTCAGGGCACAACAAGAGTCCAAGGCAACAGTCCTCTGGGTAGCAAGAGTCCAGGGAACCAAAGGCAAGAAGCAGGGTCCAGAAGACAGGCAAGAGGTCAGAACACACAAAAGTCCAAGGTAACAGGATCCTTCTGGGCAACAGGCATATACAGGGCCAGAGGCAGGTCCAAGAGAAAGGCAGAAAGTCAGGGTATAGCAAGGGTTCAAGGCAGTAGAAGCCTAACGGGTAAAAAGAGTCCACAGGGCCGGAGGTGAGAGGCAAGTCCAGAGAAAGGGCCAAAGTGCAAGTCCAGGAGTCAGCTGTCAGCTGACTATAGACAGCACTGGAGACTATGGCCATTTCAGCACTGGACTGTTATAGTGCTATTATTCCACTTTAAACATCCTATGGAATCCTGAGGTTTGCAGTTTAGCCTTTGAGGCCTCTCCCTAAATTGTAAACCCCAGGATTCCATAGGATGTTGAAAGTGGAATAATAGCACTATAACAGTCTAGTGTGGAAATGATCTATGTTGCTGTGGCAAAGGCCGCAGAGTAACCCCAGTCCTTAAGTAGATGGCTGCTGGTTGCTCCAACTGCCCTGCATCAGAGCAGCCAGCTGGGTCTGAGGTACTGGGCAGAATCCTGCAAAGAACAGGGTCAAGGCACAGATCCTTGCAGACAGAATCCTGCAAGGACTTAGTCACAGACCTGAACCCTTACACTGAGATCTCAGTTATTGCCTGTAACTGTCATGTCTTGAATGTTGGTCCTGCAAAATCTGCAACTTGTTACCCTGTTTACTGGGGGTCCCGTGAGGGGCTCCAAACGTGCTCAAATATTAGTGGGGAAAATTAGCTCAGAGCACAAGTTAGCAAAACGAGAGGCAGGGCAACGCATTGGAATCTTTAAACCCAACGTCTACGGAGTCAGGCCAAGTCAAGAAGCACACCAAATATGAAAGAATAACAGTGATTTTATTAAATATGGGCAAACAGTGTATGCAACACACTCGCACAAGTAACTATAGAAAATAAAGGTAGTAGCGGTATAGAAAATTGTTGAGAGGGGTTTGTTGAATTGGGTGATACTACACCTGTCTGAAGTCCGGGGAAGATCACAGCGGAGGTCCGTAATTGCACAGTCTCGAACTGAGACTGAGGGGAAAGCTCAGCGGATGAAGCGGCAGCAAGGCAGGATGGAAGTTCGGAGCGATCCGAGGAAGGTCTCAGAATTGGGTTTTTTTATAGGGAAAATATGACCGTAGGCTAGTCTGTACTTTGGGAGAGAACAATGAGTTTTGGACGCGAGACAATGTCTCTGAAAGGTCAGAATTTAGCATGATTGAATTAAGTCCGAATCGACAATGGAATGACCAGTATGCAGATGCAGCATGCTTGATGGTTAAGCGTCTAGCTCGTCAGGTTGCCTGCTCGGGGCAGGGAGTCCTTTGTATTAGCGTGCATCTTTAATGAGGTGTTTGTCTAGGGAGGCCTCCTAAAGCGAAGATCTGGCTGAATCTGGCCTGTCTACGTGGAGAAAAGAATGCTCAGCAGTTAATGGCCATGCCTTGCTCTGTGCTTGTTTGGGGGCCTCCCAAACACTTGGCCGAGGGTGGTAAAATGGGGCCGAATTGTGATATCAAAACGATGCCTAATATCTTCCAAAGTAAGGCTAGTAAACGGTAATAAACTCTCCTGATTTGGCCAAAATGGTTCTGATTAACTCCCTGCTGTCCCACTTTTTCATCTGCTTCTAAAATATCCCAGTTTCTCTTTCCTCTTCCCACTTTCTACCTCTTGTCTTCAGCTTACTTCAGCTGCCGCAAACTCAGTTCAAGGTGCAAATGTGGTTTGCACTCGGTTAACGCAGCTGAGGGGAAAGGGAGAGGAGGCCATTCCCAGTGGGCTCAGACAAAAGCAAACTGCTACAGTCTCTCCTAGCTTGTGTATTCCATTGCTTTCATGACTATACTCCAGTGTTGTTTGGCCCCCTGTGTCCTCATTTTTCTCCTAGGAAATATTGGAGGATATGGGCCTTCTCCTGCCATCAAAGCAGAAGATGTTGAACTTGATGGAGCAATGGCCTGACTTGTTTTGAGGCAGGTTTCTGTGACCGAGAGCTGACTCAGTGAAACTATGGAGTAAGCCTGCTTGACTTGCTTTCCCTGAGCACTCCTTGACCTGTGTCATACGCCTGCTTTTTGCAAGGCAGAGCCTGACAAGTTGTTTTTTTGAAAAGTAATCAGCTACAGCAGGGCTTTCCAAACAGTGTGCTGTGACACATTAATGTGTCTCCTGAAGTTTGTAGGTGTGTTGCCTACAGTCTTGGAAATGTATGTTGTTATTTATAAATCATATATTTTTAAAAACATATGAAAGTTTTCATGAGATATGTTGTGTCCCCATACAATTTGTTACTGGAATTAACGTACGTATCTGTATCTCTTATGAAGGGTTAGCTTAACCTCCAGTTTGCTAGTAAAACTGAAATTACTGTGTCGCAAAATGATGCATGTCTGAAAAGTGTGTCACCATCACAAAAAGTTTGGAAAGCTCTTAGCTACGGTAACGGTTTTAGATCCAAAACCTCTAAAGTAGTTACTTGCCATTATAGTTTATTTTTAAAAAGTGATACTTTGATTTCCTGATTCCTGATTATTTTTTGTTACTTGTTTTTTGTTACACTCATTCACATGCCTGAATGTAGCAGTATGGGTCACACTGTGAGCCAGCACTAGTGATACTCCTCTTCCACAGTGTACAAGCTCTGCACTGCTACAGTCATAAAAGTAAAATTGCACATTATCTCATTCAAAGGAATGAAGTTATTCCTTGGCAACCATAATGCAAAAAGCTTCTTTATTTCTAATGTACTGCTTTCCAGCTTTGGCAAGGAGTGCTTGTACTCCAGCATTACTGGTCTTGTTCCCTTTCAGTGTTGTGCGCGCACACAGAGCTTCATAAGGAAAACATACAGCGTCTCCCACAAACAAGCAGAAAATGCTACAGAGACAATACAGATGGGGAGGGAAGAGGAAGGAAGCCTGATGTAGATAACTATGGGCTACCAGTTAAGGAGCAGAGCCTCAGGGAGACATGCATATGCATTTAAACTTCTTCCATCTCTAATAGGAAAGCCAGGCAGGGCTTTATTCTGCAGTGCAAGTAAAGCGAACTGGAAACTCTTTGCAGAAATGGAGTGGGGGGAAGCAGTATCTAAGTGGCTTGCCTGGAGCTACAGCCTGCACTGAGATTGTAAATTCAATTGCTCCCAGCTCTGTGTTTAGCCCAGCACAAATTGTATTATGCAGAATCTGTGATGGTGGTGGTGGGTAACAAGAAAGGGTATGAGCAGGGAATGTGGCCAGTTAATGAAAAAACAACAACAAAGCAGCCTCTAATTGAAGCTGCTGTAGCTAGCCAATTGATAGCATAGATAGCATAAATAAAAATTAAACTTTTATTGAAGTAATTTGAAAGGGAGAAAGGGGATCCTAAATTTCCCCCTGTTAGAGTGAAGGTACCTTTGTGTCAACCCACATTAATGAGACCTTTTAATGCGTGAAAAGAACTTTCTAGCTTCCAGTTTGCTTTTGCTTTGCCTTGCTTCTCGATAAACCTTGCCTGTTGAAGAGTCCCAGCTACAGGTGGAGCACAGGGTGCCTGGTGTGTGTGTGTGTGTGTGTGTGTGTGTGTGTGAGAGAGAGAGAGAGAGAGAGAGACGGGGGGGAATATCTATGATTGTGTGTGTGTTGGGGGGAGCTTTGATGCCAAACAAGGCTGGTTTTAAAGTGGGTGATAAATGCTGTCTGCCCATCTTGGATTTGTTTAACTTTGGGGTTTACACAAGAAGATATGATGACAAGAAGGTCATTTGTCTGCAGCCAGATTAAAGGCCTGAACACTGACCTGCAGGCTAGTCTAAACTAATAAAGTTTGGCTGCTGCTGTTTTTTAAGTGGAAAAAACCCACATATACACACACACACATATTTCATTATGATAATAGACCAACCTTACTTATCATCATTCTCTCTCTCCCTCTCTCCTTCTCTACATATATGCTTTTAGGACTATGATATGATAGAATCAGTGACAATCTCTTAAAAAAAAAAGCATGGGCAACACATCACTTCCCAGATGTTATCAGATTCCCAACTCCCATCAAACCTAGCCAGTACATTGGTGGGGAATACTTGGACTCTCAGTCCAGCAATAAATGTAAACATGGTGGTTGCCCACCCTTGCTTTAAAACAAGCACTTTAAAATAAGAGAAGGCAGGGCTATTAGCATGGTTGACTAGAAAGTGGGTACCACGAAAAATGAGATAAAGACTAACTGGATCTAATTTTAGAATGTTTATTTATTGCCAAGTATGTATAACCAGGACCCAGCATGGCGTAGTGGTTTCAACATTGGACTGTGACTCTGGAGACCTGCTCAGCCATGGAGACCCACTGGTGGCAAGTTACTCTCTCTGAGCCTGTGAGAGATGCACCTTAGGGTCACCATAAGTCAGAAACAACTTGAAGGTACAGAACAACAAGATCATTGATGCTCAGTTCTTCAACTTGAGGTGTGGGTTCCCACTATTCAATTAACCAATGAAAGCCATTTGTGGGCTAGCAGTGAATGGTAGGGTAGGTGGCACACACAAAAACTTTGCTGGAGTAATGAAAGGGCAAACTTTCATGGCTGCAGATTTGGAACATTGGCATGGCACAGGGCAGCAAATCTGAGTGTCAGGTGACTTGTTTGCCATCCTCCTCTAAAGGCAGCAGCCATGGGATGGTTATAAGACCACCAGGCAGATCAGAGAAGGAACTTCCTCTCTTTGTTCCATCTCCCGCAAAACTCATCCTGATGCCAGGCCAACTCAAATCTGGTTGGCTAGCTGAGAAAAGATGCCATTTAGGAGTCTGTGCCAGCCACAGAATCTCCTAGGAAGCTGTTATTGCACCAAAGGAAGGAGATGGTGGTCTGCTGGCTCCATGCCCACCCCCACAAGGTGCAAACAAGGTGCTAAGTTGGCCTACACTTCCGGCATTGGAACAAGAAAACTGCACAGTGCTAACAGAATATGCAGATACAGAAACCACTGAAAACACCACGCCGGAATGAAAAACAAAGTATCCGCTGATGTATAAAAACATAAAAAGACTGGACCCAGGCAAGCCTCCTTAGGGCATGAATTCTCAAGACTGAGGCCATTTCTGCACTACATTGTTATGCTGCTATTATTCCATTTTCAACATCTTGTGGAATTCTGGAGTTTGTAGTTTACTGAGGCCAAAGATGTCCCTCTCTAACCTGCATGATTCCAAAGGACGTTGAAAGTGGAATAATAGCACTATTACAGTCTGGTGCAGAAATGGCCTGAGTGTCATCACTGCACTGCTAATATTCACAGGTTTTTCTCTCTCTCTGTTTTCTTCTGTCTCCGTTGTTGTTTGTAGTTTATAGTCTTTAGTTTAGCTAATGTAGAGTAATTTTTTTATTCTTTTCTCTTATGATTTTTGAGACTGTTATTACTGTTATCGGTATTTTTCTATGGTTTTCTAATTGTCTGTTCTGTGTTTTTTCTCCTAATTGTTTATTTTTCTGTTTCCTTTTATGGTTCGTGTGTTTTTTCAACTTTCTTTTCAATAAGTCTGCAATAAAAATTATTAAAAAAAAAGATTTGAGTGTCATCACTGCAAAGGTTGTGGGACTTGAGTTTGTCTTTATGTGCCTTCAATCATTTCTGACTGATGGCAACCCTAAAGTGGCTCCATCACAGGGTTTTCTTGGCAGAATTTGTTCAGAGGCGTTTCCCCTTGCCTTCCTCTGAGGCTGAAAGAATGTGAGATGCCCAAAGTCAGCCAGTAGGTTTCCATGTCTGAGTGGGGATTTGAACCTTGGTCCCTCAGTGTCCTAGTCCAGTACTCAAATCACTACACTACACTGAATCTTTGGACCTGAATGGAACTAGAGAATTTTTTTTAAATCTATGATTCTCAGAATTGTAGGAATTCTGGGTGTTGTAGCCAAAAAAAGTAATTTTTCCAAACTGTAGACCTCAGCAAGAACCTCTGTTCTGCAGAAGATGTCAGGAACCAGGCACGTGCATATGGGAGTGAGTGGGTTGAAATGGGTTGTTCTGCATCTGGTTCTACTATTTTATTTCAGTTGATGTGGATTATTCTGTGATAACTAGTGATAAATTGGGAAGTGGTGACAAACATTTAAAAGGTAAAGAGCATGGCCGTTTCTGCACTAGACTGTTATAGTGCTATTACTCCACTTTCAACATCCTATGGAATCCTGGGGTTTGCAGTTTAGGGAGGGGCCTTAGAGAGGAGTATTTAAAATTCTTAACCAGAGAACTCTAGTGGTTCACCAAACTAGAAACCCCAGAATTACACAGAATGCCGCCATGGCAGTTAAAGTGGAATCATTGTGTTCTGTTTGAAAAGGGCCCCTGGCTGGCCATCATGGAAAAAGAATGCTGGAATAGATTGTTTTTTGGTCTGCTGCAATATTGTTCTTTTTGTATTCTTATGTTCTTAAATATAATATATAGAAAAGAAGAGATTGTCTCAGTGTAGCATAAATATCTGCTGGCGGAGTTATACTGTGCCAGCACTATGGAATCCCTATACTGAATATCACTGTAGTGCAACATATGAGAAATAGTGGATGTGTATAGCTGCCACCTCATCATGCAATGTACAATGCACAAAGGGAGTATGCAAGGCATTACTGTGTATTTGCAATGGTGCCAAGCACGGAATTCCACTCCCAACACCATCCATTCCTCATTGTCCTAAACAGCCATGCTTCATGCACAGCATAGCTGGCGCCTGTGTATATCACCAATAGGATTCTGGATGGAGTTTGCATATTGAAGATGATGACAAAAATTATGGATTGCCTCTAGCTATCTTTTACCATGTGCAAGACTGTATGGCTTACCCATTAAGCTTTTGCTGTTTTTCATTCCCCTGAAGAAAGTTCACGGCTTTGCTTTAATACCATTGTGATGCCTTCTTTCTTTCCACAAATGCTGTTACCTTGAAGTGAAGCAAACAGTCTTTTAACCCACAGGGTCTTCTTTATCAAGCAGACAGATCGACCAGCTGCTCAGGGCAGAAAAGAAAGGAGCTGGGGAAGGGAGGGAGGCCATTGAGAGCAAAATGCCTGCCTGAGCAGTAAAACCATATGGGATTTTAGACCAAAGCAAGGTGCCCTGACCTCCTCCCCCAGCAGTGCCTTCATGTTATCTTTATCCCTTTTGAAAACACAAGTATTACTTGCAGTCTGGGAAAAAGACTTAAATGTCCCTACAGTAAGACAAGGCCCAGTGGCCACAGACAAGGTACAAACTCAGAGGGAGACAGTATAACCTGGGGAAGTCTTGCAATCTAAATTGGATCAGGCAGAGAAACCCAAGGAAAGGGAGATTATCCTTCTTAAAATACAGGTTTCAAGAGTAACTAACCCCACACCTTGCCTGCCCTCCTGTTTTTCAAGCCCCAAAGGGTAAAAACAGGTGTGACACTGGGTCTCCCTTTAACATATATAAGTGAATAAAGAGCAGCTCCCCCATCCGCCTCCCAAGAACAGGGAGGCTGGCTCCCTTACTGATAAATTCAATGTCTTAAAAACAGCAGAGCATGGAACACCATTTCAGAATTTCTTAGCCTACATGGCCACTAGCCGTGCTGGCTGAAGGATTTTGAGAGTCATAGTCCCAAAATCCCTTTTTTGCAAAATTGCCACTCCAGAATTTGGTATTATCCTCATGGGTGTGAGAGAGTGTGTCTTGAATGTAATTGCTGCCCCCCATATCTGCTTATGTGAGAGAAAAGGAGAGGGAGAAGGAGATGGGAGTAGGGGTTCAACGTCAGCCTGCACGTAGTTACTACTTTTGTCTATGAGCAGATAACTGTGGAGAGAGGGCAAATTACTTTCCTCATCCATACCATGCAAATATTCTTAAATATGAAGACGCTTACATGTGCAATGTGTACTTAGAAGTACCTTCAGTAAGTATGCCCTTCCAGGAATAAAGAGCATAGACCCTGGAATATTCTTGAGCTCCCCCACCCCCCTGGACTAGGCAGGGTGTCCAACTGCTCCTGAAAAGATCAAACATCAGGGATCAGGACCATCAAGACTCCTGCTTATATAATTCCCTGAGGAACTACCAATCAAATGTAATAGTTTAGAACAGTGGTTCTTGACCTGTGGTCTGTGGATCCTTTGGGGGCGTTGATCTCCTCACAGAGAGATCTGTGAAGCCTTGAAGAAATGTTATGAGCTTTTACTATTAAAAGAGGAAGGAAGAGAGAGAGAGAGAGAAAGAGAGAAAGAAAGAGAGAGAGAGAGAGAGAGAGAGAGAAAGAAAGAAAGAAAGAAAGAAAGAAAGAAAGAAAGAAAGAAAGAAAGAAAGAAAGAAAGAAAGAAAGAAAGAAAGAAAGAAAAAGATGGTCATATATTGATTGTGGAGTCTTTTGCCGCTGAGAGACATCATTCGTACAAAGTTTGATTACAATATCTCAAACCATTCAGAAGTTACAAAAGTTTGATTGCAAAACTTGGCACTTGATGCTTCTGCGCACAATGAGAACATGCAAGTGAATGATACTGAATAGCTGAGAAAAAGCCCATGACATTTCTTTGCTAGCGTAAATACAGCCAGAAGCTGCTTTCATAGCTTCATCAAATTCCAGCGCTGTCCGCATCGCATTTATGTGTGCATTAATTTATTTCTCTCTTCTGTCCAAATTAGAAGCCCCTTGATGAGCAACTTTAAACAAATATTTGATGCACTTTAGGGTTTTGAATCTTGAGTTAAGTCTTGGTGGTCTGCAGCAACAAAAGATATTTAAAGGGGGTCTGTAGTAAAGAAAACACTACAAATTGCTGGCTTATAATCATATTTGCATTCACTTAATAAAGTCTTGTTTATTTTCTCATGTTCTTGACACATCATTTTTACATTTTAAACAAATTTATAATATTTCATTGATTTAGTGTGCAAAATTCGTAATGGTCTGCTAGTCTTCAGCCTCCCCCCACACCTGTGTGAGAGGGAAGGAGGGAGGGAGGGAGATTTGGT
This sequence comes from Iguana delicatissima, assembly GCA_948472985.1. Taxonomy (NCBI): domain Eukaryota; kingdom Metazoa; phylum Chordata; class Lepidosauria; order Squamata; family Iguanidae; genus Iguana; species Iguana delicatissima. The sequence continues at coordinate 463,471 of CAOKZL010000378.1, read as the reverse complement.
TGGCAGAAGTGATGTAGAGGAAAAGGGTTACATACACTCCTTCCCCAACACTACTGCTTGTAATCTACATTCTTTGCCGCTATATACCCTGTCATGAAGGTTCTGACTCACATTTATTTTGGCCTTGAGACAAAGGTGCAACATGTCTGGGACCTATTTGGGCAGAGTTTGACATCCAGCGTTTACTGACAGAGAAAGAGAGGGTGCCCCAGAGGGGGGAAAAAGTGTGGCCTATAGGCCCCATGTGGACCCCTTGAAAGTCCAGTGCAGCTCCCAAGGACCGTCTCCCAAACCTCCCAAAATATTTTGGATGAAAAATGGAGATGTGATTTTCTAACTTGTATTTCATTTTCCCTGCCCAATCCTGATTCAAACAGAACATTTTCTGGAGGTGAAGTAACATTTTAAAATATAATTCTATACACCTCAGGGGGTGTGATTTGCCATTTTGAGGGGCCAATGGAGGGGGGTTCAGAGTGGTTTGTGTCTCTGCAAGGTCTAGGAGAGAGTACCATGCCCTCCAACTGTCCCAGTTTGGCAGGTACAGTCCTGGGGCCTTTTCGCCCTACATTGTTACACTGCTATTATTCCACTTTCAACATCCTATGGAATCCTGGGGTTTGCAGTTTAGGGAGGGGCATTTCGAATTCTCAGCCAGAGAGCTCTTTGGCCTCAGTAAACTACAAATCCCAGAATTCCACAGGATATTGAAAGTAGAATAATAGCACTATAATAGCACTATAACAGTGGAGGGCGGAAAGGTTAATCCTTTGCTGTTCCACTTTCTCATATGTTTTTAAAATGCTCTGGTTTCTCCCTCGTTCTTCCACTTTCTCCTTTAAACCTCATCTTCAATTGCTGCAAACAGAGTTCAAAGTGTAAAAGCAGTTTGCACTCAACTCAACAGGAGGGAGAGGAAGAAGAGAAGTCTTTTTTATTAATTCTAATTAATTCACACTGTTTCAAATTTTCAAAATGGCTTTAAATTGTTTAAATTGACTTTGTTTGTATTTAGCCCTTAGACTTTATTCAATAAGTCAACAGCTTCCCTTTGTTTCTGGTACTTGATCCTGAATGTTTACTTCATTATAAAGGAGAAGATGTTTTTGCATTGGGGAAAGTAAATGTGCTATGACGGTGGCAAAGATTTTAATAGACCATGTAACCGTTTTGGCTTGAATTCCACTATTAGAGTACTGTACAACCACTGAATCAATGGGATTCATTTATGTGTTGACTCACCATTCAACAGTTGATTCAGTTGGTCTTCTCTAGTTGGGACCAACCAACAGAATGCAGGCCCAACTGGATAGTGGATGGCATTAGTAGATGAGAGTTTTACTATCTTTACATTCTTGGGCAGTGTTCACACAATTTCATCCAGCAGCTGAAATGTGCTATATGGACTGGAATTGACTGTAGATGGGCCAGTCTTTCATTCAATGTAGACAGTTTCTGTTTGTCTATATTGCATTGGTCAGGGCTGGGAATCACATGATCCTTCAGATGTTGTTGGACTGCAAATTTCAGCATTCCTCACCACTGGAATTGCAGTGCAGCAATATCTGAAGGGTTGCTTGATTCCCATCCGATAGAAATCCTGGGAACTAGATGTCAGTGCCATTGGTATGCACCTTCTGTGGGATACCTGCTACCTTTTTGCAACTCATTGTGGACAGCAGCAGGGAGAAGAGAGGAGAGGGCAAAATCTTGCCCTTCCCAGTAAGCTTAGGCAAAAGCAAACTGCTGCAGCCTTTCCTAGCTTGTGTGTTCTTCCTCATTTAGTAACTTTTAAAATCTTCTTGGCTGGCCACACATTAATGGATTTTCGTCTATGAAATGTTGGAAGGTATGTTGATTTGCAATAAGACAGTTTCCTACTTTCATAGACATTATATGTCTCAATGTAGGAAAAATGGAACCAGAGTTGCAGCAGGCCTCAAGGTGTTTGCATTTCCAGGTCACTGGTAAGGACACCAACCTCTTGCTTATTCCCTTGAAGCCCTGCAGTGTTTAATGATCAAATTAGTCTTCTTGTTTGTTTGACACATTCCAGGCTGGTACCTTGAAGGCATTTACTTTGTAAAATGACCTGAGGCTTTGCCATTCATAACAGCTGCCCAACCCTAATGGGATACTTTAAAAAAACACTCCAGGGGACACAGTTTGGCTTTTGCTCCCAGCAATTTCAGCTGAAAAACAACCAAGAGTAAATTCCCTCCGCCCTCCACTACCACACAAGGTAAACTGTCCAGTCTGGCTTGTTTGAATGGCACATCTTGCCTTGTTTGTCCTGAACCCTTAATGCTGAGAACTCTGATTCTGTGGAACAGCCTTCCCCTTGCCCCATGCTTACCTAGCATTCACCAGATGTATAGGAGTACAACTCCCATTATCCCATACCCCTCAGCTGTCCTGATTTGACAGGAACAGTTGTGATTAAACTTCTGGTATCCCACTTTTCCGATTGATTTTTTTTTTTTAAAAAAGTCCCAGTTTCTCTTTCCTCTTCATAGTTTCCATTTTTCTTCTCAGATTACTTCAGCTGCACACCTGAGTTCAAAATGCAGAAGGAGTTGTACTCAATTGACTCAGCCGTGGAGAGAGGAGAGGATGGGTAGAATCTTGCCCTTCCTTGTAGGCTCTGGCAAAATCAAACTGCTGCAACCTCTCCTAGCTTGTCTGTTTTTCCTCACTGATAACATCTTAACCACATTCTGATGTTGCTTGGTCACAGGATTCCAGATTTCATCTGTGAAATGTTGAAGGGTGTGTTATCCAGTACCCTATGAATCTGGGGATAATGAGAATTATAGGTACACGTACGGGCACCACCAGTTTGGGAAAAGCTGCCCTAGAACAAGAAGGGAGAGGGGTTTGGGAGTGGAGGCAGAGTGTTTTGTTTACTTCTGAGGAAACATACTGGAAATCATGTGTGTGTATGGGTATATTTTGAAGTAAACCACAGTTGAAATGGTTGTTCTTACAATCCACTAATCCTTACCATGTCCATATCAAAATGCTCTGACAAGCAGGAGATGAAATATTAAACTGCCAATTTCGCTATTGTTGTTGTGTGTGCCTTCATGTCATTTCTGACTTATGGTGATCCAAAGGCAAACCTACCACATGGTTTTCTTGGCAGGATTTGTTCAGAGGGGTTTGTCTTTACCTCCCTCTGAGGCTGAGAGAGTGTGATTGCCCAAGATCACCCAATGGGTTTCTATGGCCGACTGGGGATTCAAATCCTGGTCTCCCAGTGCCCAAGGCCAAAACTCACACCATTACATGCTGGGTCCCATTGAGTTCCTTAGTAGCCTGGAACAGCAGTTCTTAATCAGGGGTTCATGGACCTCATGAGCGGTCTGCAAAATCTTGTTGCTAGACAACAATAGCAGGAGCAGCAACAGAGATGCAGCCGCAGGTGTGTGTGCAAGTATCAAAACTGTTCCCTTGTTTGCAAATAAAGGAGCAGTTTTGGCATCTGCAGCCTCCCACTACTGAATCTCTGGTGAAAGGGACATAGAGGCAGGTGAGCATGTGTGCGTGCTCAAACTATGCCATTTCCACACTACAATGTTAAGAGTGCTTTATTCCACTTTCAACATCCTGTGGAATTCTGGGGTTTGTAGTTTACTGACACCAAAGAACTCTCTGGCTGAGAATTCTACATGTCCCTCGCTAAACTACAAACCCCAGGATTCCATAGGATGCTGAAAGTGGAATAAAGCACTCTTAACATTGTAGTGTGGAAACTCCAGAGATCAGGGCTTGAATCCCCATTCAGCCATGGAAACCCATTATGTGACATCAGGGCAAGTCACATTCTCTCAGCCTTGGAGAAAGGCAAAGGCAACAAAACTTGAAAAGAACCCCTCCCCATGATAGGTTTGCCATAAGTCAGTTTTCAAAGGAGAGAGACATGATGACTGGAAAGATCCTCCCTCTGTCAGTGGCACTTTGTTGTTGTGAGCCTTCAAGTAACTTCTGACTTGTAGCAATCCTAAGATGAACTTATCACAGGGTTTTTTTGCACGATGTGTTCAGAGGGGTTTGCTTTTGCCTTCCTCTGAGGCTGAGAGTATGTGACTTGCCCAAGGTCACCCAGTGGGGATTTTAATTAAATTTATTAAAGGCTCCAGAAGTCTTTAAGAAATAAATATTTGAATATTTAAATCTAAATGTAATTATTTAAATCATGAGTTATGACTTGGGAGCCCCTGGCAACAAATTATATTTACAAGGGGTCCCTGGTAAAGAAAAGGTTAAGAACCACTGGTCTAGAATTTTCAGTTGTGGAGTGGAGGAAGATGATGGCATTTTATTTTTTGTCTGCTTTCCAACAAAAGGTTCAGAAGGAGTATTCCTGGATATAACATGATCACCATGTACCATCTGATCTAACTGTTCATTGGGCAGCTGCTACTGTCAGGGGCCCCAGAATTTTTATTAAGATGGGGGGTGCTCAACATCAGCAAGCAAGTAGTTATTAATTTTGCCTCTGAGCAGGTAACTTCAGGGGAAGGCAAATTACTTTCTCTGTCCATTACCTTACAAAGACTCTAAATATGAAGGCTCTTACAAGCACAATGTGTACTTAGATGTGCCTCCAGTAAGTGTGCACTGCTGGAAGCCTTTATTATTCCTGGAAGAGCTTAGAAACTGCAGTCTTAATATTTCTTAGTGCTTAATCATTTAGTGCACTTCATATTGATAATGCTTGAGGAAGCTCACCTACAGAGCAGTCTTGGTGATCCAAATTTCCAATATCATTTCGGGGAGGGGGCTCAGCCACCCTAACCCCACCGTTCTTCCAAGGTCCATGTTACTGAAAATCATTCTTTCAGAGGTGGTATCCATAGGGCTTTCCTTTCAAATGAGTTGGTTCTCTTCCTAAGAACTTTCTCCACTGTCCAGTTTTCACTACCATACAGACATCAGAAATATGAGGACAAGGATAATCTTGACTTTGGTATTCAGTCTTGTCTAGTTCCTTCATAGCTGCCCTTCCTAGCAGGCTAGAAGGAAGGAAGTCAAATGTCTCGTCTGGAGTTCCTAGAACTGGTATGCACGTGGAACTAAAGAATTCGATCCATAGCCACAAATGTTGTCATTTAACATTATATACAACTCCCTCCCTGCAGAGGAGAAAGTGGGATTGTGCCCACTAACCATGTCCACGTTGCCCCAATTGCTCAGAGATACAGCCAGCAGTGACATCAATGCTTTTGAAGGAATGGTTTCCATGCCCACTCCTGCTCCTTCTTCACATATTTAATGAACATGGGGAGGGGATATTATAAGTGGAGTGTTATGCACGTGAGAGAGGATTCAGTACCGAATAGTCAAATGGTAACTACAGTAGACTACAGTTCTCCCTCCACATTTGCAAGTTTGACCTTCGCAAATTTGATTATTTGTGAGGCATGAGCCTGCCTTCCCCTCCCATTCTTCTCCTCCCATTCCTTTGCATTTTGCGGGATGCAGAGAAGGAAGGCAAGGAAATGGGCGTAGACACACATGCACATTATTTCTCTTCTCTGGCTTGACTAGGAAGTTATCTTGCAAGGACTTGAGACTTAACCTGAGACTTGAAGGTAGAGACTTCAGACTTGACTTGAGACTTGGAACAAAAGACTTGAATACATCACTGGCTCCTCCCTCTCATTCCCTCGCTTCTGGCTTTGGCACTGAGAACTCACGTTGAGGCAATAGACAAGGGATTGGGGTGGAGAAGGCTCATGTGAGCCTTCTGTCCCCACTCCAGACCTCCTCCTCCCATTCCCTTGCCATTGGCCCCAGCATGCAAAAGGCAAGGGAATGGGAGAGGGATCATGGGGTTTTTACACTTCTGTGTCCCAGACCCTCACAAAAGTGGAGGGACCACTGAAGTGTTTACACTCAGAGTATTAATGATAAATATTTTTTTCTCTTGTTTATGAGATTTGTGATAAAAGATGACGCTAATGTCTACAGACCTAATTCATCATTCCTTGTGCATATTAGGGCATGCATGTCTTTCTTTCTTCAGTTGACTTTGCTGGGTTGGATTTTGAAGTATAAGCCATTCAGGGCAAGGAGCAGCCCTCTTTTACTGTTTAAAATGCCATCCACACTGATTATGTAACCACCAGCATCACCATCTTAAATGTACATCAGTAATCCCAGGGCTCTTGCATTCCTTCCCAGAACATGGGAAGGTGAGAACAGGTTGATTAAGTGGTCAAACATTGGAGGAGCTATGAGCTGCACATTTTGCGGTTTATCTCTGTATACAAAAGGGCTTTATTGATTACTTTTAAATGATAGAAACCAATGTTTCAGGAGGGGAGAAAAAAGGAAAACTAAAATCTCAGAATATCTTCAAGAAGGGTTTGCATGTCTGTTTTTTTCAGCTCCATAACTGAGGCCATTTCCACACTAGACACCATAAGTGCATTTTTCCATTACAATCTGGCATTGCCATTTATGCAATGGTAATAGATTAGGAACACTGTTTTTTGCATCCTTTCATCTTAAGAGAATGAGTAGCCATATTGCCACTGGTGATCCCTCTGCACTACAGTGTCCTTGGCCACTCTCTTTACCCAACTTCAACCCACACCACTGACCCAATTGGTTGGATTTTTTTCCCTCTGGAAGCCATACTAAACATGCCAGTACACTATTACATTTTCCCGCTATGATGCCTAAAAATGTATTTTTTTAAAAAAGTTTTAACTCAAAGGAGAACTTTGAAATAAACACGGAGAGGTGAAAGTTTTTCTTGTTACCACACTATGGGAGCCACTGAGGGAGGGATAAGCTGGGCACGCCCACAGCCTGTCCACTGCTAGATCCACAACAACAAGAAGCACTATTACTGTTCCACAGTGAGCTGACTGACAGGATTGAAGTGCTAAAGGAGGTGCTTAATGGATTTTTTCCAGAAACAGTATAAGGGGTTTTTGCAATGCTTGGGGACAGGATAGCAGCTGGATAGCAATGACGTCATCCTGCAGCACGACTCCTGGAGAGGTAGCAACCCATTGCTATGATGGAATAGCAACGCCATGTGGAAATGGGCTAAATATACTTATTAAAGCAAGGATGGGTGAGCTGTGCCCTGACCAAATGCTGTTGGACTACAACTCCCCTCAATTCTGCCCCTTGGCCATGCTACCTGGAGCTAATGAGAGTTAGTTTCCAACAATAGCTGGAAGGGCACATGTTGCCAATCCTTGAACTAAATAAAATAGATCCATTCACTTTTCCCATGACAGTTGTGAAAACCTCTTACAGATCTGCCCTTGCCAGCTTAGGGACTTGAATCCACTCAGTGGAATCAGACCGGAACATTAATTTTTCAAGTGACATAATATGTGTAGTTTTTTTTTTAAAAAAAAAACGGTATTGGAAGCCAAGGTACATCTATGCAGTAGCAACTTTCCAGCACAAAGGAAAAGCTGTGTTTCCTGTCTTGACAAATCCACTCTTCCCATTGAAAGACTGAGCAGAGCTGACTTTTAGACAGAATGTCTCCTGCTGAAATCATAGACTGCTTCAGGCTTTAAAGGCACAAAAGCTGTTTTGTTGAGGGAGAGAAAAGGGATTCACTGATGCCTGCACTGGATACACTTGTCAATGTAAATGACTCTGGTAGCACCCTGGCGGAAGCGGTTCACATTTGAGAGGAGATGGGAAGTCAGGGAGATCAATTTACAATACAGATAGAAGAGATGGTAAATCAAAGGTGTCCACAGGGATCAGTTTTTTTCCTCCCAGAATATATTTCTTCTTTATTGATGAGTGTTTGACTTGTGTGATGCATGCTGATAGCCTTTTGCTATCCTGCCTTTGGACATTTCCGTTTGAGATCAGGTTTCATGTGAACCGAGACCCTTGCATTAGCATGTTTTTCTTACAAGTCAGTAGGCATGCTGACAGGCTCTTCTGGGCGTGCTAAGTTATTTGCATTCAGGACCTCATCCTCAAAGCCAATGCTGACCTTTTCATGCCACACCAGCAATCTCAGTCCACAGTGGGTTCAGTCTAGATCCAGAATGGGCAACTTGAAACCCACCTGATGTTGACAGACAACAGCTCCCAGCATCCCTCACCATCAGCTAAGCTGGCTAGGACTGATGGGCAGTGAACTCCAACAAAATCTGGACGACCACAAACTGTTCATTGTTGATCTAAACCAAGCATGGGCAACTATTGCAGTTACGGAGGCCTCCCCTCCCACAGCCAGGGGCTGTACAGACTGCAAGCAAGCAGGGAAACAAGCAAGCAAGCAAACAGACCCACATCAAAATCAGAAGTGGTTTGCAAAATGGTTGATGTGAAACAAGGCAGGAGGATCTTGCAGTGCATTTAAAAGGCTTTCAAGAGAAAGGCAGTCTAAATGAGTTGAGAGGAAAGAGGATTTTTGGGGGCCACAAACCAGTCTTGCGTCCACAGGTAGCCTCATTTGGCTCATCTTTGCTCTAGACGTGGGGGGTTCCAGATAGAATTTTTCTACCAAAAGGTACTGAGGAGCTCTTGTGGGAAACCACAAGTTACAAATAGAAGGGGACAGCAGCTGGACCCCCTCTGCAATTCTGTGAACAAGGTAGGAAAGTGGAGATTAAAAGCCTCTCCTGGATGAAACCCTGTGTTGGTTGTATTTTGTCCCAACTGCAACAGTCATATTTTTCACACTGATTTCTGTGAAGCTGCCTTGAGTTCTCCTGACTTACTCTAAATCCAATTCATAGCTCCCTGGCTATCCAGAAATTACACAGAACAATCAGCTGGTTTGGGAAAAGATTCTGCCCAATGGAGATGGAGGATTTGGAGCACATTCACTGATGCCATCTCAGCCTCCTGTTGCCATCCTTCAGGTGAAAAGAAAAAAAGACGAAATTTCCCATGCAGTTCAGTTCTAGGCAGAAACGGAAATCATGTGGTCTTCCAGATGTTGCTATATTGCAGATCCCTAGCCAGCATATCCATGAGCAATGCTGGGAATAGCTGTTCAACAATAACTGGAAGGTTCCCCTCCGTGGTTTAAGAGATGACAAATGGCCTGCTGTTATCAGATTTACTTTAGAAAACACTTCTCCATGTTTTAAACCTTTCTGCTGAGAAGAACATAAGCGTGATTCAGAACACTTCTACTTGTTTAAGGTCAGTGGCGGAGCTTGGAATGTGTGGAGGGGTGGGGGTGGGGCTACAGCATGAGAGGCGTGGCCACTGTGCATGGGGGCGTGGCTGCAGTGAGTGGTGGCGTGGCCAGGGCACATGTGGGTGTGGCTATGGTCTGGGATGCCCCAAAAACATTGCCGCCTGGGGTGAACCGCCTGCTGGCCTCCCAGCCCTACGTGACTGTTTAAGGTTTCTGTGTAACCTGAATTCTTGAAGCTCTTTTTAATTTTATTTTCACCATATTTTGTGTGTATTAGACTCACATACTTATAAAAATCATCTTCTGTTCTCAGATTAAGCCAGGTGCCCATTGGCTTCTACTGGATGTTCTGGTAATGGTATTTGGACAATCCTGTCTGGTGTCTGTCTGTTTCCTTTTGAGGAATCTGCCCAGCTATTACCTGGAAACAGAGCTACAGTCCTAACTAATTGCACCGTAATAGGGTTTGTAGGTCACGAGGAGATAGATTGCAGCATGATTTACATAATTAACAGAAGGCAATTCCTGCCAATACATTCAGGTGCAGTAAAAATGTAAGAAATCTATTATCTGGAAGTGCAAATCTAGATGTCATATAAATTTTAAAAATCTATGCATGTTCATGCCTCATTGGAAGTGTTTATTGAAAATATGTGCAGCGTTTTTTGTTGTTGCTCTTAATGAGACGTTTCAAACAGTTTCTACTTCTAAGTCTCCCTGTGTGATCCTATCTTTCTGCTGGTTTCTTTGATGACCTGTATATAGTAAAGTAAGTCAGTTCACACACAACATCAATCTTGGTTACAAAACGACCACAACTGGCACTCCATCAAAGCACATCTAACTTCCTCCACACCAAAGATATAAGCACACACATGCCAGGTACTCCTTCATGTTCTCTTCATTTCCTGAATAGGAGTTTTCTTTGGAGACTGGCAGGCTCTCTACTATTCATCACCTTCCTTTACATTTAGGCTTTAGTTCCTAATACTCCCTACTCACTTTTAACTCAATGGAATTCTTTCCTATGGGTCTCAATGGTGCAGGAAGCCAGACTAGAAAAATACACTTCACTGTGGGTGGTCTTAGAAGTCTACCTGAGGTGTCTTCAGAGTGTGGAAAAGTTACTTTTTGGACTGCAACTCAGAGAATCCCTCCCCTAGTCATAATTCATATCTTTGCAGGAGATTGTTTTTGTGAATTTAATGACCATACAGGTGAATTTGAATTACTATACAGTATCTCAAGGGCTTTGCAGCATTATCCTATAAATGACTGCTCTGAAGAATCCTGGGTAAATGCTATAAGATTGGATTGTAAAGGTGAGCTAAATGATTAGGAACAAAGAATGATATAGCCTTTCTTTTCCATTGAACTACATCTAAATACAGAGAACTCACATCTTTGAATTGTGTCCTGTTAAACAAAAAACAAAGAAATAAGACACATTGAGATCACCAAATCACATTGGCGCTTTGAAGAGGAGAAAACACAACCAGAGATTGGAGAAGTTACCTTGTTTTGGACTACAACCTGCAGGTTCCCCTTAGCCAACATGGCCAGTAGCTGTTCTGGCTGGGGGATTTGGAAGTTGTAGTCTAAGAAAATAACTTTCCCTAGCTCTGTATGTGTTGGCAAACACCATTTCATGCATATATGCTTCAAGTCTGGCTTGCCAATTTTCAACTACCATCACACGTCTGAGGTATATCTGTGCTACACAGTTATAACAGTTTGATACTACTTTAACAGCCATGGCTCCATCTTGTAGAATCCCAGGATTTGTAGTCTGAGAAAGAGTAATTAGAATTCTCTGATGGAAAGCTCTGTTGTATTATCCCGAACTATTGCTTTAGAGCTCTCTGGCAGAACAGTCTAAGTACTTCACAAAGCTACAAATCCCATGATCCCAAAGAATGAAGCCATGAGAATTAAATTGGCATCGAAGTGCTACAATGGTGTGGTGTGGATAAACCCTAGTGCTGTATCAACACTATAAGAGCTTCTAACTGAAGGTTTGATTGTTTTGTTTGTTTGTTTTGTTTTGTTTGTTTTACTGTGAAACTGCCTTGCCTCATTTGTGGACTCTTACGAGGGAGCTGAGTCAACATCTTATTTTATTTATAAGTCAATGTCTTATTTTATTTATTTAGACAATGTATACCCCAGCAAAAAAGGCTCTCAGGGTGGCTTACAAATAATTAATTTGACAGATCCATGCTTACAACATAAGTAAGATGTGACATATAAGGAAAAGGAAATGGCAGTGGCGGGAGGGATTGGGTCCAGCACATGCTGGCTGCTCTTCTCTCCCTCTGAGTCCAGTGCCTGTCTGGGTGAAGGCTGTTTTTTTTAAATGCTTCTAAATCCTATGAACGTGCTGACATCTCCTTTTTTGTATTTCAGTGGCCCCATTTTGTGTCTATTTCTGTTGGAAGCTATCACCTGACTTCCAGGGGGAAAGATAATATTAATGTTCCTTATATGACTGCAGTAATAATTGCTGACTTAATGTGTGAGAAGTGTTATCAATACTCTTGAAGCTTAAACTTAATAACAAGGAGGAGGTGGTGGAGGCAGCAGCTTAGAATTAGTGTAGGGCTCTGGTATTTTAAAAGTGTCTTATTATTTGCTCAGTACATTGAAACAATAGGTGATCCTATAGGTGATTTTGAGAATGAGAATCCTTTCGTTACTAAAGTGCTCCTTGGCTTGTGTTCTTTAGTTGATAGCTGTAAAATTTTGTGTAATGACAATGGTAGCCATTTACAAATTTGCCATAAATAAAATAAAAATTACAATTTTAAAAGCTGATTCAAGTAACTTTTAAAGTACTGCAGTGCAAAATGATGTAGAAACAAACAAACAATACTTTCATCCATAGCCGAAGTACTTGATCCTCTTATATTTGCACCAAATATTTAATAGATCTAAAATATTTTCCTGACCTGACTCTCTGTGTGTTTTAGTTTCAATACATTTATATGGAGGCACATAATCCTAAACAAATGACAGTTTCCATCTCAGTCTAAAACGCTGTCAGCATCTTTGCCAAAGATTTAATTTGGCAGCACAAAGGAATTAAAACAATAAAATAACAAGGGACAATTCTTGAAACCCCTTGCAGCAAATACGTGATCTGTTTCTTGACCCCCCCCTCCTCCTCCATTCCTTGCCTGGCAGTTAGCAAATCCGTGCACCCTTCATCTCCTTCCTTTGTTCTTGATACTTGTTCCGCAGAACAAAACAGAGATACAAAGCCTACTGAATGAAAATTTCCCTTCTAACAAGCAGCACGCATGAGGGAAAAAGACTAGCATGCACCCTGTCAAGCAATGTACTATACAAATATATCTGTGTCAGGCAGAACTTATCTGGAAAATGAGTGAGATACCATTAAGTGGCTCAGGGACTGTGGGATCTTCCAGATGGGGCAAATGTTTCAGGAAGCTGCGGTATCTATTGCTGTGGCTTTTTTTTCTTTTTACAGTGGGCCCTCAATATCTGTTAGGGTTTAATTCTAGGACACCCTGTGGATACCGAAATTCACGGATGCTCAAGTCCTGTGATGTACAATGATGTAGCAAAAATGGCATCCCTTATATAAAATGGCAAAATCAAAGTTTGCTCTTTTTTGGGCAGGGGGAATATTTTCAAGCTGTGGTTGGTTGAATCCATGGATACAGAATCTGCAGATATGGAGGGCTGACTGTATATATATCCAAACCCCAGTCAGAATCCTAATGGGCAGTTACAAATGCTTACCCTAGGCCATTTCCACACTAGACTGTTATAGTGCTATTATTCCACTTTCAACATTCTATGGAGTCCTGGGTTTGCAGCTTAGGGAGTGGCATGTAGAATTCTCAGCCAGAGACCACTTTGTCCTCATTGAACTACAAACCCCAGAATTCCACAGGATGTTGAAAAATGGAATAATAGCGCTATAACAGTATAGTGTGGAAATGGCCCTCGAGCTATGCACTTGTGACTATTTCATATTCATAATCCCTACATAGACCTTAGTTTAGAGGATATATAAGGACTGTGAAAGTCCCTCAGTCTTGACTTACTGGGCGGCGGCAGCTACTGCAATCAGTCGGGATCTATTGATCAGGAAACAGTCCAATCCCCCTTGTGCAAGGGATCTCTAGCACGAGGGAAAATTGTGCCAGTGCTCCTGCTCCTGCCTGTCACACCAGAGATTGCTCCTGGAAGGGGGCGGAACAGTCGGTTATCTGCTGCCCAAGTAACAGCAGAACAAAGCCCCATCAATCACAGCAACTGCTGTGTAAGTAAGTGAGGACGGGGCAGGGGGAGTCATGACAGAAGTCTCTGAATAATACTGTAGCTATGGTGCTTACACATTCATAATTTCCCAACAGGATTCTGGCCAATGTTTCTATTTTCTGGCAACATTTTATTCTCACCCTTGAGTGGCTCTCATTTTCAATTCCAATCAGTATCAGAATAAAAAAGTCTCAATCTCTTCTACTTTCTTTTTAATGTTTTTTTTTCTTCCTTAGAGTTATGGTGCATCAGTGAAATGACACTTCTGTACTACCACCCTGCAATTAAAAAAAAGAAAAAGAAAAAAAAAGGAAGAAAAGAGGAGAAAATTTGCCCTTCAAACCAAAGGATGGTCTCAGAAAATGCACACCCCTGGCGGAAAAAAAAATTCTTTGGAAGAGCCCTAGCTCAAATCAACAAAAGCGCTACAAACAGCATCCTTCCCTGCCCAAAAATGGAATGAGTGGATGTGGAGATGATAACAACCAGTAAAGCTCTGCAAAACCCAAGGAGCTAGTTCTGGCTGATCATCAAACATGTAACTTGATTTATTTCATCTCTCTGTTTTTAGGAGCTGGGGTGCTGGTGGTGGTGGTGGTGGTGATGATGATACAGATGATGACCATTGTGACTTTTGCCTGCTGCTAGATCCAGGATGTTATTGCTTCTCTTGGTTTATCCTAGCAATTTGTACCTTTGCTCAGTGTCTGCCTCAGCCTCTTGTCTAATGGAGGAGTCCAGGTTTCTGCAGCAGTAAAGAAAGGAACCTGCCAATGACTATACAATGGATGTTTCTGTTATTGTGTGCCTTCAAGTTGTTTCTGACTTACGCAAACCCTAAAGTGAACCTATCATTGGTTTTTGGGGGGGATGATTTGTTCAGAGGTGGCTTGGCTCTTCCTTCCTCTGAGGCTGAAAGCGTGTGACTTACTCAAGGTCATCCAGTGGGTTTCCATGGCCGAACAGGTATTTGAACAGGTATTTGAAACAGGTATTTGTCTCCAGGGTTGTAGTCCAACTCTCAAATCACTAGACCACACTGGCTCAGCTCCCTGCCACATTCTTTTCCGTGAGGGTCAATGAATTCCCCATTTCATGAATTTTTTGAAAAGAAGCTATTTTGAAGAAAGTACAACAGCAATCTGAAAAACATGACTTGTACTCTTGGCATCATATGTCCTTTGAATTAAAAAGGAGAAGAATTTCAGTGCAATTTTTTAAAAAAGATAAGTTCTTTCTGTTTCTTCGGTTTTTTTGGCTCTGTTTGCTGCCGTTGGTAACATTCTCTTGAGCTTCTTTTTTCATGCGAATTATGAAAGATTAAAGCAGAACTGAAATTGGAGGATGTGAATATAAACTGCAGACGTTAGGATGGGAGGGGATTCAAAGGAGTAAAGCAAATGCTTGCTAAAGAAGGAAAACCAGAAAGGCAAATCCAATGACTGCAAAATGTAGACATGGACTATAAAATAATTCACACAATGAGTGGAAATCTTAGCTTATCTGCTCTTCTGTTCTTTGCACATTGCTTCTCCCTTAGCACAGTCCCTTTAGGGCTTAAAACTTAGGTCATTTCCACACCTCACCTCATTGCTGGGATGATCCGTGGACATCCCAGCATTGCCAGTCCTGGGACAGGCGTGGTTTTCCACCACTCCCTTCAGCATGCATCCCTCAGTGGTGGAGGAGTAGAGCAATTAACACTGCTGGTGCTTCTGCATTACGGCATCCAGAGCAATGCCTTCTCTCCGCCCTTTCTCCACCCCGTGGTGACTGATTGGTTGACTTTTTCTGGGGCCTTTTTTTCCTATCGGGCAGCATTGGATACATCCATGCGTCAGGGCTCCCAGATTGACAACGAGAGCTGGCAGAATAGCAGACTTTTTCCATTATTGACATAGGGCACAATATGGGTGGGTTGGGGCAGCTGGCGGCAGGATAGTGATGGGTTGCCTGCGATGCTGTGCAAAAGCATGGCTCCTGGAACCGCAATCACTCATCACTGTGGTGGGCTGACACGGTCGTGTGGAAATGGCCTTAGGCTCATAAGGAGTTGCAGATGTCCAAAAACAAATTTGTTCTTTATCTTTGACGAACCAGGTAATGGCCTAGATTTTGAAAGGACAATCTGATACAGTCTTGATTAATCCTCAGTCTCACCTTTTCAGCTGCTTTTAAAATATCCCAATAGCTTTTTCTTCCCCTTTTGCCTTTGTCCTTGGTTTAGGGCCTTATCACACTACACTGTTATAGCACTGTTATTCTACTTTAACTGCCATGGCAACATTCTACAGAATTTTGGGGTTTGTAGTTTAGTGAGGCCCAAGAGCTATCTGGTTGAGAATTCTAAATGCTTCTCCCTAAACTGCAAATCCCAGGATTCCATACCATGAGTTAAAGTGGAATAATAGCACTATAACAGTGTAATGTGATAAGGCCCTCAGTTTTGCTGGTGCAAATTGAGGCTGGAATCCTATATCAGCTCATACGTAACCAAGTACTTAAATAAATAACTTCTCTTGGCTAAACCTCCTGGAAACTTATGGAAACATCATTCAGCTGTGGTCCTGATTGTTGACAGAATGGCCTCCCTTCTCCCCATTGATCTGATGCACAGTAAAGTAGGTTGGGGAACAAGTTATATTTGTGGCAATGCTGTCAAAACTGTAAGTAGTGATTGTGAATGTGAACAGCTAACTGTACAATTTTCTGTCTCATGTGCCAAATAACTTGGTTAGCTTTGGGTTGTACACACCTGGATTTGGCTGTGTTGGAGGTGTGATTTGCCCTTGGACTTGCCCTGGATGTGAGGGAGCCATTTTGTACTCTAATACAGGCCATTTCCACACTACACTGTTCTGGTGCTATTATTCTACCTTCAGCACCCTGTGGAATTCTGGGATCTGTAGTTTACCAAGGCCAAAGAACTCTCTGGCTGAGAATTCTAAATGCCCCTCCCTAAATTGCAATCCCCAGGATTCCATGGGATGTTGAAAGTGGAATAATAATCCTATAAAAGTGTAGTACGGAAATGGCCGGAGAGAACAAAATGTCTTGCAGCAGTTCTGGTACTACTTCCTTGTAGAGATTTGTTGTATTGTATGAATGGCACTTTCCACAAGGCAGCTGAAGTCTCAGACATTTGACAGTTGTATAACACAGCTAATTACTTGAACCTCACTTCCAGGCCCCAGAGAAAAGTGAGGAGAAGCCACTGATGCACAGTACTGCTGGCTCATTAATCTTTCAGTAACACTTTCCATTATAAGGAGGAAATGGTTTATTCTGGCCATCAAGTCTGATCAAGAAGAAACTTACTTTGCAGTTCATTAGATCATGTTAATTAGTAGGACGTTATAGCCAGAGAGGAGACAGAAGGAAAGCAGGGATCTTCTTGGTTCCTTCCTGTCAAATCCTGGAATGTTCACAAACAGTTTAATTGGGATGTGAAAGAAAAGGCTTTCATGTGAGTGCGCAGGACAAAGGTGGGGAAAACTGCGTGCTATATGGTGTCTAAGTGCAGATTCCCACCCCTCAGTTCCTATTTCACACAGGGCTGACCCAAGACATTTTGCTGACTGAGGATCTGGATTGGATGGCATTCTCCCCTCTACACCGCAGAAGCAAAATGGACTGGTGGATGACTCTTACTTCAACAATAGCAATCAGATAGGGTTCTTCACTGCTTCTGAAGACAACAGGCTAGTTTTGGGACTGCAGACAGAGCTTAGAAGTAACTAATTGCAAATAACTGCCTAATAGTAATAAATTAATTTTCCCTTAATGTTATAACTAAGGCCATTTTCACACTACACTGTTATAGTGTTATTATTCCACCTTCAGCATCCTGTGGAATTCTGGGGTTTGTAATTTAATGAGGTCAAAGAGCTCTCTGGCTGAGAATTCTAAATACCCCTCCCTAAACTCCAAACCCCAGAATTCCACAGGATGCTGAAGGTGGAATAATAACACTATAACAGTGTAGTGCGGAAATCATCTTCTCTAAAGTTTCAAATTGAATGTTACATTTTTCGTACAATTTTTTTTCCTTGGTTTTAAAAGGCTTATTCTCTATCTCCTTTCCTTGTGCGTAATCAAGCCGTACTGGTGAATGAGATGAAATCGCTATTATTTCCAAGAACGTCTGCTTGTAGGCTGAGCGTGGGTGAGAATTTCTTTCTGTTCCCTAAGTATTTGCTAACAGTCTGTGCAGCGTGAGAGTATGACTGTGAGGCTTGTATTTTCTTCCAGCAGCATGTGGGTGAATCTTGAATCATTTCAGCTTTTTATTTTTGTCAGGATGGAGTGGGTGGACATGCATGACTCAGTATTTTTTTTCTACAGTTGCAAAGTCTGCATGGGCAATTTTGGAAGGTTTCATGCTGACGTCAAAGTAACTGCTTTATCCATAGATATTTTTAGTAGGGGAAAGCCTGCAGCTTGAATGCTTTGAAAATAAAGTGCAAAATGTGAAAGCCGAGCTATTTACTCATTGTTTTCATAGTGACTTTCATGTTTCTACTAAAAATGATTGGAGTCTATTCAGCTTTATTTTATTCACTTAGATATTTAGTTCAACCTGTCTTATAAAACCTGGATTGATAACCTGTTCTGTGTGCTTGACATGGCTAGCAATTTTGGTGATTGCCAAAAATTATCTGCAAAGAAACACCAATTTGCCTAAAATTTGCATACTAAATTATTTCATTTATCAGAAAAAAATTGCACTGCTTCTCATTACATAAACACAAAATAGTTTACAACATCTCCCTCCCCCCGCACAAACAGAACAGCCTCAAAAGAACAGAATAATTCAACACATGAGATTATTCTTAACTGTTCACAGCTGGGGAAAAATGAAGGTTAAAAAAGTTAATATTTTCAGTGAATGCTCAGGTCATGGCAGTGTTGAAGCTTGATATATTGGGCGGATCATTCCACAGGGTGAGCACCACCATCTTGAAGGCCTGTCTCTGTGTTATGTACAAATTTATATATGTGGATTCACTTTTAGAAAGAATTGCTGTAATTTCAATAGAAATATAGATAGAAATATATCTCATTATTGTGTGAAAGATTGTGACCAAGCGACATCGCTCTTCAGGAACTAACTCTAAATGGGTATCTTTGCCCTCCTATAGTTCTTTAGCTTTCAATCAGATTTGGACTGGGCATTCTTTCAAAAAGAGAGCAACTCTTCCAGAAGTCTGTTATAGAACCATTTGTCTTCAAGATCATCTGGAGAAGTCCTCCAGGTAGTGCCATGTGCTCCCAGAGGTTACTTAGAAGTCATTTAAACCAGGGCACTTAATATGATGGCACCTATTTGTGGAATGCTCTTCCATCAGAACTTTGACATGCTCTGTCTGTTCTTAGTTTTTGACACATAATTATTAAATTATAACTAAAACATAATTATTTAAGCAAGATGTCCCTGTTTACCTCTATTTGACATCCTGTTTTTAGACCTCATAAAGAGTGTGCCTGAATATTTGTGTATATTTTATGTCTTATTTATGTATGCCACTTTGAAATTTTTGGATCTAACTGGTATTTATGTGTGTGTGTGTGTGAGAGAGAGAGAGAGAGTGTGTGTGTGTGTAACTGGTATTTATATATATGTGTGTGTGTGTGTGTATGCGTGCGTTCACATATTTGTAAAAAAAATGTGAGTTGTGAAACAGGACACATGGCCACTTTTACCCAACATGGGACTGAGCTTGTTACTTCTTTCCTACCTAGGAAACTGTCTGTGAAATTGTGACCCAGGTCTGTTGTCATAATCCATCTCCACTCCCCGCTATCTGCTTCACTATGGGATCACTAGCATTTTACCCACTACAAACTGCTTTGGCATGTAAGGGAAGTGGGAATGTAAGCCCGATGGCAGCACCCGTTCTTTGACTATGTATTTGCAAGACAGAAATGGACAGGACATGTTGCCTTTTAAATCCTAAGGAAGTGTAAGCAGCAGTCATGAATATATTTGTCAGCCCAATTAAACTCACGGGCACTTAGTAAAAATTCACAGGTTTGCACTCTAAAGTTGATTCGTATGCCAGGAGTGAGACTCTAGGGAACCTGCAGAGGTCCTGGGCTCCAACTTACATCAAGCCCAGCTAGCGTTGCCAGTGGTCAAGGATGAGGAGACCTTTAGAGCAGCAAAAAGTGGAGACCAGAAGACTGCCATTGCTGAAACAGCATTGCTGAAATTGCTGTTTAAGAATGGCAAGAACTCTAACTGAATGCTGTTTTTAAGAAGAACCCTGCTAAAAGGAATTAAAGCATATACAAAATACATTGTGTTAAAAACTCATTTTCCACTAGCATGAAACCTGAGAGAAGCCCAATGACAGCTCACATGCAAAATCATTACAATGCCTTCTAAAGAAGTTCAATCACTACAAAAAAGATGTTCTAGAGTTCTAGTGCAGTCATCAAAAATGCTTTTCTAAGATGCCCATTATGTTATAACATAGTGGTATAATACAGTTGACTCTCCTCATTTGCAGATTTGACTTTCACAGATTTGATTATTTGAGTTTCTCCAAACTCTTCTCCCTCCACCTCAGACGCTCCTATTCCAAGGGAGCCTTGCCTCTTGGTGACTCTGATCAGGCCACACAGCCCTGTAAAAAACTGCTTGTGGTCCTCCTATTCCTCCAGCCGCTGCTTGGCCAGCTAAGGTCAGATTGCAGCTCAATTTCTCAGCACCACAAACCCTCTCCTGATCGCCCCCCCCCACACCCAAGGAAGAAGATGAGCAAGAGAGATGACATATAGGGCCACCTGCTGACCCACTCCCTTTCCCTCTGGCTGGACCCTGGCTGCCTGCTCTCTGCTCCATGCTTGTCCCCTTTGCACAGACACATACGCTAATTCTGAACTTTGTGGTTTTTCTGAACCCCTAACCCTAACAAATGTGGAGGACCAGCTGTATATCTAAGCAGATGGAAGTTATCCCCTGCCTAGACATCTAATGATGTTATTGTGAACCACTGCTTTGAAAACCACTCTCCCTGAAAAGTGGTATAAAAATATAGTTAAATATTGGACTACATGATGGAACACAAGTGAAGAGGGATTTTTTTAAAGTATATTATTTTGCTCAAAGGATTTGTCTATATGCATAGACATTCCCTAGAATGTCCATTATTAGCACAGAATAAGCAGAGATGTCTGTGAAGTGGTGCATGATATTTTATTTTTAAAATCTTTTGTTAATAATTATGTTTCAATGTGTTTTTACCTGTTTTAACCATGGCTTTTAAATAATATTATTATTTAATTTTTAAAAAACTTTTGTAAAGTAAGATTTTAATTTAATTGTGCTTTAAATTTCTGTGAGCCACCTTGGATTCCATCCTTGGGAGAAAGGTGGGGTATACACCCAGCAAATAAATAAATTAATAAATTAATAAATTAATTCACAAACATGAACAGATCTCTTTCACAGGGCAGCCAGTACAAAGTCTGGTTGCAGCAATAGGTGACAGGTATGCATTCAACAGGCTAGATGGCATTTAACACTGAAGTGCAATATTCCCCAGAGAAATTGGGGGCATGGAAGCAGTCTCACAGTGGAAAAAGAGGGCCGAATCATACACCAGTTCACCTTGCACAGCAGATCCTGTCCCCCAGATTATGAAAGGAAGTATTTAAATTTTGCCTGCACAGTAATTCTAAATCAGTTTCCAAAATATGATTGTGTATGGAGAAATCTCCTACTTAGGTAACCAGTGCACTTAGAATTGAAATACTGGAAGTTTAAGTAAAATATGTGGAGACCCAGTGTAATATAGTGATTTGAATGTTGGACTAGGACTCTAGGAAATCAGAGTTCAAATCCCTGCTTGGCTATGGAAACCCAATAGGTGGCCATGGGCAAATCACATTCTCTCAACCTCAGAGGAAGGCAAGGGCAACCCCCTTTGAACAAACTGTGCTAAGAAAACCTCATGCTAGGTTTTTAGGGTCACCATATTTCAGAAATGTCTTGAAGGCACACAACAAGAAGAAATAAATGGTTTTATGCATTTTTAGTTTTATTTTAAACTATGATTTACCCCTCCTTGAACCCTGGGGACAGGTAAGTAAGAAATAAAAAAAAATGTTGTTGTTGTTGAATGGGTCCCAGTTAATTGTCCTTGTTAAATGCCTTAGGACTGCTGAAGATAAGGAAGTGTTGCTCTCATCTGAACCTGGACGATGTTCTTTATCAGCAAAACTGTTTGTTTGTACTTCTGAAAGCTTAATGCAAATAACAATACATTTAATGTTAAAGGCAGACAAGAGCTGTTTCAGAAGTTGTTAGAGACTTGGGAGAAGAGGTGAGTTTTTGTACTGGTGGACTCCTATTTTACAAGGGCTGCTCACAAAAGAATTACTGATATGACAGCATACTCAAAAACTGGGGAAATGTATAGGAAGAAAGGTTGTCCCTTACAATAGCCTTGAGTTGCTTAAGTCTTTAAAGCTTAAAACTTAAAATCAGCAGCCTGAGTTGAGTGTAGAAAACAGGGGAACCTTCAATATTGCTGATATGCCTGATGGGAATTGTGTAGCCCTCCAGGTGTTGCACTGCAGCTCACACAACCCCCAGCTTGCATAGCTAATGAAGAGGAATGTTGGGAGTTGTAATTCAACAACATCTTCAGGGCTGCACAATCCTCAACCCTCCTGTAACATTATCTCCACGCTGTACACCAGTTAAAAGACTAGTTGCTTCATTTAGCACCAACTGGGGCTTCCAGATGCTCTTCGAGGACAGCACTGTGTATATATGATGCCTTGCTTTAGTCTAAACACAATGGAATTGGTGTATGGATAACTTTTGTAGAATCAGACCAATTCGTGAAAGGTTGCAGGCATAGCTGGTGTATTAAAGTCTAGTTGTACGAATCCATTCTTGCCACCTTCACCACTGGAAATCTAGTGAAAATATGGGTCCAAAGAGCATGCTCAAGCGATGAACCTGGAATAATAGCACTATAACAGTGTAGGGCAGAAGTGGCCAAGATTACATACTCCTCCCGCTGTCGTTACCAGTTGTAAATTGTACAGGTTTTTGTAAATTCAAAACATGCAACACCTGTTTAACTAGAGATGAGGAAAGTCATCCAGTGACACTGCAAGTGGGCAGGAGCCACTAAGATGTGTCACAAACAGAGGAAGACAAATAATAATTAGGAAGATCATAGTCCCTCCTAAAATCTATGACTTTAGGTCTCTTTGCATTCAGTGAATTTTTCTTTTAAGTAGAACTGGTCTGTTTAGGTGAATCTTAGAAAAATGGGGAACTAGAGCAGAAAAAAAAAGTCCTAAAACAGTTTTCTTCTGTCTAGATGAGAACATAAGTGAGCCTGAGAGACAAGAAACATATTTTTGGGACTACATCTCCCAGTTTTTCCAACCACCATGGCTAGTGGCCAGCCTGGTTGGGAGATTGTGGAGAGTATAGACCAAAAAAGTAGACTTTTCTAAGCTCTGCTGAGTAAACTGTCATACTCTCCAACCTTCACAGATGAAAATCAGGACACATATGGCCAAGCAACATTGGTATGTGGTCACGGTGGCAACAGTTATTAATGAAGGAGAACATACAAACTAGGAGAGACTGCAGCAGTTTGCTTTTGCCTGAGCCTACTGGGAAGGACAAGATTCTAGCTTCTCTTTTTCTCTCCCTTCACTGAATTGAGTACAAAGTACTTTTGCTCTTGGAACTCTAATGTCAAAATCTTTATTGAATCAGTCTACAGACTATATCAATCTCTTGGAACTCAATTTGTAGCAACTGAAGTGAGCCAGAGAACAAAGAGGGAAAGTGGGAGAGAGAAACTGGGCTATTTTAAAAGCTGAAAAAGTAGAACAACAAAGGATTAATCTGAACTGTTAACTGTCAGATTGGGACAATTGGAGGGTATGCATTGTATCTCAAAGGAAGGAGGTATCCATGAAACATGAGGACTTGGGAGAAAGACCCACAGATCTTTATTAAAAAGTCTACATCAAATAAATACAGAGATACTAAACAAATATCTAGGACCATACCAAACATCAGCTGAGACTGCTTCACATGTACGCTTATTTAGGACAAATCCATAGCTTGTATCTTCCAGAGCTGTGGCTGCTTTAAAGGGAACCATCTGTAAATGGCAGCCAAAGACATTTGCTCTATTGCATATTCCAGATGAACCAAAGGGCAAGGATGTACGTATGGCATCAAGGCATTCAAACTTAGTATATCTGCAGCAGCTGCACTGGCAGCCGACCAGGTGCCCAAATGCTATTTTTAATTACCATAAAATGGAGCAGATTGCAGCTGGCCTTGCTGAATAGTGGGGTTTGGCTTATGAGATGGTGAGTTCTTTGCAGCTGGGACTTGTCATGCAGCAAAGAGGACAGGTCTCAGAGGCAGCATCATGCTGTCAGTCACCATCTAAAATGTCAAAATTCACTCTGTCAGGCCTCGTCTTTTTTTTGTGAGTCCAAACAATGCTGGGACTGCCTGAGCCTCCATCTCAGTGAAGATGAAGCTAGCTCAAATGAATAGAAGAAATTGGGGTCCTCTGTCTTCCACAGCTGTGGTCTGCCCTCATCAGTGCCTCTCCCCTCCTACTGCAGAGCCAGAAGCACCACAAGGACTCCAAATTTCCCTTTCTCTTCTTTCATATTATGAGTCAGGGCAAGAGCTGGGCCTTTAAGAACAAGACAAAGCAGGAACTGGGCTTTTAAGAAACCCAGGTAAACTATATTCCATTGTCTGTGAAGACTACAGAACCCAAACCTACAGACAGTATATGCACTTTGGAAAAGCATGAAAACCTGCTTGCTGAAGATAACCAGAAGGCTAGCATTCAAGACAGTATTTTGACCCACTGTTCTGGGGCTTAGTGCGTGAAGGTTCACATGAACATTTGGCAAAGATATCAAGTGTAGGTGTTACTACACACTTTCAGATTCTTTGTCCAAGAAATGTATTTTTGTTTATCCTAATATTTTACACTGCATGGGGCCCTGTGGATGATATGGGATTGCAGCTTCCATTATCTGTCTCCATTGTTACCTTAAGACAGTGGTTCTCAACCTGTGGGTCCCCAGATGTTTGTGGACTTCAGCTCCCAGAAGCCCCAGCCACTATGGTCAGTGCTCAGGGCTTCTGGGAGCTGAAGTCCAAAAACATCTGGGGACCCACAGGTTGAGAGCCACTGCCTTAAGAGGTGGAGGACTTTGAGGTCCACCCTCAATGCCAGCTTCTCCTTAGAATTTGGGGAATTATAGCTTAAAGGAGGCTTGCAAGACGAGGGTAACGGCAGGATCTTTTCACCTGTGTATACCAATACTAACTGTAGAGAGGACTCCAGCTGCAAGTTAAATGAAGTATTTTATTTGGAACTAGTGTACATACCCAGCTTTGCCTGGGATTTCATTTTCTCATAGGTGATACTTGTTAGAATTAGAGATCTTGTGTCTCTAATTCCCCAAACTGTCTTGTCCAGTATCCATATTCCCTAATCCAATCTGTCTTCAGAGTTATTAACATACAGAGGTTAGTTTCCTGAGGGAATACACTGCCCTTCTCCTTGCTGCTAGGCCTTGCCTCTATAGCAACCGGCCTATTCAAGACAGACACAGTTGACTGAGGCCCAAGAGCTCTCTGGCTGAGAATTCTAAAGGACCCTCTCTAAACTGCAAACCCCAGAATTCCATAGAATTTTCTTAGGCAGCCAATCATATGAGGTCTTCGCCTGACACAGACAGACAGACAAACTTTGACTTTTATATATTAGATTAACAAACACACAAGAAATCAGACACTCTTAAGAACCATACAAAGTTATCGGAAAATGAGGCAAGAAAGGTTGGATAGAGAGAAATTGGGTGGAAAGGGTAATAGTTACCAGTTCTGAAGTAGAAGGTTGAAGCAGAGTGGCTCCGAGAGCTAGTCTGAGGACAGCACAGAGGACCAGAGATCTGGGTGCCACGTACTACGTCCAAAGTACTACGAGTTACTGAGATTGGAGCTAGGGTTTTTAATATCCTATTTCCTGCTCTGAAGGAGGGTGTGTGAACAAAGCAATAATTGCCTTCCTGCAACTCTGACAACAGTCTGGAATGGGCTGATTGTATTAAGTTTAGGTGGCAAAACCTTGATGGGAGTCCTGACAATGTTTTGGTTGGATAAGGTAAATAGGAAAGGTCTCTGCAGGAGATACTGGCAGCAGGGGTGCTTGACTGCTTCACCTGGGCAGTTTCACCTTCTATTGTTTCTGGGAATGTTTGTGCCTTACAGCCTTTTGACAGGATCATCACTGGCAACAAACCATGGCAACAAATTATATTTACATGGAGTGTCTGCTAAGAAATGACTAAGAACCACTGTACTAGATTATAGGATTGTTGTTAAAGTGTTAGCATTTTCACTGGAATGTCACTGGCCCATAGCACACAATGGATGAGTTCCAGTTTACTTTTCCTGAGAATACCATTCAAATACTACAGGAACAAGATCTCCTTTATTTGAACAGCAACACCGTGGTGGGACAAACCTGAGAGATGAGAATGATTTAATCTCTCCTTTTGATGTGTTTATTTTTCTTGTTCACTCATGTATGTAATCCACATTTTAGTTCCCCATTCCCCACCACCTCACAATCATTTGGGGCACATCTGCCCTTGATGTATTCTCTCAGAATCTATGCCAAGAGCGGAAATTTGAAACAGCTTCAGAAGTTTACCAAAATAATGAAGTAAAATTAGTAGATTTTAAAGACAACAAGCACTAAGCAAAACAAAACAAAACAAAAAGTGTATGAAATTGTGGGTGTTTCGATGGAATGGATGTGGCATATAGATCATACACACGCATGTACACACTGTGTGTGTGTGCGCGTTTGTCTACTTTCAATCATTTTATTAAATCTGCTTCAGTTTTATAGTATTCTTCTGGGATCCTGAAAACGATATTAACTGCTTTTTTCCCAAGCAGAACCCTCAAGAAAGCAGCATCTTTCACACTCAAGCTGCTCTTTGATGTAAAAAAACCCCTGCGTGGGTACTGAAGGTTAGAGTCCTGTCCCTCCTCCGGCCGTCGACCCTGAAGAAACAAAGTCAAGAGCTTCGGAGCATTTCGGCAATTTCCGTACCGCGCTCGCTTCGGCCTGTCTCATTCACTTGCATAAGAAGGGAGGAAACGTTCGAGGATATTTTTTTTTTCAAACTTTCTCCATGTCCTCGCGGCACCTTCTTTCCCCGCACGTGACGGTTCGGAAAGGAGAGGGAGGAGGAACGAGCGAAAGGGGTGGAGCCAACGGGTGCCGGAGAGCTTACCCGTTTGTTCAGTCTCGAGCTCCGCCTACGACAACGGAGAAAGGAGGGGGCAGAAGAAAGGAGGAAGGCTGTGTGACGGCACGTGTTCTTCTCTCTATGCTATATGTACAATTCAGAACGAAAGCGGGGGGGGGACACGACTTCCGGCAAGAGCGCGCTCCTTTCACAGAACTTCCCACCCCTTTGTGTGTGCGCGCGCCCCCACACGTGCGTTTTGACGTGAGAGGAGGAGGATTACGCTTCCTTGCTTCTGGGGCGTTCGCTTGTTCTCCTCTTCAGCGTCTTTATGGCGCATGCTCCGAAATGTACTTTTACGTGACTGTCCCCTTCGCCGCCGCGCGCCCTTGTCGATTGTCCGCTTCTCAGGAAGGAGCGCGCCCACTCGCTCTCTGTAGGAGCGCGCGTGCGCGCTCCGTGGTTGCGGGGGGGGAGCCCCGGCACGCGCGCGGTTGTTATTGGCGCTGCCGGCTGACTGACTGACTGGCTGGGTTGGCGGCTGTTGGTTGGGGCTCCGGGGGCGGGGGAGGGGGAGGCGAGCGAGCGAGCGAGCGGGGAGCGCAGGGTGGCTCAGCCAGCCAGCCAGCCAGCCAGCCAGTCAGTCAAGGGAGAAGTGAGGGAGTTCTTTAAAGATGGCCGGAGCGGCAGCGGCGACGACCGCGACGGCCACCACCGGCGCCGGCAGCAGCACCAACTCCGCCGCGACGAGCGCGACCCCGGTCTATTGCGTCTGCCGGGAACCTTACGATGTGAACCGCTTTATGATCGAGTGCGACATATGCAAAGACTGGTTCCACGGCAGGTAAAGGGGGCAAAAAACATAAAACGGAAAAGAGAGAGACAGAAAAGGGCCGGGTTGGCAGCAGCCCCTTATTCTCCTTCAGGGGAAAACAACAACAAAACATGCCCCCCACACTTTCACAGAGTGTGAGGGGAAGACCCTCTTCCGACGATGCTGTGAAGGGGGAAAACAGCAACCAGAGAGGGACAATGAGGGGGAGGCGTCGTTATGTGTGTTGGGTGCGCGTTTATATTTGTGGAGCTTTCGGTTAACCAGGAAGCGGCGTTTGGGAGTCGTCGTCTGTCGCTCTTCTGCCTCCCCCCTTCCCAGAGAGAGTTATATAAGGACGCCGCAGCCGACATTTGACGGGGTTCTCTCTCTCTCTTTTTTAGGAGTTTGGAGCGTGGCTGGAAAAAAGTTGAATGTCTTTTCGAATTTCCCTTTCATGTCGGTGTGCCTTTTGTGTGTTTATGTGTGAGTGCGTGTCTTGGGAGGGGGCTTGTGTAAGTCAGTGGCCCGTCTGGTCCAGTCCCCCCCT
The DNA here is from genome assembly GCA_948472985.1 of Iguana delicatissima. NCBI lineage: Eukaryota > Metazoa > Chordata > Lepidosauria > Squamata > Iguanidae > Iguana > Iguana delicatissima. The sequence goes on along the minus strand of CAOKZL010000378.1, from coordinate 435,388 downwards.
TTCCCCTTCTTAATGTTCGGGCTTTTTAAAAGGTGATTTCCTCCTGCATGCAGGGGCTGGTTGTAACTGCCCGACTTCTGGGCTCTTTCTGACGTTAATGCCAGTCGCCCACTTTTCTCGAACCTCGTTCTCTTTCCTTGGTGGGGGGACGGCGGGAGAGGCTTAGTCAAAAAGTGTGAGCAGGGAGGCTAATAAAAAGGCCATAGAGCGCATCCTTCGGCAATAACCGCAGCCGCCTCCTGGATGAGAAGGAGGGAAAGGGGGGGTTATCCGTGGGCATTTAAACAAAGGAGTAAGTTTCAGGGCTGCCTGGGTTGGTGGCGCAAGTGGCTCCCTTTTTCCCCCTTCCTTGGGCTTTGATCTTCCCACGAGCTGGCTGGAACCACAAGCTGGATGGTGGCTTTTTGAAGTTCGGAGGAAGAGTCAGCCATCTGAACAATATTTATCCAGGGAGCCGGGGCTGTAAGGGGAAGTGCGCTTTGATTGACAACAGGACATTTAAATGCCCCCCATTTAACAAAAACAGAGTCACGATGGAGCTGGCGAGACAGTCTCATCTCCCTCTGCTGGCTTTGGACGGGAAGCTAATTTTAAAGGGCCAGACCGCACGTTTTAGATCATGTTGGGATCAGAGAGACATATAAAGAGAGAGAGAGGTGTGGAAGTGAAGGGGTCTGTATCTGTCCTTTAGAGTTAAGCCATACATAATGATCCCTGCGAATGCATTGTTCACATTTGAGGCTGGGTGGACTGAGCCATCTCCAGAATGCACCTGCCTGCTGCTGCAGGTGCACAGGTTTCTTCATCGTGGGATTCTCTGTTTCTCTCTGAATAGATTCAGCCTGTTCTGTGAAAGTGAGAACCTTAATAAAGGCAGTGATCCTGTGAATGTAACAGTAGTCTAACTGAGCTAAGCAGGGCTTCCTTCTGAGTAGGGCTGCACAGGAACAAAACCATAGACAGAATTACCTTGTGTACTTATGTTGCTGCTGAGAAGTTAGGGGATAAAGCTTTCCCCACCCAAATAAATTCCAGATATATAAGCCTAGTGGTTTTAAATGGCTTTATAAGCAATTGTTGATAAATGTAACAAAACCATTACCTTAATATTCTCTGTCAAGTCCTGTTGAGTAACAGTTATATTTGTATTGATGTTGTGGATTTCTGTTTTTAACTTCTTCAAGAATGTTTTTAAAAGTTAATTGAACTGAAAGTTCAAAAGAAAAAATGGTTATGAAAAGTGGGAAACAACTGAATTATGTCTTGGATTTGGTGGGAGGAATGAAAATTTTGAATAAATGTCCAGTTAGTTGAGAGACTAACTGGACATTTTGAATAAATGTCCGGTTAGTTGTGTAACTCCTTTTTTTTTTGTTAATATATGTACAAATAGCAGCAAAAATCTTAGTTGCTCTTGGGAAAAGATTTTATGGGAAAGAAACAGAACAACCTCTAATTTAACTCATTGCTGAATTGTTGCTTCTTTAATTACTGTGTGTAGTGTCTAAATTACATATAGCCCTATGCTTGTGCATGCTTATTTGAAACTAAGATCTACTTTAGTTCTGTACACACTTCTTTAACAGGAAATGGGACTTGCTTTTGAGTATACATATACCTGTATCAGATTGCGCTATAATAATATTTTGTACCGGTATATGTTTATTGATGAACTGCTTTCATGAAGCTGAAGTGACAGTCAACCAGATGAAGAACAAAATTGCTTTTGTCATTTTAGAGCTACACTGAAATTCATAAGCAAGACATTACAACTTTACTAAATTTGGATTGCCATAGATGTATGTAGTGTTATTTGTTTTGTCTTTTCCTGATGAATTCTCTTTGTTTTTCTGTTATTATACCAGTGTGCATTGTTACATTTCGAGTGGGCTCCTATCCATGGGACTCACCAGTAATTGTTATAGGGGTATTGTCGAAGTGAACTTTGTTTTATCTCAGGATTTTTGGCAAATTTAGTAAAGCCATTCAGAAGTTGCCAGTGTGTTTGTAGTTGGATTATGTTTGTTTTTGTGTGCCTTCAAGGTGTTCCCAACTTATGGTGATCCTCAGGTGAATCTTATTAAGAGGTTTTCTTAGCAAGATTTGTTCAGAGGGGGGTTTGCCTTTGCCTTCTTCTCAGGCTGAGAGTGTGTGGCATGCTCAGGGTCACTGAGGGGGGTTCCACAGAGGAGTGGAGATGGGAATCCTGGTCTCCAGAGTTGTAGCCCAACACTCAGACTACTAGGCCATGCAGGCTCCTGGGTACAAATACCTGGCAATAAATAAACGTAAATTGATGTGCCATGTTCTTAGTCCATCTACTTATTTCACGTTCTTCGTTTATATACCAAATAAATTAACTTCTGAAGAGTTTTTTATTTGCATACTTTTTCCAGATTTTGATTCTAACTTTTATTATAAGAGAATAGATATAAGCTACAGTCTTATCTATGTTATAGGTTCCATGGGACTCAGTGGTATTTACATCTGAACAAACATTTTCAGAATTGGGCTGTAATATAGGTTGACCAATGTACTGTGATTTGCAAGAGTGTATGTTCTCATTTAGACTCAAGTTAGTACCGTACTTGAAATTAGTTGGCTTATGAGCTTGCTGTACTGCTTGTGAAGATTGCTGTGAACAATCTGTTCTTCAGAGTTGGCTGCCTCAACTCTTACATAATACTTCAGGACTATTCATTTATTTACTGAATTTATGTTCTGTCTTTCTCCCAAGATGGGATTCAGGCTGGCCAGAAACTACTCCTGGAGACTTTGTATTTTTAAGATACGATTCTATATGATCACATTAATCTGATGTAAGTGATGCACAGGCATCCTGTGCTGAACTGGAAGTCATTTCACTGCCAGATCAGATGACCAGTGTTGTCATCTGTGGGAGTGCAGATCTGTTTTTTTGGTGGGGGGAGGGGGAGCTGATACAGAAAACTAAATCAGTTTTAATGTGAGGGTTCTAAAATTCACCCACTGTGGTCTGACATACAGTGTGAAAAAGGCCAGGTTTTTTGTTACAGGAACATTGAGATTTGATTTGATAGACACCTGATAGATATTGATAATGTTTTTCTGCCTGGTATAAATAAACTTCCCTAGTGGAATTGGCAGAATAGACTTATCTCAAAACCTGGCACTTCTTTCTAAAAACATGTATCTTTGCAGTACTAGGGTACAGTAGCAGTGATCAAGATTAGTTATTTGTTTGCCCCATTGAAATATATAGTGCTGGTGAGGCAGATAAAATTTGCAAAAAACAGAATGCTATAACATTAGGTGTGCATGCCCCTGTAGGCATTTTATGGGGCAGATATTAATTCTCTTTTCTCTAATCCAAGCATAACCACCTGTTCTATACTATGACAATTTGCTTCTTTTGTAGAGATCTTTCACAATGCACAATTATAACACTTTGATGCCACTTGCTGTAGCTCCATCCTATGGAATTCTGGGATTTGTAGTTTTCTGACATAATTAGAATTCCCTGCCAGTGAGCTTTAAGGATTCACCAGGCAACAAATTTCAGGATTCCGTAGGATTTTGCCTTGATACTTAAAACAGCATCAAAGTGCTATAATTGTATCAAGTGAAAGAGACCTTAAATTTGTTTCACAAAACACCCACATAGCCATTTGCTGTTTCTAGCCATGTGAGGTCTCTGATAAAATCAAGTAGCACAGACTGTTTTTATAATTGACAAACCTAATCCAGATGTCTGTCTTCTTTCTCTGGCACGGTCCAGCTGTGCAGCTTCCTAGGTTTCTGTTCTTTACCCCCATTCTTGTTAATCTAGAAATGTAATGTAATCCTATATGTGTTTACCCTGCCACAAGCCCCTCTAAAGTAAGTGAGGCTTAGCCCTAACTAAATGTGTGTAGGATGGTAGCCCAAGTGTCTTTCATGTAAGGATGTAATATGTTTGAATTTTTAGTTTAGAAATTTATATCTTTATGGCACTAGGCAAACTACTGATGCTTTTGATACATTAAACTGTATTTGAACATTTCTAGCTTTCCTATTCAATAGCAGATACAACTTCAGACCTATCTTGGGAATCCTTTTTGAATTTCTGTGTATGTGATCAGTATGTGTTAGAGCTGGCCTTCTCACTGGAGCATTTTATCAAGGGCAAAACCCCATAGACCTATCCACAGTGAATGCTGCATTAAATGTTTGCTCTGACAGTGCTTCTTGAACTACTAGACTTATTATCTGTATGTCTTGAAAACAAATTGTATTGTGTATAGCAGCTTTCCTGTCATTCACCATGTAGGTGATGGGGAAGGGGAAATGGGAATTGTAGACCATTATTACATCTTTGACAGCACTGAGTTGTGGGAGACTGGTCTATGGAAAAGTCAAGTCACAGAACTGGAAATGACCTCAGAAATTATCTAATTCAATTAACTGCTAATTTAGTAAAACTACTTTTGTAGTATTGCTTATCAGTGGCTATCCAGTTGCAATTTTAAAAAGCTGTAATGTGGAATCCACTTCTGTCTGAGGAAATTTGTTCCACAGTTGTTCAAAAGCTGAACAACTTTTATTTTTAGGAAGTTGTTCCTAAATGTTAGTTAAATCACTTTTTTTTGTAATGTGGACTTAGTAGTTTGAAGTCCTGCTTCTTAGAGCCATAAAAATATGTACAGTCATCCTTCCACATTCACTAGGGTTAGGGGCACAGGACCCCCACGAAAGTGGAAAAATTGTGAGTAACTCTAGGCTCTCCAAAACTATATTTAACACACACAAAAAGTATGATCACCATGTTCAACCCCCCATGGATTCCTTTGAGGCATCAGGGTTCCTTCACAAGGCAGAAGTGGGTGGCTGGTGGGGCTTACTGCCACCTCCACTGCTGCCCCACACCATTTTTAATAGGGTCTTACAAGCCTCGTTCGCAGTTTCTGAGTCTAATGAGGATTATAGTCCCTATTAAAAATGGCCTAGAGAGACAGCAGACATGACAGTAAATAATCCATGAATAATCAAATCTGCGAAAGTGAAACCTGCAAATGTGGAGGGTTGACTGTATGTTCTCAACTCTGTTGGTCTTTCCTCATAGATCATGTTTTTATTATCTTTGTTACTCATCTCTGGACTTATTGGAGTTTTTAATATCCTTCTGAAACAACAGTACAGAAAACAAGATGGTAATCTACATGAGGTGTGAGCAAAGGGGAATAGATGAGTAGCATCATTTCTGATGATCTGGCTGTTGTATTTCTGTAGATACAACCTGCAATTGTATTAGCCTCAAAAACTGCCATATTACACTGCTGACATGTTTACTTTGTGGCCTACTGAGTTTCTAGATCCTTTTCATATTTACTGTTAACCCAGGTGCTGCCCATCCTGGGTTTCTGTTTAAATGCAGACATTTACATTTTCTCTGAAATTAACTGTATTTGCATCCATTTCTTCTTCCTATCAGAATAACTGTTGCTGTGTTCTCATGTGTCAGCTGTCAGTAGTAGATTCTGTCTTCAGTGTGGTATTGGGATGTAAATTTTTGCTTTCTGTATTCTTACAAGAATAACTGAATCATTTCAGAAGCTTTTTCCCAGAAAACTTTTTCAATGATTTTTCACATTTTGAGTTCTTTTTTTAACCAAAAGATGGCTTCCAAAAATCTTGATTTTTTAAAAAACAAAAACATTTTTCATTATTGAAAATGGTGTACTTCATACAAAATGCACCATTCTTTGTGCAACAGTGCTTTTTTTTTTCTCCACATAAGAAATCTTCAGATTATTGAGCCACTGATATTCTTTGGGCATTGTTACTTAACCACTTACAAATTCATTTAACAGCTGCAGCATGTGGACCATATTATACCAGCTTGCTAAATCATGTTAAAAAGAGTCATGTTAAGAAGTTTGCTGAAGAGACCCCCTTGATCTATCAAGTTAGTAACTGTTATCCATAACAGAGATATTTTAGGAATATTTGTCTCTATATCCTGGTTGACACTATATTGTGCAGCATGAGCAGCCAGTGTTTTACTTGAGGACTGCTTGCAGCTTCCCAAGTCCGTTTTTAAGGACCACAAAGCCCCTAGGCCTCCCCTATATTTGAGATAGGGTTGAGAGATTGTTTTTTCTTTAAATGCACAATTTGCCATTCTCTAGGGGCAGTTTTAAGCCAAGGAGAGGCCCTTTTTTGAAACCAGGAAGTAAACTGGAAGTCAAAGCAGCCTGAGGGGCATAATAGCGTCAGCCTCTATGCCCCTAAAGCAGATGAAGGCATTTTATTAAAAAGAGATAAGAAGGAAGCCATAGATGAGGGAGTAGAGTCCTCTGAAGTTCTGCAAGACCAGTGTGACTTCCCAGTCCCTGATAGTTTCCTTTAGACAGTTTATAAAAATGTAATTTGATGGTGTGTGATATAGTTTTTGATCAGTATTATTTGGAAATTGTTTCTCCCCAATCTCACGAACAATTTCCATGAGACACATATGTGTAGACTTACCTATCTAGTCTATCACTTTCTGAGGTAGTTTATTCAAATGTTGAACAGCTCTTCTGCTTAATTGGAATCTTTTGTAGTTCTAATCCATTAGGTCAGGTTCCTCTCTGGTACTGCAGAAAACAAGCTTGCTCTGTCTTCCATGTAATAGCCTTTCAGATATTTCAGAGGTGCTGTAATAATCAACTTAAATTGTCTCTTTACCAGGGAGAGCAGGCTTAGTTTCACCTTTTATCATTTTTGCTGCCCTCCTCTGGGCATGTTCTGATTTGTCAGTACCTTCTTTAAAGTGTGGTATCCAGAACTGGACACAGTGTTGCAGATGAGGTGTGACCAAAATAAAGTAGAATGGTACAGTTATTTCCCTTGATAATTCATTCTGTAATTTGATAGATAGGTAAGATTAACCTGCCAGGACTTGTTTTTGAGAACCCAGTCACAGTGCTTACAGATTGTTTGGTTAAAAAACCATTGTAGAGCCTTTCCTAGCATCAATATCAAACTGACCAGTCAATAGTTGACAGGGTCCTCAAAAATGATAGATAGCTTTGGCACTACTTTCTTTAGTACTTTTAGATATAGTATGGTGGCCACTTTGTTATGTTCTACCTCTTTACCTGTCTTAGGTTGCATCATTTATTCTGTTTTTATCACTCTGAGTCCTGTTTTCTCAGATGTTATTTATGCTCCTTTTATTGTCTTCCCATATTCTAGCCAACATTCCGTCTGCTTCATTGTGCTTAGCTTAGAATTCTACCAGTGCATTTCATGGGCTCTGCAAAGAGTAGGAAGGCTTTTAGGTGTGATTGTGCCAATCTCCTGGGACATATACATATTTCATCCACATCCAGTATGCTGTGGTACATATTTGGTACGATGACTTGTTGGAATAGCCCTGTGGCTATCACAATGGCTTTGAAAGCCTGAGCTACACTGGTTCCAGTGGTTTCAGCATGTATATTGAGGTCTCCTCAAACAATCATCCCAGGGATCCTCAGCACCAAATAAGGGAGACCGAGTGACCTAGAGGGCATTACGTCGGTAGAATCCTTAGCACAAGATTGGCTCTCAGACAGGAAGGTTGTAGAGTGTGAGAGAATTTGTAGAGACTACAGCAACCTGCCGTTCCCACCCCTCAGGTCTTTTTTAATGTTGCATGAATACTCAATAAGACAGTCGAGAGAGGTTAATCCCCTGTTCCCTCACCCAGACCTCCCTTGTGAATATTTTGCTGATAAATAGAGGGGAAGCTAAATTAACAACATTGCTATAGCAAAATAGCGTTTTGTGGCATTTTAAAGACTAATGAATTTATTGCGGTGCACAGTATAATGGATTAGATCATGACCAAACCAAACATATGATCTATTTAACTGTACACCTTAACACTTTGTGGAGATTTAGCCTTTACCCCCCTTTTTAACTGCTCTGTAACAGTGTATGTGAACTGAAGCTAACCATGCATGTGAACTTGGTCTCGCCCATGAAAGCTTATGACCCTCTAAACTTCTTGGTCTTTGAGCCCTTCATGCTTTTTAAAATAAATTGTTAAGATTTGTATATACCAAGACTCCAGTGCAGAGGGCTTCTGTCCCATGTCTCTGTTTTTTTCAGTTGTATTGTTAGAATTTGTAGCCAGGAATATATCTTCTTTGAAAATACAGATTGAGTATGCTTTATCTGAAATACTTGGGACCAGAGGTGTTTCAGATTTTGGATTTTTTCAAATTTTGGAATATTTGCAAAACAGATTATATACCATTTTTTTTGATGTGAGGTCTGCTCTTTTGTCACTACTTCTTCTCTTGCCTTCTTCCTGTAGAGAACATGAGGGAATTGCAGAGGCTCACTTGGAACTGTGCATGCTGCGTACAAAGTATCTCAGTTGGCTTGGTGCCTTTTTTCCCTCTCAGCTCACTTGGGATAGAACTCATGCACTTGTGTGTGCTGCTTACAAAGTCTCTCAGTCAACTTGGCACCTTTTCTTCCCTTTCGATTCATTTTGGACCATGTGCATTCATGCTGTTTGCAAAGCAAGCTGAGAGGGGAAAAAGGCATCAAACTCACTGAGAGACTCTGCAAGCAGCACATGTGTACATTCCCAGGTAAGCCTTGATAATTCCCTCATGTTCTCTACAGGAAGAAGACTGGGTTCCACTTTTCAGAATTTTTAGATTTTGGGGCATTTTGCATTTTAAATAAAGAATATTCAGCTTGTACTATTCTAATATCATTTTCAATGTATACATCAAAACTTGAATAATTTAAGCAATTTAATAAATTTGTTTCAGTTTTGCTAATTCCACCACACCTAACATATCACAGCTCTTGATTAAATTGAGAATATTTGAATGCATTTCAAGAGATCTAACTTTATTGTGTTCAATATATTTTCAAAGCACTTGCTTTGTTATCAACCCAGCTCAAGGTTTGAAAACCTGTCCACCTTACCACAGCCTCCCTGTTTGTAGTTTCAGTGAATTTTGCTGTAAATAGGCTAATGGTCTCAAGTGCAGGCTCAGCAGCTGTGTTTCCTCACTAGCAGGTATTAAAATATGAGATAAAACAGGAAACACTAGGCACTTGAAATTGAGGAAAATAGAGATTTCCTTTGGGTTCTTTTTTAATATAGGTGATGTGACAGCTGACATCAAAATTTACTAAACTAATGTGTAATTCTTTAGAAGTTTCAAATGTCTTCAGGTCTGCATCACACTAGTAGTACGAATTTTGTATAGATAGCACTAGTTTTCCAGGTCAAGGTCTCTCTGGATGGAATTAATATTTAATCTCCATTAGTCGGGCATTAAGTAAAGTAGGCCTTTAAATTGGTGATTCTTGCGGAAAATGTTGAGTTCATTCTTCCTCAGCAGGGTATAGTGCTGATGTTGTCACAAAAGGAAAAAGCTTATCCATGAAATCACTTTCACATTTTTAAAAGTCAACTAGAGTAAGAAAGTAGAAATTTTTAATATAGTATGCAATAAGATGTATTTTCATATGAAGTATGTGACATATTTCAAGTTATGTTGCTGAACTCAGTATTTTTCATATGTTTTATTCACTTTTAAGTCTGTTCAAAATATAAAGGACAGAAGAAGGATAACATTCCGTGAACTAAAAACTTCAAATATGGGATCTCTTTCTTGCCTAACTAACTTATAAACATAAACATTTATACAGAATTTGTAGCCCTAAGCCTTGTTAATGAGAACAGGGACAGCCAAGTATGTTTGCCAAGCTTTTCTTGTCCTCCACATTTGCCAATTTCACTTTTGTGGATTTGTTTATTCATGGATTATTTGCTGTCACCTCTGCTGCCTCCCTATGCCATTTTCAGTAGGGACTGCAAGCCTCCTGAGACTGAGAAACTGTGAATGAGTCTTACAAGTCCCTATTAAAAATGGTGTTGGGCAGCAGTGGAGATGGCAGTAAGCCCCACCAGGCCCCCACTTCTGCCTTGTGAAGCAACCCTGATGCCTCAAAGGCATCCACAGTGGGTTGAATATGGTGAGCTATTTTGGATATTGTGGAGTTTTTGCAAGATTTTTAAATGGTTGTGTCCACCATACCTATATGAGGTGATTATAGCACCAGGGACAGTTTGTCTTAGGTACTGCTTTTCTTTTGTATCCAATTACCTAAAAATCACAAATCCTGATAACTCCTGTTTTCTAACACAACCAATATCTTGTGTGTCTTTCCTGTACCTGCTATTCAAGTACGTTTTCTTCTCATTTTGGGTTGATACATTTTTAAGCTAATGTTGGTTTTTATTCTCATCATATTTTTGTCCTCCCATGCATACACAATTCATTCTGTGTCTGCTAAGAAGGGCTCTTTTTGAAGTGGGAGAACCTATTTACAACTTTATGGAATCTCATTTTTTACCAGGGAATATGAAACAGAAGTCAGAGAACTATACTGTGCTTTGGCTTGAAAGGGTGGCTCATACTGAAGTGGCACACACCTAGATTACTCACTGATTCTCCTTGGCCAAGGACAACAGTGGAGGAAGTGTAACAAGCTAGCCACAGTGCCATTTTTTATTTGTATTAATGTTGGCATGTTAAGAGCATGCACATGTGCCAGATCATCTGTACCCCGGAAAAATGACCTCAAATAGCACTTTCAAGGTCACATCTTTGCATTCTGTAGGCTGGGCTACTTTTTGTGAAAACTGTTGCAACTCTGAAACTAATTATCCAGTTTGGATATGTAGTTACCAAACACAATAAGAATGTAAATTTGTCTTTGACAAATAAAATACTTTAAAGCAAAGATGAGGGACCTTTGGCCTGTGAAATAATTCAGTCCACATAGGACCTCAACCCAGATGTCAACGTTTTTACTGGAAACCATGGAGGTCCTCAATGTAGTTCACTAAGCTTTCAGCTAAGCTTGCCCCGTACCTGCTTTTCTAATTTGAGGTTTGATGCCACTTTTATTTCTTTGTTGCACTGATATGTATTTTTAATCTTCCATACGCAACCTATTAAAAATGTTTTCAATAGCTAAATCTTGCCAGTCAAAGAAGACCTATTGGTCTTTGGACTGCAGTTTTTATATTTTGTGTATCTGGATATTTTAAAGTACAGCTGGCCCTCTACATTTGTGGGTTTGACATTCATGGATTTGATTATTTGCCAGTTTCTCCAACCCCTCCACCCCCCCACCTCAGACACTTTTTTGTTTGAGGGAATTTTCCCTCTTGGTGGCTCCAAGCTCTTTTATATTTTGTGTGATCTGGATATTTTAAAGTACAGCTGGCCCTCCACCTTTATGGGTTTGACATTCATGGATTTGATTATTTGCCAGTTTCTCCAACCCCTCCACCCCCCCCACTTCAGACACTCAGCACAGCTCTTTTCAAACGTGCCTCCAGTCCTCCTCCTCCTCCTCCACCAGCTTCTGCCTGGCCAGCTTAAGACAGCTTGTAGCCCAATTTCTCAGCACCACAAACCCTCTCCCTATGCCCCCTCACATCCAAGGAAGGCGATGGGCAAGAGAGAGGAAATACAGGGTCACCATGCAAACCCTCTCCGTTCCGTACTCTGCTTTTCCCACTCATGTCTCAGCCCCTTCCCACAGACACAGACACACACTCTTAGATATTTGCAATTTTTCACTTTTGCGAGGGTCCTTTGCCCTTAATCCTAGCGAATGTGGAGGGTCAGCTGTACTCAGTTGTGATGCTAGACAATTGTTGTTAGAAATGAGGCTAACTTCGTAGCAGGCATGAATAGTTTGACCTAGACATGGGTAACATTAAGATGCACTGCTTGAAACTGGCTTACATGTGAAAAAATACTGAGCTCTACTTTTGAATGAATGCAGTGTGGCTGAGTTTTGAGTAAATATGCAGGTTGAAGGCTACTCGAGCTGTGCTACTAGAATTTATTTCTTCTGGTTTCTTAAGAATATTGAGCAATGCTTTTGTGGGTTCCCTGACTTTAAAACCAAACCAATTACTGTGGTTTATAATGGGGCTTCCTTGTCTACACCTCGTGTATACTTTTGGGCACTGCCGTCTTTGCTTTTGGACCTGTCCACTGCAAGAATGTGGCTCTGAGAGCTTTCCCAAATTTGAATTTGGCCTTCCAAAAGGTTCCACACTACTGTTACTAAATGTTTGAGTGAACAGAGGACTGGCGACTGTAGCAAAAATATGGCTTTAGTTTGCTTTTTATTTTAGTCAGTGGAAACCACATTATATACAATGACAATGGTGGTACAAAAATATGCAGTTTTGAGTCATATGCGGACAGAATAGGATATTTATGTATCGAACAGTATATACATTATAATAAAGGAAAAAGAGTATTACTGCTCTATGCCTGCATATACGTTAATGTATGACGTGTATTGGCCCATATTGTCATTAGCAATAAATGCAATTTAGAACAACAAAATACCTCCCAGTCTTGTTTCTGATAAAGTGTAATTCAGGCTTCCTCAAACTTTTGCTCCCCAGATGTTTTGGGCAAAATCCCCTAGTCACCACAGGGTCATGGGGAATACGAGTGTAGTGTTTAGTTTCAGTGTAGTAGTCAAGCCAGTGGGGATGATTTTTGCAGTATAGTAGAAAGCATGGTTTTGGATGAAAATAAAGAAATGTTTAATGCTGGTTATAGCAAAGTTCAGAGGGTGACACGTGAAACCTCTATGGTCTGGAGAAATTAAATAAGAATGTTGGAAAAATTTATGGACTTTGTTTGGGCTGTGGGGGATTGTAATAGGATACTGCACCTGGGATGCATTTGTGGCTTTGTTACTACGGCTTAATCCATTGGCATACAAACTGCTCTAAGTGGGGCTTCGCTTAACTTAGTTGAGATGAATGGCTTGACAGTGTAGTGCTAGAAGTAAAAATCATTGTTAGAAACGATGAGAAGAAAATATAACCAATTGAATGCAGATGACACAACAGACATAAAACAATAACAACACCAATAATATTTGTATGCTGCTTTTTCTCAAAATTAGAACTTAAAGGGGCTCACAGTTTAAAAGAACAATACAGTTAATAGCATACAAAAAGTGAAAGAGAATCTGCAGGATGCATGATGGAATTAACTGGCATCACATGGAATTACTGAACCAAGAATACATTCTATATGATGTGGATGTGAAATACCTATTTGATACAAAAGATAATGGTAATGAATGCATTCCTGCATTCCTGAAGGGTTTCCCTACCTGACCTAAACATGATGCAGGGATGGAAAACAAAACACTGAGCAACTATGGAGATGTTTATGTGTTCAGAAGAACACAGATAGAAGTCACAAAATCTAATAATGGTAACACATGTCTGGTCTGATGTGGACAGTGATATGGTGATGGCTAGTAAGCAATGGATACAAATTGCACGCTGAAATATGAAAGGTATTAATCAAAGCTTCTCTTGCATTTCATGATCCACTAAAAATAACCTTCCAAATAACATTTGCTTGATTGCAGGAAGGAGCTTGTCTAAGAAAACCCTGTAAAATTCATAGAGTCACCATAAGTCAACAGGTTACTTGAAGACACACAGACACACAGACACAAATCAAATGCTCCCACACAGCAGAATGTAAATAAAATAATAAAAACCTATGTTAAGCTCATGGGCAGATTGTTTAATTCTACAGATGCTGGCTGAATAATACAGAAGTCTGAGCATCAAATAACATTAAATATCCCTTGTGCCATCATTGCTTGCCAAGGATGGAGGAAGAATGAACGTGGAAGGCCATGAAGATTAGAATGCAGAACTTCAGCCAAAGACAAATTGAGTCTACACTCTTAAACGGGCTATTCACTCCAGTTAGAAGATTTCAGATTCCAATTTGAAATTCCAGTTTGAAAATGTATATACAGTGCACTTGCCTTATATGTGAAGGTTCTGTTCCAGGAACCCCCATGTAAAACAAAAAATGCAAGCATCGTGTCCCATTGTAGTCAGTGGATGCAACATGCATGACTGTTGTGTCAATTGACTATAGTGCAATGTGACGCTTTGCATGGCCTGCGTTCATGCATGTGGAGGTTGTGCCAGAAGAGGGCACACTGTATGTCAGTGACCGTGCGCTAATTCAAGCAGTATGGAAGCCTCAGGCATGTCAGACATTTGGTGAAATTGCTGCTGTGTTCTTTTGTTCTTTAGTACGACAGCACAACTAGAGTAAGATTTTCTTCTAGACAACTGACTGAACATTTTAAAATAGATAAGAATTTATTTGGTTCCGAATGTCTAAATCTGATTTTGAAGAAAAATTATGTACTGATGATGAACATTTAATTGCAAAAAATTATTGTTGAAAATTGAAACAGAAGATGAGCAACCTAAAAGACTGCATGATTAAGTGGGCACAACATGTGCGTCCTCATATTCAGATGGAACAATGGACGAGAGACTTACCTTAAGGTAAATCTTATGATCTTAGAGAGAATTTCTACAAAATCATGTATAGATGGTATTTAACACCAGAAAGATTGTCTAAACTGTATAAAGGATCTTCAGATGTTTGTTGGAAATATGAGCAGAAAGAAAGGACTTTTTCATAGGTGGTGGACATGTGAGAAAGCAAAGAAATTTCGGGTTATGATTCATAGGTTGATGGAAGATATTTTGAAGGTAAAGATCCAATTGAAACCGAAGCCTGTTTTTAGCAGGGCTAAAAGCCACTGGGCTATGGTATCACAGCATTGTTCAGAGGCCAAGGAAGAAAGTCCTAACAAAGATGTGCCAAAGATGCTGCCTGAACAGAGAGCACATTGTGAAACAGGTCTATCTTGTCAGTAGTTTTGGATGGTATGAGCATTACTCAAATGCCAAGAGATTTATGTGCAAAATAAATGGTACTCTAGATGTCAAAGCCATTGAGCATACCAGGCTGCAACTATTTGCCAAAGTCAAAAGGGATTTATACCTGCTCTTGCTTATGAAAGGTGCTCTTAGACTAGAATTGTTGCTATGTGCCTTCAAGTCATTTCCAGCTTAGGTTCATTTTAGGGTTGCCATATCTTGAAGTTTTGTGGGGGGGGCTGAGGGTGAATTAGCAAGCACTAATCATCAAGCAAAGATCTGTCTAGCAGCAGAGTTATAGAGATTATTACTCCAAAAATTTCCTCAGGATAAAGAAAAAGTCTTTTTCTCAGTGATTTGGAGAAGTTACCTTTTGTCTCTCCTGCCTGTCAGGAATTAGTGATATGTGTGTGAAACAAAGTACGACACTGCAAGGTGCACATCTTTTGAAAACCAGGAGCATACTGTTGCCTGTAGCTATGAGGTCATTATCTATTCAGTGTTATTGCTTAACTTTTCCTTACACTTAAAACCTGTTCTGTAAACTTGTAGTTTTACTTTGTTGAACAAGATTGTTTACAACTACATGGACTCTGTTTAACCATTTGTATCTACATTCTGTTTATGGCACACACTCTTTGTTGTTCTTCTTGGTTTAATGAATATAGCTTTGTCTTCTTTTTTCCAGTCATATTTTTGTACATCAGAATGTGATTGGCCATTCATGTATCAGATTATAGGAAATGAATTGGCTAGTAAATATGTAACAAGTAGTTGTATGGTATGATTAAAACAATACTGTTGTACAAACCCATGCTTTCTATAATTTTCAGCCTCTTTGTTGCTCAGCTCTGTATAATATTTTACCTATAAAATATGGATTTCTGCTTTTACACATTTCATTGTGAAGTTCCTTAATTTAATTCTGGTGTATAGCATGTCTGAATGGGTTAATTATTTCAAAGCTGTAACAGTTTTCCTAAAACTGGCCTAGCCAATGTCATTCATATAGGGAAACATGATCTTGAAAAAGATCTTCAGTGTCATTTTAGAAGATGTCATCCTCCTACATTTTTGTCATCATGTATCCAGTTGATCTGGCATGGCTGCTTTCTTTTAACATATCAGTGTCAATGACTGATTTCCTAAAGCACTTCTGAATTTTGCTGGTCTGTTATTGGGAAGAACTGTCTTTGGCCTTGAGTTTAAGTGCTATTGCATTTCCCTTCCTCTCATGCTACAAAATGACTCTGGGACGGAGTGAACATTCAAGTGGCAAGGGAAGAAAAGACAAAGGAGGAGCATGGAAAAGGAGGCAGCTTTAGAAAGATCAGCACTACTTGTAGTACTACCAGTCTCCTCAGTGAAACATCACTAGCATCAGAAAAAGAAGCAACAGAACCACTCAAGCAGAGAAAGATTACAGCATCTCTGAAAGTGTGTGTGCGCGCTCGCATGCACACACACACTTGTCTGTATGTGCATATCCATGCTGTGGTATGGAAGGAGGGGTCTCAGCTGACTTTCTTCCCTTTGCTGTTACATGAGCTCAGCTGTGTCTAGTTACAGATCATAACTTTTTGTTCTGCCAACAATTATTCTCTGAGATGGGTTCCTCGAAAATGACATATTTATGGAACGTGGGATAAGGGAAACCCTATCATGAAAAGCACATCCTTGAAGGTGTTGGCTCTGACCTCCATTTTTTACTCTTAAGTTGGTCATTGGTCCTCTGTAAAAGGAAGAGTTTCCGTTCCGTTACTAAAAAAATACTTATATGTGTTTAACTGTTTTGAGTGAATTCTAAGGCCTCATCTAACAAGCATGTCGAGTTCAAAATACTGTGTTCCCAGAATATGTACTGGGGGGGCTGGTGTAATTCACACAAAATCCCAGGCTCCTCCTTTAGGTTTGGCTGTAGCAAGTGAATTCTTGAAAAAAGTTTGCTTTTTTATCATTAGCATCATATCAAAGCAGATGTTGTGGGAATGTTGACCAGGAGCTTGGAACTGGCTGTTTTCCAAAGGAACTACCTAGAAATAAGCATTCTAAAGTTGCATTGCACCTCAGTTTGTACAGGAATTACACCTTTATCCCAGTGTAATTTGGTGAAGTTAGTCATATTACTATAATTGGGAAATAAACACCCCAGGAATTTCTGTTTCTTTTGGTACTGGTTTAGTGTTATGGCACAGATAGATGTTCATATTACAACAGGTGAAGCAATACTCTTTGTCTGACAAATGAGAGAAAGCCATTTTGCTTGACATTGAGACTCCTTCATGCAATTGCAACTGTTCCATTAGATTATTGCATACAATTTTCGTAGTGTCTAAAAGGGTTTACATTCCTACAAATAATTATTTCCTGTGCTTACATCCCACCTTTCCTCCAAGGTAGACAAAGTGGTGTACAATATTCTTCGTATCACCACTATTTTCTTCTCACAGTGACCTTATGCGAGTGATATTAGGCTACGATCTAACTTTTGGCCCTACAGCATGCACTGAAATTTCATGCCTGAGTGGAGATTTGAAGATAAGTCTCCCCCGTGTGACTCTCTAACCATTATAGAGCACTGTTTCTCTGTAAAGACGTGTGTAAGTGGCACTAGGCCTGTAGCACTTCAGTCATGCTTTTCTTAGCCAAATACAGTAGTGGACTAGTGAGTGAGTTTTCCAGCTATAAGATTATAATATGGGCACCAAAACCGAAGAAAAGATGGATCTAGTATCCAAACCAGCTGAGAAGTGGGATGAAGGTACAGTTGATTATATGCCATTTATATGCCATTTTCTTGAAGATTGATCTGCACTAAATTAGCCATGCATTTCATATTGAAATCAAGGAGACTGATGCATGACTTGCTTAATCTGGATGTAGCCTGCAATAAATAATAGATAAAGCATATTTTATTTTTTTTAAGTCTTACTACTGGCATAGGGAAAAATATTGAAACTGTACTCTGTGCCTGGCATCCAGAATGTTATGAAATCATTAAGTTCTGATAATTTTCTGGTGAAGGTGCAGTTTACAGCTTAAGAATTCCTGAAGACTTTTTCTTCTCTTTTTTAGTTGTGTCAGAGTAGAAGAGCACCATGCGGTTGACATTGACCTGTACCACTGTCCCAATTGTGCTGTTCTTCATGGACCCTCCTTAAGTAAGTAAAGGCTTTTAATTCAGTGATACACTTTATCTATGGAATCATTTACATTCCAGCACTCATTGAGAAGGCTCACAATGCAGTTTACAAACATAAGCATACAATACAGATGCAGTAAAATTGTGCATCATGGATATTTTCAGTGTATGCATATTTTCAGTGCATTAAGGCAACAAAGATGTTTTTAATTCTTCCTAATTGCAATTTTTTTTGCTATTTTATTTCTCTACCTGCTTACCATTTCTCAGTCATGCTTCCAGTGAGACATCTTTGAAAACTTGTCACTCCTGTCTAGCTCTTCTTCATTTAGCTCTTGTTTTGCCTTTAGCATATGGTTTATTATATAAGCAAATTTCTTAAAATTATCTAAAGATGTAATATTTGTATTTCAGGGTTCACCTGAATGTTTTCTGCTTAGGGCTCAGATCTACCATTTCATAAATTGGATCAAGGATGAGTTCACAGCTTCTTTTGGCACTTACCTTGTTCTTTTAAAGAAGCTGTATCTCCTGCTTCAGGGAATCCTCTGTCATTCTCTTCACCCTGGTCCAGGATTTAAAGTTAACTCTTAAAATACACAGAGCTATAGCCTGTCCTGTTTTATTTACTGCCTACCCATAATAAACTATAGTCCTAAACAATGAGCTGCTCTTTCAAGACAGTTATCATTACATGTCTGGATGGTTTAACATTTTTCTGCTTGTTAACAACTTGCATGCCTGTCATGTTCTTCATGTTCTCTACATATGCTAGAATTTCACTTTTCTGTAATCTCTTTCCAAGGCCTTCATATCTTGTACATTCATATTTAAACTTTTTCTACCATATAGTAGAAGGCATGCCTGAAGAAATTCAATTAATTAATTATGATAAAATTTATCCTGTATTTTACCAGTAGTCCTCACAACCTTATCGTCTTTCGTGTTTCTGGCTGATTCATTTTTAGTAGAAATGTCATTTGAACTCCTCTGTCTGATGTTCTGGAGCGTCCTCTTTGGTCCTGATGTAATCAGTGCCACTTTCAAGTCTGTGAATCAGGCTCCAAGACAGCACATGTCATCCATGATTTGGTGCCCTCTGGTGTGAACAGTATGGCCTTGTATCATGCTGGGCATCAGTTTCTTTCATGCTAGAGCAACAGAGGGCTTCTTTTTTAGTACCAGCAAGCCAAGAGGACCAGTTTACAAATTACTGTTAGTTTTCTGAAGTACCATATTAGATGAAATATGAAATGAAATGCATTTCTGAGCTAGCCTATTCTCTGACAGTCCTCTTTAGTGGTAATAATGGAGCTAGATCTCTCATGATTTCATGCAGTTTGATACAGTCACTCATGTAGTAGAAGACAATGCATTCACTCTTTTCAAATACTGTTGAAGGAGTGCTCTTGGGAAATGTGTTTTAAAACAGGTTGCTTGAAACTATGCATAAATATCAGTTGAACCTTCTTAGTAAACATATTCTGTAGTGTTGCTTTTCATATTGGGTCATAATGTTTGATCAAAAGTGTGTTTTCTTAGTTTAATTATAGGCTGTATATTATTTAGAGTTAATTATCTATCATTTGTGAAACTCCTTTGAAGTTACAGTTTGATTTATCGTGGGTCACTTAGCCTATTGATGCATTTTGTCTAATTGGACCTAACTGAATATTAAATTACTTATTTTGTTCCCTGTCACCTGAATTATATTGAAATGGTGATTTGTTTTTATTTCTCTTGTTAAATCCAGTTAACACTTTTAGATTAAATATTAAGCACTTTGGATTAAGTAATTCTGTGCCTTTAAAAATGCAGTTTATAAGAGAAAAACTACTTGTAAGTATCACAACCCTTTTATTAGACATACTGACTAGAGGAGTTTAGTTACATCCAGAGCTTTGTCTTGCATCTTTTGTAGTGCAGCTGCCTGTCTTAATAACTGTCAGATGTCATTGGCTGCTTTCCAAAGTGGTCATTGGGCTTGGAAAAACAGGTGTGTACACATGGAAAGAATGATATGCATCATTCTGCAAAAAGTTGCATGCACTGAGGGTTGGTGCATACAAAACGGTTGCTACACGGAGTCTGCTTTAACTGGTTTCCTAAGGCAGCTGCTTCTGTTCAGCAAGCTGATTATATGCATCATCAAGGCTACCACATTATTTTTCCCCTTTAAAGATCTGTGACTGTGTGCAGAAAATGCCTCAAACTCTGTGGTGAACCATTACGTACAATGTTATGTGCATACACCTTTTGTTGGGAGTTGTGGGAAGATGTTGTTACACACTGGTCTTCCTGCATGAGTTAGCAAGTACAAACCTTTGTAGCCAGGTCCAGTTTATTTGGCAGTCTTATGTAACACAGTACCTGTTTGATTAATGTGGAGTTTGACATGTGGTTTATATTCTGATTTTATTCAAATTTCAGACTTCTTTTTAGCAGTATATGTGATTTGTGGATATATTAAGAAAATTGGACATCAATCAAGCATACATTGTACTAACACTTTTCCGCTTGTTTAGCTAGTTGTAGCAATACAGGGTATCAGTGTTGAAATAGTGAAAGCATAATGAAACGTCTAGATAAAACTGCTGCTATCTTGCCAGCAGCTAAATGTGCATAAGCTGATTTTTAAAAGAGTATGCAGAGGCCTAAATATCCTAAACTAAGGCACAAGATCTGATCTGATCTTGAAAGCTAAGCGGGGCCAGCTTTGGTTAGTACTTGGTTAGGAGACTGCCAATGGATACCAGGTTCTGTACGCTATATTTCACAGGAAGGAACTGGCAAAACCACCTCTGAGTATTCCTTACCTTAGAAAACCCTGTGAAATTCATGGGGTCACCATAAATTGACAGGCAACTTAAAGGGACATGCAGACACACACACATATGAAAGTAGCTTCAGCAAACCAAGATTTGAGAAGTAGAATTCAATTCTTGAGAAGTGGAAGATGCTTATATACAAAGCTTGGGGTGAGAAAACCAAATTTATTGTTTCCTTGTTTAAAGAATGATTAGGGAGAAAGTATGAACCTTGGTTTTGGATTTTAATATCATTTTTTCTCTAATTGGTGTATTTATTTTATTTTATTTTATTTATTTTCATTTAAGATATTTCTATATTGCCTCCCAGCCCACAAATGCTGACACTCATTCCTGCCTTTATAAACCATGGTTTATGAAATCTGGAACGATAATCTGAATTGTATGTTAAAGAATATGTTATGTATTGTGGCCAACACAATTCTTTTTGACCTTTTGAATGAAACTATCTTGTAATTCAGTTGTAAACACTGAATAGATTGTTGTTTTCAGTTTGGGAGACCTGGGTTCAAATCCCTGTTCAGTGTCAGATTTTTAAGTGACTTTGGGCTAAATATGCACACAAAACTTACTACAGTGGGGCTTGGGAGATTGAAGGTCTAAGTCCCAAATATTCTTACGCACTTATTACACCTGTGTCATACCTTTCTTTGAAGAAGCCCAAGGTGGTATATTTTATTCCATCCCCTCTCCTGTCTTCCCCTGCATCTTACTCTTTCCATAGACCTGTGCCATGTGTTAGGCTAAGATACAGCGATTAGCCTAAGGTTGCCCAGTCAGCTTCATTGACAGGCTGGAATTTGAACTTGTGTCTCCTCAGTATTAGTCTGGCATTCTAATCATTATACCACAAATATGTTAGCTGCAATTAATTTTAGAAGTTAATTAAATTTTTATTTCTTACTGTCTAGTGAAGAAGAGAAGGAACTGGCACAGACATGACTATACAGAATTGGATGACGGTTCCAAGCCAGTTCAGGCTGGAACACGAACATTTATTAAACAGCTACGTGCTCGTTCATTCCCAAGGTAAGCGCTGCATTAGAAATCATGTTAAATGGGAGAGGTCTGGAGGCTCTAGCTGCTTCAAACTCTACCTTTTCTTCAGTTCTTCAGTTCTGCATTCACAACTAAAATCTTAATACTTTTTCAAATGACCAAGGGTTGTTAGGTTGTTCTGTAATCTCCTGTTGAATTTGGTAGATCAGGACTGCAGTGACAATTTACTACATTACAGTCAAGATTAAGGCAGGCTGTTGAAAATACCTAATATATCACTGCTGATGTTTGGGAGAGCAGAAGTCTTAAATTTCACAGAGAATACAAGATGCTTTTGTTGTCTCACTTAACCACATCTATTATACAATTAGTCACTGCTCTTCAGTCAGGTGCCAGTAAGTGCTCAGGTTTCTGTTAAAAGAGTACTCTTGGTTGATTTTTAAATGTGTTTTCTTTTCTAGTGCTGATGAAATCATTTTAAAAATGCATGGCAGCCAGTTGACGCAAAGATATCTGGAGAAGCATGGGTTTGATGTTCCCATTATGGTTCCTAAATTAGATGGATTAGGTCTCAGACTTCCGCCCTCTACTTTTTCTGTTCTGGATGTGGAACAATATGTAGGTATGTATAAGAATACAAAATTCATGTTTAAAAAAAGAACTTCAGGATTTTATCTGGTAATCTTTTAGAAAGATGTTTAGACCATGGTTCTTGTAGTTTGAGACACGCACAACTGTCCCAGGCCAGATGGGCCAACCATGCTTTGTTCTTTGATTGCCTGCCTTTTTATTTCTCAGCTGCTTTTTCCCTCCCCAATTACTTGGCCCGTATTCCAAGCTTTAATTTGATTTTTTTTTTAAAGCTGGCCTCTATCCAGTATAGAACTATAGTTATTGGCCTTGACAGCAGTGGCACCACACATTCAGGCAGCTTCTGAGGATTGATGAGGCACTGTCGCTCTGCATAGATGGCAAAAGTGACACAACTAGACTATGGGGAGGAAGCGGAGGCTGCAAAAATGAGGAAGGTGGTGATGTGCTCTGGCTATTTGGGGCTTGGCAACATGTTGTTGCTATGAAGAAGTAACTTCCTTCTTATCTTCCATTTATGGAGCTTGAGATAAAGTGAAGGAGTAGCACCCTGAAACCTGCAGCTAATGGCACTGCTGCTGCTGCCACCATACCCCTACTTGGTTTCTTTTTGTTCCATGGCTTTGGGGATTACCAAAATGAAAAGCAAAAACATATGTGCCCAGAAGTCTGATTCTGAAATTTTTTTTTATAAAGTTTAATAAAGGAAGTGAGGGACCCTTGCAGTGTTTTTCTTAGAAACATGTGTTCAGTTTTCTAAAAGTTTTCAGGAGAGGTGGTTCACCTCTTTTCTGCCAGGAGGAGGATGATCCGAGGTTCCACATAGATATTGAGGGCCACATCTTGTTGCTATAGACCAGTGGTTCTCAACCTGTGGGTCCCCAGATGTTCGTGGACTTCAGCTCCCAGAAGCCCTGAGCATTGATCATAGTGGCTGGGGCTTCTGGGAGCTGAAGTCCACGAACATCTGGGGACCCACAGGTTGAGAACCACTGCTATAGACCTTAAATGGCTATCTTCAGACTAATTTCATCAGAATCAATGAGACTCTTCCAAACATACAAATTTGATTTCTTCATTGTGGTCTCTCTGACTCGCACACAAATAGGGTAACTGCACCTATGCAGTGCATTGTTTGGAAACTTCTAGAGCTGTTAGGCAAATATTTTGATGGTAGCCCCTCCTCCAGTGGTACATATGGCAGCAATGTTCCCACTCAAACCCTTACTTCCTTTTCGTCTGCCACAGCATCAGCATCAAAAGGAACAGTTAGCTGTACATTTTGAATTGATCATTATAATTTTTGACTTGGACTGCTTACTTTTTCTTGGCTTTCTACTGCAATTCTCCATTAGCCACGCAACCCAGATCTTTTAAGAAATGTTCCACGTGTGGAGCAAAGATCCCAGATACTGATGGCCAGTCCTGTTGCCTTTTGTGTCTGGGAGAAAATCACAATATTGGATCCTAATCTCATTGTAAGGCAATGAGTCTGCAGGGCTGCAAAAACCACTCTTCACACCTGAAGGCCCTCCTGTAGGATCAGGTTTTGACTTGTCCAGATGGCCCTTCAATATCCAATAGATCTTTAGTTCCACACACTTCAATGCTGACTTCTCCGTTGTGTCCAAGAGACCCTCTACTGAGGCTCGTACAACTGAAAGTGTTATGCATCTGATATTCAAACCTGCTGTCTGTATCGGTAAGTCAAAAGGTGAGGCTTCTCATTCCCAGGGTTCCTTCAGCACTGAGACATTTTTTTGATCTCGAGGCTCTTTCAACAGGGGCTACGTGTTCAAATTCACCAAATATTCACCTACTGGCATAGTTTGCATTACTGCTTCTTCTGTCCCTCTGCTGGAAGAGGTAAATACCCTTCTCCAGAAAGGAGCCATCAAACCCGTATCACCGTCCTCCATC
Source organism: Iguana delicatissima (assembly GCA_948472985.1). Taxonomy (NCBI): domain Eukaryota; kingdom Metazoa; phylum Chordata; class Lepidosauria; order Squamata; family Iguanidae; genus Iguana; species Iguana delicatissima. Next base: position 411,132 of record CAOKZL010000378.1, on the reverse strand, counting down.
TCTCTATCAAGGGGCAATAGACAAATTGTGAAACTGAGCTCCACATCAGTGCACTCAAAATGTCATTGCTTTTGAGTCTCTGATAAGGCACCGAGCAGTTCAAGTAATATCAGACACACAACTGTTGTCTATTACTTGAACAGGTAAGGGGGAACATGGTCGAAGACTCTTCTGTAGCTCACTCTTCAAATCTGGGACTGGTGCCTGAACAGAGACATCCTGCTCTCAGCAATTCATCTTCCAGGAGATGAGAACACCTTGGCAGATGCTCTCAGCAGATTACACAGATAGATAGTTCTGCCACAGATAGAAGCTCTATCTCTATGTTCTCCAACCCATCTTCTGCATTTGGGAATCTCTTTGTGTCACCTCAGAATGAGGTGTTCTGCTCAATGATTTAAAGGAAGAGGGATTGCTAGGCGATGCCTTCCTATATCATTGGGGAGCATCATTGTGTACACTTTCCCTCCATTCCCTCTCACCACAAGAGTCCTCTCCAAGCTATCCAGGGACACAGTGAGTGGCATTCTGGTGACTCCATGGTGGCCGAGGCAGCTGTGGTTTGCCTATCTTCTCTACCTTTCTTGGGGAGTTTATCACAAGTTTCCATTGAGACTAGATCTCCTAACTCTTCACAATGGTTGGGTTCAACATCCTGAAATGGACATCCTCAAGCTGATGGCCTGGAGGATCTGTTCTTAGATTTCCTCTCGACACCGTTCTGTTGCAGCCTAGCAGCTGCTCTGAGACTTTCCACTTGAAGATCTCAATTGGGGCAAGTTTCTTTGATTCTTGGTTGCCCAACTAGTATGTCTGCATGCAACTTGGATTTTGGACTTCCTCTTTTCTTTATCTGAGAAGGGCCTCTCCCTTTCATCTGTTAAATGCTACCTGCTATATTGCATTGGTTTCAGGTGACAGGCAAGCCTTCTTGCTTCCAGTGACCTTTAGTTAAATGTTTTTTTAAAGAGCTACAAGAACCTACAACCTCCAGTTTGTCTCTCACAGCTCAATGGAGTCTGGAACTTGTCCTTTCACAGCTCTCCCAGAGACCATTTGAGTTGATGGTAACTTGTGGCATCCACCTGGAAGACAGCCTTCCTGGTTGCAATAACATTGGCCAGGTGAACTAGAATGCTCTTTGCTCTCCATATCAATGCTCTTTATCTACATTTCTGCAAGGACAAAGTTGTCTTTGGGCTGGACCTTTCCTTTCTTCCCAAGGTAACCTCTGCTTTCCATCTGAACCAGTACATCATACTACATGCATTAATGCCAAATCCTTCCTCAGAATTCAAATGGATGCTTCACTACCTTGATGTTAGAAGAGTATTGGCCTTCTACGTTAACAGGACAGCTGACATTTGATAGTCTCAAAGACTCTTTTTTACTTTAAGCATAGGAAGGGAATACCAGTTTCTGCTCAATGCCTTTCCAAATGGGTCTGTTCCATGATTAACCTAGCCTATGAACTAGTCAAGAAAGACCTTCCTGTCACTGTGCACAATCATCCTCAAGAGCTATGGCTGCCTCTTCAGCTTTTCTGAGGGATGATCCTTGGAAAACATTTGCAGGACAGCTACCTGCTCTCAGCCTTGACCTTTATTACACACTACAGACTGGACTCGAGGTTGAGGGCTGATGTTGTCTTTGGGAGAGCAGTGTTGTATTCCTGTGTTGCATGAGTCACCCACTACCTGGATTAGTAGCTTACTGGTCTCTTATTTGTGTGAGTCACAGAGACCATGAAGAAAAAGAGCAAATTGTTCACCTGTAACTGTGGTTCATTAAGTGATAATCTATGAAGTCACATAACACCCACCCTCCTTCCCCACTTTGGTCATGCTCAATATACTTAGTTCCTGGGCTGCTGCTTCTGCAGCCATGGAACTGAGAGTTTGAGTGGGAACATGGCTGGTCATATGTACCCGTGGAGGAGGGTCTACTGCCAAAACACTTGCATAACAGCTCTAGATATTTCTGAACAATGCATTGAGCAGGCACAGTTAACCCAATTGTGTGTTAGTTCACAGATGACCAAACAACCACAGTTACAGTGAGCAAACTGTTCATCTCCAGTTTCGCTGTAGCAGTTCCAAGTTGACAATAAGTTATGTCAGCATAGTATACATTTTGTGTAAGCTTCTACTGTGGTAAAAGTGTCAAAACTAAAATCTTTGAAGAAAACAGCTCCCAGTATTCTTAAATAGGACAAGTTAGTTATGTAGAAATTGATGTTTTTCAAAAATCTCTAGATATAACTTTCATTTATATCTGTTGATTAGTTTTTCTTGTTTTATATATAGTGATTTAAGAATGTTTTGTGTTTGCAGGTGGTGATAAAGTGATAGATGTCATTGATGTGGCAAGACAAGCAGACAGTAAAATGAAGCTCCATAATTATGTTAAGTATTTCACAAATCCTGACAGACCGAAAGTATTAAATGTGATCAGTCTGGAATTCTCAGACACAAAGTAAGTATAGTTTTCTTTATACATCTGTTTGAAAATCCTGTAATGACAGGAAGAGGATTATATTGAATATTAACTAATAAATGTTTCAGTACATTTTCTTGGTTTTAAAAAGGCTAATAACAATTGAGTAGGAATGTTGGTCTTAGAAGCTGGCATGTGGCAATTTGGAGGTATATGCAAGTAATAATAATAATTTGACCAGGATACTTCTGTTTAAAGCTTTGAAGGATTGCACTAAAATAACTTTGAATGAGTCTCACTGATCTGATAGAACATGGAATTGGCTATGTGTGCTTTGTGTCTAGCAAGGCAGATAACATTTTTCTCTTGTGGTAATATTCCTAGAAAATAACATTTTCTTGCTTAAAATAACATTTAAAATTTTTTTAAAACAAAGGCAACACTTCTAGTCACTAACTGTATCAATGATCCTCTGTCAAAGACATTATATTAAAGATTGCTTTTGCAAGCATACAGCAGCAAAAACCAAACCAAATCATTGTAGGTCTTGGGGGGTTTTTTTGGAGGGGGGAGCAGTCTTTTGTCCATTATTGTAAGTGACCTTACAATTGGGAGAAAGAAAGTAAGCAATTTTATAAATGGGAGAAAGGTGGGATATTATTTAATTAATTTCTATCTGGCACAATAAATGAGATTCATGATACATTACGGAACTAATGTGGAGAAGGGGAACAGCAGGTCATTGCAAATGCTGGGATCAGCCTTTATGATATGCTGACATGTATTTCAGACAGATAACCCACACTGTACACATCTTGGTGGTCTCCTCCTGTTATATATTTTCTGAAGTATACTCTTTGCTTAGTACTAAAATAATAAGGTTTGACTCTTTGCAAAACAAATAAGAAGAATTCTTGCTTCCTGTCATACAGAAAGATATGGTTCTTCTCAGTAGAATTTATTTATTTGTTTGTTTGTTTACTTTCAGGAGCTAATATGCTAACTTCCATATATCTCTCAAGGCAACTGACAAAACACATAATAAAACCAAAATAGTAAAAACAAGATAGAGGCAATGGTTAAATTGATTAAACTAACCTCAAACACTTGTTTCTAGAGACCCTGAACACCTAAAAAGATAGATCTGTATTTTGAAGTGAGACTTGGATGCTTATGTGTAACCATTAGGACATGTTGACTTCCACTAAAATATTCAATGTAGAAACTAGATTAAATAACAGATTTTATTACCCTTGTTTTGTATTTAAATTTACCATGTAGCATGTTAGCTTCACATTCAAGGAAAAGCTTAATTTTTCATTCACATTATAAACTTAACGTCTGCATAGAGAAGAGTTAGAGCCTTTCAGAGCCAATGATGTGGTGGTATTGGAGCGGCAGTCCAAAAAACATCTGAAGGGTCTTGTTTTCTTATCCCCTTGTAGCAATCTAAATAACCTAAAAACACCAGATCTTGCCTGATCTTGGAAGCTAAATGAGATCACCTTTGGGTAGTATTTGTATGGGGGACTGCCAATGAATACCAGGTGCTGTAGGCCATATTTCAGGGGAAGAAACCACCTCTGTGTATTCTTGTCTAGGAGACTCCAGTGAAATTCATGGGGTCTCCATAAGTTGATAAATGAAGGTGTGTGCGCGCACACACACACACACACTCTGTATCTCTAATTTGCTTGGTTGGCCATGTGAATCAAATATTAGTAGAAGGGAAAGAATTGTTGCATCCCCATGTCTTCACTGAAGCTCAGTCACTGTGTTCTTTTTTTGTCATTTGTATTTTAAGGATGTCTGAATTAGTGGAAGTACCTGAAATTGCCAGAAAACTTTCATGGGTAGAAAACTATTGGCCAGATGATTCGGTCTTTCCTAAGCCTTTTGTTCAGAAGTACTGTCTAATGGGAGTTCAAGATAGCTACACAGACTTTCATATTGATTTTGGGGGCACTTCTGTCTGGTATCATGTTCTCTGGGTAAGAAAACATTGTTGACTTTCTAAATATAGTGTACAATGTTATTTAAAAAATAATCATGACGGATTACTTCTGCCCTGTGTGTTGAAAATATTGAAAATAGGTAAAAGGATAAAAAGAGATTAATCAAACATTTTAGCATCCTGTGACTGTTAACCCAGCAATTTAAAAATATTTTAATCTGAACAGTAACAAGCATAATAGTTAGAGAAACTAATTTTTAAAAATCATATCTAAGATCATGCTTTTGAATTGCCTGTTGTTCTGTTCTCAAAAGTGTTCTTCAAATTTCTAGGACTTTGCATGAACAATTTGGTAGGAAACCAGAAATTCTATCCTCCTCAATCCCATCCTCATCTCCCCCCACCCCATTTATGGTATCACTACTTATTCTTCCTAAGTGGCAACTGTAAATCAAGATCAGATTACAGCCTTCTGTACTTCCTTTGTGATACAGGATGATTTGAAATTTAAAAATGGTTGTGAAAAGACACCAAAGATCCACAGCACTTAATGCAATGTCTTTTATTTATAGGGTGAGAAGATCTTCTATTTGATCAAACCTACTGATGAAAATCTAGCACTCTATGAATCCTGGAGCTCATCTGTCACTCAGAGTGAAGTGTATTTTGGAGATAAAGTTGGCAAGTGTTACAAATGTGTTGTGAAGCAAGGACATACCTTATTTGTTCCAACAGGTGAACTGCTTCCTCCAAATACTCATATATGTAGAGTTTCTTGGCTGGTGTTTACAGAACCCATAATTCAGTTTCTTTTCAGTGATGTTAACACATTGAGCAGTTATTGATCAGTTTTGGAGAGGGGCATAGAGACATTAGTATTGGTATGATAATAAAGAAGACACATAGAGGAAGTTAAAGAATGTGAAGTAGGAATGAGGAAAATTAATCAGATTATTTATTTCCGGAATGCATATTGTCTATAACTCCCCCCATTCACTGTGTGTAGATATGAAACTTGAGAAGAAGCCCTAACCTTGAACTTTTTAATTAATATATTTTTATATTAGTTAGTTCATTAAGTATTGTCAGGTTGGCTTCAAGGAATGGCAACTTTGTGAATTATAGACCTGTAAGAGATCTTATTTTAAAGACTTTCTCAGGTCTTGCAAACTAAGCATTGTGACTTTAATACATTTGTAAAGAAAATTGTATATCTGTCTGGAAAACTGTTGAAACTTACTGAAGATCTTAAGGTACCATAATATATTCTGCCTATTTTTTCTCTGGAAATTGCTGCAAGTTGTGGTGGTATTACAGAAGTCTAGTCTGGATGTTACGGGATCATAATAGTGTGTCCACAGATAAAATCCAGAGAAGCAGCATTCTTTCACCCATTTTTCTTTAAGGTACTAGAATTACTGACCGTACTACATGTCCTACAGAATATGTATTTGCTCCTGGATTAGATATTCTCTTGCCTGTACCACCTAATAGATGCAGATGTCTTTTTCTTACTCTACGAAGACTAGTGATACCAATATGGTTGTAAACCATTGGTTTGAGCAGTATTGTATGTCCTCTAGAATGATTGTCCCTATCCCATATTTTGTTAAAGTGGAAAATACAGTGTATGTTTTGTAGAGTCATACAAAACATTTTATAGTGGAGATATTCAAGTTTACCTTGTCATTACAGGCTGGATTCATGCTGTGCTCACTTCTCAGGACTGTATGGCTTTTGGAGGGAATTTTTTGCACAACCTCAATATTGGCATGCAGCTCAGGTTAGTCTTGGGACTTTTATGTTTGTCTAAGTGTCTTATTTTGGTGGAGAAGTTCTAAGAAACTTTGTTTAGTCTTATTGCCCTTTATTAAGAATCTTGATGTAAGTTATTGTGAATGACTGCTTCATTTTGCTGTACATTATGTCATTTGGGTGAACACATTTAACAGTGATGATACATTCATTATATTACAATTTTCTTTTTTAGGTGTTATGAAATGGAGAAGAGGTTAAAAACTCCAGATCTTTTCAAATTCCCTTTCTTTGAAGCCATCTGTTGGTTTGTGGCCAAAAATTTACTGGAAACTTTGAAAGGTAAGTAACTTAATATTTTAAGAAGAACTTCATAACTGGAAAATGTTGGTACAGCTACATTATTCAGTTTTGATAAGTGATTAAATTAAGTCACTTGCAGTAAAACAAAACAAAACAAAACGTACGATCCATACCTAGTAGAGTTCACTATTTATGACAAAGAAAACTGGTGTATCAGGATATCCTTTGGTGTCGGTGTATCTTCAAATAAAAATGACTTATGTCAAATATAGCTATACAGAATTGAAGATAAATATTCTTCTCAAGGGCACATTAGTACGCAGTTTTGTTACGAGGCTTCTCCTTCCCGCATACTTGCACATACGCAGTCCCTACACTCATTCATTCTCTTTCTCTTGGGAAAGACTAGTACATGAAGAGGGTTTCCACTATTGTTCTACTACTCATGACATTGCACTTGCTGCTGTTCACCTTGCAGTGTTTGGAAGGTTATGGAGAGTATGATTTCTGTGAGGAAGATGATATGTGGTTCCACATAATAGTTTGGTGATGGTTGCTTAAACAACTAGCTGGCCACGCTGGTTGCCCACATGTGATTTCAGATCTCAGTGAGGGACAACAACTTAGCTCAGTAGTTCAGCCTTGTTTTAGAATCATGGAGACTCTATTTTTTTTCTGCCACTACAGTACCATATTTTTCTCTTTTTATTATAACAAAAATCCCTTTAAACATTAATGAGATGAAGGATGAGTAATGCATTTCAGTGATCTCTTCACATAGATTACTGGAGAAGGTAATTACCTTGTTCATTTTTAATTCAGAAATATGTCTGAGAAAGAATATACTATGTATATTTAGAAATAGACTGTGTATATTTGGAAAGAGGATCTGGTTAAAGAACAGGGTAGGTATAGGAACAAGTGGTTCTGTATTGCCTATTAACAAATATAGGCTGAATATTTAGAAGAGAGCATCTAGTTTGTAAAGCTCATGATTCTTGAGTAGCTTGTTCAGAGCAGTGGAATTAGGAAGAACTATAGTAGAATCAGATCAACTGAATGCAAGGATGGCTTTTTTTAGGTTCCCAGTTGTGATACAAATTTCTACCTCTTCATAGATACTTCAGATTTATATATTATTACCCACATATTATAGATGGATGAGGGAGGATGAATTAAAGGACCTCAAAGGGCAGCTAGTTTAAGATGCTTATGAGGTGATATGTGAACCAGAGTGTGGCTCAGCCTCCACACTAGGCTTTTAGGCATTCTGTTTTACATGTTTTTAATCTACTTAGAAGAGAAATCTGGTACTGTTACGTACCATTCCCTTGGTGGGTGAAAGATGCCACAAGTGTACAGAAAGATGGATGAATTTGCTTTTGATTTATACTCTGATTCTCCCTGGAAAACAACATGGAAGTGGGACTTGAAAGTTACTTTCTTCCAAGGCTGAGAATGACTAAAGGCAATTTAGTGTCATTATGTAACTTACTTTTTGGACTAATTTGCTCTGAAATCCCATTGATGTGTTGTATCCTTTTTGTTGCTTGGCACACCATTGTTTGGTTTAGATAGAACAATCATGTGTGTGTGTGTGTGTGTGTGTGTGTGTGTGTGTGTTAGAAGAATGCTCTTTTTGGGGCAAGGGTTGGCTGTGGTAGTTTTCTATTCACATTCCCAAAAAATTAATTAAATTAATAGTAATTGCATTGTAAAATGATTATAATTATTGTAAAGCCATGTTTTTGCAGTGCCTGCTATATTGTTAATGAGGGACTATCATTGTTTTTTAATTTTTAAAAATTTGTAAAATTTGTAAAAAGATGCTTGATTCTTTTGAGTGTTACTCATAACTGTTGAGAATCTTGAATGCTTGCATTATTTTTAACTGGTTTTAAAGGGTAAGAGAGAAGGTAGTTGATGAATCCATGTGGACTCTAATAGTGATCTAATATGTATTTTTTTTCTTCTAGAGCTTCGAGAGGATGGCTTTCAGCCCCAGGCCTACTTAGTGCAAGGAGTGAAAGCTTTACTTTCTGCTTTAAAGTTATGGATGAAGAAGGATGTAAGTTCAAGTATATTACCATAATTTTTAAGTGAATGTTTGTTGTCTTTAAAAAAAGAAGAAAATCTTTTTGTAATATTTTCTGTTTATTCTGTTTTGATTTATATTTAGAAAAATTTGGCTGATTTTCTTATTCTTTTTACAGCTTGTAACAGAACATGCCTTTGAAATTCCAGACAATATTAGGCCTGGACAGCTCATCAAAGAACTCTCTAAAGTGATTCGTTCTGTAGAGGTAAAAGACTTCTGTGAAATTTTGCCTATATGCGTCAGATTACACACACTATATGAACCTCTCACTTCCTTTTTTGTGCTCTTTTCTCTTGAAAATTAACTGCTTGACTGTCTACAGAATTAATTCCAAACACTTCTCTAAGTTTAGCCATCTGTTAGCACATACTTAAAATATTATAAATATAGCCACCTAAACCCTTCTGTCTTATAATTCAGAATTCTAGTGATAAAAGTTTTCTGGGAAAGTGAAGAAGAAAGTATGGAATGAGAGATAGTTTGAATCAAATGGAAATTACTTTCACTTCAGTTGAAGTATAATTTTTTCTGTACTAGTAGTAGAACACAGTACTAGAAGAAAACGGAATACCCCAGTTCAGACATTTTGGTGCACTAAAAATAGCCACTCTTTGAAAGAGACACCATTGTTATAACTGTGTTTAATTCTCAAAATGAGCTACTCTAAATAACTTTCTCCTGTTTAAAGGAGGAGAACAGCAAAACAGTTAAAACTCAGGGAATTGGTTCATGCCAAGTTTCACGATCATCAAATGAATCAGCTTCCACTCATCATTCCAGAAGAAAAGCAAGGAAATTACGAGATCATACTGTCAAAACGCCTTCTAATTTGGACATTCTGGAGCTTCACACAAGGGAGGTGCTCAAAAGGCTAGAGATGTCCCCTTGGGAAGAGGCAAGTATTAGAGTAAGACATAACTAAAATATTCAATATACAAACTAGGTGCCATATTAAAACTGGAAAGTTGTGGGTTTTTTTTTTCCCAAATAAAAGCTGCAGTAGAAAGTATTGTGGGAGCTTACCAGTGACTTGCAGGTAACACATTGCTCAAGTAACACGTAGCTCATATTAATAGACCCAACTTCAGAATAAAGCAGGAAAAATGTAGATGAAAGAAAATGAAATTTAGGGCTTGTGAACTGAAGGGCAGACTAAATGTATGGTACTTATGTGGTTAACTTTTATCTCATCTTTTTAAATTTTTGACCTCAAAATATTCAGTGTTCTCTTCACCAATCCTTGATGTCATCTGAATTGGTTAACATTGCTGTTGTGAGAGAATAATGAAGTATGATATCCAGACCCAGCAATACTTGTGCTGATATCTTGCAAAGGTTTAGGTATAAATTGCTGTGACAGTCTTGTGACTTACGATGGTGCTTAGGGAAAATTACATCCAGTCATATATGACAAAAAGGGCAGTGACTATATACAAAAAGCTGCAACAGTCCAGTGAATGGAAGCGAGATCTATTGTTGCAGAACAGGAAAGAGTTGCTGTAACTCAGTATGTGTCAGATAATTGTACACGTGAAGCTGATCTCTTAAAGCCACAACAGTTATTAATAATGTAATATCTCCTCCTTTGTGTGCTGTCAGTATTTTTATTGTGGTATAGCAGCATGCTACTACAGGTATAGATTGCACAGAGAAATAGCATATTAAAGTATCATTAGATGAAGGTGATTTTTTTGCTTTTGTATTTTGTTTTAGGATGCAGCAAATTATAAATTGAATGGAAGATTTAACAAGTCTCTTCAACCATCTTCTACTGTTCCTGACTGGAGAACAAAGGACAATGATTTACGGCTTTTGTTGTCTAATGGAAGGATAATTAGGTATAAAACACATCAGCCTGTGCCATGCTACATGGCTTCTGCTTTAGGCAATTGTGCAGATCTTGTCCATGTTCTGTGTAATTGACGGGTCTGGGCTGAGAAAGGGATACAGCAGAGCACAGCTGTAAACTCAGTTGGGAAGATAAATGTTTTATAAAAAAAAAGAAAGTTAATCTCTAGTAGTAACTTCTGGGATCATCTTCAGGTGTGAAGGGATCCCAGTCAGTGGGCCTGTTGGGTCCTCTGTGTCATTGCACCTTGGTAGTAAGCACCAGCATTCCTAACAGTACCAGGCAATTGGGTTTTATTACCATTAATTCCTGTCATGTCTCCAAAGGACACTTCTTCAGTGGATTGTGGGGAATTAAAATGATGGTTATACTCTTGTAGTGTCTGAAATGCCAAGCCAGGGAAAAAAATTAAAGAAGTTACCCATACTTAAATATTGGATTCTGACAGCTGGCAAAGTATACCGTTTGCTAACAGTAGCCTTGCGTACTTAAGTTGTTTTCAACTAATTGAAAGAGATTTTAAGGAGAAAATTAGACAACATTTATGCATTGTCTGTTCAGAAATTCTTAAATAAAATGCTGTATGGCTGAATTCAGGATGGCCGTGAGTAAATTCCTGCTTTTTTGGAAATTTATTTATTGATATAGGCTAATGAAATTAGTAACATGTCATATTTGTTTGCTAGATGGCAAGTAGAATTTTTATAGTCATTTTTCTAAGAATGTATTTTCAAGCATTGAAAGTTGGCTGTGATATTAAAAAAGATGATGAAAAGACCTAGTGAATAAACCATTTTTATTTTGTGACAGAGATGAGAGGCAGCCCTTTAGAGATTCAAGTCTCTATACTGCAGACAGTGAAGATGAGAATGAGAGGACAAGTTCAGAAAAGGAGAAAACTATTAAAAAAGAAGAGCAGAACTCCCAGGAAGCAGAAGGCAATGCAGATGTGCAGAAACCACTGAATAGTGAGTTTGTTTCTTTGATTCCTAGTAATCCAGAGCTAAGGGCTTAATACATTTACTTTATATACTGTTGATGATAATGTTATCAGAGTCGTTTAATTTACATTATCAATACTAAAAAAAGATTGAAAGATGAATTTTCAGTATTCCACAGTTTTTGCAATGCTAGGATAATATTTAATTATGTCCAGTTCAAAAATGTAGTTTGTGCTTACATTGAGCCATGGCTGAACCATGGATTTGTACCTCTGACATTTGAGTTGAGGATCTTAATCCCAACGTATTTGTTTAGTTAAAATATTCTTAAATAATCTGTCAGCCCACAAGATGATCCACAGTTGTTAAGAACAGTAATAGGTAGCAAAACTATGTATTAAAGAGAAAATGGAATAATCTTTTTTAAAAAATTCAGAGAACAGTTTATAACCACCCAAACCTAGGTGAAGCAATCAGTTTTTATGGCCTGTCTAAAGAAAGATCTACTATTTCTGCTGTATTCAGTATGCTGTCCATGTTTAAAGAAATGACTTGTGTCTATGAAAAAATCACACTTGATCTATCTTAAGCTGAATTTCTAGCAGGAATTCCTTTTATATATGAAAAGGATAATATTTAGATTTATAGAAGGAATATGTACCCCTTCTTTACAGTTACAGTATACTTTGAGGACAGAAGTTGAATTACCAACAGCAGTGTGGAATTAAAGAATCCCATTAGATGTTATACATACCAGAACTATTTAGCTGGCCCCAAGGCAATATACAATAACAGGGTGAAGTATCATTTAGAGTAAGAAGACATCAAAGTTTTTGTGTGATGTAGATGTGGAAAATCTTTTGTCTCTCTTCCAGTGTTCTTCGAAAGTGTGAAATCAGAACTCAGGAATGGAAACTCAGAATACTCTGATATTTCTGATTCAGAAGAATCTGAGCCTGATTGCACTAACCAGGTAAATGATAGAGTATTGAGGTGATCTTAAATTTTAAATCTTGTAATATTTGAAGTACATCTAGTCTGACATGCACCTAGTCAGATCAGTAGGGAGGAGGGAGAAGAGCAATAGCATTTGAAACAACTGAAGAGAAACTGCAGACTACATTCTGCGTTTTGGAGGAGTCCAAACTCTGCACCTAACTTTATTTCTAATCTTTCTGAATAAAAATACATAAAGAACAGCTAAATAGAGAGGATGTATACCTTTAAAGAAGTCATTCTGCAAATATATCTCTGTAATAAAGTTTCCATGTCTTGTTTATGAATTCAACAGTACCCTGCCATCCCATTTGGATTGCATCTAATGAAGTTTGTAAAGTACTTTCAGTTCATTATGAATGCATTGCATTACTTGTATTGTATTATTTAATAAGTAAATTGAAGAAGTATTGTCTTATAAGTAACAAAATATTTCTTTGAAGGAAACTTGCCACCTAAATTTAATTTTAGCTGATTTATTCCAATTTGACCTCATTATGATCTCATTTACTTGCTTATTGTAAAAACCGGAAGGATCAAGAGAGTAAGACCTGCTACTAGTTCTTGAAGGCAGCAGGCACTGTGTAGTTCTTTACTTCAGTGTAGTGATAGTCCTGTCCTAGAGAGTACAGGACTATCCAGGAAGTGCCATTGATGCACTGTCTTGTAGAGTTTCAGCAAGGCTGTTTTCTGAGACTTTATTATTAAATGCATTATTTTATTCATTTCAGAGGCATAATTCTTTTTGTTTGCAGTTCTGTTGTCTTTGTCGGGTTGAGCGTGGGGTGGTTTAAATGCAGTTTTGAGAGAAAAATGAAGGCAGATGGGCAGCAAGGGAAGATGGAGGGAATTTACAGAGCTTTTGATGTAACCTACTGTCTATCTCTCTGATCAATCTCTCTGTCTCTCATCTTGCATGTGTGGTTTTTGTCTTTTCCCTTATCATCATCTGTCTTTGTTCAAGACTGCAAGGGAGGGCATTGACAGAAGCTTCCATCAAAATACCCTCTGTCTGTTATGTTGTTCTCTCCCCCCACCCCACCCTCTGTGACCAATCTCTGATCAGTCTCTTGGTATCTCTGATCACAGAAGCAGCTGGATATGCAGAGAGTGGCTGGGTGTGTGGCTGCAGTCAAGGAGGGTGGGAATTAAGTTGTGGTACTTTTGTCAGCAGCTTCTTTTAAACATAGTTGCTTTTGGGAGGATATTGGGGCTGTATTTTCCACACCTCTGATTTAAAACAAAATGTTAGACAAAGGGTCTGCCAGTCTGGGTAGAAATTATCTTGTAGGATGATGACTCCTCTAAACATTTCATTTATACACCAAGATCCAATATACATTAAGTATAAAGTATACACCAGCACAGTTCCATTGGACTTCATATTTGCATAACCACTTGCACAATGAGTGCCAAAACTTAGTTTACCCATTGCATGAGTCAATCAGTTTTCCACCCTTCCCTCAAAAATGACAGAGATTGCTGTGTTTGTGTTTATAGAACCATTGGCTGCACTAGGGACCACACTTAGGCAGTTGATTCTGATGATAAAGTTTAACTGTCAGATCTATAAATATTTTTTTAAAAGAACACACCAACTTTGTGCTTATTTTTTGTTGCCTATGGCCTGGCTTTCAAAGAGAAGATATTCCTCATAACCTAGTATCTGCTTGAATTATGTCATGTAGATCGTCTCTGTAGTTTTTTCATCTTGTCTAAAGTGTTTCTTTAGGGGCTATCCTTAGATGGCCAGAACTTGCTTGCAGGTGGCTTTGCTGCGTTCTTAGTACTGTTCTGATTCTCTAACAAAAATACAGAAATCATTCGGGGTTAAAAAGGAATATATGCTGGTATTTCATATACTGGCATCACATTTTCATATATATGGCTGTGCACAGCCAGGATTCTCAGTATGTGCTTGAGAATCAGTTTGCTGCGGTACCCTGTGGCTGGTAGATCTGGTTGTATATGCACATCCAAACTGAGAAATTTACAGAATGTTCATGTAGTCCTGATTCCCTTTAGGTTTTTTTTTTCTTTTTTGACATAGTCCTCTTCCTGATTACTTTTCCTTGATTCTTGACTGTTAAATAAGACATTGCTTTTCTGTTTGTTTATTTGTTTACAAACAAACAGAACAGAATTTAATTTTTGAAGAGATTAGATTGATGCAAACTGAGCAGACACAAAGGAGAGCGGAACAGTCGGAAATGAAAACAGAATGGAGAAAAGATATGAGAGATTTACGCAGCGAGATAAAGTCAGATTTCAAGAAAGAATTTAAAGAAATAAAGGAAACAATTAACACCCTTTCTGAGGAGATTAAGGGAACTACAGGAAGAGTAGAGAAGTTGGAGGAAGAACTGAAATTGATTCAGGAGAAGTGTGCAACATTAACATGGGAACACGAAAAGGATATAGATGAGAGAGCATTATTGGAGCTTAAGATGCGAGAGAACTCGCTGAAGATCCGCGGATTAGAAGAGCAAAGCTCTGAAGATCTAGAAAGATTCTAATTCCAGTGTTAGCAAATTTGATTGAGATGGACTCTCAAACATTGGACTGGGAAATAGACAGAATTTTTAGATTGGCCCCTAAGAAATAAGAGAGAAGAACGTCCGAGGGATGTGCTGATTTCATGTGTAAGGAAGTCAACAAGAGACCTTATCCTCCAGGCCAACATTAAATCAAGAATTGAAGTGAAAGGTCAGAAGCTGCAATTATATAAAGATATACCAACAAGAATACTTCAGAAAAGACGAGATTATAACTTTTTAACTTCCAAATTACGTCGGAATGGAATTCAATATAGATGGGCAAGACTGGAAGGTGTGACTTTCCGATATGGAAAAAATTATTTGTGATTTCATCGATACAAGAAGCTAAAGACTTTCTGATAAGATATGGCAAAAACTTTGCTGAAAAGATGCAACAATCAGAGGAAGAATTGAGAGGAGCAGAAGGAGGTAAAATCTTAGGGGAAGACGTAGGTGAAAAAGTAACTTCGACCTCCTCACAAGAAAGCTTGGAGGAAGGCTGCAAAAAATAAAGCAAAAAGATTTACCTGAAAGAGACTCTGTAAAACAAGGTAGCTTTATGACATCGATACCGTTGTTAACTGAGCGAGATGACTCAATTGCATAAGAACACAACAATGGCGGAGTTAAAGATTTGGTCATGGAACATTAAGGGTATATGTACACTGGAAAAAAGACGAAAGATTTTCCATTATCTGGGCAAACAAAAGATGGATGTGATTTGCCTACAAGAAACTAAATTAAGCGAGCCAAGGAACACCTTTTAAGAAACAGGAAATTTGGGAAAGAATATATGTCATTGTCCAATGAGAAGAAGCGAGGGGTAGTTATGTATGTAAGTGAAAGAATCCCATCTAAAGAAATCTTTTGAGATGAAGATGGCCGATATGTAGCAGTAGAAATCGATTGGCAAGTGCAAAAACTGCTGCTGGTGGGTGTTTATGGTCCGCATAATGGAAAAGAGAAATTTTATAAAGAACTCGAACCCAGATTTGGATAGAGAATATGACCAAATGATTCTGATGGGTGATTGGAATGGGGTGGTATTTCCATCCCTAGATAGAAAATCAGATAAAAAAATAAAGAGTCAAGGCAAGCTACCTATATCTTTTGAAAATCTGATACAGACACAGAGACAGTCGATTTATGGAGGTTTCTATATGGGAAAACACAAGCGTACACCTTTTACTCTGAACCGCATGCATCTTTTTCATGAATTGATATGTTTTTTGTTTCAAAATCTTTATGTGCACAGGTAAAATCTATGGAAGTTCAACCTGGCACATTTTCAGACCATAATGCTATTGTTATGAACTTTAAAGAAGGAAAACTGAATATAATTGGCATCTCAATGAGCACTTATTGAGAGATGAGAAAACTGTGGGAAAAGCTAAAGAAGTTCTACACAACTATTTTTTGGAAAATACTCCAGGAGAGGTTAATCTTCAAACGATATAGGATGCTGGCAAAGTGGTCGTTAGAGGTTTTTTTATCCAGCAAAATCCAGAAGTGAATAGAAAGAGAAAAGAGAAGATACAATGGATAAATGAATCAATTCGAAGGAAAGAGATAGAACTACAAAAGAAACCATCAGAGAAAAAGATTAAAGAGGAAATAAAAATATTGCAGAAGCAATTGGAGTTGATGATGACAGCAGAAGTAAGCAAGAAATAAGGATGTGTGGAAGCAGAAACATTTCGAATGGGCGAATAAGCCTGGAAAATGGCTGGCCCTCAGACTATAAAAATCCAAACCCACCAATTTTGAAAATAAGCGATGGCAATAATATATATCATGAGACAGAGAAGATAAGAAAAGTATTTACACAGTTTTACCATAATTTGTATCAGGAAAGAAAGATTCAAGAGGAAGATATTGCAAAATTTATATCATCTGTAAAAATGAGAGAGCTGTCGGAAGAGCAGAGATTAAAACTGAATGCATCTATTTCAGTGATGGAGGTTGTCGAAGCAAAAGATGTCAGAAGAAAAATAAAGCTCCTGGTCCTGATGGATTGCCCTCAGAATACTATGTAATATTACAAGATGAATTAATTCTACATCTTCAGGCAGTAATGAACGAAGTTAAAAATGGGAAAATACCAGAGTCCTGGAAGCAAGCTTTTGTAACTTTGATACCAAAAGAAGAACGAGATCCAAGCTTTCCAAAGAACTATCGTCCGATTTCACTCTTAAATGTGGACTATAAATTATTTATGTGGATAATGGCAAATAGATTGAAAATAATTCTGAAAGATATAATATCTGAAGATCAAGCAGGGTTTTTGCCAAATAAACAGATAATAATATGAGATATATATTGGATATAATTGAAACTTTTGATAACCAAGCAGAAAGTTGGCCATGTTGTTTTTGGACATTGAAAAAGCCTTTGATAGTGTAAATTGGCAATACATGTTCAAGATGATAGATAAGTTGAGAATGGGAGAAAACTTTACTATGGTTATTAAAACTATTTATAAGAATCAATATGTGCAAATTTTGGTAAATGGGAGAAATCGGAAAGATTTAACATAGAAAGAGGTACAAGGCCCATTATCTCCTCTACTTTTCTTGGTATGCATGGAAGCTCTGATTGTAAAGCTTAATGAAGAAAAAGATGTGAAAGGGGTGCGAATCCAAGGTATGGACTATAAGATTAGAGCTTTTGCGGACGATGTGGTTCTGATTATTGAAGATCCCTTGAAAGATATTGGAAGATTTAAAACTATACTGGAAGATTTTTCAGCTGTCTCTGGCGTAAAGATCAATGAGGAAAAAACGTACCTTATGGTTAAAAATATTTTGAAAACAGAGGGAAAACAGCTAGAAGAAATTACAGGCTTTTCAATAAGATCCAAAGTGAAATATTTGGGAATTTATTTGATGAATAAAAATTTGGATCTATTTAAGAACAACTATGAGAAGACCTGGAAACAGATAAAGGAAGATTTCAGGAGCTGGGAAAATAAAAGCCTTTCTCTGCCAGGTTGAATAGCAGCATTTAAGATGGTGGCATTACCAAAAATGCTTTTTCTATTTCAAAATATCCCAGTAATATATAATGAATCGATATTTAAAGATTGGCAAAAGGATCTTACAAGATATATTTGGAATAGAAAGAAACCTCGATTTAGATTCAAAATACTTTGTGATGATAAAAAACGTGGGGGATTAGCGTTACCTAATCTGAATTTGTATTTTCAGGCTTGCTGTTTAGATTGGCTTCGGGATTGGATAAAGTAACGGACTGTAGACTCCTTACATTGGAGGGGTCACAATTAGCCTTTGGGTGGCACGCTCATTTGGGATTCTTTAAAGATAGAGTACTACAAGACTTTAATCAACATTTTGTAAGAAGACCCATACTTAAGATATGGAACAAATATAAATGTAGATTATATCCTAAAACTCCACTTTGGCTATCCCCCCATGAAGCTTTTTATAAACAAGAAAACATTCTATATGGGAAATGGATGACGTATGGGGATATGTCAGAAATAAAAGGTAAAGAAATTAAAATAAAAACGTTGGAGCAGCTGCGAGAAGAAGGCCTGAATTGCCACTGGTTGTTGTATAGACAACTGTATGAAAAATTTAAGATGGAAAGAAACTGACTGGCTTTCAAATAGAAAAAAATTGGTTTGATTTGCTGTTGGGTGAGAGAAATAAAGGGTCAATTTCTACAATATATCAACACCTGTTGGAATGGTATACAGAGGAGGAGGTAGTCAAAGAACAAATGGTTTGATGGGCCCAGAATATGGGTAGGGAAATAAGCTTAGACCAGTGGCAAAAAACTTGGCAAAAAAGAATGAAGTATACTGTTTGTCAAAATTTGAGAGAAAACATCTATAAAATGCATCTGAGATGGTATTTCCCACCTGAAAGATTAGCTAAAATGTATAAGTGTGATGATAGATGCTGGAAGTGCCATACAGAAAAAGGCACCTTTTACCATCAATAGTGGCTCTGTATTCACGCACAGAGATATTGGAAATCTATTCATTTAACCATGGAGAAAGTTTTAGGAGTTAAATATAGGATGATTCCAGAAACATATTTATTGAATATCTTGGAAGATGTAATGGAAAAGAAGCATGGAAGGATTATGTTTTATATGATAGTATGTGCCAGAATCGTATTTGCGAGATATTGGAAATCTCATGAAATTCCTATGGAAGAAGAATGGGAAAAAGCCCTGTGGGATATGATGATTATGGACAAAATAACTCTGTCTCTTAATAATAAAAATATAGGGGAATTTAATAAAACTTGGGAACCGTTAATATCTTTTTTTAAAGAGAAATGGAAAGGAGAAATATTTGCAGAAAGATGAGTGGGATTGTGATACGGAATCTAATAGATATGCATATCTATTATATCTAAACATACATATCTAAACATATCTAAACATACATGTTTAACCTACCCTCATTGATAAAATTCGTGTCTTTTGAGATAAAAAGAATTAATGCCGTATTGATTAATAGATACAGAAGTCGGGATCCAGATTCTGAATATAAAATATTGTAATATCAACAAGTCTAATCAAGTGAAAAATTTTTTTTTCTTTTTCTTGGTTTATGTTGTTTTAGTTTAAGTTGTATAGTGTATTCGTGAGTTTTGTTTTTGTAATAGATCTGCTGATGCTTATTTTGATGTTTGAAACTCTTTTAATAAAAAAAATAGAAAAAAAAATAAGACATTGCTTTGAATATGTGAATGAGTCATCCCAAATCTGCTGTCAAAGAGAGAAGACAGTGCTCTTCAGTCAAGTTGATACCATGTATCTATAAGTCAGCAAGTGATAAGCTTATATATGTCAGAAATACCCAGAATTTTGTTACCTAAGATGTTTCTGAGTGGAGGAATAAATAAATAATATTTTTTACTCTTTACTAACACTACCAGTATCTTTATCTGTAATATCTTTGTCTTTCTCCTTTACAGTATATTTACCTTTTACTTTGCCCAGCCTTCCATATGACCTTAAGCTTTGATGTTTAGAAATGTAGAATTCCAGTTAAAGAAAAATCTCACTTCTGAGGTTAACACTAAAACATTGTGGATGTGAATAAAAATATTAGTCTTCTGTTACCAAGGTTTTGCAGTTCTGATTGGTGTGTTGTTATGTATTTATCTGATAATAATTAAATGTTGATAAAATATTAAGTATCCTTTTCTGCAGACGCTGATTGTGTTTTTCATGAAATGATAATAGATTTTCCTCTCCTCCGTTCAGCAAAAGGATTCCTCTGCAGAGGAGTCAGAATGCTCAGGTGATGAGAAACAGGAGGTAACTTCAAATTTTAAAGAGGAATCTAAAATAACATATGATCTCTTTCAAACCATACAGAAGCCATCTACACATGAAACTGCAAATAAAAGGTTAGTTAAAGAATGGGAGAGCTGAGTCAATAGTAGCCTTTCAGACAAATTGGATTCTTTTCATTCCATTGAATAGCAATATAATGAATGTATTCTCTATTTATTTTTTAGGGAATGTCCTACCTCGAGAAGTATGGAGGAAGAAGCTATTCAGGGCATGCTTTCTATGGCAGGATTGCACTATACCACTTGTTTACCAGGTGATACACAGAGCACAGACTGCACTAACAGAAGAAGCTCTCTTCAGGAACACAGAAACTATCCCAAAAGTAGACATAAAGATAAGATGTCTTGCCACAGTCATAAAGCAGAATGCGGTAGGTTATCATGCAACTGTATATTTTTCCAAACCTAGGAGAGGCTTAAACTATAGGAGGTTGCATGGCTGAATTAGCTGAAAGCGAACCATCGCATAGCCCAGATCAATTAAATATCTGTAATACTGTATATATTTCTTTTAGAACAGATGTTGATTTGATTTCTAAGCCAACTTACTGGTCCACATGTTTCTTGTGAAAGAAAAAATAGATACATCTGACTTATGAAATTGGTATCAAGACCTAAAGCTTCTGTAGTTGGGCAAGCAGTCTCTAGTTAAAAGCAAATGACTGCTGAAAACATGTGTGCCTCCTTTTCTCCATTACAAATAAGTTTGGAAGGTCTGTAGTTTTCCTTTGCATGAAGTGATTTGTATATTAACAGTGCAATGTATCAAGTTATTTATTATGAGATTAATGTGGAATTGAATTTAGAATTGGCAGTATCATGCAGTGATTTCAATAGTAATCAAGAAATGGATTCTTGCAGTATCAAATATGTTTTTTCTCAGCCAAATGCAATTAAATGCATAGTATTTGTGTTACCAGATTACTGATGATCAGATAAGGATAAAAAAAAATTCCAGTGTCTGTTTATGGGATTAATAACTATGTTAATACTATATTTATCAATGTCATGTGAAAATGTTGCCATTGTAAAGGTTACTCTTTAAACTAGTAAATGCAGAGTTTTAAGTGTAGTGAAAACAAAATTTTTGAGGGAACTTTAAATTGGTTTTAAGATATTGAGAATATAAAATTCTTGGAAAATACAGTGTTAAAAATGTTCTACTACTTGAAGTCCTGATCTTCTGCAGTATTTTAATAACCCAATACTGAGACCCATTTTTAAAAGTATTTTCATAATGGTAAAATAGAACTAATTCAAAATGGATAATAATAGAATAATAGAAAAATTAAGACTTCTAACAGGATAGTTTATGATCTGATCCTAAATGTGAGAAAATACCATTAATTTCAGTGAATCAAAACACCAATTTCCTGCTCCTTGAATAGTTTAATTTACATAGTAAATAAACTGCAGCATTTTGTTGGAGGTGAGAAATCATACAATTTTCAATTAAGGAAATAGTTTAGTTATATACTTTCAGGGGAGGAGATGTTTGCTATACAAGAAAAGTTGTAATAAAAGAGACATAGTGTGAGGTAGTTTTTTGGTTTACACTATGATGAGATTTGTGATTTGTGCCAGTGGCTTTTTTTTATTTCATCCCTTTAAGGAAACAGCAATATGTATGCTTTTGCTTGTAGCAAAAACAAGTAACCACAGTGTGCTGACAGCTGTGACAGCAGATGTTGTCTCAAATGTAATCTAGTTGATGTTTTTCCACCAATATATATCTATGGCAACAAAGAAATCCAGATGGCAAAAGCAAACGATATTGATTCAAAATGCTTGATTTTTCTAGTGGGGGAAAAATTGCATCTGAATACAAATGGTATTTACATACTGAGAAAAATCTAATGCTGCCTAAATTCTTAAAGGAATGTTTGGGTAATTTCAGGAGCATTTGAAAATTATAGTGTGTCTGTGATCTTTCACTTTTAAATCCTCAGAGTTACCACTGCAGATCAGAGCTAATCTAGACTACCTTTGTAGCGATAGTGATATCACCCAGTAGATCTGAATACCCTTTCCAATACAGACTAAAAGGAGGTTGGACTTATGTAGCCTGCATGGCATGCAGCCCTCAAAGCTATTTTTGTAACTCCCAAAGATTCTGTACCTCACCATTTTTTTAAAAGGGGGAATCATGGTCTGAGTATTCCTCTAAGACAAGGTACACTTTCTGTACCTTATCTTAACCCCATACCCCAAAATATGTTTTGAAACTGAAACTGATGGGTTAAGCTGATGTGGAATACAGCTTCAGGTCTCTCAAGATTGTCTGTACCTGGACTAAAGTAATTTACTCTGTAGAGTTCTTTTCAAAGCAGCTGTATTGCTTGTGTGAAGAAAATGATAGGCCTTTTATAAAACAGTTAGGTTTTGTATTATCTGAATTAGGAGCTTGCTTCATGTGACCAATAAAACATGTATCACACATAGCAGTGAATTGCAGGTAGATTTTTATGGCATTCTGTATTATGTGAGAAAGAAAATTCTACCTGTTATGTGTGTAGAGTCACTTGCTTTCATGTATGAAGAAAACTAAATTAAAATAGTAATCTTGTTAATAGTTTTGTACAATGTGTGATTCTTTTCAAAGTTAGTGGAACCTCACTTTGCTTACTCTAGTTGTAAACTAAGTGGAGGAACATGTGAGAATGAAAAAAAGAATGAATAAACAGTGAGCAAAATACTGCTTTTCATTACTTACACAATATGATTACTTAGAGATATGAAAATCTTTTCTATCTTATAACAGGTATTTGCAAGCTATATAGTATAATTTAAAATTTTTTCTGTTTAATTGTTTAATTTCTGTTCAGGTAAGCACATAAAAGAAGAAAAAGATGCAGGAGCTTCAACATTAACTACAACATTAAATGTCGCTTCTAAAGTAAACCCTCAGGTAAGATGTAGAATAGTGTGCTCAGTTCGCAGCAGGCTAAATATTCAGAGCTGTTTTATGTTAATAAGGATATGTCCCATTCTTGAACTTCTCAGTTGTCCTTTGCAGCTGTGTGTGCATTGCTAACCTGAATGTACTGTTTTATAAAAGATGCATATTAATTTGGTAATAAGGTATTTCTTTAGATTTTTTTCTCAAATAATGAATGGTACAGCAGCAACGGAAATGTCAGAATGGAGCACAGAATGGTTGGGGATCCCATGAAGGCTGAAAAAGAAGTAATATGGACACTTATATTTTGTCCCTAAATCCTTCTAAAATAGATGTGGTCTAGCATTTTGGCTGTAGCATTAGCTTGCAGATGCCTACAGAGAGTGTTGTAGGCATGTGGTGTTTGGCACCTCAGAGCAATTGTTGTTATTCATTTAAATTCTCCCCACCATGAAGACTATTGTAATGATAGGATGTGTGCCCTTTGGGTGTTTCCTTTATTTGTGGAATGACTGTTGTTTCTAGTAAGATTCTTAACAAAGGCCTTTTCCGCATTTTGTTTTTACAACGGGGCAGCACGTCCTCCAGCGAGGACATTTGCACTTGGGGGTGGACTGGGTCCGGACTACTTTCTGTAGTTTCGGACTTCAGCCCACTCGGGAACGACCAGAACTGGTGGTTCGCCGTGCTATTGAAACAGGTCTTTCAATAGCCCGGCGCTTAAAGCAGGTCTTTCAATAGCCTGGCGTGCCCCAGTCCATCGCTGCGTTCCTGTGTAGATCTGCAGGCTCACACCAGTGCAAGGCTGCAGATCTTCTGGGGGTGGGCTTCCAGCTGGTGAGCCTCCACCAACCGGAAGCCACCATTTTCGTCCCTGGAGCAGTGTGTAGCGCGGCCACGCACTGCTCTGGATCAGCGTGGATCATCGGAGGGAGCACGCCAGTCCGGTGAGTAACAGAATGCCCTGTTTTCTTCCCAAAGTGCAAAAAAGCCCAAAATTTGTTTACCACTGCTGCGACCTAGCCATATGACAGATTTTACATAGATTATTAAAGAAAAAATAGAGGTTTGGCAAAATGTGCAATATTGTATTTGGATTTTGGGAAGTGGGAAAGTACTGGAATTTTCAAAAACTGTTCAGTTGCCAGTCCAGCTCGTGACACTTACCTGTAGACCCTTTAATTGTGTTTCAGAAATTCCTGTCAGATAGATTAAAAATATGAATGTTAAGCTTTCTAGCATCCATATGAAAATGTACATTGTTTTAATTTTTTGTTGAAGTATGTAATGTGTATCATTTCTATATGTGTGTCCCTCATTAAGAATGGGTGATACAGAGAATTCCAGTTATTAATTTATATTTTTGCTACCATGTAAGAGTTGTGAGCAACTATGTCTTGAACAATTCTTGGCATAGCTTTTTGTATGTATATATTGAATATTTATTTATATCATGTCTGCGCCATTTGTTCTCCAGAGAGCTGTTATTGGCACTTGGGCTACAAGATAGATTGGTGCAGAGTCAGTAACAAAAGTATATCAGACACCTCTGTTTCACTTTCTGCCATGGATTTAGCTTTTGTTTAGCTGGCTCATATGCAACTGTAACTCCTTCTATTCACAGAATTGAATTCTGCATAAATAAAGTAATAAGAAATTGAGTTAAAACTGGATTTTCAAAAAGTGTTTTTGTGCTTTTGAAGCCTACATATGTGTATCCACAAATGCTGCCTGTGCCCAGCATTACAGAGTCAAACTGCTTTTTCCCCACTACAGGATACAAACAAAACTCAGAAACACATTAAGAAGGAAGGTGCATCAGAGGCCAGTTACAAAATTCAAGAAAACAGAAATCACTTACAAAATAATGGTTTGAACTTCCCACATGGCAAGTGTATGCAGGACTGTAGCTTGACTGAAGGGGAGTGCCGGCTAAGTGATGGCAGCCTTAGCCCTGATAGACCATATGGTGAAACATCGTTGTCTGTACCTCTTCATCCAACCAAGCGGCCAGCATCAAATCCACCTCCTATCAGCAACCAGGCAACAAAAGGTGGTATAATAATCTTCCACTTATATTAATTTCAGTTGACCAGAAACTAAAGACTGTTGTTATTTGTAGGGCATGCTTATTTGAAAAGAGGTGCTAGTACTCTCTCTCATTGTTTCTCTCTCTCTCTGGTTTTATGCCCAGAGTTTAGCTTTGTCCAGTTCATGTGTGCCTTTGAAATAGAGAACACCACATTTTCTGAATGGTACAGAGAAGCAAAGATGCTAGGTTCTGAATATGCTGTAGCAAATTTGGAAACAGTTCAAATCTTACCTCACTGCTTAAGGCAGACTGTTCTCTCTTGCTTGCTTTCTTTCTCTTTCCTTTCCCTGCCCCTTTCCTCTGCCCTTTCTAGTATGTGAGCATAATAATAACAGTCCACCTTCCAGGAAAAAAGTCAGAATTATAGAGGAGTTCACTTCATAGTGGAATGCATTATACAAGTGTCCAGTGATCTTTAATACCCAACCTCCTCAAATATGAATATGTATATTAAGCTTGCAGTCATTTGATGTTGAGTCAGTTAGCCAGAAGTGCCGAGTATTTCTGAAGTGTCAAGAGTGAATGTAATTAGCTGTTGAAGACCCTGTGTTGACTTAAGTTTGTTGATTCTGTCTTGAAAACCCCTTGTTTGGCCAATATGAGACTGATCTGATAAATTACTAAAGCAAAAATCTGAGTTGCGGTACTAGTATTTTCTTTTCTTTTCAGGTAAACGTCCAAAGAAAGGTATGGCAACTGCTAAACAGCGACTTGGGAAGATTTTGAAGCTGAACCGAAATGGCCATGCACGCTTCTTTGTTTGATGCAGCGGCTACTTCTGCTGCTGTTGTTGTCCTTTTATATGCAGACCAGTATTGAGGGTAACAGTGCCTGGAGCTTCTGTTTTAGTCCTCTGCTTGAAGCAGAATGCATGTACCTTATTAGAACACTGCCTGATGAACAAAAGCCCAATGCTGCATTTTCACTGTGCCACACCTGCTCAGCAATAACCATTTGGAAAACAGGGGAATATTCAGAGACTATGGACTGGGAAGTGGTCTTTTTCAGGGCTCAATCATTTTGTTGTTTCTGCTAAGTGTCTGAACTAATTCATGAACAGAAGATTATGATGAAGGTGGTTATCAATAATTTATTTGACAGATTTTGGCAACTATTGAATTCATTTTTAAACTATTTATTTGAGAAACATTTTTTTGTGAGGAATATGATTTTAATTGTAGATGTAACAAATGTGAAGATTTTTATTTGTTCTTAATGACTATCTGTCTGCAGTGGAGCGCCACATGAAAGATTTATTTTCGCAGTTGATCTACAAGTTACGGTCTTAAACACGAATGTGATGCATTAAATTAAGGCACATAAAATCACATGTTAATTTCTGTTTTTGTATGTGCTTGTGGGTAGTTTTTCCACTAAATTCTAAAGTATACACTCTATGACTTCCTGTCCCTACTGCTTCCTCTTCTCATGTTCTGCCAGTTATTCTGGACTATAAATTGGCGTAGCATTAGCAACAGCTTTTGCACATATATGTGCTTCCCCTCCCCCTCTATTTGTTCCTATGATGTGGAGAATGATCCATGCAAAGCATGGTTATAGTACATCAGTTGTAGCACTATAGCTACTGATTTAAGTGTAGACACTTAAATGCATTTTATGGAAGAAAGCTGTTAATGGTGGCAGAATATTGTATCATTGCCTACATATGCCAGTCAGTTAAAGGTCTTAAGTCATTTTTGTATATATGTAAATGTGTTTGATAGCTTGCCAAATTTCAGATGACTATTTTGTGTCATGCTTTGCAAAAATTTGGTAGTAAATACCAATTCTGAAATGCATGTAAATAAGTTAGATGATAAATTTGTATTTTTGTAATATAAAATTGATTATTTAAGCTCTTTTTGGAGGAAAAGGAGGAGGCACCTATACTACTATTTTGGTAAGAGGGCTATTCCGTACTAAAGCAGGAATACTAGGGATATTGCTCTGGGTTATCTTTTTCATCCTGTTAAGATTAAGAGTTAAAGCATGGCCAAAGCTACTCAGTTGCTTGACTTCACTTCAGTAAAAACTTTGCAGTCTTCAGGTTATATTTAAAATAAAATATTTAGAAGTCCCCAAATAGGACTTTGTGCTTAAACAGTTTTATATGTTCAGTATTTTCTCCATCTGTGTGTGTATCTATGTTAAACTATATGTAATGTCCTTTGTCTCATATTACAATATTCAGGCTTACTTAGCTACCGCAGTTTCTAAGACTTGGCCAAATTTCGCAGTGGAAACATTTCATGCTTCAGTCCTTTACAAATTTGTCACTTAAGCCCATTTAACTGAATAAGACTGAACAATGCATAATTGCATGAAGGATGGGAAGGCAACCTTAATTTGGAAGTAAGTGCAATGGTCTGACTTCTGATTGGATTAGGATTGGAATGTGAATGGACAAAAGTACATAACAAGCTTGTAACATGTCCTCAGTTTTAAAAGTTGCCATACTTTCCTTCATTCTCCTTTCCTCTTGTATAATAATTTTTTTCCTTAACAAATATGTGTCAAAATTAATTAAACCAAGCTAGACAACCTATTTTCATAAAGGTTACAAATAGAGCTGATTACGAAGAGAAACTCACTACTAGTTTTTGGAAATAATCAGTTAATCTGATTTTCAGTATTGATCAAAGGAATTTATCCTTTCGGCTGTAGCAGTCCATATGTCTGTTTACTTGAGCTATAGTATGTTTGTGTAGGATTTGTATTGTGAGTTCTCAATACGTTTTAAAGTAAGACAGTGATCTTTCGCTATGGGCAGAAAAACAGGTCTGTGGTGCCAGCCTTTAAAGCATTGGGTTCATTTCAAATTTTGGTAAGCCATATTTTTGAAGATAACTGCTTTTTTGTTTCAGATCATAACCAGTTTACACAAGGGTGAAAATTCTCTAAAATTTGGCTGAGGATACAGTTCAGTGAATGCTACATAGGCCAGAGTAGCAGACATTTCTCATAATTGGTCTAGTTTCTCTTGACATTTTCATCAATAAAGAAATGTAGCTATGGCCTTATTTGGGGACAGGAACTAGTGCTGGAGAGGAGCAAGGGGAGGCATTGGCTAGAGCCATATTCTTGTGGATGTTTCCATTATTTTTGTTATTCTCCCCTTGCCCACTTCTTCATACAAACATCTCTTTACAGTCTACCAAAAGAGAGATGTCAATTGCTAAATTCTTTTTGCTTTATATGTTTCAAATAAAATTGAGAAAACTATTCGCTCATCACAAATTCAGTAACCCTTTTACAGAAATAAGAATGTGGATAAGTCCGACTTACTTTAAGGAAGAAAAGTATGTTAATGGGATGTTGAAATAAGTTGATCTGAAAAGTGGGCAGTCTTTAGTTTGAGTAGCTGAATGAAGACACTTTAGTTGGCAGTCCTGTTTGTAAGTTAGAAATTTCCTTGCTAGAAATCCCAGTTGCAGCAGACACTTCATATGTAGTAGACTGTCTAAATTAGGTGGTGTAGCCCTGCCTTTGTCATTTCACTTTGAGGGAGAGAAAGCAGTACTGAAGCCATATTTGGCAGGAAGTTACTTAGTCCTTTGTGAAGCCTCATTTCAAAGAGGCTGTGTTTTAAAATAATTGGAACAAGAATTTCAGCTGTAGGGTAGAACTGCTATAGGCCTATTCTGTCTTAGATTGATGGATGAGAGGGCAACATGTAATGAAGTATTTGGGTTTTGCTGGAAAGAGAATATGAGAAAAGGGTATCGGTGTAGTGATTTAGCAGGATCATTTCTAGCAGCATTTCTTGTTGTCCTTCTATAATATTTACCAATAAACTCAGGCTACAAAGTAGCCTTAAATGACCTCTACAGTAGGTTTTCCTATGCAGTTAATACACTTACATATGATCATTTTCAACCCATTTCAAGAGGGTGAAAGAAGAAAAGCTGCCTTTCTGGCCACATTTTTTCATAGCAGAAGTGCTTACATTAATGTTCTTCAGGATAAAAGCTCACGAACATAGTCATATTCAAAAAACTTTACTTCACCTAAGCTTTTAACATGCCACAAACTGCCTTTTATTCACTAGGATGAGTAGTAATTAAACTGTGAAATCTTTGTAGGACTCAAACCCTGGTCTGATTCAGTAGTTTTGCTAATTTGGTAACTGTTAACTTGGAAGAAACTGGGGAGGCCCAGTGCTACAAATAACCAGAGAATCCCTTGCATAGTGCCTCACCTCATTCACAATTTCTCTGCCACCAAAAAGAAAACAAAAACTCAAGGCAACTTTTTGTAATAACTTGCATCCATACTTCCATACCATCAAAAGCTGTTCATTTCCCTGGATCTGAGTAAATCAGGGCAACTTTATTTTGTGGAAGAAATATAAAGTGAATATTAGGGCCTTACTGTTTGTAGTTTGAATTGTATTAAAAGCTGCAACATCCATTTTCCAAAAAGGCAAAGATCTGTGTACAAAATGTGTGAGAATTGTGCAGTAAAGGGTGGGAATGAGACTAGCACTGATTAGGAAATGCAGTGGCTGCTATAACTGCATTTCTGTCTGCAAGAGGACTTTGAATATAAATTTTAAGCCATAATAGTTTCTTGCTGTGGGAATGGAATAAAAGAAATCACTTTAAGAGATTATATTAATATGAATTATCATTTCTGCTGGGAAAAGTTTAACTTTGCCAGTGCTTTGGCATTTTCGAGATATTCATTACATTTGAAAAGAAGGGATAGGTCTTGGCTATATTTGCTAGTTTTGTAGTAGTGTTTTGCTGATGTGATTTCCTTCAGATCTTTTTCTACTGTCAATCTGATTTCTAACTTTTTTGAATGTTTGTGAAATAGCAGTCTTTCTGAATAGAAGTTTGTGTGTCCTCTGATCCTTTTTACAGAAACACACTACTGTGTGGAGTGTTTTGGCTGGGAAGTGGGATGCTGCAGCTTTAAGAGCATTTTTTTTCCAATTTATAACAGTGTTTCCCATCCCGTTTTTGCCTGCAGGCAGGGAAAGTGTATGTACAGTATTTATTTTGTTTCAGGTTTACTTTGAAATTTGTAAGTTTCTATAAGTAGCTTACTGATTTAATGTTTGGGAGGACAAGTGGCTTGTTTAAATTTGTATTTGACCATAGTTTCCACTTTCTGTACTTTAAATACTGAAATTAAAATCTGTATTACTTATGTTTTGATTTTAGCAGTCAAGTGTTTAATTTCTTCATGTTTGTTCACTCTGTAAATATAGAATGTGCTACAAATTGTCTTATGAATAATGCAAACTCCACTTCTGATTTCTTTGACCCTTTTTTGTGATTCTATTTCTTTTTTCATATGAGAACTTCAGTGCATAATATGTCCACAAAATGACGTCAGTGGCTTCATATATTTTAGGAACATCTGACAATGAAAGATAGCATTGACAATGCATAAGGTGCAAAATATCTTGATTATTTATTTTATATCCTTTCTTACACATGTTTTAAAAACAGATACAGGTAAAAATACAGTAAATATTGATGCTAAAACACAGATTATCATGTTCAAATAAGCACTGAATTGAAATAATCCAGAAACCATTTAAAAATTTCAGAGAGAAAAAGGGAAAAAAGGAAAAAAACAAAAACATATCTTCCTATTAAAAAGCCCTTCCACAGCAGCCAGGCAATTGCCAAAAATCTGCCTGGCAGATGGACAACAGGTAGGAGGCCAGCCTAGCCTCTATTGATAAGGAGTTCTAAGCTGGGAGTAGCCACCAATAGTGTTCTCTCTTTTGTCCTCACCAAACTTGTCTATGATGATGGAGAGAAAAGCCTCTCCTAGTGATCTCAAAACCTGGACAACATCATATGAGGAGATGCCACCCTTCAGTTAGCTTGGAACCAAATTGTATCAGGTGCAATATGTCATAACTAGAACTTTGAATTTTGCCTTGAAATGGACTGGTAGCCAGTGAAACTGTCATAACAAAGATTGCGTGTTTTCCTTATAACTGGCTTGAGCCAGTCTGGCTGAAGCATCTTGGACTCACTGAGCACTCTCAAAGGCAACCCCATGGAGTGAGAGCAGTCCAGCCAGGGCCAGTCAGACAGTTGGAGGACTAGCTTTGGCTGTACAAATATACTCACGGTAACTGCTGAGCACACCCAAGCTGTAAACAGAAATCTCCCAGCACTATCTTCTGAACTCAGCCCCTCTAGGAAAGATTATTATTGTGTGCCTTCAAGTTGTTTCTGACTTACGGCAACCCTAAGGTGAACCTATCACAGATTTTTTTTCTGGGGCTGAGTGTGTGTGATGTGCCCATGGTCACCCAGCGGCTGAGTAGGGGATCAAACCCTGGACTCTAGGGTTGTAGTCCATGCTCAAACCATTACACCATTGCTAGCTCTCAGGAAGGATTATAGCCACTACAAAACACTGCCTCCAAGCCTCAGCAAAGAAAGGAGACCCAGAAGGAGACAAGAGTTGATAATAAAGTTGGCAAGAAGTTCAGTCTGCTCAAAAAGTAAGGGAAATGATGTACAGAACTTCAACATTTAAATAGTGGTATCTGTGAGGAATGCCAGTCAAGGCATGAAAATTGTTATCTGCAAATCTTCCTACAGCTTATGAGGGTTTTTTCCTTGCTGTACTGAACTGTATGCAACCTACCAGCCACATACTATGCCATACATAATGCTTTGCAACTAGTATTTTCAAACTCAGACTAGATGACAGGAAGAAGTTTTAAGTCCTTGGGGAACCACCATATATAGTCAATGTGCCTTGTTCATCCTAGAAGAATATTTTCTATTAGCAGTTGTGCGCTATGAAATTTGATGCCTTACCAAATGTTTTCTTATGGCAGGCGTGTGCAACTTGTGGCCCTCCAGATGTTGGACTACAACATCTATCAGTCTTAGCCAAAATGGGCAGTAGTGAGGATGATGGGAGTTTCTATTCAAAGATACTGAGGGACACAGTTGTTCAGGATATAAATATTTAAATGTGAAACAGGCGTATGGATGTTGGTTCTCTTTGTAGTTGAAACTATGTAGTAATAATCCACAGGAGTATGTAAAAATATGGGGTCATCCATGACTTAGGGGAAAAAATCCCAGTTTGATATCCTCATCTAGTTTAGGCATGTGTGGTGGAAGCCTATAGGGCAAAATGGCAGGATAAAACCTCCCACCCACTTTTTATGTATGAGGTGAAAGCTGGACAGCGAAGAAAGGAGGAAAATCAACTCATTTGAAAGTGCTGCAGGAGAGTTCTATAGTTACCATGGAATGCCAGACTGACCAATTTTTAGCAGTTCTTGGAACAATCAAGCCAAACTGTCACTAGAAGCTAAAATAAGCAAACCGAGGTTATCATATTTTGGCCTTAACATGGTGCAACCTGAATCATTAGAAAAAATGGTAATGATTGGTAAAGTGGGAAACAGTAGGAAAGGAGAACGACTACATTATAGGTGGATGGAAGCCTTTGTAGGAGCTGAGTCGTGGTTTTGATGATGGCAATCCAGAAGGTTACCATAACTTGATCCTGACTTGACAGCAATTAACAGCAATCTGTGAACAAACCCCAAGTAACTTACACTTCTAAATTTCCTGAATGTAGTGGCTAAGCTGAGCGGGAGTTATTATTTTTAACTTTAAAAAGACTGACCTTACAAATGGTCTAAATTATCAGGGGTTTTCGTTGCACCTGTCTATGTGAAATACAATGCCAGTGTACTTTTGAGAGAGCCAATAATATAATTGGAGTATTAAATACAGTAGATTTACAGCAAACACCTGGGAGAAATTCAAGCCTCTTAACAATGATGTTAGGTTCAGATAGGCCCCTGCCTTACCAACATTTTCTTCCCCATTCTGTGAGCATGAGAGGGATTTCATTCCTGTCATCTAAGAAAGAATGCAGATATCTTTCTGTAGCCAAGGAGAAGTGGCTATTGAGAAGTTTCTCATCTCTGAGTGCTCCTGTGTATAAGGGGTGCTTCATAAACTACTTCAGGCAAAAGAACAACATACTTTTAAATAGCATTGTTTACAAATCACACTGGCCTTTCATTTGCAAGTTTATTTTATCTGTATTCATCAAGCAATTTAAACTGTAAATGGTAAATTTGTTCTATCAGTAACAGCTGGGAACAAACAGTGAAGCGAGATGTTAGCATAACTTAAATTAACCTGAAATATACGTAATTTTAAATAACTTTAAATCTCCCAGCAACCCTATACTAATAATTGAGGCGCAACCCCATGTAATATTTTGTAAAATAAGAATGAAGATAGAATTTATAACAACACAGATTGTAAGATTTATTAGCAAATGTCTTAGTTGGACTCTTTGGGACAATAGACACCAGAATATTAGAACACTGGGACACTAGGAAAACATTTGATGTTAGAAGGCCACAAGAACTGCTCCTAGAGGAGGTGGCTTTTGTGCAGCTGAGCTTCCCGTCTATGGAAACTTTGCCCTGTTTCCTGGTGGCACTGCAAACTGTCTTTACTGTTGTTAGAAGGAATGATGATAACTCATTTTATCTGATAAGCATATGGTATCCACATAGTGAATGGACCCTATCAATTGAGGATGCCATTATTATTCACTTATCTCACATACTTGCTGCATACTTGCTACTTGAGCATCTGAACAGAACCTCTTTTCTGGCCAAGCTCTTCTACCATGCACTTTCTCCTGAGTTATAAATTGTTTTTAACGTGGCAGGAGTTAAGTAATAATTGATCGATTTTGAAACCTTCCTCCTTTAACATTTGCATCTTTAGAAAGCAAAGCACTTTGTCTCTACCATATTGAAAGTTCATGCTCAGTGGCTGCTAATCATGGCTACCCTTCAATGAATAACCTAGATGTTTACTCTTTTGCTTCCTGACTTTTCAAAGATTAATTGGGGTCTCCAAAGTGTGTCAGGTGCCTTAATATTCTAGAGTGCTCCCAAGACAGAACACTGCTAAATGCAAAGCCTCATCCAGAAGCTCTCTGGCTCAACACAAATTATTTTTACGGGTCTGTTTTTTATGCTAAGCATTTTGTTTCCTTGCTTACAAATGCTTGGCCACAAGTTTCCATACTTAGGCACTGAAGGTTTATTATATTCCTGTGCTATTGTTTAATCTGTTTTAAGGGTTTGTTTTAGAACCCACAATAGATTGAACCAGTGGAACCGTAGAATCTTGAAACTGGAATGGACCACAAAGGGCCATCTTGTTCAACCCCCTGACATGTGGGGAGTCTCTAACTAAAGAATCCCCATAAGATGCCCGTCCAACCTCTCTTTAAGGACCTCCGTGGAAATCTGTTCCACTGTTGAGCTGCTCTTACAGTAAAACAGTTCTTCCCAATGTTTAGGTGGAATCTCTTTTCTTGTAATTTGAATATTGTATCCAGTCATAGCCAGAGCTAGTTTTGTCTTTCCCATCTTTCATAGCACGAGAATCCTTGAGTATATAGGGCTACACAGAATGATCTAGTGGTCTGTATTTAGGCAACATTTACTTTATTTGTAGTTCACTGAGTTACTGCTTTGTTTTCTTCTTCCACCCATTGTTTTCACTTCCCATCCAGACAGAGGTGAACAAGACTCCTCTCTGGCCAGCAGCTTTTAATATATTATGGTATTCACTGTACACTGGGTTTGACACTGGTCTGGCCAATTAAGCTACTTAGTAACCAAGCTTCAGAAACTAGCAAAATAAGCAAAACTAGAATGTCTTTGTTAAAGCTATTGGGAAGAAGATACCACTCATCACATTTGCGCCTTAATAAAAGGATAAAATGCTTGGTAAGGAAAGCATGGCTTATCACACCTCTCTCTGCTTCATTAAAAGGAGCTTGAAAGTGTGTTTCTTACTGTTGGATTGTGAGGAGCTCCCTGAGAAACTGGTGTGAAGGCTCCTTGAAAGTCTGTACATGATGCTGTTTTCCTCGCTCAGTGTCACAATTCCTTCAGTAAGTCTGGACTTCCTGGTGAGCCACTTTCATCAGGATCTGCAGTTTCACTGTCATGGCATCTAAACAAATGTAACAGAGGGAAGATTTACTTTGAGACTGAAGTGTTGGTTGCCTACTGTGAATATTCATTCTTGTCAGAAGAGGAGGAGCTATTTAGGGAGGGGTTAAGCCCCTGTGCTCTCCAAGTGAGGCAAGTATTATGTGACCTATAACGTATCTTTTATAATGCTATTCTTTCCTCAGTTCCTTGTTCCACCTTTGCTCCAAATTCTGTGAAAGCAAGGAACATGTTTCCAGCTGTTCAGAAATTAATGTTTCCCCTTCATATTTTTAGCTACAAATATACATCTCAACTGTGACACTGTCCCAAACACACACAAATTTCAAAACTTTCCTTTAGAAGTTTTAAACTGTCCTAGATGATATCATAGTTCTTGCTATTTCAAAGGTAGCATCATGGGGCACCATTCTGGCAGTCAACAATTGGGAAAGCCCCCAAATGACAACTGCCTGAATGGCAGGTGCTTCGTCTTTTCTGTATGTGTTGGTTATAACTTTAAACAGGGCAGGCACACAGTAGAGGAAAAGTCCAAGTGTACGTGCTAGTTTAATTCTCCAGAGGATCTTTAGGAAATGAAGGTGGCAGGCCCGAGTAAAGCTTCACTCTGTAGCACTCTCACTGCTTTTTAACTTTTAAAAGAAGGGACGATGTAGCAATGCTGCTGGAAGTGGTGGCCCAGGGATCAGTGCTGGTCCCTGAGCCATTGATTGCCAGTCTTAGTGACTTTCTAGGAAAGCAATCAAAAATTGTAGCCAAGGGGAAAAAATTTGGTAGCAGACACTGTCACATTGAAGAAAAAAAAATGCCAGTCCTCCACATCAGATAGCTTGAGAAAAGCTGCTGTAAATGACTGTCTACCTCCCCAGATTATAAGAAGTGGGGAAAGAGTAGGAAGGGAAAGACAAAATTGCTATCCTTTCCTACCCTTTCTCTCCGTCTTTCCTTTCTTCGGCAAAGATTGTTAGGCAAGCACTAGAGCATCCTGAAAAACTATGGATTGCTCTTAAAGAAATAAATGCACAATAACATTTGATTATCCTGATGCGTGATCTGCACTCAGGACAAGAGGCTTCCGTCAGAACAGAATACAGACAAAAGGAATGGTTTCCACTGGCAAGGGGATCAGACAAGGCTGCATTTTATCACCCTAACTTGTACACTGAACATATACATAAAGCAGGATTAGAATTAGAGGAAGAAAGTGTGAAAACTAGAGGAAGGAACACCAACAATTTAAGATATGCAGATGATATCATACTCCTAGCAGAAAAAAGCAGAGACTTGGAATGACTACTGAAGAAACTCAAGAAAGTGGAAAAGTAGGTTTACTGCTGAATATTGAGGGCAAAAAAAAAAAAAAAAGATAGTGGCCACATACAATTTACATAACTTTAAATGATGAAGAAATCGAAATAGAGTTTCTATATCTTGGCTTAGAACAGAGATGCAGTCAGGAAATCAGAAGAGACTAGGACTTGGAAGGACAGCTATGAAGGAACTAGACAAGAACTGGAAGTGTGAAGATATATCACTGAATACTAAAGTGATGATTATCCACGCCAGTATATTTCCAATTTCTATGTCTGGTTGTGAGGGCTGGACAGTGAAGAAAGCTGATAGGAAGAAAATCAACATATCTGAAATGTGATACTGGACCAGAATTCTATGGAGATCGTGGACTCCTAAAAAGAGCCATAAATGGGTTGTAGAGGAAATCAAGCCTAAACTCTTCCTCGTAGCCAAGATGGCTAAACTGAGGCTGTCATACCTTGACAAATCATGAGAAGACAGGACTCACTAGAAAAGATAATAATGCTTGGTAGGGTAGAAGGCAGTAGGAAAAGAGGAAGACCCCATTCCAGATGGATAAACGCAATCAAGGAAGACACATCTCTGAATCTTGAAGATGTGAGCAGAGCGGTTGATGAAGAAAAGAAAAGGGGGATCTATTTCTTCACTTCCTGTAGCCTAACAAGAGGTGAAGAGTGGAGGAAGCAACTCGGATTACAAGAAGGAGAAAAACAGAGCAGAGAAGTAGTGGGAAGAGAGGTGGGAGGACATCAGGCACAGAAACTCCTCAAACCTCACCAACACTGCTGGTCATACTTACTGAACTTGGATGTGCAGCAGCTTGGTATTCTAGTTTTCTGAACCACCAGATAATAGACAGGCAAGCCAGACAGAGTTACAGCACAGCCTATGCCAGTGTTCACAGGATCCGAATATAGCGATGTCCCCACAATGAAGAAACAGGTTACTGTAAATACCAGTGGGATAATCAGAGGCACCTAAGAGCAAGAAAAAGGAATAAGAATCAAAAGATCTGCTCCAAGCATATACAAGCAACAGAGCACATTGGTTTAAACAGAGGAGTGGTCAAAATATCTATCTATTTAGTTCTGGAGACAGAAGGAGCCATAACCTGCCCGTATATTGAGCAATGTTTTCTATCATTGGTCTCATAATGATGTTTCTAACTCGTCCTCCGTTTTGAAATAAAACAAGGAACTAGTTCTTTAATATTTTTTAAATGTCATTTTCATATACGCTGACACATTATTGTGGCCACTTCTCCCTGTTTTCACCTCTGGGAACTCACAAATCTACTGTATGGATGACACCCAACTTTATGATTCCTTCCCACCACAAGCCAAGGAAGCCATTTTGGTCCTAAACCAGTGCCTGTCATCTGTAATGGACTGGATGAGGGCAAACAGATTGAAACTTCATCCAGACAAGATGGAGATGTTCCTGGTCAGTTGAAAGGCAGATCAGGGAACGGGTTCAGCCTGTGTTAGATGGGGCTATACTCCTGCTGAAGATGCAGATCCACAGCTTGGGAGTGCTCCTGGATTCAACTTTGAGCCTGGAAGCCCAGGTTTCAACAGTAGCCAGGAGTGCATTTAAACAGTTAAGGCTTCTGCACCAGCTGCCCATCTTCCTTGAGGCATCAGACCTGGCCAAGGTAACACACACCTTGGTTACATCCCTGTTGGATTATTGTAATGCTCTCCATATGGAGCTGCCTTGGAAGAGTGTTCAGAAATTTCAGTTGGTCCAAAGAGCTGCAACCAGATTGTTAACTGGGGCTGGCTACAGGGATCACACTGTTGTAACACTTCCACTGGTTGCTGGTCTGTTTCTGGGCACAATTCAAAGTGCTAGTGATGATCTTTAAAGCCCTATATGGCTCAGGTCCAGGTTATTTGAAGGACTGTATTCTCCCCCATGAACCAGCCTGGGCTTGAGATCTGCTGGAGCGACCCATCTCTCTTTCACATCACCTTCACAAGTACATTTGGTGGGAATATGGGAGAGGGCTTTGCAGTGGCTGCTCCTAGGCTCTGGAACTTTCTTCTCAGAGAAGTCAGACTGGCATCCTCCCTTCCTTCTGTAGTCAAGCAAAGACATTCTTATTTTTGGTAGGCATTCAATATGTGATTATTGCCTGGTTGACCAAAGGTGCTGGGTATTTTTAGTTTGTAGTAACTGTGACTTCTTTGTTGTTTTTAATATGTATTTTAACTCTCTTTTAATTATTACATGATGTTTAATTTGTTTTCTTTTTTAAAAGTACTGTAAGCTGCTTTGAGTCCTTCCAAGAAAAAAAGCAGGATACAAATAAAGATCATCATCATCATCATCCTTGATTCACTTTTGTTCTTGTCCAGTTCACATATTGGCAGTTTGGTGTTCTACTAAATTCCCTGCAGCATTTTTAGTCTTGACTTTCTTACCTTAAAGGGTCTTGGCATTTCTGGATGCTGGTAGCGATGTATCATGAGGCCTAGTGTGGCAAGCCCTATGAATAACCAACGTGAGAAGCTGTAGAAGTTCATCAACCCATAGAGGTCACCAATGGACACCATCAAGTAAATCAGTGGCAACTGGATACAGAAAGAAAAGTTTATTAATTTGATTTATATCCTTCTTTTCTTCCACTATAGGACCCAAAACAGCCTATACTATAGCTACGACAAACTATAGTACAAAATTTTAAGAAGCATTAAACAACAATCCAATTTAGCCTTTAACTTAAAATGATCAGACACATCTTTTTTTAAAAAAAAGGTTGACAGAGTGGAAATAGGACAGCAAAATACAAAGCCATTTCTTTCACTTCTTACTTGAGTTCCTCTTATTACTCATGGTATAAGGGCTTTATCATGCCAGCCTGCTGTCTTGTAGCAATCATGTTATTTAAGGAAATGAAAACATATCACTATAAAAACAATCACTATCACATCACCTCTGCTATAATGCTATGCTGCTGGTTTGGTGATATGTGCTCCCACAATTGGTCTCCCACCCCACCCCACTGACCCCACCTCCTTTCTCTTGTCTGTGCTACCTAGTGCATGTGCTATATTTTTTCTTTTCTTTTTCTTTGCACAACTTTGCCATGTCAGGAAACTTCCTCCCCATCATTTCAACATAGTGTTTCATGAGGTGCCGCCATTTTGACATTTCTCTTTTCCAGAGTCACACCTGGACTTCCATTTTGCCATAATGGTATAATGGCAGTGTGCTGGTGACCACCAGGGCATGAGAAGTATACAATTACATCAAAGTTAAAAACAAACAAACAAAGGTACTGGGGAACAGAGGCCCTTTCCGCATGTGGGAAAGGAACCGCACGAAAATGAGACTCACCGGATTTCTTCGGCATCTGGTTGAGTCCATTGGGACGAGGGGCAGTGCGAGCGCATCGCTCCACACTGCTCCGGTGTCCAAAATGGCGGCTTCCGGTTGGTGGAGGCTCTCCAGCAACCAGAGAAGCTCGCCAGCCTAAAGCCGGCCCCTGGCAAATCTGCAGGCATGCAGTAGTGTGCACCTGCAAATCTGCACTGGAGCGCGGTGATGGAGCGACATGGAGTCGCACGCTCCGTACTTTTTAAAAACCTCTAAAAAGAGGTTTTTAAAAAACACGCCGCACGACCAGTTCTGGTCGCTCCAGAGCGGACTGAGGTGCAGAACTGCAAAAAGTAGTCCACCCAGTCCACTCTACAGTGCAGAAGACCTCCATCAGAGGCTGCTCTGCAGAAAGGGCCAGAGTAAGAGCAATATGTCTCTGTCTACACCATGATATCTTCTATTGTCCAGACACTGGAAGTGCAATGAGGTCATTCTCCTTGGGAATGGGGCGGAGGGAGAGGAGAGCAACACCCATTGACACCATATGACTGCCTCAGTGTTGGAACTGCAGTGGAATGAAAGGATCACATGAACAGGCAATAGTAGAAAAGCAGTGCTAGTGGAGCCATTCACAGGTATTTCCTGTGAATGAAAAGAGACGACCCAATAATGATGGGAATGCAATCCAACAACATCAGAATGACAATGTCATGTGGTAAGGAGAGATAAAAAGCAGCACTAAGCCAGTGCAATTGTGCAACAAACCAGAATGTGATAAAGCCCTGACATTGTCCCACTATTTTAGCACCTTATGATGCACAATGGAATTGATTTGCATAAATAGATTTCCCTTTGATAAAGACTTTCTTTTTAACCTTGATCACAGGAGATTTGTGGAAATCAATGCATATCAGATTTCCTTGTAAGGGAATTTTTTTTTTAGTTGGTGGGATGTCAAATGTCATTTTTACGTTCTTTCATTGGCAAAATAGAGTTGAGGCCTCCTGAGATCATAATGTACCATTCTGTAAAGACAAAAACAAAATACAACCCAAATGTCACCTTCTCATTTCCACATGTCCTGTGTATTCAATTAGGATTTGGGAGGTGGGTGAGACCATTTTCTGATAATTCTGAACCTTTTAAAGCTCCTACCATTAATATCAGGGCTGGGAGAGGAGTGTGTCTTTGGAGGTGTATCATTGAAAAGAGAGCTGGCCACTGTCCTTCTCGTGCAGCTGCAAACAACATCCTGTAGAACAAAGCCAGTTTTAAATAAGCCATATATTCAATTTTCACTGTCAAGTGGTGGTCAGACATTGAATTAAGTTTCCTGGCATTCTACTAGGATTTCTGCAGGGTTTCACTCTGTGTTCATTCTAGAAGTGGTTCATCATAGAAATTCCACTTTCATAAAAAAGATGGGGATAGAACATTTTAGGAAGTCTTATCTGTAAGTGGGGGGGAAATGATACCTTCATATTATAGACTTACACTGAGTTTCTTTCACAATAATTTGAAAATGTGTGGAAGCTGCTTTCTGTTACAGCTTCTGAAGCAACACATGCAACACAATGTATGCTTTGGAAACTGAACCTGTTGTACACATTGGTGAAATGAGGACAACAATTAGCATTTCTGTAGAGAAGGAACAGTTATGGAAAGACAACTGTTTCTCCTCCTTGCTTCTACACTCCCAGTTTGGTCAGAACTTTGAAAAGGTAGCTATTTAGACTCAAGGGGCTGTAGGATTCTGGGGAAAGTAGTCCAAAAAGAATCTTTTTTCCAAGCTCCCATTTTCCAAAGGGCTGTCTTAGCCGGAGATCTGAAACATATATAGGCCGGAATTCTGTTGCATACCCTCCAACTTTTCAGAGATGAAAACTGGGATCCCTGTGGCTAAGCAACATCAAAGTATGATCAAAATGGCAAAAATTATTAATAAGAGAAGAACAGACAAGCAACGGTAGCCTGCAGTGGTTTGCTTTGGCCTGAGCTTCCTGAGAAG
The DNA here is from genome assembly GCA_948472985.1 of Iguana delicatissima. Lineage (NCBI taxonomy): Eukaryota > Metazoa > Chordata > Lepidosauria > Squamata > Iguanidae > Iguana > Iguana delicatissima. The sequence continues at coordinate 369,296 of CAOKZL010000378.1, read as the reverse complement.
AGCAAGACTCCACCCTTCCTCTTTTCTCTTCCTCTACTGAGTTAATTGAGTGCAAATTATTTTTCCATGTTGAATTCAGTTTACATCAACTGAAGTAAGCTGAGGACAAATGGGGAAAGTGGGAGGAGGAGAGAGAAACTGGGACACTTTAAACATAGCTGAAAAAGAGGGATGACAGAGGATTAATCAGGATTGTCTTTGACAAATGAGGACAGTTGGAGGGCATGTTGCTGGTTAATACCTACTAGAGTAGACCCATTGAATCAATTGTTGAATGGTGAGTTGACACATAGGTGAATCCTATTGATTAAATGGGTCTACTCTAGGCAAGCTGAACAACAAGATTTAGGCCATAGTTCTTCTAACTAGCAGACAGTGTTTTAAATATTTACCTTGAAGCAGCAAAAATTCCTCCATTCAAAGCTCCGAAACATGACAGAGCTACAAGGATTGGAACCACAGAGGAAATGCTCTGGAAAACTTTATCAGCAAAGCTCTGGAAGAAAATACAGAAAACCTGCTCAGTCAATTGCTGCCCCCTTCTCATTACATATTTCTACATCTGTTTGGAGAAGGATAACAACAGCAACAGCTATATTACTGTTGTTGTTGTTAAAGTATATAGTCTCTCTTTCTTGCAGATAGTACTCACTGCAGCAAACCTGAGTGCTATAAAACAATATGAAATCATTTTAAATCACTAAAATAAAAGGGGAAAGCAAAGAAAATCAAACATCAATACAGCTTGTTTTAAAAAAATTAGACACCTTTTTCAAATCTGTTTCACAGAGCAATTCATTTTGTTATATGTATAAAAGCATGACCTCTCTCCTGCCCTCTTTCTTGGTATGCATAATCATACAATTTATGTAGAGATTTCTATAATATATTGATCTAGTTGACTGCAGACTGAAGGCCTGTCAAAACAGAAATCTTTTCCTAGTAATGAATGGCTGAGAGACCTTATCACTGTACATTGAGTAGAAAGGTCTTAAACTAGAAAGAATCAAATCTATATGGACATTCCAACTAAAGATTTGGAACCTTGTTGTTGGGAAAGAGACCCTTCTACTCCTTTTCACTGCCTGTGGAAACACATGCCTGCTTTGGGCGGGAGAATGTACAATTAAAAAAAAAAAGATTAAACCAGTCTACAGGCAGCCCTCCACTTTCACAGGTTCAGCATTTGTGGATTTGGTATTCATGGGTTATTTAATTTTATTTATTTAATTTATTTATTAAGAAAAACTTACTATATTTGCCCCTCCTGTGCAAAAAAATTCGTTCTCTTTAGAAATCTCTAGGTCCTCCAGTATAATTCTATGGTTTACTTCTGCCAGAAGTGGACCGTAGAGTTGCTCTGGAGGACCTGAGATTCCTAAGAAGAACACTTCTCTAGGCATGACTCTGTGGCCCACGTCTGCGATGTCTGTGGCCATAGAATCCTGCTAGAGGACCTAAAATTTCCTAGACAATTGTTCTCAGGTAAATAAACAAACAAAAAAGTGTTTGCAATTTTTATTTTTATCTGCGTTTTTTCCACTTTTGCTGGGGGGGCGTTTGCACCCTATACTCTGCTGAAGTGGAGGGCTGACTGTACTTTGCCTTCTAGAAAGTTCCCCCTCCTCTCCTCCCATTCTGAGAGATACAGTCAGCCCTCCACATTTGCTAGGGTCAGGGGCACAGGACCCCGTGAAAGTGGAAAAACCGTGAATAACTCCAGGCCCTCTCAAACCATATTTAACACACACACAAAAAGTATAATCACCATATTCAACCCACCCCGGATTCCTTAGAGGCATCAGGGTTCCTTCACAAGGCAGAAGTGGGTGGCTGGTGGGGCTTTCTGCCACCTCAACTGCTGCCTCACTCCATCTTTAACAGGGACTTAGAAGCCTCGTTCGCAGTTTCTCAGTCTCACAAAGTTTGTAGTCCCTATTAAAAATGGCATAGGGAGGCAGCAGAAGTGACAGCAAATAATCTGTGAATAATCAAATCTGCAAAAGTGAAAAGTACTGATTTAAAATACAAATATCAAAAGAACTCTTGTACTCACCACAGCTACTGCATCAGAGTTGAGAACTTCTTGTGGTGTCAGGACTGCATAGTAAGATATGTTAGTAAGGAGATAACAGACTGTGACAAGAGTCAAGGACACTATGACAGCCAATGGGATGTTTCTAAAGACAAAAAAAAAAAGCATATTTGGTTTTTCAGAGTTCATCTTCAATTGTATGTTTCTCTTGTTCTGTGGCTATTTCCTCCTCTGTTAATACTGAAGGTACGAATGCAAGAACAGCTAAATAAATAAATGCATCCTATTATCAAATAGAATTTAAACGCAGTAGAGAAATATTTCTTAAAAGTAAACCTTCTCACAGTGAGCTTCTCTCTTTGTGCTGAAGGACCTCCCTCCAGTTCACTTCATTTTGTGCTGCCTGACTGCCTGTTTTATATTGTATTTTAGTCTTTCTAATCCTAATGTTCTCCAGCTATTTTGGATTTCAGTTCCTACAAACCATGGGGAAGCATGGTCAATAATCAGGAATCCTGGAATTTGTAACCCCCAAAATCTGGAAGGCACCAGCTTGGGGACAGGGTAATAATAGCAATATATATATATAGCAATAGCATTTATTTCTATACCGCCTATCAACTAGTGTTATCTAAGCAGTTTACAATGTATTTTAGCTAATTGCCCCCAACAAGCTGGGTACTCATTTTACCGACCTGCAAAAGGATGGAAGGCTGAGTCAACCTTGGAGCCTGGCAGGATCGAACTCACAACCTTGTGGTTGCAGTACTGGCGTTTAACCACTGCGCCACCAGGGCTCTGTTGATGTTCCATTGACTCATTTATAGAAGATCAGGGATGCTTAAATAGCCTGAAGATACCAGATCCTGTCTGATCTTGGAAGCTATACCTACTGTAGGCCAATGCTACTGGTCTATGGAGTGGTGTCAGAGTTTCCAGGAAAGAAAGAAACATTTGTACCCAACGGGTACACCTGTATGGTACTGGATCCTAGGACATTTTTTTGTGGGTTCTGGAAATTGCTGGTCCCCCACATCAGACAGCATGAGAAGTATTGCTGTAGGCCATATTCAGAGAAAGGCAATGGCAAGCCACCTTTGAGTATTCCTTGCCTGAGAAAATCCTAGCAAGTTCATGGTGTTGCCATAAGTCAGCAGGCAACTTGAAGGCACATATTTTACTTTACTTATTACAAAATATAAGAAAACAGGCAGGTGAGGAGCCAGTGGTGCCTGAAGTGATGTTGGGCTATAGCTCCCATTATCCCTGGCCACTTATGCCAGCTCTGATGGGATACTGGAATCCGCAGGTTTACCAGTAGGGCAAAGGTGAGCAACTGATTTTCTTGGACTAAAACTCCTGTAATCCTTCACCATTTAAATGGAGGGCCACATTTCCCCACTCCTGTGGTAGGAATGGGTATGAGGAGATAGCTTGAAGTAAAACATGGGTGAGGAGAAGGGAATTAAAAGAAATGATGGAGTAAGAGACCAGTAGTGGTGTTCAAAGAAGGGCTTGTAAGTAAATAGATAGCTATGTCTTATGACTCTCAGCAGGTTTGGCTTCAGCATGTGGGACTGCTGGCTTAGGTGCTGGGACTCCTGTGCTCCAGCAGATCTGCTGGTATGTGAGCAGCTGCTCTGGGTTCCCTGTGCTAGATGACTAGGGCCATTTCCACACTACACTGTTATAATGCTATTATTCCAGTTTCAACATCCTGTGGAATTCTGGGGTTTGTAGTTTACTGAAGCCAAGGAGCTCTCTTAATGCCTCTCCCTAAACTGCAAACCCCAGGAATCCACAGCATGTTGAAAGTGGAATAATAGCACTATTACAGTGTAGTGTGGAAATGGCCTAAGTCTCAACTGCTATTTTCCATAATGCCCTTGAACGACATAAGATCAGGTAGCATTGTGAGAAACCAAAATGGTAGTTCAAGCCCATTTGTATGGCAGCACTCAAACATTATTGATGCTAACTAATTCTACTAACAGCATGGAAAGTCACTTTTCAGAAGAAATATGTTTCAATACTCATTACAGTGTTTAAAAAGTAACCTGCTCCTCTGATCTCAAAAGGAGAACCTTCTGTATGCATGGAAACTCTCCAAATGATGAGAAATGTGATTTTTTTCTCTCTAAATGGTTCTGGTCTCACCAAAACTTGCTATGCAACACAGAAACTATATCCTTCTGACTCTTGCTGTCTATATAAGATAGCAATGATGGAAGAGAACAGAGCTAATGCACCAACCCTCCTTGTGCTTTCAGTTTAGCCCTAATTTCAAATGCCTGAACGAGGCCCAGGTTCTCTCTCCACAACACCAGGTCAGTTTTCTAGGCTGACCAGTTAATATCTTTCATGATTTTGCAGAGCACCTGGCAGGAAACAATCTCTAAACTATAAATTACTTAAAATCTGAATAGTAAGTAATCTTTTAAAGGCAAAAAAGAAATACACCTGGCAGTTTATTTTCTTTATACATACCGTTTAGGATTCACTATTTCTTCAGTTACGAAATTTATATAAAACCTGAAATAAGAAATGAGGAGTTTACAATCAAATATTCCTGTGCACAGTTTGCAAGGCAAAGTGAACACTCAAATTACTTGCAAGGGAAATGAAGTACAGTAGGTCCCCCATAAGTGTGTGACTGGTATCCATGGTTTCACTTACTCACGATCCACTTCAGGGCCATGGCTGCCATTACCAGCCAAGGTTCTTGCTCTCCACAGCTGGCCAAATGAGATGCACAGTGAGGCACAGCTGGGCTTCCTCTGCCTCTGTCAGCTGGGGAAGAGACAGATACTCCTTCCTTGGCTGAGAGAGGCACATGAAGTCTGGCTCTGTGAAATCACATGCCTCTCCACACTGAGGAAGGAGACGGATGTTCCTTCCTCAGCAGCAAGAAGCACACAAAGGCCGGCACAGCTTCCCCTCACTCATCTCTCTGCTGAGGAAGGAAATGGACACTCCTTCCTTGGCAGAGAGAGGCACTCAAAGCTTCCCCTGTTATCCACATTTTTCACCATCTGCATCAAGTCTGGGAGTGTACCCCTCACAGATATGGGGGGCCCTACTGTATTCAGCCTTATATTTGCTTACTTAGAAGACAGTCCCACTAAATTCCATAATGGTTGCTTTCAAGCATCTGTGCATAGGTTTGCACACTCACCTGGAGTAAAAGCCATTGGGCACAACAAGACTTACTGCACTGGATTCTGCATGTAAATTGGAATACTACATGCTTTTTTTAAGATAAAGAATAATGACTGCACTTGGAAAGATTTGCTACACTGCATTGTGATGGGAACAGTGGACCAATAGAAATCCTGTACTAAGATGTACTCTCAGATATCTCCAGCGTTTGTTAGGTTCGTATCTGATAATCTGTATAGTAAAAATCTACAGCTATGACACGTATCATGAAAAAGTACCAAATTCTGTGATACTTGGACGAATTTATTTGAAAAGTCAAGTCTTGCACTAAAAATGGAACCTTTCTATCTCTTAAGCCAATGGTTTTTAACCTTTTCTTTACCAGAGACCCCTGTAAATATAATTTGTTGCTGGGGTCCTCCAAGACATATGTCAAGATTTAAATATTTAAATTTAGATTTAAATATGCAAATATTTATTTAAATATTCATATATTTATTACTAAAGGCTTCTGGAGACTAGCATTCAAATCCCCACTCATATACTGGGTGATCTTAGGCAAGTCACATTCTCTCAGCTTCAAAGGAAGGAAAAGGCAAACTGCCTGCGAACAAATCTTGCAAAAAAAAAATATATCCTGTGATAGGTTCACCTTGGGGTTGCCATAAGTCAGAAGTGATTTGAAGGTATAGAACAACAAAGTGCCACTGACAGGGGGAGGTTTTTTCTAGCCATCATCTCTCTCTCCTTTGAAAACTGACCTATAACAACCCTAAGGCAAATCTATCATGGGGACTTTCTTGAAAAGATTTGTTGCCTTTGCCTTTCTTTGAGGCTGAGAGAATGTGACATGCCTGAAGTCACCCAGAGGGTTTCCATGGCTGAGTGAGGATTCTAACCCTGGTCTCCAGATTCATAATTTTGGAGTGTGCAAATTAGGGACATTTCATCAGGGAAGCAGCAGTGGGAGTGTGTGCACGGATGCTGAAACTGTTCCCTCATTTGCAAATGTCAGAGACACAGCAGCAGGAGGTATGGGTGCTGAGGGACATTGCAGCAGATGTGTGTGTGCCCAGGCTGCTCCCTCATTTGCAAACAAAGGAGCAGTTTTAGCTTCTGCTTACATACAAATGTTGTCATGTCCCTGAAAGCAAATGAGGGAACAGTTTTAGCAGTCACACCCTCCTGCTGCTGCATCTCTGTTGCCGCTGCTGCAATTGGTGTTGCAGGGCTTTGCGGACCTGTAAGGGCTCCACAGACCCCAGGTTAAGAACCACTGCTTTAAGCCATTGAGAAAGGAGGAAGTATGATCACCTAGAGACTTACCATCCACCATAGGCAAACATCCCAGAATAAAAAGCAAGAGGAAGCTTTTCAATTGCCATTGATGTTGTGTCAAAGCTATTCTGGAAATTTTCATAGTGACCTGATGAAAATTGAGAGAAATACATGTTTGTATGTCTTGTACGAAAGGCCATAAGAAGAGCCTTGGTAGGTCAAGCCAAAGTCAAGTAACCATGTAGTTCAGGGAAGGTGTGTGTTCCAGACTTCCATCCAGCTTGATAGGAACTGTCCATGCTGGCTATGTTTTATGGAAGCTGGAGTATAGCAGCATTTGCAGGGCCGCATCCCGCCCCCCATGCAATCCAACACAGGGTCAACTTTTTTGGGGGGACAGCCAGTACAAATGAACAGGGCCCAGCAATGGACATGATTCCATTGCATATGTTTTCTTTTTTCTTGTTATCATCATGATTTGTCAATTATTTTTCACAACTGCAATATTGACAACCAGTCAGTTTCAAAGAGCCAGCAAGGTTTAATGAGATGGGTGTTAGACTATGGCTCTGAAGACAAGGGTTTGAATTTCAGCTTGGCCATGGAAACCCACTAGGTGCCCTTGGACAAGTCGCACTCTCTCAGCCTCAGAAGAAGGCAAAGGGAAGCCCCCTGAATAAAATCTTTCCAAGGAAAACCCCACGACAAGGTCATTTTAGGATTCCCATAAAGCAGAAATGACTTGAAGGTACAGAATGGCAACAGCAGAATTTCAAAGAAAATAATAATGAAATACAACATTTGAAATCCTGCACAAAGATTTTTCACTGCTTCACTGGGGGCTCAAAACTTCTGCTGGGTGGGCCAAGAAAGGAAGCCTGACTCCTTGGGAAACATTCCCATAGCTGCAAAGAGAAGCAGCAAAGGAAGCCAGGGCTTCACGTTCCAGAGACCCTCTCTTGTTTTCCCTCCTTCCTTAGCCCGACAGTCAAGTCTCTCTCTCTTTCTCCACTTCTGCCAGCTAGCTTCCTTGCTGCTGGGGACACTGCACATGAGCCTATTATCAGGCTTCCCATGCAGCAGGTCTTCTTGGCCTGCGGGAAATCAGAAGGGGAGGGAAGGGAGGGGAGGGGAGCAGGAGAAAAGCTACTTCCTTAGATCCCTCCTCTTTATGTACTCCTGGGAACTTTTTTCCCACTTGCTCCAAGGCACTACCCTGGCCCAGAAATGACTACCTGGATTTACATAAAATTTGTCCCTGTAAATTTGTTTGCATAAGTGAAAATTTGAAAAAATTACAGTCCTCTTTCCACATTTGTGAGTTTGACCTTCGTGAATTTGGTTATTTATGAGGCAAGTGCTTGCCTCCCCTGCCATTTTCCTCCTCCCATTCCCTTGCATTCCTCACCCCAGGCTTGCCAGGCTTGTGTTTAAAATGGATGTTTTTTCTTCTTGGATGTGCACAACCCCACTCCTACTGCTGAAGGCATGTTCTCTCTCCCATGTGGCTGCACTTTCTGCCATGTAATGGCTGCTGATTGGTCAGGCGCTCTCTTTTCTCCTACCTCTCCTTTTTCAAGATGGCCACCAGAAGTAAATGGAATTGTGCTCCTTTCACTTTGAGTGGAAAGTACTGGTAAGCCCTTTACTGTGTCTTTTTTCCCCTCCCCCGCCTCCCAACTTTGGGGCCAGAGGCAAAGGAATGGGAGGGGAACTCTGGAGGGGAATCATGGGGGTTGGAGTTATTCACAATTTTTCTCCTTTCATGAGGGTTTTGTGCCCCTAACCCTTTGAAATGTGGAGGGGCTACTGTATTATAATTTTAATAAAAATATAATTCCTCTCCCCATAATGATAAAGACTGCAAACAAATATATACCTGCCCAATCTGCTGTCCACATGCTCACTGCTGATGAGAAACTGGTGTTCTTCATTGACGTTCTTAGAGCTCTTTAACTCAGACTTGCACTGTACAGAGCATGCCTTCAAGCAGAAGACTGTCCTCTTTACAGAACAGCATATGGTCAACCATTCAAATTTATCCGGAGTTTGTCCACCATTTGGTGTCTATCTTCTTCATGTTTTCTCCTGACAATCCTCACTCTCTTTCCTTCTTCTTCTGCTTCTGTATCTTGCCACTTATCCCTTCCCTTTCTTTGGATGCATTTCCCCCATCTTTTGACCATTGGCAGTGTGGATTTCTATGGAGAGCTATCCAAGGTGCTGAAATCTGGCTCCAAAATAGATCTAGCACTTTGGACAGATCTTTTACCTTTCAAACTGGAACCTGAAGGTAATTCCCTGCCGCACTGACAAGGGACCCACAGTTGTTCCCATCTCAGTCAGAATACCAGTTAAATATTCTGACTGGTCTTACCATTTCCAAGAGCCATCATCCCAGGAACAATAATGAGGCCAATTGTGACTATCTTGAGGGCAGTCAGTGCTGTCTGTATGTTTGCTGACCAGCTGACGCTCCAGCAATTCAGAGCTATTACTAGGGCTAGAAAGGGAAAAAAAATTAGGAGAACTGTACATGGGAATACCAGTTATGATTTTCTTTCAACATCATTTTGAAAACGTTGACAGCTGATTTCTCCCCCACCAAATCATCTTTTAATATCATCAGAATGAGGCAGGATGAGGGCACATGATTCTCCAAGCAAATTTACCTTTAAAACAATGCTCTTCTTCTTCTTCTTCTTTTTTTTTGCAGGGAGGGGGAATTTCAATCCTTTACTATTTTTTTCTAGGAGGGATTCAGCACAGCAAGCAGAAAGTCAACAGAAAAAACTTTGATTTGTCACATGTGCAGGAAACTGCACTTATATTTCTGATGGTCTTAAAGGCACAGGAGCTGTGCGAGAAAAATGCTTTCAACTTGGTCTGCATGAAGCTTTAGAGGTGGAGAACTTGTGACTTTCCAGATGCTGATTGCAACCCCTAGCCTGACTGTTGCTTATTGTTTTGTCCTGAAGTGAAGGGAGCTGGAATCTATCAACATCTAGATGGCCAGAGTTCCTGGCCCCTATTCTAAACTAACACTTGCCATGGCCATGCTGCCTGGGGAACTCTAGCAGTTGTAGTGCAATTTAATGTTCACTAGTTCTGACTAAAACTCCCATCTGCATGGTCAATATTCAGAGATGAGAGGAGATATAATTTGACAACAGGAGGGCACCAGGTCCAAAAAGGCACAGGCTAGTAAACTGATTTCTCCTTTCCTTTAAAAAAAAGCCTGGGCAAATTTTAATGACAACCAGCATGGTGAAGTGGTTTGAACATTGGACTATGGCTCTGGAGCCCAAGGTTCAATTTTCTACTCGGCCATGGAAATCCACTGGGTGACCTTGGGTGTGTTACATGCACTCATTCCCAGAAAACTCCATGACAGGTTCACCTTAGGGTTGCCACAAGTCAGAAACAATAACAACTTCTAATGGTTTTCAACAGTAAAATTTGGCTAGTTGACAACTGGAGAAACAAGTTTCAATTAAAAACAAAAAGCAATACCTTCAGCTCATAAACTCAGCCTTTGATATGCTGTACAAGCTCTTTTTGCATTTGATAAAAAAAACAATCTCACTGTCTCATTTTGAATACAGAGAGGCTAGAGAGGACCAAACTGGTGATCACTCATATCATCACTATGCAATACCACTCCTTCTCCCAAATAATGGCAATCAGATAGATAATCCAGCCATTTAAACTATACTTGGGCCACTGATTTTGAGCCTTTTTTTGTTTGTAAATTATTGAAAATAATATAGTTTTACACTGGTTCATAACATTTTGACTACAGCTATGTTAAAACAAATGAACCATTAATGGAGGGCTGGAATCAAAGAGTTGGAAGAGACCTAAGGGGCCAATTCTGTACCACAGAGCAATAAACAGCTGAAGTACTACTGAGAGATAAGCACTCAACCTCTATTTAAAGACATCCAATGAAGAGGAATTCACAACTCTTTAACATTGTCCATTCCACTGCTGAATAGCTCTTACCATCATGAAGGTCTTCCTAATCCTTTTTTATTTTACAGGCTTCCCCCACTTATCTGATACTGTCAGAAAATGGACTTAGTTAGGTAGCAAGCGTTGTAGTTTGAAGAGAAAGATATGAAGAGAGGGATATATGAAGAGCGATATGAACTTTATTCAGTTTATTCTAACTATCTGTAATATAAAACTATTGCTATATAATAATAATGTTAAGATTTAATGCTATATAAGAGGCAATATCAGTAGAGCCCTGATGTATTTAAAGAAAGGAAATTGATTCTCATTTACCCAGTCAACTTGCTGTCTTAAGGACAACCTAGTCAGGAAGCCAGAGAGGAAGAGGAACGATTGGAATTGAAGTGAGGAGGTAAGAAGGTGCGTATGTATGTCCTAAGATATGTTAAACTATATTATATATTATGTATATTATTATATTCTTATGATTATATTTATTATACTTGGGCTTCATTTTTAGAGATCTTTCCTATTCATGTGTGAATTGTTTGTATAAGTATGTATGTATGTGTTGTATGTATGTGTAAGTATGTATGTATGTGTTTTAAATATTTTATGTTTTCCTTAATTAAAAAAAAAGGAAAAAAAAGAAAATGGACATAGTTGAAAAAACAAAACCCAGGTACTGTACTGTACAGAGCATGAAGTATTTACAGATGCTCACTTGGGACTGATTGCGTTAGTGCTGCTTGCAAAGACTCTCAACTGGCTTAGTGCCTTTTTTTTTTGTCCCCTTCAGCTCACTTTGCAAGCAGCGCATGCACGTGAACCATTCCAAGTGAGCTTCCGCAAGCAAGGAGAACTGATGAAAGAGCAGAAGCCCCATGGAATTAATGGAACTTGTCCTTCATCTGGAAGCGTCAAAAGAACAAGTCATCAGATAACAGGGCATCGAAAGGTGAGTGCTCCCTGACATTCGAATGCCTTCATTTGTGTTCTGGTTTTTGGAGCAGTAGAAAACAAGTATGTTCTATCTTCTACATGACATCCATTCAGATATTTAAAGATGGTTATCATGGGGTTGGATGAAAAAATGTTCAGTGATGTAGTACTCTGACATTTGAGCGTACTGATCACTTGCCTGATTCAGAAAGCAAGGTGGCTAAGGAGACTGTCCTTTCCCCCAGTTATTTTCTTTTTAAAAAAGTCTGGTTGCTTGTACAACTCTAATAAGACTCATTGGTGTGAAGCCTCCAGGTGAGTTTTCTGCTTCAGAATGCAAAAGGAATACCATCATTTTACTCCCATTGCATTCTGGCCCAGGAAGCATGGTTGGAGCTGTTCACTAAAAATCCTTATAATAGTTGCTATGCAAACAGCCACAATAAGGGGTTATTTTTGTTAGGGGGGAAAAAAAAGATGAGGCAGTCCCTTCCTCTACCCACTTTGCATTCCAAATCCAGTGAGCAACTACTGTGAAAACTTTGGGGTATTTGGTCAACCCACTAAAGCATGAAAAATTACTACCCCAAACTTTTGTAGCAGACAAAACAGCCACCACAAAAATTGGGACACAACTTCAGACTTCTAGTGTTTTGACACACAGACATTCTTCCGCTGCCATTTTGTTACTAGTGCAGAGGAAAGTTGGCAACTGATTGAAACAGGAATTAGAATTATCTCCAGTATACAATTTTTGCAGCTTGATACCACTTTAACTGTCATGGTTCCATCCTTCAGAATTTTGGGATTTGTAGTTTGGTGAGGTACCTAGAGTTAAGAGAACTCTAGTGCTGTAGTTCAGGGGAATCTGCATATGTTCTAACTGTCCCAACATTGCAGGGACAGTCCTGATAAATCCTTTGTCATTCTATTTTTTTCACTTCTTTTAAAATGTCCCAGTTTCTCTCCTTCCACTTTCTCCCTTTGTGCTCAGCTTAGTTCGATTACTGCAAACTGAGTTCCAAGTACAATAGTAGTTTGCACTCAATTAAAGTAACAGAGGAGAGAGGAGAGGAGGCTTAGGCCAACGCAACAGACTCAGGTCAACGCAAACTGCTGCAACCTCTCCTAGCTTGTGTGCTCTTCCTCATTAATAACTTTTGCCATCTGAACTGTGCTCTGATGTTGCTTGTCCAGGTGTGTCCTTGTTTTCATATGTGAAATTTTGGAAGCTATGGAGTGTAGCAGTATAGGTAGACCGAAATACTTAGCATGCATTGGTACTCACTGATTCCAGTTGTAGTGATCAGCTTCACAGCCAGGAGAGGAACATGGCACGGGGCAAAGAAAGGCTCAATTAGATAGCGACCGAATGCCAGGGACACCACAGCCATATTTGCAGGCCTGGAATGAAACCCAGAAACTTCAGAATTTTGTGGGGATTTTCTTCTTCTTCTTCTTCAGCTACCTTATTTTTCTCTTATGTATATCTTTCATGTCCGTATTAGAAACTTTTCATTCCTAATGTGCAGAAAGTAATGCTTCCCATTTATCCAAATGGGACAAAATATGGTTTGTACCAACAAGGAGTGTGGAAAGTATGGCTGCATTCTTTCTTTATCCCCCAAGACCCTCAGTCTCCCCAAATTCTTTGCAATGTACCTCAATCCACTCCCCAAATCCTGAAACTGACAACTTGAAAGTCACAATTGGAAGTGATTTCTGGTTCCAAAACCCAACCGATTCCTGAGTAAGGCCATTTCCGCATTATACTGTTATAGCACTATTATTCCACTTTCAACATCCTGAGGAATTCTGGGGTTTGTAGTTTACTAAGGCCAAAGAGCTCTCTGGATGAGAATTCTAAATGCCCCTCCCTAACCCGCAAACTGCAGGATTCCATAGGACATTGAAGGTGGAATAATAGCACTATAACAGTGTAGTGCAGACAGGCCTACAGTTGTAGAGTGGTCTGCACGTTTTTGTGTCTCCCAAAGAGCAAGAGACATCATTTTGATGCTAGGTTTGCCAAAAACAGGTTTTTGCACAAAAAAATAAATAAAATAAAAATAAAATAAAAATCCAGATATTATTCTTCAGAGAATAATTCCTCCTAGAACAGGAGTTTATATTTCACTTGTTCTTGTTGTGTGCCTTCAGTTCATTTCTGACTTACGGCAACCCTAAGGCAACCCTATCACAGGGTTTTCTGAGGCTGAGAGTATGTGATGTACCCAAGGTCACCCAGTGGCTTTCTATGGCTGACATTTCACTACCATATATTAAAATCTGCCAAAACACAAGTTAGCTCTTCTTAGATGCAAATACGTTCATGATCAGAGATGAAAAAATGCAACAAAAAACCCATGTTCATCATGTGGTAACAGATTATGAAATGCAAATGGTAGCTAATTATACCAGGCACAACACAGCTACCCCTGTGAAATATATTTTAGAGCATTTTGATGTCTATTTATAATATGTCCTCTCTCAATCTCTCTCATATCTGGTGGGGTGGAAAGAACTCTTTCCTACTCTGGTGACTAACTTCTGTGACTTTTACATCCAAAATAAACATGTTCCTGAACTGCTTGTTCAGACTTTTGTGCAATGGTCAATCGAGAGAGTTTGTATTGTGTTGCATTCACACTGAAATGGGGCAGTGGGTAGTTAGCACCTATCCCCCCTCCCCTCCAATATTGCAAGGATTCTTGTGAACAAGCTGTGAACTCCTTCTCCTCAGGCAAGGCAGCTCCCAGATGTTCAGCGGCAGACGGTTCTGTTTATTTAGTAGCTTTCTGGGTTGGTTGAGGGGGGAGGGTTAGATCATATATCAACCTGGTTTCTATAGAGCCACAAATCTTTTATTGTGGTGGTTGCTTTTACTGCAAAAAGTACAAAGATCTCTCCAAATTGGTGAACACATTTCCCTGTTTCAGGCCTGGATGAGATAGGCTTAGTTTGTGGCCTTTTAAAATATGTACATACATCCTGATTCTCTCCCTGGGCTTGCTCTATTGTTCTTTCTTTTGTTCGTTCTTCCCCACTGCTCCATGTCTTTCCTAGATGCCTTTTGCGCTCCCTTTCTCCTTCTCCAACATTTGTTAGATCTCAGTGGTGCTGCGTTCACCAGCTGGCTGCTTCTAAAAACACAGCTGGAACATGCCCACAATGGGGAGATTTAAAGAGACACAGCTCCCAATAAAAACCCTTCCATACAGTTTGGAATTCCTCCCCCTGTGTTTTGTTTTTCTTTTTCTTTCTTTTTTTTTTGTACAGCAATGGAAAATAAAGCTCCTCTTACCGTATCATAACGAATTCAGCCCATAATCTTAGGAAGGCTGGCAAGGGCCCAAGAGTCTCCAGAAGGTAAATGTAATGGCCCCCAGATTTTGTGATAGTTGTGCCCAGGTCTGCATAGCACAGAGCACCTAAAAAGAAAGCAAGATACTTAGGTTGCAATCTCCTACCCTCTTATCTGGGAGTTAAGTCCTGTTGAATTCAATGGAACTTATTTTTGAGCAATTAGCTATTGGATGGCATGGTTAAAGTCCTTATGCAAATCCTCACATAGGCTTTATCGCAGTGAGTAATTGTGCCAGTTCCAAGTGCGGCAAGCTGGAAATTCTCTTCCACTGATCTCAAGTTCTACCATTGATAACTGAAAATGCTTAGGATTAGGAAGAGAGTAGGTAGTGGATGGATGGATGGATGGATAGATAGATAGATAGATAGATAGATAGATAGATAGATAGACAGACAGACAGACAGACAGACAGACAGACAGACAGACAGGTGTCTGTGTTGGTGTGTACTTTTTGTCTGTATACACACACACACACACACACACACACACCCAAGCTTATTGTGAAGATAAAAATGTGGGAACTATATTTACCACCTCGAGTTCTTCAGAGGATGAGTTAGATAAAAATTGTTGATGCTAATGCTAATAGTAGTAATAATAATTTACTGGCAATTCATCAAACTGTTAGCCACCCACATTTGGAGAAAGGTGTGATTATACTATATATATAAAATGTTCTCTAAAGAGCTCAAGGTTCCCATATTTTTACATCACAACAAGCCTGTGAAGCAGATGGTGAGGCAGCTGTTTTATATTCTGATATTTTTCATAGTCTGCCCTGATCTTTGTTCATCAGACAGTCGGAAAGTATAACAAATAGATAGATAGAATCATAGAATCATAGGGTTGGAAGAGACCACAGGGACCATCCAGTCTCACCCCCTGCCATGCAGGAACCCACATCAAACCACTCCCAACAGATGGCCATCCAGCCTCTGCTTAAAAACCTCCAAAGAAGCAGACTCCACCACACTCTGAGGCAGCATATTCCACTGCAGGACAGCTCTGATTATCAGGAAGTTCTTCCTGAGGTTCATGTGGAATCTTCTTTCCTGCAGCTTGAATCCGTTGCTCCTTGTCCTAGTCTCTGGAGCAGCAGAAAACAAGCCCATTCCCCCCTCAACATGACATCCTTTCAAATATTTAAACATGGCTATCATGTTCCTCTTAACCTTGTCTTCTGCAGACTAAACATACCCAGCTCCCTAAGCTGCTTCTCATAGGGCATGGCTTCCAGACCCTTCACTATTTTGGTCACCCTCCTCTGGACATGCTCTAGCTTGTCGATATCCTTCTTGAATTGAGTTGCCCAGAACTGGACACAGTATTCCAAATGAGGTCTAACCAAAGCAGAACAGAGTGGTACAATTACCTTCCTCGATCTGGACACCATACTCCTATTGACACAACCAAGAATCACGTTGGCTTTCTTGGCTACCGCATCACACTGCTGACTTATGTTCAGCTTGTGGTCCACCAAGACTCCTAGATCCCTTTCACACGTGCTGTTATCCAGCCACGTGTTCCCCATCCTATATTTGTACATTCCATTTTTTCTGCCTAAGTGTAAGACCTTACATTTCTCTCTGTTGAAATTCATTTTGTCAGCTTTGGCCCAGCTCTCCAACCTGTTAAGGTAATTTTGAACATTGATCTTGTCCTCTGGCATATTTGCAACCCCTCCCAATTTGGTGTCATCTGCAAATTTGATTAGCATGCCCTCTGCTCTTTTATCCTTGATTAGCATGCCTTCTACTCCTTCATTGATGAAGATATTGAATAGCACTGGACCCAGGACAGAACACTGTGGCACCCCATTAGTTACTTCTCTCCAGGATGAAAAGCAGCCAGATAAAAAGATAGATAAAGAGGTATAGGAATAGGAAATATAGATGGATATATCCTATAGATATATATAGGAAAGAGAGAGAGAGAGGAAAGCAGGTGTGGGGCTCTGCTGTCTCCACCACATTGTTATTTACCATCAAGTCAGCAGATGATGAACCCCTGAATGAGAGGCCTCCCTGAGACCTTATCTTCAATAGCCCTGCTCAGGCCTTGTAAACTCAGGCCTGTCACTTCCTTTATTCTGTATATACATCTGTAATATGGCCTTCCTGTCTTCCTCCTATTTCCCACTTTACTATTATAGAATCATGAAGTTGGAAAAGACCACAAGGGCCATCGAGTCCAACCCCTTGCCATGTAGGAATACACCATCAAAGCATTCCCAGCAGATGGCCATCCAGGCTCTCTTTTAAAACCTCCAAAGAAGGAAACTCCACCATACTCTGAGGCTTATTCCACTGTAGAACTGCTCTTACCATCAGGAATTTCTTCCTAATGCTTAGATGGAATCTCTTTTCCTGAAGTTTCAAGCCATTGCCCTGTGTCCTAATCTCTGGAGCAGCGGAAAACAGACTTGCTCCCTCCTCCATATGACATATCTTTAAAGATTTAAACATAGCCATTGTGTTACCTTTTAACCTTCTTTTCTCCAGGCTAAACATACTCACCTTCCTAAGCCACTTCTCATATGGCATTTACCATTTTGGTCACCTTCCTCTGGGGACATTCTAGCTTGTCAATATCCTTCTTGAATTAATTCAATGTGGCATTCTTCCTCTCCCCACTGGAGGCCATTCTGAATGATCAACTCCATAAAATTCCTCCATCCACACACTGTCCCAAGTAGGTAAGCCATGGTCTCCTTCCATTTTTTTTTGCATGTGTCTATGTGTGTGTTCTATTCATTACCACCCCCTTTTGCAGTAATCTTGACTTAAAAAACAAACAAACAAAAAATCATAGAATCATAGAGTTGGAAGAGGCCACAGGGGCCATCCAGTCCAACCCCCTGCTATGCAGGAACACATATCAAAGCATTCCCAACAGATGACTGTCCAGCCTCTGCTTAAAAAGCCTCCAAAGAAGGAGACACCACCACACTCCACTAAGGCAGCATATTCCACTGCCGAACAGCTCTGACTGTCAAGAAGTTCTTCCTGAGGCTTAAGTGGAATCTCTTTTCCTGCAGTTTGAAACCCTTGCTCCTTGTCCTAGTCTCTGGAGCAGCGGAAAACAAGCCTGCTCCCTCCCTTCAAATCCCTTCAAATATTTAGACATGGCTATCCTGAACAATTAAAAAGAAAAAGATAACCCACTCACCAAACAGAGACAGTATCCCACAGGCTAGCCACACGAGTAATGAGATCCCCACATTGCCTGAGTTTTTCAACACCCCTTTGGGAGAAATGAAGATACCACTGCCCACCATAGAGCCTACAGCCAATGCAATGGCCCGGATAAGGGTGATCTTCTTTCTCAAGAAAACAACCTCTTTCTCCTCTGTTGAAACTTTCCTTTTTCTGCAACTACCCATTTTTTTTCCTTGCTCAGTGTTCCCACTGAACCCCACAGGCGGTCCCTGTGTTGGACTCAAACTGCATTCGTTTCCTGACCCCTGGGTGGAGGTTCTGCTCTACTCTCTCACTGTTTCCCTCTCCTTTCCCCCTTGCTCTTTGCTCAATAGACACAGTATGGTGTGGCTGGGAAGCTCAGGCAGTAACGTGAAGTAAACAAATATTTAAACGAAAATATCAGGTGGGAGGGGAAGTGGGGCCCTAAATCCCAAGGAACAGGGAAACCTGGTACTTCTATTGTCACTAGTACAAATGACATATGTCCTATTTCACATTTTGCATACATACTGAGCGTACATTTTCTACTTGGCTTTGTTTGCAGTACGTTCAAGTCCAGGATTAACCAGCAGCATTACACCTATGTGTGGTTGATAACGTGTGTTTTTAGAATCTGGAAGAAATGCCAACTAGACTAGCACAAGTTAGGGCCTAATTCCATACATTTATTTTAAAACCATGACAAACAGATTTTAGGATGTGGCCACAGAAGACTGCCATTGTACAATGTGTTTGCTCAGATAAAAATATGAGTTGCAAAAATTCCCAGATGTTTGGTACCTCTGCATCTCAAACCATTTATCAGTTAAATGTCTATCTGTTATATCATTGTGATCCAGCAGAGAGTCATTCATTGGATACACTGCCTGTGTTAAAACAGCACTGAAACCAGACTCTTCCAGCAGACCTATCCAAATTATTTTTAGATCATAAATTTTAACTTGTTCACTGATTTTAATCTGTATTGGTTTTACATGCTTTTTAAAGTGACAGTACCTCTTTTGTTGTTGCCCATTTTGATCCATAGGGAGGGGCAAGTAAGACATGATGATGATGATGATGATAAATGGTGGTACTACTACTAGTAGTTGTTGTTCTAGTGGTACATTTTTCTCACTGAGGAGAAGTAAAGAACATGTGACTGTCCAGATATTTTAGCCTAAAACTCCCATCAGGCCTATACAGCAGAGTCAAAGGTAAGGGACTGGACAGCTGTACTCCAAACATCTGGAGGGCCATTTTTTCCCCCTAGGACCCAGGAGTATGCCTATGCTATTAACAATGATACAACAACAGATATTCATTCAGTGTGAGTGGAAGTGCAGTAACGGAATGGAACTGCCTGTGAACCAGCTGGCAGAAGTGAAGGAATTCAACCAGAGTGAAAGAGATGTGAATAGATTCTGCTTGAAACTAGATTCTAGTACAGAAACTGAGGTAACTTCTGGAAAGAATGAATGATGAGTTACATTTGACATTTTAAATCTGTTTTAGAGATAATTATGAGGCTATTGACCCTTGACATAGCTGTCTGTCCTGGTCAAAAGATTACAACTATTCTCCATCTAGCATCACCATTTATATTATTTTGCAGTTGGGGGAAAACATGTCTATCATTACACATCTTCGCCTCCAGAAATTCATTTTCTATCCAGAAGCATGTCTGTTTAAAAATAAAATCAGGAGACTAACAGAGATTTGTTCATGCAGTCTTACACTTCATTTGTTGTTATTTGCCATTAGCTTGACGCCAGCTTATGGCAACCTATGAAGAAGATCCCACCAACAGCCTCAGTCATCAGTTCTGCTCAGTTTTGCAAACTCAGGGCTGTACAATCATAGAATCGTAGAGTTGGAAGAGACCCCAGGGGCCATCGGGTCCAACCCCCTGCTATGCAGGAACACACATCAAAGCATTCCCAACAGATGGCCATCCAGCCTCTGCTTAAAAATCTCCAAAGAAGGAGACTCCAACACACGCCCAGGCAGCGTATTCCACTGCCGGACAGCTCTGACTGTCAGGAAGTTCTTCCTGAGGTTCAAGTGGAATCTCCTTTCCTGCAGCTTGAATCCATTGCCCCTTGTCCTAGTCTCTGGAGAACAAGCCTGCTCCCTCCTCAACATGACATCCCTTCAAATATTTAAACATGCCTATCATGCCCCCTCTTAACCTCCTCTTCTGCAGATTGAACATACCCAGCTCCCTAAGCCGTTCTTCATAGGGCATGGCTTCCAGACCCTTCACCATTTTTGTTGCCCTCCTCTGGACATGTTCCAGCTTGTCGACATCCTTCTTGAATTGAGGTGCCCAGAACTGGACACAGTATTCCAAATGAGGCCTAACCAAAGCAGAATAGAGTGGTACCATTACCTCCCTTGATCTAGATACCATACTCCTATTGATGCAACCAAGAATTGTGTTGGCTTTCTTGGCTGCCGCATCACACTGCTGACTCATTTCAGCTTGTGATCTACCAAGGCTCCTAGATCCTTTTCACATGTACTGCTATCAAGCCACACGCCCCCCATCCTATATTTGTGACTTTCATTTTTTCTGCCCAAGTGCAGGACCCTACATTTCTCTCTGTTGAAATTCATTTTGTTAGCTTTGGCCCAGCTCTCCAATCTGTCAAGGTCGTATTGAAATTTGATCCTATCCTCTGGTGTGTTAGCAACCCCTCCTAGTTTGGTGTCATCTGCAAATTTGATCAGCATGCCCTCCACTCCTTCATCCAAATCATTGATGAATATGTTGAATAGCACTGGGCCCAGGACAGAACCCTGAGGCACCTCACTAGTCACTTCTCTCCAGGATGAAAAGCAGCCATTGGTGATCACCCTTTGGGTGCGGTTGGTCAACCAATTACAAATCCACCTAACAGTGGCCCTGCCCAGCCCGCATTTTACTAGCTTCTTTGCAAGGATGTCATGGGGAACTTTGTCAAAGGCCTTACTGAGGTCAAGATATGCTACATCTACAGCATTCCCTTTGTCTATCAAACTTGTAACCCTATCATAAAAAGAGACAAGATTCGTCTGGCATGACTTATTTCTGAGAAATACATGCTGGCTTTTAGTGATTATGGCATTGCTTTCTAAGTAATCACAAACTGACTGTTTAATGATCTGCTCTTGGATCTTTCATGGAATTGATGTCAGGCTTACTGGGTGATAATTATTAGAGTCCTCTTTTTTTCCCTTCTTGAAGATGGGGATGACATTTGCCCTCCTCCAGTCTGCTGGGACTTCCCTTCTTCTTCAAGAGTTCTGAAAGATTATTGCAAGTGGTTCAGAAATGACTTCTATAGTTTCCTTGCTTGAGTCTATCCACTTTTAATGCGGTCATCTTCTTTTCTATCGCCTCTCAATTTACCAAGTGTTATCATCTTTTCTTATGGATCATATCATCTCATAATATAGCCAAGTATTATAGCCTCAGTTTGGTCATTTTTACTTCTAGTGAGAACTCAGGATCGATTTACTATAGGACCCATTAATTGGTCACTTTGGCAGCCTGTGTGTTTTCAGGACTCTATTCTAGCACATTTCAAATGAGTTGATTTTCTTCCTTTCAGCTTTCTCTGCTATCCATCCTTCACAACCAGACACAGAAATAAGAAATACTATGGTCTGGATGATTCTGACTTTGGTATTTAATAATATACATTTATACTTGACAATCTTATCTGGTTCCTTCATAGCCACCCTTCCAAGTTCCAGTCTTCTTCTCATTTCTTCATTAAAGTCTCCATGTTGATTCATGAACCAATGTCAGTATCTTCATTACTCACTTTAAAGTTATGTAAATCATCAATGGTCATTAGTTTTATTTCCTTAATCTTCAACTGTAACCTTTCTTTTGCAGTTGTATATGTCTACAGTTTACTAATGTAATATATCAACTTTTATTTTTTGCATCCCTGCAACTCTGTGTATTAATGTAATACACCTATTACCATTGCATTATTTGTCTTTTAGCTTTTGACTTTGTTAAAAAAAAAAAGGAAAGTTTTTTTTCTTTTTGATTTATCTGCATTCATAGCCACATCAGGAGACTACTTCACAAAGTGAATAAAGTAGATTCTGGTTTGTAACACTTATGTTACAATTTATTTGTTAGCATTTGTTGCTTTCGTGATAGCAGATGCACATAGTTATCCACAGGAATCTGGCTGTCAAAGGGTTTTTAGTTTATTATGAACTGAGGTCCACAATATTAGAAGTCCATAAGAGTTATCAGTGGGTGGCAAAGCAAACCTACCTGTTCAACTGGTGGGTGGGAGAAAATAAACAAATGGTGTTTTACCCATATGTCAGAAAATATTACTTGCTGTGAACAACTGGAATTTTGTAGGGCTGACCTGTTCTATTGTGCTAAGCAATAGAGAAAGCAAGAAAATATTTATTGGGGGCCCCCATGGAGATCGTATTAGACTCTCAACATACAATGCAGTGACCTTTTTCTCTTAACAGACATAACTGCTCACAAGATTCTTGGTCCTCCAGCAATTTAATCCTCTATTAAACCCAATTAGTATCAGTGGCCTCTTGTGACAGGAAATTCTCTTGCCTGTTTATCATGGAAGTTCCATGCCTATGCTGTGTGATGCTCTATTTACATCCCTCTCACTGTGTGTGCGTGCGTGTGTGTGTGTGTGTGTGTGTTTTATTTGCTCTAAGTAAAGATATCTGCCTTGAATGATAACAATTACGCTCACAGACAAAAGCAACAAGGAAGGCTCAAAGTCCAGTGTAGGGAGAAAGACCCAAAATAAATACAGGAGAAAGGTGAAACAGAGGGAGCTTCTGGGAACAAAAGGGAAAGAAGAGAGTTGATATAAAAAGTCACATAAGTAATACTGTTACTGGCAAGTAGTTACTTTTGGGAGTAACAAGGTTTTAATGAGGTTACATTTCAAAAGCAAAGTAGTAAATAACAGTGGTTATTCTAATGGTGTAGTGAGCAACACTTCCCACTTTCTTTCAAAAGTTACCTTTTAAAGGGCATTTTCAGAGGAATTTTGACAGATTTTTTTCCTCAAGTTCCATGCCACTCTTTTATTGATCCTAAAGATTTTGTCACGCAAAAAATAAGGTGAAAGAGAGTAATAGAAAAATAAGAAGAAGCGCAGCAAGCAACACATGAATTACTTTCCAACATCACAATGAGCAGAAAGGCAAGGGGTTAATATTCAAATACTGTAATGAGTAATAATTATGTATTAATTAAAATATTTATATCCTGCCCTACATCATAGAATTTCAAGGCAGTGTACAGATACAACCAATTAAGACAATTGAAAACTTAAAGCAATAAAGTAATTTAAACTGACTAAAAGCTTATTAAAGACATAACAGTTTAAAACATATTTTAAAAATTCAAAGGAGTTTAAAATCTTGTGCATTTTGAAATAAATCAATTAGATCACAAAGATCTTAAGAAAAAGCTATGTTTTTATTTCAGAACGAAGCTGGTGTTGGTGTGAACTGAGCCTCCAAGGAGAGGGCATTTCAGAATTTGGTGCCACAGCTAAAAAGCCCTCTCCATTTCTTTCCCCACCGTATTGCTCCCTCTAGGGGAACACAGAGGGGCCACCCTCATTAGAGAGAGTTGTGGCTTCAAATATTTGTTGAAATCATTTAGGGTTTTGAATGCCATAGGGTTGCCAGATCTCAAGGTCTGGCTCTGAGTCTCCAATTGTCATGGATCATCTCCAGGTCAAAGAAGAAGGTACAAATTCTCCAGTTTTGGTCAGCTCAGCTCTGGGCAAACTGAAAGGGCTGGATACAAATCTACTAGCGGAGCTGGAGAATTCCGAAAGATGTTGAAAGTGGAATAATAGCACTATAATCGTATAGGGCAGAAATGGCCTAAGTTACCTTCCTCCTTCTCTCCTTGTTGTTGTGGTGCCAGAACTCACCCTCCATTTTGTTCTGCACTCACGTTCTGGCTAGAAACAAGTAGGCTAAAGTTAATATTCCTTATCCTGTTTTCCCAAGCAGCAGAGCAACTGTGATTGCTCTTTAATGTATAATGAATGTATAATACTTAATAATATGACCAGGGCCCATCTCTAGCTCTCAGGTTTTGGCTCTATAAACGCAGGGCCTTGGATGATCTGGCAACCCTAGTCATTACACAAGCACCTTTAATTCAATCTGGAAGCATATAAGCAGCCAGTAAAGGAAATGAATTGCCAAGCTCTGAGGAAAAGAGGTTCATTGTACAGTTGCCTCACTGTGGCCCTTTTCACACCTTACCTCGTCGCGGCAGTGGGGAGCAGCCACTCACACGAGCTGCTCACGACAACCCCTTTGCCTCCCGCATCAGCTTCCTGGTAGCGCGACCGTCGCGCGAGCGCCCCTCCCTCCCTCCCTCCCTCCCTCCCTTCCTTCCTTCCTTCCTTCCTTCCTTCCTTCCTTCCGCAGCACAGTCTGGGAGCTGTAGGCTGCGCTGGGCGAAGGAAGCACAACCAGCCCAGCTTGCCGAAGCACCGCACGCAGATAAATGCACGAGGGTGCCACGAGCATTGCGCAAGCGCGCAGTATTTTCGGCTTACAGCCGAAAATAAGAAAATGCGCACGTGCCCTGCCTCATGAGCGTCGCGCGAGTGGGAGTGCGTTGTACGGAACAACGCTCCCATTCACACGATGCTCAAGGGGCGCTCGCACAAAAAAAGGGCATGCGAAAAGGGCCTGTGACTAATGCCAGGGTTAACCCTAACAGGGGAGAAAAAGCATTTTACTACTCTGAAAGCCACCCCTAACCCCCTGCTCCAACAGATTCCCTATCTTCCCTTCTTTTTACTCTTCTACGTCTTTATTTTATTGAATTATATCCCACTTTTCTCTCAATAATGAGAATCAAGGTAGCTAACAGCGTTTTTCAAACAGTGCAGATTAAACCTATACCAAAGCTTCAATAAATGTATAAATGTAAAAGTTGTTTAAAATAGAAACAAGTGACAAAATTAAAAACATTAAACATTAAAAACATCAAAATTCATTAGAAGACATTCTTAAAAGAAGTGCCTCACATCATTAAAAGCCCAGCCCAGTCAGTTTCTGAAAGCCTGATGGTATTAAAAATGTCTTAACTTTCTGGCAGAAGGAGAGCAAGGATGAGGCCATCGTGGCCTCACAAGAGAGGGAGTTCCAAAGTCTGGGACCAGCCACCAAGGAGGCCCTCTCCCTTTAACCCTCCAAAAAAGCCTGAGAAAGTGGGGAACAGAGAGAAGGGCCTCTCCAGGAGATCTTAGAGCTCCACTGAGCTTATTAAGAGAAGCAACAATCCCATAACGGCTAGAGGCAAAAAAGAAGGATAGTTAAACTGCTCAGAGGATTCAGGAGGGAAATTTCATCTTGCATTTGGAGAGCAAAGAGATGAATGGAAGTATTTATGGTGTATGGAACAGTTTATCTCTAAGGATCACTTTTTGGTTTGGAAAGGGTTGTGAACATGCTTTCTTGTATGCATTGGTTGTTCTTGTTTTATGCTGTTGGTCTCCAAATAAAGGCAGCTGAGACTAAACACTTCTAGTGGTGTTAATGTCTACATTTAACAAAATCAGAGGCGTATCTAGCATAAACAGCACCTAGGGCAAGCGTGGAAGTTGTGCCCCCTACCTCCAGGGCCGCTTCCTCCTCCTCTTCCTCCTCCTTTGCTACTTCTGGCACTGCTTTTTTGTGCCTCCTGGCATTGGCACCTTGGGCACGTACTCTACTAGCCCCACCCTAGATTCGCCTGTGAACAAAACGAAGGAGAAACTTTCTTCCATCTCTAAGAAGTAGGGATCTATCTTCAGAGTACATAGTTGGGACACCACCAAAGATCTTCTCCACCTGCAATGTGAGGTTTCTCAAAGGATGTGTCTGTGTTTATTAGTCGCCAGGTGTCCGTCCCTTATTATAAGGAACGCCCCTTATTAGACGACCAGAAAGCTTGTTCCTTACAGGGCTGACAAGTGTTCTTTATTAAAAGGGATGTCCCCTACTTGAAGCTTAGAAAGCTTTTCCTTTTATTTAGACTGAACAAGATGCCTAAAAAAAAAAAAAAAAAAAAAATCCCATATATTTGGGTGTGAGCCTTTCATAAAGACAAAGGTATGCATTATATAATTTATGAATGTGGACAAAATGTTAAATTTGCAGAGGAAGCTGTCATTACGTTAACTGAAATGAACATTTTCATTTGGTAGGTAAACACAAACTTGTTAATAACTGCTTCCTGATTGTCTACCCTGCATATCATGAATTTCAAACGTGCCTTATTGCTATTTTTGAAAACCTGGCAATACTACTGTGTGCAAATGTGCATGTTTGTGTACCCATGTGCTAAAGTTCAAATTAGGGGATGTTGTTTTTCTTCCAGATATCATAAAATTCCTAAGGCTGGCCTTGAATAATCTATGTAAAAACAACCAGTTAACTTCTAGACAACTAGAATAATCTATCTGATGTACCAGGTCCACAGAGAATGCTGATGTTTCTTTTATGATGCAAGCAATTATTATGTAGCTATACAGCTAAACTGTTATGTATCATTCATTGTTATAAATTGGGAGTAGAGAGCATTTGGCCCTACAGAAGCTTTGGGCTGCATTTCTCATCAGTGCTGTCCAGCACGACCAATGGCAAGCAACTGGCAATTGTAATCCCAAACATCTGGAGGGCCAAAGGTCCCCAATCCTGCTGTAAATGATTAGCAAGGATATTCAAGGCTATAAACTGCGATTCCAACTAACCTGAAAAATACCAACATAACCTGCTTCTGTTGCTTAAAGAGCAGCTTGACTATCAGATAATTTTAATGGCATGGATGATAGCATTATCACCTGCTAAAGCTGAAGATTAAGCTGTTCTTATGGAAGTAGGGGCAATTTATAGAATCATGAGCCCTTTCCGTACAGCGTGGCTGCCCTGCTGTTGGAACACAATGGCAGCGCTCTGTGGGGCATGCTTCTGCACAATGTTGTCACTGTTTTACCGCCATTTTGCCCCTATGCATCATGTGTGCGCAGTATTTGAAAAATGGGAGAAAATTGTTTTTACATCTACCATGCTCAGCGCTGCCATCCTTCCTGGCCATACCGAATGGCAAAAGCATGCTGGCAACACTTCCTTTCCCAGTGCAGCAATGGCAAGTGCCCAGCTGTGTTGCAGAAGGAAGAGGCAAGGTCAGCGCGCTCCTTTCCACAGCGACCTAACTAGGTGCAGAGGAGACCATTCCTAGTGCGCCCCCTTCCCTGCCAGAGCTGCAATAAACTGAACTGATGGACCATCGTCATGCGGAAATGGCCATAGAATTGGAAGGGGTTCCATAGGCTGTCAAGTCCAACTCCATGCTCAATGCAGGAACTCCAGCTGGAGCATTTTCAGCAGGCAGCATTGCACCCTCTTTTTGGAGAAGTCCAGGGAAAGAGACCCTGCCAATTCTCTAAGTAATTGGTTTCCTTGCCAAACTGCTCTGGTCATCAAGAAGTTCCATTTTGTGTTCAACTGAAATCTTCCCTCCTGTCATTTAAAGCCAGTAGACCTGTCCCTATCACCTCTGGGGCAGCAAAGAACAGACCTGTCTCCTCCTCTCTGTGACAGTCATTTAGATATTTAAAGAGTGTAATCATGTCACCTCTCAATCTTCTCTTTATCATGCTGAGAGCATCCAACTCTTTCAACCTCTCCCCATGTGTTTTGTTCTCCGTATCTCTTATCATCTGTTGCCCTTCTCTGAACTTGCTCCATTTTTTCTATATCATTCTTAAAATGAGGTGCCCAGAAGTGAATACGCTACTGATGAGGCCTAACAAGCACAGAATATAGTAGAAATATTACTTCCCTTAGGAGCTGGCATGTTGTAGCGGTTTGAGCCTTGGGCCAGGGCTATTTCTTCACTACACTGTTATATTGCTATTATTCCACTTTCAACATCCTGTGGAATTCTGAGGTTTGTAGTTTAAAGAGGCCAAAGAGCTCTCTGGCTGAGAATTCCCAGTGCTCCTCCCTAAACTGCAAATCTCTGGATTCCACAGGAAACTGAAAGTAGAATCATAGCACTATAACAGTGTAGTGTGGAAAGGTCCTAGGACTCTGGAGACCAGGGTTTGAATCACTGCTCAACTATCGAAATCCACCGGGTCACACTCTACCAACCTCAGGAGAAGGCAAAGGAAAGTCCCCCCACAACAAATCTTGTGAAATGACTTGAAGGCATACAACTATTACTTCACTTGCCTTGGGGGAAAAAACAGTGCAAAAAAAATTTCACCTTGAAGCAAACTATTTAAAGCATGTATTTTACAATTACTGGGAATGTAAAAATATTGCAGAAATATTGCTTGCAATAAAGCAATGCCATTCATTAAATGACAAAGCATAAAATTGCTGAAAAATTTCTCAGCTGCTGCTCCCAAGTCCACCTTTCTCTCATGGGTGTTGCTTCACAGATCTTCATAAATAACTCTCCATGGAAGATTAGGGTAGCGCAGGTTTAGAATCTGTGTAGAAAAGTCAAAAAGATTACCTTCTGACCTTCATCTATTTATTGGGAAAAGGTTTTTCCAGCATGGAATAGCCAGCTCTTTTGTTCTTTAAACAAAGTTTAACTGAAAAGACCTTTCACATTTGAACACACAAAATCTAAACAAATGTGTTGAGCATGTCTTGAAGGGCTGAAACTTTATTTTCCTTTGGTAAAGAATCCCAGCTTCTCCAGAGATTTCATGTTCCCATTGGACAATGATCTGGAGCCTCCTGCACTAAGAAACATGAAGAAGCAATCTAGGTGGTGGAATTACAGATTATTCCAAGAGACTCTGGATCTTCAGGGAGATAGCTGTGGGTCTCTCTTCTTTGAAAAGTAGGGAGTTGTCCTCTGGAGTTAGTGGGAGAAGCTGAGCCACTATCCACCCCAGAAAGCTTCGAGGTCTAAAGGTACAGTGATTATGAAAAGGAGTGCCTTATTGCAGAGGAAGGCTCCTCGTGAGTAAACATCTTCTCCTGTGCAAGGACTTCTGCCTGAATGCCTATAATTGCTTGCTGCTGAGCCATGGGAATTCAGGTTGATAAGCCTCAGGGCCAAATAGATGATATATTTGTTGTTGTGTGCCTTCAAGTCGTTTCTGACTTATGGTGACCCTAAGGCAAACCTGTCAGGGAAATTTCTGGGGCTGAGAGTGCGTCATGTGCCCAAGGCCACTCAGTGAGTTTCCATGGCTGAATGGGGAATAGAACTCTGGTCTCCAAGGGTTGTAATCCAATGTTCAGATCACTACACCACACTGGCTCTCAGATGACATGTTTAGCATACCTAAATGGGATGCTCCCTCAAGTGGGGAAAAGACACCTCTTTATCCTAGGACATGATTTTCCTCTCCTTGTATTTAGCATGTATTGTTTTGTGATTTGTCATTTGAAGGTCAACATAGGTTGAATTCCAAGTCTTATTGCTGAGGCATCTCTTTCTAAGGAAAGCCCATTGCAGGAATAAAATCAGATTAGTTGTAGGGAATATATCTAGTTTTGTCCTCAGTCCTGGGTTTCTGTAACAAAGGTCATTTCTGCACAATACTGTTATAGTGCAATTATTCCACCTTCAACATCCTGTGGAATTCTGAACTTTGCAGTTTACTGAGGTCAAAGAGCTCTCTGACTGAGAATTCTAAATGCCCCTCCCTAAACTGCAAACCCCAGGATTCCATAGGATGTTGAAAGTGAAATAATAGCACTGTAATGGTGTAGTGTGGAAATGGCCAAAGTTTGTTAACTGCTCCAAACTCTGATTTCATCTTCCCGGACTATCCCTTGCTCTATTGGGCTATTGGACTATCTCATGTTAACACTTAAATTGCTTATGGCTTTATCTTCTGCTCTTACCTGAATACTTGCTCTCCATTTGGATCCTGTTTTCCTAGACCTTTAACTATCCTTTCAGAGTTCATCCAGGCTCAACCTTGTCATGAAAGCGAATAAGACAGGTGTTGCTTTCTCCTACTCTAAATATATATTTTGTCAGAAAGGGGAAACTGCAGGGCCAATCTGCATGTTGCACAGTTACTTACACAGTTATAGTAATCTCTTCTCCCTCTCTGTTCAAATAGCAAACACCCTTCTAGGCTGCTCTTGGGAGGTAGAAATGTGGTGGGGAGTTCTACTTAATTTTTTCCCCTTGTGCCATTTGTCTAAGTGTGATCCCCTCTTGCTTTCTCACACTCAAGGCACAACTACAGTCCCACCACAGTTAAGAAAGCCTCTGATAAACAGTTGTGTTTTTTTTTACAAAGTCTTCTTACATCCACCTAGTCCTCTTTTCTTCTTGTTCTCTGTGTGTATATGCATGTGTCTTCAAGTTATCTGTTGAGTTATGGTGACCACATGAATTTGTTAGGATTTTCCTAAGCAAGGACTACTCAGAAGTGGTTTTGCTGGTTCCTTTCTCTGATACATTTTGAAAGGCAATTTCAGACTGTCTGTAGAAGGTTCAAAATGTTTCTATTTACTTATGCAGTTGTTCCATTTCACATATGCATATTGTTAATTTTGGATAAAAAGTTTACTGACATATTCTGGACTACTCCTCTTTTCTGTGATCTAGGAATCTATCCCCTGTTTTCCTCATGTTATTCTGCCTCTTGTATTAAATTTTCTGTTAAAAAATAATGCCCAGGAACACATCTGCTTTGTTAACCAAGATATACCTATACAGCATGTTTCTCTGTGCATCTTTTCCTTCACAGGAAGAAAAAGATGTGTGGGTATGGACTACAACTCCCAGAATCCCCTGTTAACGTAACTTCGCTCTGGTTCTGTTTGGCATGCTAAATTAAAATGGCCTGCTAAGCAGACTTTGATACTGTTGTTATAGTGATATCTGGAGAGGTATCCACGAAGTCAGCTGTCTTGGGAATTGTTTAGCCAATGACCACAGAAGTACTTGAATTAGCCTACCTGCTAAACAATAGCCATGCTGGCAGGAAGCATCTTAGAGATATAGTTTTAAAGGAATGTTTCCAGACTCTGCAGCTTCTTGAAAAGAACCTTTATAGACCTAAAGATATACAGAGAACAACCAGCAAGTTAGGGCCAGATAGAGCAGCGGAGAATAGTCACATGGACAGAAGTTTACCAGACAGTGCCATACACCTGAGTCACTGTTCTCCTAGGTGAGAAGTTGGCCAGACTGAAGAGCAACTCCTGACTGTTTTTATAGAAGAAAGAGGAGGTGATTGGTTCCTCTTGATCTCCTGACTGCCTATAATGTAGCCTAGTGTATTTTTACTGTTTATTTTAACATCTTGTAGAACCAGTGTGGTGTAGTGGTTTGAGCATTGAACTACAATCATGTAGACCAGGGTTTGATTCCCCACTTGGCCATGGAAACCTACTGGATGACCTTAGCTGCATGACACACCCTCAGCCTCAGAAAACCCCATGATAGGTTTCACCTTAGAGTTGTCATAAGTCAGAAACTACTTGAAGGCACACACCACAAACAACAAAGTTCTTCTATGTAGCTTGGTGACCTCTTCCCGCCTGAAAAGGAAATGGACTCACATTTCAAAGGGGCTTTTGGTCCAAGCTCTGTAGCTACTCATGCTGGGGGAGCAGGTAACCAGACTGCTGGATTTGCTGTGTCTGTCAGATAAATAATATGTATGAGGATACAGTCAACTCTGGCCTGTTATGGCTGTGCTAAAAAAGCAAACCTTTCTCATAGGTCAAAAGTTCTTCTTCTCTTTTTCTTGTCACAAACCTAGCTGGCACATGGGACATTCACCTGTGGGAGCTGGCTGTTTTTCTGTGCTTGTATCTAAATGGACAGGTTAACCTACTCTGAACTGCAATTGTTGTGTTTTCTTAATTTTGTTCATTGCCTAACGAACTGGTAATGCTGCGGTCACTTCAAGAGGCAGTGACAGCTAATATCATGAGGCAGAGTTCTGGACTGAGGTGTAGGACCTCCAGCTTTGACTCACCAATGCAATTTTCTCAGTGGCCTTGGGCCACTCACTGTTTCTTAGGCCCTTTCCACACCCTACCTTTCATGCAGATGTCTGATGGGGATCCCAGTGTTGGCTCTGCTGGGAGGGGAACACAAGGGGGGGTACTCCCCTCTGCGCTGGCTGGCTTATGGTGAAGGAAGTGCAATGGCCACACCTCTTCCTTCCGCAGTGCAGCCAGGTACTTTCCCAGGCTGCGCTGGGGGCAGGAAATGCAGCCATTCTGTGGCTTCCGCAGGCCAGGTAAGTCTGGGATGGTGGCATGATTGTGGGTCATTGATGGGGAAAACCTGTCAACAGTTTAATTTATGATTGCACTGCCTGGGGATGGGAGAAAGATGGGACCATGATGACATCACGCAGAACCGTTGTCATGGTCCAGTCCTTTTTCTGTCTCCATGGCGGGTTGGGAGGGTGGTGAGGAAAGGGCTTTAATCTGATGTATTTTACAGGGTTGTTGTGAAGATAGAGCATGGAAGAAGAGAGATATGTACACTGCCTTAATCCATTCAACACTGCTTGATGTTCATTGGAAGAATGGTGGGACGTATGTGTGTGTGCTGGAGAACTGGATAGCTTCAAAAGATGTGAGCAAATTTCCCCATACAAGCTACTGAACAAGATCTGCCCTTCTTTTCAGCCTAATGATCAATGACTGCAGTCTTAATAACCAAAAACTGAACACTACCTCTTCTTTGTCTAGATAATTTTTTTAGAAAATTATTGTTCCTTTCCTCCATTTATATTTAGAGAAAGACGGAAAAATAACCATGATGTCGTAGCAGTCTGATCCAACAATTTATTGGCAAAAATAAAATAAGGGATTAAAAGGTAAGCATTCCGGAGCCAACGTCCCTGGCACTGTTCAAAACACCCTGTTGCATTTTGCTGAGCAATTTCATGGCTCTTCGCTTCAATTTCATCATCTATCAATCAAACAAGAAAATTGTATTTATCTGTCCTTTCAGACAGCTTTACTTGTTAATGTTCCTACAGTGCTGGGAAGAGTAAAGCTTTCTGTACGCTACAATTTGACATTACTGTTCTGTTGGAAGCAAATGGTAGACACAGAAAAAAGGTAAGGTTCTTTTTAACGAATGCAAAGAGTGAATGAGAATGTTTTTTCTTTGATGTTTGGTGGTAATTCTATGGTGCAAAGCGAAGACTTCTCCCCTCCTGCTTCCCTTTGGATGTGTGGTTTCTTTTTCCTTTTTCTTTCTTCTGAATAAGAAGATGTAGATACTATCTCAGTTGGTGCATCCCATGGAATCCTGGGATTTGCAGTTTGGTGAGAGCCGCATGAAGCTCTCTAGTTGAAAATTCTAAATCCCCCTTTCTAAACCATTAATATAAAGTTTCCATATCATGGAACCATGGCAGTTAAAGTGGAATCATAGTTTTGTAAGTGTATAGTGTGAAAGGGTCTTCAGACTAAGGTACTCCATGCAGTGAAGAATATAAGAAATGCCTGTGCTGGATCAGTTAAAGAAGAATTGGGAAAACTGTAGACTTCCGCGTACTGTTGGACTATTGCTCTCATTATCCCTGGGCACTGACCTTGCTGTATGGGAGCTGATAGGAGCTGGAGTCCAGCAGTACCTGGAAGGCTACCAGTTCTGCTCACTTGAGAAAACAGATCCATCGAGATCAGCACTCTGTGGCCAACCAGACATGCTTGAAAAGCTCAAAAACAGACCAAGATGGAGATAGCCATCCTCAGTCTTCTCTTAGAACATAGAAATTGCAGGCAGACTGTAATTTCTATGTTTGTTTGTATTTAGATGTAATAGACCCATCTTCTGTGTCTAAATCTACCTTTTTTTTTAAAAAAATTTTAACTAGTGGTCTTACCATATCTTCTGTTCTTAACTCTAATTCTATAACAAAACTGCATTGTATGAATTATTGTTTTCTTTTCTTATATGAGTTGTCTTATGTTTTTGAAAAAAAATGAGAGAAGACTGAAAAAACTCCGCTGCCTAGGACAATGAAAATCGTAATCCTGCAGATGTTTTATTAGAAATAATCTCAAGTGGGTGCAGTTGGCTAAATGTGCATAGCAATATAATCTCGAGTTTCTTTTAGCAATGAAGAATCATGTTGATGCTATTTTTGTCAGGTTTGTGGGCATTTCACTTCATTGTGTTCCTGCCTGGAGAAATAGCAACTTGGGCCGTTTCCGCACTAGACTGTTATAGTGCTGTTATTCCACTTTTAACATCCTATGGAATCCAGGGGTTTGCAGTTTAGGGAGGGGCCTCAAAGGCAAATCCCAGGATTCCATAGGATGTTGAAAGTGGAATAATAGCACGATAACAGCTTAGTACAGTAATGGCCTTGTTGTGTATAGCTGAGCTGAAAGAAATAATAATCTGGGAAGGAGAAAATAAGAATAATAAAACTGCATAGGGTTAAAAATAAAAAAAAGTTCCCTCAGCTACTTGTGCTTTTAGGTAATTTTTTTTTGGTAATAAACAGACAACAGCTGAACTCAGAGGCTAGCAGCAGAGAGGCACCCAGTAGAGATCTATTCGGAGGAGGAGTTTGGGTTTGAAGGAGAATTAAGATAGTGTGCCAAGTGAGTTTGTCTTTCTATACTGGATGTCTGCAACGGAAGGTGAGTGGTTTCCAAAATCTTGAAGAAACTCCCTAAAGGTACAAAATGCTAATGGTAATCACTGAATTACAGTTGACAGATTGCTCAGTATAAACAAGGCTGGTATGAAGATGTTGCCAATCTCCCTCGCTTTCTCCCTCCCTTCCTCCCTCCCTTCCTTCCCTACTAGCTCCTGTTCCTGCTTTTTAAATTGTGGTTTGATAATGCTTATCTTCATACTGTTAAAGTCCACTGAAGACTTTTGAAAATAGTAGTTAAGGTTGTTGTAAGGACACAAGAGGAGGCTGCTGTTCCTGGTCAGCTGGCAATCCTAGCTAGAAGTTTGTCTGTCATAATGCATTTTTATGAGTGAGGTTCAAGCTGCTATGCTATTTAGGACTGGAGTGACCCATGGTCTGAGCAGAGAAGGGACCTCCTCCTAAAATTGCATTTTCATATGTGAGGTTAAAGCTGCACTGCTATGCCCACTTATTTAGGACTGGAGTGACCCTTGATTTATTCTGAGGAGTGAGCTCATTCTGGCAGGGTGAGACATCCCTCATTTGGACCATGACCCACCAGCCCTTGAGATTAAACCTCTTGCCGGTCAGTGGCATTTATTTAGAGCAAACACGGGTGAGATCAGTACGCACTGGTACATTCTAGCTTTAGTACATGATCTCCAACTATTGGTAGTTTAGGATAAGAAAGTGAAGACAGCCTGTTTTGGATTCACATCTTTTGTTTTAGTCAATGTATTTTTTCAGAATTGCTTTACAGCCATTGGAAATGTGAATGGCAATTAAATGGCATTTACAAAGACCTGCATAAAAGGAAAGATATTGCAGAACATTCTCTTGCAAGTGACAATATAGTGTCAGAGCAAGCAAACGAAAGGTAAAAGCCATGGAGGATTGAGAAAGAATGAGTCACTTATTTTCTTTAATGGAAGAGCCTATTACTATTAATGTACTCTTACTAGAAAGAAACTTGATCAAGAAAAAAATGATGATATTTTCTCCCAGGAAGTCCCACCATTTTGCCAGTCAAAGAGTGAGAGCCCAAATAAACAAACAAGCAAACAAACAAATAAATAAATAAGTCAGCCAGCCAGCCTTTCTTTTCTTTTTCTTTCCATATCAAAATAGAACTTGCTCATCTGCAGTGGCAGAGCTTGGAGTGTGTGGAGGGGTGGATGGGAGGGGGTGGGGCTACAGTGCGTGGTGTGGCCACAGTACGCGGGGGCATGGCTATGGTGTGCGGGGGCGTGGCTACGAGTCAGGATGCCCCAAAAACATTGCTGCCAAGGGGTGAACCACCCCCATCGCCCCCCATCCCTATGCGACTGCTTATCTGTGCTAAAACTCTTCTAGGCTAGACATGCCTTTTGATTAAAGTACTTACAGCTTTATTACATTTTTAAACTGTTTGGCAACAAAAATGTGAGGCTGTTTTTTGAGGTGTGTGTGTACACACAGCCAATATGATGTAGTGGTTTGAACATTGGACTAAGAGCCTAGAGATCAGGGTTCGATGCTGTGCTCGGCCATGGAGACCCACTGGATGACTTGGAGTGCGTCACACAGCCCCAGAAAACCCCATGATAGGTTCACTTTAGGGTCACCATAAGTCAAAAACAACTTGAAGGCACACAACAACAATGCATTTAAAAAGTATATGAAATACAAACAGTAAAATGATGACTGAACAGAGGAAGACAGAACAAAGAAAGTGGGTCAGCTAGTGAAATATATGGAGGCTGCTAGTCTAACAGAAGAAGCAATTCCAAGACATTTATTTTTAGAAAATGTCTATATAATTTGGCTTTGAGGGTAGTGTGCAGTGAGATACTTTCTTTTCAGGTTTGTACAACAATTATGTTTGACAATGGGTTTAACCATCATCCCAAAACAGAGGATTTTTAAAAGAAATTGTTACTCGGTTCCATTCTCCCATTTGAAAGGTGCATGAGTAGAAGCGTCTCCACTATATACAATCCTCACATTCAGGTTGTGTTAGAAGTTTTGTGTTTTGCTCAAAAGGAGGAAGTCAATGCAGAGCTCAAATACATGCACACACATCAGTAATTTTATTACACTGTAATTTTATTACACTGCACATTATCAGAAAGCAGCTGAGTTAACAAGAAAAAAAAATCCCCAAAACTCTAATCAAAGCTTAAAAACACGACTGATTTGTGATTTTTAAAGATATATATTTGGAGATTATTATTATTTTTGGTTTTCAGTAATTTGCATTAAAGAGGCATGGGAATCATATGGTTCACTGATTAGGTTTTATGTGTCTATTTGACCCTATGGGGTGTCCAAAAACTAGACTGGGTGTCCATTTGGATACATGACTATTACTTGCCTCAGCGCAGTGGGGGCTAGTGACTTCCATGTCAATGAGGCAGTAAATCCACTTTGCAATTTAGTCTCAACTTTAAAAGAACTGTCCAATATGCTGAACCTATGTAGGGAATAGGCTTCAGAATCTTGGATAACTCCTTTTTTCAAAAAATCAGACCTGATCTGGATTTACTGCCCCACTGACACGGGAGTCACCACTGCCTTGGTGTTCTCCACAAGAAATAAACAAAATGTGAATAACAGGTATGTGTCCACAGGTACAGAGCTAGGAGGTGTGACTGGGCATAGTTCTTTGGCAGACATACATGGGAATTTAAGCACTTGTTGTCCACGCTTAATACATGGAAGATAACACTACTATAGCTGGTGTATTGCATCCTTAAGCCAGTGTCCTACAGATGTCTTGAATGACAACTCCCATCATCCCACCATCATTCTATGGGGATGATGAGAATTGTTGTCCAGCACATCTGGGAAAGATTGATGGGCTGTATTTAAGAGTCAAACTGGGCAAAGACCTCAGTGGAGACTGGTTCCTAAGTACAAATATCTCACTTCTGCCAGCTTGGTGGCTAGAAGTTCGCTGTAAGGAACACGTCTCCCTGCCCACAATAGTCCAGTAGCGTGGACGCTTACTGAACCAACATAAGACCCTGCTGTTCTACAAATGCTACAAAGCTGAACTGCAATATCCCTGAAAGGAGGGAAGAAGAGGACAAAAACAGAATTGAGTGGCCTTGTCTAACGTTGACTTTGGTCTGTAATTTTGACTTGATAAACCCAACACTACAATTTAGACAGCATCCAAAAAAACTCTATCAAATCCTAAGGTGTCTAACACTGTTTGGTTATGGCTGTTACAAGACAACCAAACAGCTGCAGACATTCTATTTTTATAGATGACTAGCATATACACCCAGCATTGCCCGGGATTTTACTTTCTCATAGGTGATACTTGTTAGAAAGATTTGATCTCCTGTGTCTCTAATTTCCCCAAACTGTCTTGTCCAGACCTGTAACTTCTCCGCATATTCCCCAACCCAATCTGTATTCAGAATTATTAACATACAAACAGATTCCTGAGGGAATATACTGCCCTCCTCCTTGCTGCTAGGCCTCATTTCTATAGCAACTGGCCAGGCCCAAGAGCTCTCTGGCTGAGAAACTGTAAACCCCAGGATTCCATAGAATTTTCTCAGGCAACCAATCATATGAGGTCTTCACCTCACACAGCCAATCACATCATTCACGTCACACAGCCAATCATATGAGGCCTTTGCCTGACACAGACAAACAAACATACAAACTTTGACTTTTATATAGTAGATGTGTATGGAAGGGTATATTTGGATACCATGGGATATCTGGACATATGCTGACATATTTTGACAATACTATATCCTTCTCCTCCTGGTCTAGAGACCAAACCAGATGTGATATTACTGGTGGTAGGCAACCAGATTCCCTCTCATCATGTTAGACTACAGCTCCCATCATTCCTGAACATTGCCTGGGGTATATGAGAAATAAAGTCCAAAGTATTTGAAGACCCATGCCATCCCTTCCCCAATCTTCCATAGATACTTTTTGAACCTACCTTTTTAAAACCATGTAAGGCAGAAAGGAGAAGCCAGCGTAGTGTAGCAGTTTGAGCGTTGGATTAGGACTTTGGGAGACCAGGGCTTGAATCCTTGCTCATCCATGGAAATTCACTGGGTGACCTTGGGCAAGTCATACTGTCTCAGCCTCAGAGGAAAGCAAAGGCAACCCCCCTTCTTGACAAATCTTGCCAAGAATAGCCTGTGATAGGGTCACCATAAGTCAGAAGATAGAAAAGAATGAGATTTTTTAAAAAAATTTAAAACGGAACTAAATGTAAAATATCACATACAATGAGGAATATATATGGGTTACTTCAGAGAGGTTATGACATCCCATTTCAGATGGGATAGACCAACTGTTAACCTGAAACAGTTAAAGACACAAGGAATTTTAGAGGAATCTGTTGTTTGTTAAAATATTGTGACCCTGCAGGGGATGCTTTGCTTTATTTTTGTTTTCTTCAACACAGCTAAAAAAACAATTGCAGGATAGTGGAATCAAAGCTTTCCATTTGGTCTCCAACCTTGTCCCTGTGGGGAGAGAAAAGAGCTCTCTCCATTTTTTGAAACATCGGTTTGCAAGCATCCAGAACGTAACTGTGCTACTCATAGCTTGCTAAGGTTGCCTGTACCAAGCTAACAGGATGGACCATTTTGGCTAACATCTCCAAATACCATGATTGGCAGGCAAAGATTTGGGGAAGAGCTGGAACTTGAGACAGCAGACTCAGGTTCCAGATTTGCTTGAATCATCCCACAGCTTTCTTCCAAGAGGAGAGGGAACAGGTACCTTGTTACACTATAGATCAGGGGTGGTCACATATAACCCTCCAGATATTTTTGTATGGCAGCTTCTACAGTCTCTCACCATTGCCTATACTAAGTGGGTGTTCTTTGGAGGCTTTTGAGCATAGGCTGGATGGTCATCTGTTAGGAATGCTTTGATTGTGTATTCCTGCATGGCAGGGGATTGGACTCAATGGCCCTTGTGGTCTCTTCCAGCACTATGATTCTATGATGAAAGTTGTAGACCAGGGTGGGCACAGTGTAGTCTTCCAGATGTTGCTGAACTGCAGATCCCACTTTCACCGTTGGCTATGCTAGATGATGGGAGTTGTAACTCAGCAACATCTGCTGGTCTGTACTTTGTCCATCCTTTTGTTAAGCCCACACTATCTAGAGAACCACAACTGCCCACCATGGTCAGTGGAAACCAGAGAGACTGGTGACTTGGACAAGATATTTTCTTTGCGCTGTTGTGTGTTCCTTCTGTCTCCATCTCATGGAACTTCAGGCAAAGAAGGTTTTATGGTGAATGCAGATATGTTTGGGGGAGGGGCAGCAATGCCAGTCCTGTTTTTCTTGGTGACCAGGAGTGATTTGTTCAATTAAAGCTAGTGCATCAATTGCGCCCATTCCTAGAGAGGTCAGATCTGACCAGGGTAATACATGCTTGGGTTACATCCCAGCCATTTCCACACTATATTGTTACAGCGCTATTATTCTGCTTTCAACATCCTGTGGAATCCAGGGTTTGCAGTTTACTGAGGCCAAAAAACTCTCTGGCTGAGAATTCTAAATGCCCCTCTCTAAACAGCAAACCCCAGGATTTCATAGGATGTTGAAAGTGGAATAATAGCACTATAACAGTGTAGTGCAGAAATGGCCTCCATTTGGATTACTGTAATGAGCCAATGTGATATAGTGTTTTGGGTATTGCACTACAATCCTGGAGACGCGGGTTTGATTCTCCGCTTGGCTATAGGAAACCACTGGGTAATCTTGGGTGCATCATACATACTCAGCCCCAGAAAAGCCCATGATAGGTTTGTTTTAGAGTCTCCAGAAGTCAGAAATATCTTGAAGGCACACAACAACAATGCACTCTATGTGAGACTGCCTTTGAAAAGTGCTCAGAAACTTCAGTCAGTCCAAAGAGCTGCAGCCATACTGCTAACTGGGGCTGGCTACAGGGAGCATGCAGCTCCCTCGTCACA
This sequence comes from Iguana delicatissima, assembly GCA_948472985.1. Classification (NCBI taxonomy): domain Eukaryota; kingdom Metazoa; phylum Chordata; class Lepidosauria; order Squamata; family Iguanidae; genus Iguana; species Iguana delicatissima. Next base: position 328,798 of record CAOKZL010000378.1, on the reverse strand, counting down.
ACAGCTCCACTGGCTGGTGTCCATTTCTGCATAGATTTCAAAGTGCTGGTGATGATCTGTAAAGCCCTATATAACTTGAGCCCAAGTTAGTTAAAAGACAGTATCTCTCTTTGTGAACTCATTAGAGCTCTAAGATCTTCTGGAGGGACTCTTCCTTCTGTTCCACCATCTTCCTAAGCTCATTTGGTCAGAAGAAGGGAAAGGACCTTCTTGGTGGCTGCACCCAATCTTTGGAACTTTCTCCCTAGGGATGTCAGGATGGCTTCCTCCTTGCTTTCCTTCTCTTGGCAACTGAAAACCATTCTTGTGTCACCAGTCTTTTGGAAATTGAATGGTCTGGGCTGTGTGGTTTGTATAGTCTTCTAATATATTTTTAGTGTTTTAGTGTTTTAATGTTTAATGTTTTAACTTTATAAATTGTTTAATGGCTTTTAAAATAACTTTTATATTTATACTTTTATCCAAGTTTTGTACAGTTTTTAATCTGTATTGTTCTTAAATATGTTGTTAGCTACCTTGAGCCCCATTATGGGGAGAAGGTTAGATATAAATGAATAAATTATTACGATGACGACGACGATGGTGATGATGATGATTGTATAGTAGTAGCTCAGGTGTGCATTTTCTGTGTTTCACCAATCAAATTGAGAATCAGCGTTGGTATGAAAATGGCTTTATTTCATCTATTCCACAGAAATATTATGAACCTTTGTTGTTGTTCTTGTGTGCCTTCAAATTGTTTCCAACTTCTGGCAGCTCTCAGGTGACCCTATCACTGGATTGCCTGGGACTGAGAGGATGCGACCTGCCCAGGGTCACCCAGTGGGTTTCCATGGCTGAATGAAGAATTGAACCCGGATTCCAGGGTTGTAGTCTGGCACTCAAACCACTATGTCATGTTGGCTCCATTATGAACCTTACTGTACCATATTAGATGGTTGCCCAAGATTCAATTGGCCAAGAGCAGGTCATGGATAGAGATTTCAGTGAGATGCTACTAGGATTGTTTGTTATGAATGTATTACACTGTACAGTGGGAGTGGAGGTGGAAGGGTTTTCCTTAGTGGAGCACTTAAATCTCACTGTCACAGTCTCTTCTAGAATTTCCGGAACATTTTCTGAAACCATTTTTCTTTATGGAATACATTTTCATCAGAAATAGGGTGGCCACTTAAAAGAAGACAAAAGAAGATTGGGGATTTGCAACTTAAATAGAAATTCAGAGCATCTCACCATGAGGAGTAAGGCTGTAACAGGGTAATCTGTGTGCCTATCTGTTCAATCTGCTGCCCAACTGCTAAATGTTGATGGACAGTTTCAGGCCCTCCAGACTGCCTTCTTTCTGGTTCTTCATCTTTAAAGTGAACTTGGGCCCTACTTAGTAAGTAGATGTCCTTCACATTTGAGGACTGTCCTCTATAAAAGAGTACATAATCTTCTTAAATGAGGAAATTGTGATGAATGTCTGAGAAAATCAGAGGTCATAGCAACCTGGTTTAGAAAATGTTCAGGTTTCTTATAGAAACATAGAGTAGCTGGTGTGTGTGTTCCTGCTTGCTGTTAGTTTACCCTCTTATTTTTCAACAGCTCCGTGATCCTGCTTATCTCTATTACTTAAAGCTCCTGCATTCCTTCTCTGCTTGTTTTTCTGGGGAAGTTCGATTTTTCCTCTACCTCCTGATAAAGTCTGAAGACAAAAGTCCTGAAGTTCAGTATTTTGGTCATTTGCGCCAACAAATATTGCTCTAAAGAGATGTTGTTGGTGTATTTCTTTCGGAACCAATAATACTGTATCAGCCCATTTCTGAGGGACACCTTTAACTTTGGGGTAAGTCTCTTTTCATATTTAGAAGCTGTTGGCATATTTGGCAAGGATTTGACACAAGTCGTTGGTCATAGCAATCCTGGGAGATTTAAAGAAAGGGCATGGTGCTTAGAATGGAAAATAACAGTGTAAGACTTCTTTTGTATGGCAAAGAGGACTAAGTCAATAATTTAGATATCATATATATTAAAAAAAACTGAGAGAAAATTTGTCAGCGTGTTAAAGACTAACCAGTTCACTGTGGTATAGGTTTTGTGGAGCTAGAGCTATGGCTTAATGGTGAAATCCAGTTTTGCACAGACAAGGTCCCAGGTCCCACCAACATGTCTATCTGTTATAAAGACTTCCAGGTAACTGATTGATTGCAGTTATCAGATAGCAAAAGTGATACCCAAATTAGAAACAAGATCTCCCGCAAGGTCCTGGCCTCAGATGGTTGCTGGGTGGATCTCTCAGCCTGTCTATGGAACCCAGATTGACACTAATATCAAGGATGGTCCAAGACATGTCACTTCATGAGGCAAAGGTCAAGATGGCAGCTGCCACTGCTCCAAGTACAGTAGCTGACTGGACTGGTTGTTGAGGCTTTGCTCAGCATTGGGAATGGGATTTGATCCTCCTGCACCCATTCTCTTGGACCAGGGCACTTTAGGGTATGTGTGACAGGCCCTATGACACGCTGTTCTCAAACAGAGGGAAGAGGCCAGGGGACTTAGAAGAAACAGTTTGGTGGCCTGCCACTAGTGCCTCCCAGTGCCTGCTGCCTGAGATGATCACCTCGCTGACTAATTGTAGGGCCAGCCTCAAATTGAATACATTTGCTGCCATCACTTGATAATGAACAGACAGCAGGAGAATGCCCCCCCCCACTTTGTAAACGTGGCTCTAAATTTCAAAACCAGCACCTTCGTTTTTCCTCTGATAAACCCAGAAGAGAGCAGAGGTAGCTAACCAACTTGATCCAACATATATTTATTTATGGAACATTGCTATCTAGAGCAAGTAGTCATTAGGTAAAGATGAAGAAATAATAATTTGCTTTAATAAACTGACATTACAAAAGGAAATATGTGACCCTTTAGCTGTTGCTGAACTGTAGCATCATCCCTAGCTACAAACACAGTCAGCGGTGAAGGATCATGGGTGCTGCAGTCCAACAACATCTCTATGGCTACATATTTCCCATTCCTGATTTAACCCAATGTACTAAATATCCTAAAGGTACCAGATCCTGGCTGATCTTGGAAACTAAGCAGGGTCAGCCCTGGTTAGTACTTGGATGGGAGATCATCAATGAATACCAGGTGCTGTTAGCTATATTTCAGAACACAGAACTTACAAAACCATCTTTGAGAATTCCTTGCCTAAGAAAACCCTATGAAATTCATGAGATTGCCATAAGCTGGTAGGTAATTTGAAGGCACATACACACACAAAACACTCTTTTGTCATAACTGCCTTTTACTATGCTTTTTGTTTGTCTCTGTCTTTCTCTCATTCCCTCCCCCTTCCATCACTGAACCCTTTCACTCTCCTTCTCTAATTGCCTTTACCTCCTCCCTCTTCTAACAGACCTTCTCAGCTGACTCTCCTCACTTTTCACTCCTTCTAACTCCATCTACCACACCATCGTGTTCCTGTATTGTCCATCATTCATTCTGCCAGTCTTCAGCTGGGAAAGGATAGTGAGCTACTGCCAACTGGAAGAGACAGAACTGGATTAGATGGACCAATGGCCTGACCGTGATACAGCAGTGGGAACCTATGGTATCAGATGCATGATGTAGGCAGTACACACTATCCTTCACAAAATCTGAAGTCATTACTTTTTTCACTACAACTCCCAGAATCCTCAGCTAGCATGGCCATACAAGTTGAGGGATTCTGGGAGTTGTCATCAAAAATAGATTTTCCAAGCTACTTTATCCTTCTCACATTTAATAAAATGGGTTCTGTTCCACAAAAGCTTATGCCATAATACCTTTATGAGTGGGAATCAAAAACAGAGTTCAGTTTAAATGAAGGCTGGCGCTACAGGTATTGGATAACATCCTACAAAATACCTGGGTTTATACTTTGGTGAGACACTACTGCTCTCTGGCTGAGAATTCTACATTCTCCTCCTTAAACTGCAACTTCCAGGACTCCACAGGATAGAACCATGACAGTTAAGATGGAATCAGAGTTCTATAATTATTTAATATGAAAGGGCCCCAGATTTTGGATGAAACATAGGCAAGACCAAAATTCACCTCAGGGATGGTTATAAGCATTCCTGCCTAAATTACAAATCCCAGGATTGAACAGGACGTTGCTGTGGCAGTTACTAAACTGGTGGTAAGTTGGCTGCTGTTAAATCAGCTTAAACGTGGTTGTCAGCCAATGAAGGGAAGCCCACTGTGGGGCATTTTTCTATAGGGCCCCTCAAACATGGCACTGGCTCTATCGGTGTGTACACTTGTACGCTGGGGCTCTGTTCAAACCATTTGAAATCAAGATATTGTAAGTTCAGTCTATTTTAGTCAGTGACACAGCTGAGCAAATGGGCAATTTGTCCCATCGATATCAACTGGGTTTAGCAAATCGTTCTTTAAATTGGGTGGTTTGCTATTCCAGTTTCTCAATTTTTCTAGTTTTGCTCTGCACACCTTCAAGATCTGCTTGCCATAAAATAGATTGGCTACAATAAGATGAATAGAGGGCCCATTTGATTCTACAGCATGGTCAGAAATGGGGATGATATGTAGTAAAAAAGTATTGTAACAGTACTTTTTTTTTTTGCCAGTTAAAATATCTCTGATTCTTTAAGTAAAAGTACAATGTTAATGGAATGAAAGCAATATGAGTCAACAAAGTGACACAGCATGTGAACAGAAAACAGCTTTGTAAATAATTCCTTTATACCAAACACATGCAAAACATTATTTAATCCTAGCTGCAAGGATTAACATACTTGCATTTTTAATCTGTTATATAAAGAAATTCAGCTCAAAAGCCAAGATGGTTTACCTTACCAATGTGTTATGGTATGTTAGAAGTAAACATCAATATTTCTCGCTAAGATATTGTATGAGAAACCTAGCTAGATTTCATGTTTTGGAAATTCAGGTTATATCTTGATCTGTGTCAAAACATTTCTGACTGTGGGTAGTCCTAAATTTTTTAGCTAAACTAAGACTGAGATGAAGAACTCAGTCAAGCAGCTCTAGCGCACACGCAGAGCTTTACAACTTCAGGGAATTCCCTTTTCTTTTCTACTAGAAAAGAGGTGTTCTGTGTAGACAATGGGAAGATTTTCACACAGAACTTGGAAAAATTACTTTTTGGATGATAATATAAATCAAATCAAATAAATAATAAGTAAATAACTTCCATAATCCCCCAGCAACCATGACCAATGACTATGGGAACTGTTGCCTCCAAAGTAACGTTTCCAAAATTGGTTGGTCTATGTGTAGGTTGATTGTTTTCTGTCAGTTATGTTGACCACACAGTTACTTTCAGATTTGGAAGCATAATATAATCATGGAGCTTCCTCATCTGCAGGGACTTCCTAGTCCCCTCAGCTGGGTGCTATTCAAAAAGATGCATGAATGAACTCCCCAATCCATTTCAACGTAAGGAGAAGACTTTGTAGGTGAGGGCATTTTGTGTTTCCCACTGTAGTTGGGGAGCACCCCTTAAACCTATACACACACCCATAGGATGTACAAATAGGATGGGCTGGTATAAGTACAAGAATGTATAAATCAATCTTCAGCCTTACTGGTCCATCTAATTCAGTACTCTCTATCAGAGGCTCTTTCTGCATGTGCGAAAGGAACCGCACAAAAACAGGACTCACCGGACTTCTTCAGCATCCGGGCGAGTCTGTCGGGACGAGGAGCAGTGTGAGCTCGTTGCTCCATATTGCTCTGGCGTCCAAAATGGAGGCTTCCGGTTGGTGGAGGCTCTCCACCAACCAGAGAAGCTCGCCAGCCTAAAGCCCGCCCCCAGCAGATCTGCAGGCACGCACTATTGCGCGCCTGCAAATCTGCACCAGAGCGCGGCGACGGAGCGACATGGAGTCGCACGCTCCGTGCTTTTTAAAAACCTCTAAAAAGAGGTTTTTTAAAAAACACGCTGCGTGACCAGTTCCGGTCGCTCCAGAGCGGACTGAGGTGCGGAACTGCAAAAAGTAGTCCGCCCCAGTCCACTCGATGGTGCAGAAGAGGTCACTCTGCACCATTTTAATAGCCTGGTGTGGAAAGGGCCAGAGATTCATAAAGCTAGGCCATTTCTGCACTACACTGTTATAGTACGATTGTTCCACTTTCAACATCCTATGGAATCCTGGGATTTGCAGCATAGGGAGGGGCATTTCGAATTCTCAGCTGGAGAGCTCTTTGGCCTCAGTATATTACAAACCCCAGAATTCCACAGGATGTTGACAGTGGAAATAATAGCACTGTAACAGTGAAGTGTGGAAATGGCCCTGCTTTTGGGGACTAAAACTCCCAGAAACTTTGTTACCACTTGCCATGTGGCCTGGGGGATTCTGGAAACTGTAGTCCAAAACAGCTCTGGGTGTTCTCTATTTAGCAGAGGTCTTATTGCCAAAGGTGGCAAAAACAATTCCAAGAGAGAGAGAGAGAGATGAAACCCAAAAGAAACAAATACAAGAAAGGGGGCCAGAGATTTGCTAACAGAATTGGCAAATGCTAAAGCACATTTGGAAATACTATTATAATTTAATTATGAGAACAGATGAAGAGCTCTGTCCAATGGCTTGTGTCACTTGGAGTCTTGTTCACACAGTGACTGGTCAGACATTCCTTGGGAAGCTCACAAGCAGGACACAGACATAAAGGCAGTGCTTCTCATTCTTATGTTTCCCAATGACTGGAATCCTGCTTTGGATACTGGACTGATTTACAGCCATAGTGACTAATAGCCATTGTTTGCTCTGAATTTGTCTAATTCCTGGTCAATGCCATCTAGTTTGATGGACATCACTACAACTTACACAGAGCTTGGAAATAATTTTAAATTATTTGGTGGTCTTTTAAAACTTTTTTTTAAAACTGTGATTAGTTTTTTGGGGGGTTTGTTTTTGTTTTAATCTATATTTTTGAGTCATTATGGGTCACATTTGGGGACAAAGGCTGGATATAAATTAAATAAGTAAGAATATAAAACAAACAAACAAATTGTTAAAATTAATTTTTACTCTTAATTTGTTTTGATGATGATTTTTATGATACTTTAACAGTTAAGAAACAACAGGATTAAACATTTGAGAAATAATCAAGGTTTCATATTAAGTTAATGATTTGAAGTTTAAGGCTATTTTTGACTGCTATTAGTATTTTTAAAAAAATGTAACAGTAACATGTTATTAGCAAGTTACTAACAATTAATATGCTTTTAACTAAAAGTGTATTTAGCAGCAACAAGCTATTTTTATACATAATGATTCTGAGCTCTGATTTCTGTCATGAATTTCCTATTTTGTCTGTGCATTGTAGAAAGTAGTAGTTTCTCTTATTATAGTGGGAAGAGTGTGTCCAGGAAGACATATGTACACTCTCCTGTTCAGGTGCTATTGATAGGCAAACTTCAAGGTTGCTCTTCTCCTTTCTTAGGGTTCCTCCAGAGCAGTGCGACTTAGGCCATTTCCGCACTACACTGTTATAGTACTATTATTCTACTTTCAACATCCTATGGAATCCTGGAGTTTGCAGTTTAGGGAGGGACCTTTAGAATTTTCAGCCAGAGAGCTCTTTGGCTTCAGTAAACTACAAAGCGCAGGATTTCACAGGATGTTTAAAGTGGAATAATAGCACTATAACAGTATAGTGCAGAAATGGCCTTAGAACAGTGGTTCTCAACCTGTGGGTCCCCAGATGTTCATGGACTTCAGCTCCCAGAAGCCCTGAGCATTGACCATAGTGGCTGGGGCTTCTGGGAGCTGAAGTCCACGAACATCTGGGGACCCACAGGTTGAGAACCACTGCCTTAGAATGATGGTCTGCAGGCTGGAGCTGGTCTACAAGTCATTAACTGCTGGTCAATAGTAAGTTTCCAAGAAATGATGCAAATGTAACAATATGGGATAAATATGGCATATGGGGGAGGTATTGCTGGTCCACTGTTTAGAGCAGTTGCTTTCAGAGTTACTGATATGGCAGACTGGCAGTTCTTTTTTACCCAATATGCCAGGGAATAGCACTAAATTTGTGCCCACTGGGCATGGTTGTTTCTTTCTTGGAAACTTGCCAGGGACTGGCACCCATCCACAGACCACAGTTTTGAGTACCACTTCCACAGAGGTCGCCTTCAAACAGAGGACTCTTCTCTGTTAAATAGGGCTCCTGCTTCCCCAGCTGAAGAGATGCACGCAAAGCGTGCGCTTTCCCATTGAGCTGTGGACTGGGAGGTTGTTGTTATCGACAGTTGTAATAAAGTTCATAAAGACTGATGTTTTAGATTGATGAATTGTAATTTTTTTATTATTTTATTTAACAATTATTCCCTTTTGGAAAGTGAGCAAAATTCAAAGACAATCCAGCAAAGAGCTAATTTCTAGTGAATTCACATGTAGCTAACTCAGCGTTGGATCAAAATGGCGCTCAATTTATTGATTGCATTTCTCCTGTCTAATCTTACAGGTTAGTTCATTATAAGTGAAAGGCATCAGAAAATCAACACTTTTAAAATGATAAATGGCCTCCCACTGTTGCTTTTCTGGAGTTCTAAATACAACGAGAATGTCAAAGAAAGCAATGCTTCTTGTTAATGATGGCATCTATTTGACTGTGATAAATGGATGTATGGGTGCTATCTTCCCCTATTAATAATAACCATGAATTGCTGGCTGATAATTTGATGTATACATGGTGTATTTAAAAATCTCACAAGTGGTGAATTATAACCCTTAAACCAATAAAAGGTTAGGCAGAAATGTTTTATGTACATAGCACCCTCTGCCATCTGGTGCGTGGACATTTTACAAAGCACAATAAAAATGTATGCAGTGCTTATGTACAATAATTTAACATTCCCAGGCATGTATTTAAACAGATTTTTAAAAGGAATGGGGGAAAAGTACTAGCAAGCACCTGGAGAACAGAATCAATACTTGGAAATCTTGATGGTTTTTTTTTAACTCTTGCTCTCAGAATCTGTTAGCCGGTATGGGCACTGAAAGCCATGGGCGGTATTAATGGGTATTCTAGTGTTCTCATATGAATACATTCCATAATATGAATATGAATACCTTCCTTTATTCAGGCCCTTTCTGCACTTTACTTAGATCCTGTGTTGTCTGTCACAATCCTGGCAGTGTCACTGCTGGGACAGGGGCACGGCCTGATTGTTCCCCTCCTCACCCCACTGGCTGCTAGCGCATAGGTAGCGTTCAGGACGTTCCACAGTGCAGCTGGCCTCTTTCTGGGTTGCACTGAGGAAAGAAGCACTTGATAGCACTTCTGCCCTTCCTGCATGGCCACTAGCAATGTGATCGTTGCACGACAGCAGGCCAATACTGGTGGCGCAGTGGTTAAATGCCAGGACTGAAGCCACAAGGTTGTGAGTTTGATCCTGCCAGGCTCCAGGTTGACTCAGCCTTCCATCCTTCTGCAGGTCAGTAAAATGAGTACCCAGCTTGTTGGGAGCAATTAGCTAAATACATTGTAAACCGCTTAGAGAGCACTTAGCTGATAAGTCGTATAGAAATACAGATGCTATTGCTAATGGTATACTACACAATTGCAATGGCTGGGGATGCGATACAAGCAAGACCACAATGATGTCATGTGATGGCATGCATTGTGGACCAGCAGCAACATGCCCCCATGCCAGGATGGTGCTGTTGTGCAGAAAGGGCCTCAGATTTCATACACAAATACATTTCAGTTAAAATGTTATTGGAATCATTCATAACAAAAGGCTTCCTTAACCCTGTATTTTCTGAAATAACATTAATGGCAATATGGAGGAACCTTTGCAAAGGAGGACCAATCTGAGACATGCTTAACCCTTTCTCTGACCACCAGTCCTCTATATGAGTTCACTCATCTCGGGCTATCCCAGACTTGTTTCTGCTTCTTGCTGCAGAGTAGACTAATGGATTAAAAATCTTTCAGGAGGGGATTGGCAAGGCTGTCTTGTCCATTAGGCACTTTAGGCACAGTGCCTAGGGCCTACAAAAATTTTAGGGTTTATGAAAACAGGATTTTAAGACCTACCAAAAAATCCTTAGTTGAGGCAAGGCAGGGAGTTGAATACAAGAGTTCCTAGGGCCGATGAAAGCCTTTATGAGGCCCGGGGGATTACAGAGGAGAGTTAACAGCTAAGGAAAACAGGGGTTAAGTATCTGTAGTTGTTCAGCCTCACATATTTGTAACACCCTACTCAGAGCTTTAGGATGGTTATTGTTGTGGCCTGCAGCCCCCAGAATCTTCCAAACAACATGATCAATGGGCATGTGGCTAATAGATTTTGCCACATGCCCGTTGATCATGTTGTTTGGAAGAATTCTAATCCACACCAATGATGGCTGGGTCAATCTGACTCTGATGGCTAGGGGGATTCTGGGAAATGAAGTTCACAAAAAAGGAACTTACTTTTTAAAAAAATATTGTCCCTACCATTGTTGGCTTTAGAGGCAAATGGGTTTGAAAACTCTGTGCTGGCTTTATGATATGGAGTTCTCTCTTAAGAATCACTTTAAATGTACCTTCTCACATGTTTGACCTAGGTTGATTGGGGGACCAGGTAAGCTTCTCTATGATAATTCAGGTCTCCTGAAGACACTTCCAACACCCCCGGAATCACCATAAGCCATGGCAAAATCTAAAGGAAAAGAAGAGGCTGTCTATTTGAGGAAGAAGATCACTCTCTTGAGAGCTTTTCGCTCCTCATTGGCAGCATGGTGGGCAGTGGCATATTCATCTCTCCCACAGGTGTATTGAAAAACACTGGCAACATCGGTCTCTCCTTGATCGTCTGGTTTGCTTGTGGTGTTCTCTCTATGTTTGGTGCGTGGTGAGTTTCTTTTGTCTCCTTCTTCAGCTCTCAGATGACCAAGAAACCTATTGGTGCTTTGCATCTCCTGGGGCTCTTTCACACTATGCAAATATAGTGCTTTGATTCTACTTTAACTGACATGCAATGTCCTATGGAACTCCAGGGTTTATATTAGAGGCACTATAGCTCTTTATCTGAGAATACTTAACTATCCCTCCTGGGATTCCATGGACCCATGGTGATTAAAGTGGAATCATAGCACTATAATTGTGTAGTGTGAAAGGCCTGATTCCTGCCTACTTGGTAACTACAGTGTCAACTTATGGCCAGAAGCAGACCAGCAGCTTCTTCCTCAGGCAAGCTGCCATAGTTTTGTAAAAGAGTTAGGAGCTTGGATCCTGCTCTCAGAGCAGCCTGCCCTCACCTAGTTTCCTTCAGATGCTTTGGACAACAACTCTGCTCAGCCCTTGTGTTTTTCTGTCTGGAGCAGCTTATTGCTGATCCATGTCTTCTGGAGTGTGCCTGATTGGAGGGAGGGATGCTAGACTCCCTAACAAAAATTTGTACAGTGGAGATTTATAGTGTCCTATAGGCAGGATAAGCTTAAGGGACTAAATCAAAGGTAGGAAAAGTGCAGCCGCCCCAGATGCTCCTGGATCACAACTCACAGCTGTGTCTTTCATCTGCTCTGATTCCACTTTAAATGCCATGGCAACATCCCATGAAATCCTAGGACCTGTAGTTTAGGGAAGCACTAGAGCTTTCTGGCTAAGAATTTTAAATACCTTTCCTAAACTGCAAATCCCAGGATTCTGCATGGTGATGCCATGGCCATTAAATTGGAATAATAGTGTTGTTATTGTATAATGTAAAAGGGTCCCACGTGACACCTGCTCAGTCAGCTACCCAGCTGTCCAGGCTATGAGAAGGACTATATCTCCCTTTATGAGCCCATTAGAGCTCCATGATCCTCAAGTGAGGCCCTTCTCTCTGTCCCACCACCTTCTCAGCTTTGTTTGGTGGGAACAAGGGAGAGGGACTTCCCAGCGGCTGCTCCCAGACTTTGGGATTCCCTCCCTATGAAGGCCTGGATGGCCGCATCTTTGCTCCCCTTCTTCTAGCAAGTTAACACATTGCTATGCCATCAGGCTTTTGGAAACTGACAGGGTGTGCTTTTAATACTGTGTAGCACTGTTTTCAGATTTATATGTAACCTTTTAATGCATTTTAATATTTTTAATCTTTTTAACTTATTGTTTTTAAATAACTTTGATATTTTTATCAATGTTTTTATTTAGTTTTTAATCTGTATTGTTTTGAAATATGGTGTTAGCTGCTTAGAATCTTATTATCAAGAGAAAAGCAGAGTATAAATAAACAATTGTGGACAGGCAACTTCAAGGCCTTTCTTATTGTTCTTTCTTTCCATATCAGTCCTGTACATAATTTATATGGACAGACACAAAACACAAGAGTCAAAATGGAATCCCCTCTCATCTGCCCCAGAAGAGACTGAAAGCGGAGAAGGAATGATAAATGGGAGTGCTACACCACAATTAATACCGGACAGTGATTCTGTTTGAATTGCATGTAATGCCTAATGTATGAAAACTGCAGGCCAAAAGTGTAGGTTAAAAATAACCCATGCTAAATTCTAAGGTAGCTGTTGACCATATGGCATTATCATGGGTGAACATATGGACACATTGTGGATTTCTTAGAGCCTCCAGGTATGGCTTCAGATTGTCAGATTTTATTACTGTCAATGTAAGTGATTTTTATGGATCAATGCAAAGGTTGCTCTTATATTCAGAGTCTTAACTCTTTGTGCTGATTGGCACCCATCCCTGGTCTATGTTGACTGGCATCTGGACTCTGGGATTTCAGGAACCCTTCCCAGCCTTATTGGTATACATTCAAGATTCAGTTTGGGATGTTCTTCATACCAAATGTGTGCTCTGCAACTCAGCTGTGGCCCTTCCCCTAATTCATATGTAGGAAACTTTGGAGTGTCTGGGGTGCAATTTTGCCCCCTCCCACCAAACTCTCTATGGATTGCTCCATTATGGAGTGTACCACCTCTCCAAGCCACATCCACTTTGGGGGCAAGAGCGAATGTAATTTTTTTTTCAAAAAAAGGTGCCAGAACATGTGCAATGTGATTTAAAAGTAACAATACTTCTTGGAGGTTTCCAGGAGCATGATTCTTTATGCTTTATATGTGGTTCAGGGTATCTGAAAGATCACATCTTCCCATATAAGCCTGCTTGAACCCTAAGATATTCAGCGGGAAGCTTCTCCAAATTCCACCACCTTCACAGGCATGTTTGGTGAGAACAGTGGAGAAGGCCTTCTCCATGGCTGCTCCTGCATTCAGGAATTCCCTTTAGCAACTTCCCACAAACTCCAGCAGAGATTTTGGCAGGCTATTGAGGTATACCCGTTCCCTTTTTGCATGGCAGGAAAACAGAACCATGAAACAAGGCAAAACATTGCCTCCCACATTAGGGGTCATCCACACTACGTAATTATAGCACTATGCCTCCATTTTTAACTGCTATGGCTGCATCCTATGGAATCTTGGGGTTTGTAATTTGATGAGGTGCTGGAGGGCTCTGGCTGAAAATTCTAAAAGCTCCTCCTTGAAATGCAAATCCCAGGATTCCATGGGATGGAACCATGGCAGTTAAAGTGGGTTAATATCACAATAATTGTTTAGTGTGAATGGACCCCTAGACTCCAGACTGCCTAGCACATTCCTCTCCACTTACCTTCCATGCCATCTGTTGTTCCAATTCTTCAAGCCTTTTACCCCTGGATATTTTTCATGTAAAGAAACCATGAAAAATCAACCAATCACCTTATTTATATTCCACCTTTTCCCTAAGAGTTGTACCATACAGAAAGATAAGGTTAAAATAACAGGGATCATATCTTTTTGTTTTTCAAGGGGAAAAAGGGCTATTTATCATAGGGTTAAAGAGTCTTTTCTAAAGCTTAGATACCACATCTTTGTTTGAGAAGGATCTCACGGGCCGCATAGACATGACTTCCAGTAAAGACCAGTGAGGATTTGGCTGAAGTCTTATTTCCTGCTGATATTGAAATGACCTTGCAGGATGCTAAAACTTTTCAAGTATGATAAGCAGAGAAGCTCTTCTGTGTGACTTGCTAAAGTGCTTTTGTACCTGAATCCTTCCAGGTGCTTTGAGTTATGCAGAACTTGGCACGCGAATCACAAAGTCTGGAGGCCATTACATCTATATCTTGGAGACCCTGGGCCCTCTGCCAGGTTTCCTGTTTCTATGGGCTGAATACTTTGCTATAAGGTAAACGCTTCCATCTGCAACTTACTATAAATGTGAAGGTGAAAAAGGAATACCCCTAAACCACTTGGCACACTTGTATATATGATATATAGTTAAGTATTTGTTAGATGTTTAACCTTGCCCTGACAGACTTCAGAAACAGATAAAAACAAAACTGTCTAAGCAATTGACCATATTGAATTTTGGAGACAACACAATATTTGAAAGTAACATAAATATGTGAATGTACTGTTTTCATTTTGACTTTGGTTGACTGTACCCAGTAGGAAAAGCAGCACATGCTTCAGCAAGTACAAGGCTCTCCAGATGTGTTGGACCTCAGTGCTCATAATCCCTTACTATTGGCTTTACTTGATGGGAGGTTGATGGGAAGGGAATTGATAGGAGGTTGAAGTCCAAAACTTTTAGAATGTGAAACCTTCCACACCACACTTGTTGTTGTTCACCCCATGATGTGAGATCATCAGGAGAGGCTCCTCTCTCAGGTCCTTACCACACAATGCTCCAACAGCGTGTTATCCCGGTGAGATTCCAGCATTGTCGTTGCTGGAATGGGATAGTGGCCAGAATGCTCCCCACAGTCATCTGCTGGCAGATGGGTAGTGGCAGGCACACTGTTCTTCCTTCCACAGTACAGCGTCAATGGCGAGTCCCTTTCCCCACCTCTTCCTGCGCTATACTGTGGAAGGAAGCACTATCAAGCACTTTGGCCCTTATTGCATGCCTGCAGCTGATGAGATCATGGCAGGAAACAGGGCCATTACTAGATCTTTTCCAGCAATAAAAAGGGGCGGATGTGCAATGGATGGTGATGTGACAGCAGCAGGTGAGTGACAATGTCATGAGACAGTCACAGACTGGGAGCAATGCATTGCCCTGCTGGGATGACAACATTGTGTGGTAAGGGCCTCAGTTCCACCAACTTTACAAGCACAGCTAGTGGGGACACAAGAGAGAGCCTTCTTGGGGGCTGCCCCTACACCATGGAACTCCCTTTCCAGGCAGGTGAGAGTGGCTACCTTACTGTTATCTTTCTATTAGCAGGGAAAAACTTATTTTAGTTTGGCAGGCTTTGAATACTGAAAGTTTTTAAAGAACGGGCTAGGGATGCTGTATTGTTTTGAACTGAACTGCTTGGAATAGCTTTTAAATTATTTCAATTGCACTTTATTCTTTTAACCAGAGATTTGAAGTGTTTTAATATTGTGACTAGTTTAATTCTATTTTAATGTTTACTTTTTGTATGATTTTAACTGTATTGCTCTTTCAAACTGTAAGCTGTGTTGAGTCCTAATTCTGGGAGAAAGGTAGGATATAAATAAATATAATAATAATGTGTTGGAATACAATTCCCATTATTCCTAGTTAAACTGGGCATTGGTGGGAGTTGTAGTTGAAAACATCTGGAGGGCATAAGATTAGGAAATGCTGAGATGCTACCTGTACGCTATATGAAACAGGCTGTGTGTTGTGCTAAGTATATGGTGTGGGAGCATTTAACATGCAAAATGATTTATTGTTATATTTCATATATGATTTATTTGATGGTTGACATGAAATGCTATACAGGCATAAATCCAATGTGGCATGTGGAGGTTTTTTTTCATTACTCTTTCCAGAAAACCTTCCTACTATCACAAGGCTGGCTCCACATTTCTTACCCTCCAGAGCATGTTTTTGAACCATATAGGAAACTGCAGTAGGAAGGGGAGATTACCTCCCTCAGACAGAGCAAGTTCTGTCAGCAGATGTAGCTCAGTGAATCATGGCTATAGCATTTGACAGTAATTGATAGGTGATAGAAGATGGAAATATGTATTTGACATTATTTGCCAGAGGTTATTATATAAGAACAGGGATCTCATATTGGACCATCTGCCAAAATCAAAATAATCAAGACAGCTGTTCCTAAGTGCTTGGATGTTAATTTTGGCAATGTAATTTTGGACTTAATATTTTGAGAAAAATCTAAAATATTGACCTATTTAGAATATTGGCAAATATTAATTTCATATTGATAGCATCTCAGCATCAAGTGCAAATAATTAAAACATGGAAACACTCTGTGTAATTTATAGTAACATCAGACTTGTTATTGTGTGCCTTCAAGTCATTTCTGACTTATGACAATCCTAAGGAAAACCTATCATGGGGTATTCTGGGGTTGAGAGTGTGTGACATGCCCAAGGTGTCCAGGGTTGTACTCCAGTGCTTAAACCAGTACACCAGTACATCCATGTTGCATAGTTGTCACAGTTTGATACTACTATAACTGCCATGACCACTCCAATTGAATCGTTGGATTTGTAGTTTGAGGAAGTACTTAGAATTCTCTAATATGATCCTGTGGATTATAGCATTAGAGATCTCTACCAAAGAATTCCCTCATGAAGCTACATAGTCCAGGATTCATAGTAATGGACCCATGGCATTTAAAGTGGAACCATACCATATAATTGTGTAGTGTAGGAGTATATTTTGAATATTTTAAAGTGGAAGAATCAAGTAATCATGTACATTCAGAAAACCTGAAATATTACAATTCAGAATTCAGTGGAAGCAGTTAAATGTCATGACTGAATTGGCTTAATGAGGTTTATCTCCAGATAATAACCTATTTATCACATTTCTCCAGGGATCATGGAGTGGCACACAGGGAGTCTAAGCATCTTATGAAGTAGGTTATGCAAAAATATAGATAGGGAACCTCCGTTCTGCAGGCTGGACGTAAGCTGTCGGGGTCTCTCTCAAGCCTATAAGCTTATCTCTCAGGCTCACTGTTTTCCCCAGTCCCAAGACTGCTTATTTCTTCTGATTAGCAGCTCAGTCAAGGTAAGATCATTTCAATGGATCATTTGTCCAAGACCTGCAAGTTTCATGCCTAAACAGTATTTGCATACAATTCTACCCAGCCTGCTCCCAGCATTCTCTTTAGTACCCCAGGCTAGCTTTCACTTACAGTGACATCTTACAGTTGACAGTTACTATTCCTACACATTTTGGAAAAAGTAGCCCAAAGGCTATGATGACACAGAAGGCAGTTCAGCATAGTTGGATGAACAGTTTCCTTGATATGGCAAACAAATAGCATCTTGCATAGCTAGCAAACAGATTTCTTGAAGTTTTATCAAGGAATATAACCCAGCTTTTTCCCTCCAGGCCAGCCAATAGTGCTGTGGTTGCCTTGGCATTTGGACGTTACATATTGGAACCATTTTTTGCTCCCTGCCCAGCTCCACTGCTGGCTGTGAAACTTGTTGCGCTTCTTGGCTACTGTAAGTCTAAAACAAATGTACTGATATCTTTAAATCCATAGGCGTTTGCTACTTCCAGTTAGAATGGGCCCATTAAATCAATTGCTGAGTGCCAGGCTGACTCCTTCCTTGTTGTTCTTTTGCTGTCAAGTGAAGACTTTTCTATTCCAGCAAAAATTTGGAAACCGATATAATGGCTTTTCTGTTTTAGTGTTCTACTCTTCTTAATCTATGTTTCAAATTAATGTTTTGTATGAGTTTAATTTTATAGACAATTTAACATGATTTTAACTTTCTGTATGTTTTTAGCTATATGTGGTTTTACTTTTTATTCTGTAAACTGCCTCAAGTCCCACTGTTGTGGAAAAGGGGAGATATAAATAATGTTGTTGATTGAAAAAAATCAACACATATATAAATCCCATTAGTTCTATGGGTCTCCTTTAGTCAGGATGAACAGTTGGATTTTGGTCTTAAATGCTGCAATCCAACCGAGCATCTTTCTTTAACAGTCTTAGATTGCTTAATAATACAGTTGGCCCTCTGTATGCATGAGTTCTGCATTCATGGGTTCAACCAACCATGGCTTGAAAATGTTGGGGAAAAAAATCCAAAAAATAAACCTTGATTTTGCCACACACTGAGCATTATATTGATGTGTAGGCATACTTTGCTGTAACCTCCTGCCATTTTACAGATCCTCAGGCTCTCTCCAGCACTCATTCTGGGTTGTTTACTATTTAGATATATGCCATTTTACTATGACATTGTATATAAAGGGCCTTGAGCACTCATGGATTTTGATATCTATAGAGTGTCATGGAACCAAACTGCAGCAAATACCAAGGGACCGCTTGTCATACTGAGTTTACTTCCAGCCCCCCAAGCCTGACTTCTACCCTTGAAAAGGAGCAGGAAATTCCCCGACGTTCACTAATTCTCATGCTGCCACCACCCACTGAATTCTGAATTACTGAACAGGACAGTGGGACCCTGATCAGTGGATTGCCAATCTCTATGCTTAAGGACTCTTCCTTTCTCTCACTCACTCACTCACTCTCTCTCACCTGTCTAAGCATGTGCCGAAGAATGGCGTGGGAATGGAGAGGAACCAGAGGTTTTACAGAAAAGCATTTATTTTAAGGCATGCAAGTAAACAAGACAATAATACACACGAGAGGCTCCCCCCTCAGGTATGCTTAAGTTACAAGTAGTTCTAAAACTGATGCATTCTTAAGATCAGCCAACCTCCAAAATAATAAAAAGCCCTAACGTGACTAAGGGCCTTTCCACACTACACTGTTATAGTGTTATTATTCCACTTTCAACATCCTGTGGAATTCTGGAGTTTGTAGTTTACTCAGGCCAAAGAGCTCTCTGGCTAAGAATTCTAAATGCTCCTCCCTAAACTGCAAATCCCAAGATTCCATAGGAGGTTGAAAGTGGGATAATCGCACTATAACAGTGTAGTGCAGAAAGGCCCTGATATTCTAATTACTCACATTCGAGTTCACAGGCTTAGATGGTCTAAGAGAGGAATGATACCAGGAGGCGAGGCCCAGGGCCTGCAGCCTACTACTGGCACAGATCCCATCTCCAGGAGGGTTCTTTGTTCTCTCTCTGCCACATGGTCTCTCAAGGATTTTTTATAATTTCTCCTTCAAAGCATCTCGAAGCATCTCAAAGATGCTCACCTCTTTCCCTTTGATTGGGGAATTCTCCCCCTGTGACCTGTGAGGCTGACCCACAATAAAAAGTGTAATCTAATCCCAACACCTCATTAACCCTTGGTTTACCTGAAGAGAGAAGTATCCCCCTTCAGCCAAGCCTAGATAATGGGGAAGCCCCATTATCACACCACTGTATATACATTAACGCATGTGCTGAAATGACTATGGCCATTATGCCACTCCAATGCTTTTTCTTTCTTTCCAATCCAGACATTGTCCTCATTCTGAACTCTTGGAGTGTCAGCTGGAGTGCCAGGATTCAGACTCTTTTATCCATCATCAAGTTGGCAGCTCTTGCTCTCATCATTGTTCCAGGCATGATGCTTCTAGCTCAAGGTATTCCATGTTCTAGTTATTGTGGTTGTCATCATTATATATCCACCAACATTTTACGGAAAAAAACAGACAACATCTGGATACAAGTCCCACAAAGAGTATGGCAAAGCAACAAGAAGCCAAAAGGGATTAATGAGAAAGACTTCACAAAACTACTATTTTAAGTAGGGAAACCCTGAAATTTATTACATTTAAGAAAGTGAGGGGAAAAAAGACTTCCACAAATCTAGAACTATAATGGACCTTTGGTGGATATCCACTAGGGTTTGGTTCCAGAACCCCTGTGGATATCAAAATTTGTAGATGCTCAAATCCCATTATGTACAATATTGTAGTAAAATGCCATCCCTTATATGAAACAGTAAAATCAAAGTTTGTTTTGTGGAAATTTTTAAAAAATATTTTCAAGTTGTGGTTAGTTGAATCCATGCATACAGAATCCACAGATACAAAGGCCGACTGTATGAACTATGTCTTCCTACCAACCTTTCTTTTTTGGTGGGGGGGCAGAAAGAACTCGAGATTTTAAAAAATCTGAATGTTGGAGAAAGCAAAACTGGCAAATGTGTCCATCAAAACCCAGGGCTTTGATTACTTACCTCCTAGAAGCTGGTGTTTGAAGCCTTGTGTATTCAGCCAGATTTGTGGTGCTGAATAAGAATTGCCATTTCTTTTCTCTCTCTCTTTTTTTTTCCTGTGAAGCTTCTCATCTTTGACACTTACCTGGTAGAATGGTACAGCAAGGTCTTCTCCAGCCCAAGAATAGTTCTATCTGTTGGATCCGGCTCTTGCAAACTGGACAGAATTCTATTTCAGTTCATTTTGGAAGAGTTTGCCAGAATTCACAGATTATTTCATATTCTGGATGGAAAGAACTAGAGGTTTTAAAAAATAATGTGGGAGAAAGTGAAACTCACACTTTTTCCCTGTCCATTTCAAAGAGGTCCTGCAAAGTGTGGACTATGCCTCTTTCCTATGATACATATGACCAAACCAATCATTATTTACATACTATCCTAACTGTGGTAAGAGTTTTCCAGTGAGGTAGCCATGTTAGCCTATTGCCACATAAACAGTAACAAAGAGTTTAGTGAGGTCTGAACATGTTTTACTGGGCATAAGCCCATGTGGCTTGGAGCCACATTAACAAATGTGTCCAATGTATATGATGAAGTGGACTGCAGTGCATATTTATCTTAAGGTGGCACTAGACTTTTTGTTGTCATCTTTTAAAAGTTCTTGTTTCTATTACTACTCCTGCGCCTTCTAACTATGTGTTTCTCTTTAGGTCATACAGAAAACTTTCAGGATGCTTTCAATAGCCAGACACTCGTTCTAGACAAACTACCACTAGCTTTTTATGCAGGGATGTTCGCCTATTCAGGATGGTATGCATCGTTCCTATATCCTTTCACTTTTATTTTCTCTTTTCTCTTTTGTTATTGTTGCTATGGGCCTTCAAGTCAACTCTGACAGGTAGCCATCCTATCATGGAGTTTTCTTGGTAAGATTTATTCAAAGGTTTGCCAAAGTTCAGGCTGAGAGAGTGTGACTTGCCAAACAGGCTTCCATGGCTGAGTGGGAATTCAAATCCTGGTCTGCCAGAGTCCTAACACAACACTCAAACCACTATGCTATATTGGCTTACATAATACCCTCTTATGACTTCTCATTGTCACTGAAACAAGTCTACAACCTTTCCCCATTTATTTTTCCTTCCATGATGCAGGTTTCAGACATGTTTTGTGCGAGAAGAACTAGTGAAGCCAGAACGGTGAGTCTAGGAGATGAGAAGCTTTCACTCTAGACAAGCTAAGGGATGAGAAGGAATTCTGTGGATTGGAGGCCTAAAGGGACAATTGTGTGTGCGTGTCAGAGGGCATGATGATACAGAATAGCCAGAATTGAAATACACATAACAAGATAATATGTTTGATGTGAATTTGTTTTATTAAATATAATTTTTAACTATGAAACATATTAAAGGTACCCTATGTTTGTCAAAAGCCTGAGTGCCTTTGGTTGTGCTCATTGGTCAGAATAGGAGAAGGAAAGCAGAATGAAGTTAACTTCTTGCTGAGTAACAGAGTGGAATACTGCCTGCTCATTTTCCTCCCTCCCTCTTTCTTTGTCCATTTCTGCATTAGCTTGTTATAGTGCTATTATTCCACTTTCAACATCTTATGGAATCCAGGGGTTTGCAGTTTAGGAAGGGGCCTAGTGCAGAAATGCCCTTCCTTCCCTCCCTCCCTCCCTCCCTCCCTCCTTCCTTCCTTCCTTCCTTCCTTCCTTCCTTCCTTCCTTCCTTCCTTCCTTCTTGGCATTGGCTTTTGCACAGGTATGCGTAGGATTGTGTTCCAAGTGCTATATTAGATTTCGTCTCCTAGGGTACCCCCTCTCTTTCAGCAACAATACCAGGAAGAGAATATCAGCCTGACCCCAGCTGGTTGTACATAAGTGGCTGTCACTTTGGGCTGTTAATTGAGACAAAGGTTGTCTCTTTAAATGTTTGTAGAAAATGGAATTCCAGCCAATGTTTCTTGTCATATAGCAGCCCTGTCCCTTATTTCACACTTTGTTGTTGTTGCCATAAAGTCAACTTCAACTTATGGTGATCCTGTCATCAATAGACTTGAACAGGTCTTGCAGTCTCAGGGCTGTGACTCTTTTGATTGGCCTTAGTTTCACCCATTCCCTTCATTGTTCTGGCATTCTCAAACTGTTTTCCTTATTTTACTTTTTCCCTCTGCTTCCCTTCTGTTGTGGTGGGGTGGGGAGTCCCTTTTAGTTGTTGGGCCAGATTCAATTTCGGTGAATTTCTTGGGCACTGCAGTTCCAGTGATGGGCAGGGCAAAAGGGCGGGGCCAAAATACCAGCATCTTCTTATTTAAAGCTGCTGCCATTGGTAACTAAGCCTTAGGAGAGGCAATTCAAACTTTTAGAGTGGGAAAAAAAATCTCTGCATAGGAAATGGTTAACCACCAAATGGTAGTATCATGAGGAAGGTAGCATGATCATTTGAGGAATGGGTTCAAGATGCTATGGTCAGACTGCTGACCAGAGCTGGTTACAAGTAAAGAAATTTCTTGTTATGACAACATCAGTAGCTACCAGTGTATTGCTAGCCACAATAAAAAGTTATAAAGTCTGCTATGATTTGGGTCCAAACTATCTGACAGGCCCTGTCTTTGAGATTTTGGGAGGAAACTCATTCTCTCTCTCTCTCTCTCTCTTTTCTTCTCTCTATCTTATTTTTGCCCCTGTTTCATGAGAGGTGGCTAAGCTGCCCCCCTTTCTGCTCTCCATTTTCTATTTCATTTTAAAAACTGGAAAGCTTTTTTGGGGGGGTGATAACTCGCAGAAGCCCATTTCCTAGCTGGGAAATTCTGGAAGTTGTAGCCCAAAAAAGTAACTTACCCAAGCATTGCATGTTTTGGGTTCATGAGGATCAGCATTCAGAGGATGAGTTTGCTGTTAGGGTATATGATAAGTAAACCTATGTTTAACTCCCGCATTCTATCCTCCGTGTTTTTCTACTAGATCTCTTTTGTAAAAGATATAACAGTGCTTGAAACAAGGCATGAAATGTTTAGAGCTTGTAATTGAGCGTGTAATTCAGGGTTGGGACAGTTATACTCACCATCTCTTCTGTTTCCCCCCTTTTTTGTAGAAATATCCCTCTGGCTGTAATTGTCTCTGTGATCACTGTGATCGTCGGATATATGCTTACCAATGTTTCCTATTACACAGTACTGACAGCAGCAGATGTTCTGGCTTCCCAGGCAGTAGCTGTGGTAAGTAGAAAGCCAGCCTTGTTGTTAATGTTCAATTCAATCCCACCCAATTCCAGGGGGTTCAGTTTGCCGTACATGGAAGAGAAACTCAGATTTTAAGACAGTGGGAAATAGGCACTGGTTGTACCAAACATGGTCCTCAAGAGATGTAGAAAACTAGAGCTTGGAAAAGTTATGGTTTTGGACAACAGTCGCCAGAATCGCAGTCATGCTGGTTGAAGGATTGCAGGAGCTGCTGTCCAAAAAGTAACTTTTCCAAGATCTTGTCTGTGACCAGCTCTCAGGATGTGATGCCCCAGCATATGATTTGGAAATCTATTCAATGTATCTGATTCCTGGGAGTTATTTTAAAAAACATTCTAGACCTTTGACTCAGCTCTTAAATTCTAGCTAATTGGGATGCTTTGGGGACAAGCAAGAGATTTTTTGAGTCCACAGGTTTTGTCCACAGGACATATCACCTAACTTTCCCCAGGAACTGCCTCCTGCTTTAAGGTCTTGTAGCATCAAGCTAGCAGCATAGAGACTTCCCACTCAACTGTATCATCAGAGACTCCTTACAGCAGGGAGGTGTATGTGTCTGTGTTTGTGTGTGAGCTAAGGGTACACCCTTTTGTGAGCAAACTCTTGCAAGCTGCATTTCTACAGTGAGAAAATTCAGGGATAAATTCAGGGGTGTGTAGGTGTTACCCTGTTCTCTGGGGGTCCCAGGAGGGACACCTAAATAACCAAACAATATAACCCAACCTTGGGGGAAATTAGCTGGAGCACTCACTTCAGCTAGCGAGAGGCAGGTAACTTAGCAGGATCTTGCAACCCAGAGTCTACGGGGTCAGGTCAGTCAAGCAGCCAGACGGGTTTAAAGTAATAAAAATGATGTTCTATTGAATACAGGCAAATGTTAAAGACACCACAGCCACACAGATAACTACGGAATCAGAAGTTGAGTTAGAAAGAGGGGTTTTCAGAGGGAAATGGGTGATACGACACCTGTCTCATAGTCCTGGACCTTAGGAGAGAAGTCAGGGATGTGGAGAAGAAGCTCAGCTCGATTAGCCGAGGGGAGCTTGAAACGGCAGCAAGGCGGGATGGAACTCTGGAGCAGGTCGAGCGATCTGAGGAAAGTCTTGGAATCAGGGGTTTTTATAGGGAGAAGTGTGACTACAGGCTATGCCTTACTCGGGGACAACAATGAGTTTTGGATGCGAGACAATGTCTCAGAAAGGTCACAATTTAGCATGATTGAGTTAAGTCCGAATTGACAAAGAGGTGGACTGTATGCAAATGCTCAGTGCTTGGCCTTTAAGCTTCTAGCTTGCCAGGTTACCTGCTCGGGGCAGGAAGTCCTTTGTAAACAGCGTGCATACATAATGAGGGTGTTTGCCGAGAGGTCTCCTAAAGCAGTGATCTGGCTATTTCTGGCCTGCCTGTATTGTCTTGGGATATTGTAGCGTTTGATGGCCGAGCCTAGTTCTGTGCTTGTCCGGGGGCCTCACAAACACGTGGAGGGGTGGTATGGTAAGGCCGAATTATGATATCAAAGTGATATCTGGGTGCTATTGCCAGGTAGGCCTAAACTGCAGTAAGATATTACACTGTATACAGAGTAAAGGCAACAGATGGAGAAAAGGGAAAAGTAATTTGGCTTCTGAGTGATTATAAATGGAGGCTGAAATTCAGTTGATAGTCAGAACTAGAGCTGGTGTTGCTATGTGCCTTCCAGCTGACTCTAGCTATTTCCGCACTACACTGTTATAGTGCTATTATTCCACTTTCAACATCCTGTGGAATTCTGGGCTTTGTAGTTTACTGAAGCCAAAGAGCTCTCTGGCTGAGAATTCTAAGTGCCCCTCCCTAAACTACAAACCCCAGGATTCCACAGGATGTTGGAAGTGGAATAATAGCACTATAACAGTATAGTGCAGAAATGGCCTCTGTGTTAATGATAATTTTGTGGTTTCCTCTAAGGCTGAGAGAGTGTGACTTGCCCAAAGTCATCTAGTGATTTTTACATGGCTGAGCAAGGTTTTGGACCAAGGCCTCCTGGAGTCCTAGCCCAACACTCAAACCACTATTTCATGTGTTGGTTCTCTAGAGTAGAGTAGACGCTTCAACCACTGAATAGTAAGTCTGCACCTGTGTAACTCCAATTAATACCAGAGGTCTCCTCAAGTTGGGACTAACCATTATATTTGTTAGTTTGAACTGAAGCATTAGTCAAAGGGACTCTCATTTCATGATTAGGGAAATCAGATGCATTTCATGACTTGTAATAATGTTACTAAGCCTTCCTTGAAAGGAACGAGAAACAAAGGTTAGGGATAACAAAGATATGGTGAATAACTGAGGTAGAATTGCAAAGAAAGAGCACTGGATATCTCATCAGCTCACTGAAATCCACCCAGTGATTTTCACTGACGCTTTATTCTGCTTATTAATAGATTCATTGCTTCTAAAGGAAAACTGCCTCCTTTTCCCCCTGTTTCAGAGTTTTGCACGCCAAGCCTTCCAGAGCCTTATATCTGTGATCCCTATCCTGGTTTCCTTGTCTTGCTTTGGAACCATGAATGGAGGAATTTTTACATTTTCAAGGTCAGAGTTTGCTGTCTATCACCTAATTTCAATGTGGGAAGCCTCCTGTCATGGAAGGGACTTCTACAGCCCAGGAGCAGCCATCAAGAAACCCCCCTTTATGTTTTCACTTTTATTTTTTCCTTGTGAGGGGGGCAAGAATAAGAAAGACAGTGAGCTTCCTCCCCGAATCTCAAACATGGGGCCATTCATGCCAAAAAAGGATGTCACAGCACAGACCAACATGGCCCTTGAGAAAGCAGGGACATGGCCTCAAGTTAGTGGCATTATGAACAATGTCTATGAGGCATTGCAAAGTTACTTCATTTGAACTACTGGCCATGCTGGCTGGGAATGTTTAATCCGCAAGAACTTCTCTCCACCCCAAGCTTTGTGCCTATTCTCTTTTCCCCACATAAACACAGAGCTCTTCCTTTCCCCTCATATGCTAACTCATGTCCACTCAAGTCATCACACAGGTCCTTTTCACACGGCATTTTCCATGCGAAAGGGCCCCTTGAGTGTCACGCGATTGTGAGGAGCAATCTGCACGACGCACACACAATCGCAGGATGCTCCAGGCTAGGGCAGGCACCCCTCACACACTTTCTCATTTTCGGCTTTCAGCCAAAAATGGTGTCTGATTGCGCATTGCTCCAGGGCCCCGCGTGCACTTGCCGTGCATGCGGAGCTTCCGGAGCCAGCAGCTTGTGCAGAGCTGAAGCACCGGGGACGCAAGAGCCTCTCGCTGGAGGCTGCTTGCACGATCCCTGCATCCCAGCACTGAAAAAAGGTAAGGTGTGGAAAGGGTTGTAGGTGCTAGGCATTGGTGATCATGGGACTGGGTAGCTGACATTTCCCCACTCTGCTGTGCTCCTTTCATAGATCCTGTTCACATTACAGTACCCAATAATAGCGCTATGATTCCAATTTAATTTTCACACAGTTGTTGTTGCTTTTGTTGTTTCTTCGTGCCTTTTCCCCAGTCCAGGACTCAAGGAGACAGCTTTCCCAGTCTGAGACTCAAAAAGATTCATTTTTAAATTTCATGTCATAGAAAAATTAAAAATATGTAGTTAAACTAAAAACAAAAAGAAAAACAGTTAAAAGAAAACAGCAAATAAATGCTACAGAGCATTCTGAAAGGCCCCAACCAGTCAACCATTGAAGACCTGCCAAAACGAAAGGATAGCTAAGAGAATGCTAGTCTAACCTTTCTAGGAAGTGAGTTCCTACACCCTTCAACTGCCTCAATTAGACAGAGACACTCTCGATTAATCCTCTGTCATCCCACTTTTTTCAGCTGCTTTCAAAATGTCCAAGTTTCTTTCTCCACCTCTCATTTTTCCCTTTGTCCTCCGCTTACCTCAGACACTGCAAATGGATTCCAGAGTACAAAAGCAGTTTGTTCTCAATTAACTCAGCCACAGGGAGAGCACATGGGGGATGGAATCTTGCCCTCCAGGGTCTCAGGCAAATGCAAATGGCTGTAGCCTCTCTTAGCTTGTGCGTTCTTCCTCATCAATGACTTTTGCCATCTTGACTATACCCTGGAGTTTTTAACACAGGGCAGAGCGTCCTCCAGGGAGGATGTCTGCATCTGGCAGCGGACTGAGTCGGACCCACTTAACGTAGATCCGCACCCCAGCCCACTCCGGAACGACCCCAAGTGGCCGTCCAGTGTGCTTTTGAAAACAGGTCTTTCAAAAGCACGGAGTGCACCACTGTGAGCCTGCTCCCTTATGCAGATTCGCAGGCTTGCACTGGTGTGAGCCTGCGATCTGCCAGGGGCGGGTTTTAGGCGGCAAGCTTCAGTGGTTGGTTGGGACCCTCGACCAACCGGGAGCCACCATTTTCATCCCCGGAGCAGTGCGGAGCGGCGGCTGCGCAGTGCTCCGGAGAAGCGTGGACCGGACCGGGAGCCCAAAAGTCCAGTGAGTAGCATCACAGGGCGATTCCCTCACCCTGTGCGGAAATGGCCATGGTTAGGTATGGGAGAATAGGTTCTTCAGAAAACCTAGACCTGAGCCAGAGAGGGCTTAACAGCTGATCATTAGCACACTGAACTGTGTCTGAAAACAGTTCAACAACCAAGTGAATTGATGTGACAAGGGAGTTGTGTGCTCATAATAGCCTTCCCCGGTTAACAATGTGGATGCAGCTCATTAGACCAGCTGAAGTTTCCAAACACATTTCAAAGACAGCCCCAAGTGGGATGTAACTAAGGCCTATGGCATCCTAGGATTTGTAGTCTGGAGCGGTACTAGAGATGCTACTCCTACCAGACAACAAACCCTAGAATTGTATAGGTTGTAACTTTGGCAATTAAAGTGGAATCATAGTGCTCTAATTGTGTAGTATGAAAGGGCCCAAGTTCTAACTCTGAAATCAGAAAAGATTAATTGTTATGAGGGTTCTATGTTGGTTGAAAGATGCTATGAAAGTGCCCAGTGGATTCCTTGGGTACTTCCTTTCATTTCTTATCTCCTGCTTCCAGGACATTGTTTGTGGCTTCAAGGGAAGGTCAGTGGCCTCCCCTCTTCTCTATGATCCATATTCAAAGGCATACACCCCTGCCAGCAGTTATGTTGATGGTAAGACCTTCTTCTTTTCATACAGCATTCAGTTCTTCTTTGACCAATTCTTTCAGAAAATCTGATGAGAGAAACAGAGGCAGCCAATTCCAGGAAAAAGAAACATGTGCTTTCCCATGCATATTCTAGAGTTTCCTAGAATAAGTATAAAAAGATGGAATCTTGGTGTACCTTAAAGACTAACCTGTTGGTTTTAGCCTAAGTTTTTATGGACTATAGTTGACTTGCATCTGGGCTGTAATTCATAGGCTCATCCAGATTTGTCTGAAGAAGTGAGGGTTCTTACATTACGGCTCATTGGGTGTTGCTGGTTGTTGTTGCCTCCCTATCCGCTTATTTCTATTTTATTGCTGTCTGTAGCAATTTCTTGACTCTGCACTATGGTTCTCCCAATTTTTTTTTAACTGGGAATGTAACTTGCTCTACATAGTAGCACCACATACAGCATGTTACAGTAATCCAGACAGGATGCAGCTAAGGCCTATAGCATCCTAAGATTTGTAGTTTAGGGATCCACTAGAGCTCTCTAACTGGGAATACCTCCACTTTAACAACAAACCCTAGAATAGCATAGGATGTAGCTGTGGCAGTTAAAGTGGAGTTATAGTTCTAGAACTGTGTAGTGTGAAAAGTCCCTAGTTCCAAATCTGTTTAACCTCTGAAATCAAACAAGATTTATGGTCATGGGGATTCTTTGTTGGTTGAAGGATGGTATGAAGGTGCCCAAACAATACACATTTACAATCTAGATTTTTGATAGATAGATTTCTTTGGTGCTCCTTATTTTCTACTTCTAGGGCATTGTTTGTGGCTTCAAAGTACGAAAGGCAAATGTTCTCCTCACAGTTTTTTTAAAAAATCTTACAGTTCTAGTGCAAAAGTGCTATTTTATTGAACCACTGATCTGCTACATGACTATGATTCTCAGTTTAATGAAAAAGAAGAGAAGGAGTTTTTTGTTTAATGTTCCAATACATCTTGGAATTAAAAAGAAATCAACGCAAGAGTGGGAATAAAATGTTGCAGCTGGTGTTGCAAATTGCAGAAAGCAATCTGGATATTTTAAAACAACTTCAAGAACTACATTAACAAATTCCACAACCTCCTGATGTACCTGCTCTGTCTGGAGGAGCCCTATGAAAGCCAATGTTGAAATAAATTAGTTCATCTTTAAGGTGGCACAAGACTCTTCAATTTTTTTGGCAGCAGCAGACTAACACAAGTATCCCCCACCCCTGCTTAAGTTGTTAAGGAACAAAATCCACAGTTAAGCACAATGGTCATGCTTAGGGTTATCATACTTTCAGCAATTTGCAAGTGCATATATCAATCCATTAAAATCCAGTTGATTAATCTAACAAAAATCATTAATTGGTTGACAACTCTAGTTGGCATCCATGTTTGTATTGATGTTTTGTAAAATATTTCAGCAGATTAGCTCTCATTTATTCAAGATATTGACTTTCAGAATTGACATTCTTTTATTTTCATTTTGACCTTGGATTTTTGAGACTCGCTCCCACTCTAAAAATTAAAATCCATTTCTGAAAGTTAACTTTCTCTAATCAAGGATTTGCAGATTTCCATCCTTTGGTATTGGTACTACTCCCTGGAAACAGCTGGAAGATTAAAATTCAAAAATGGTGGTATAGACCATAAGACAAATTTCAAAGTCCATGTTGTGGTAATAACCTTATTTAAACAACCAAAAAGGCATATAAATGTGCAAGTTTTAGGAATCTGAGTTTCTTCATCATGCAAATATGTTTTTAAAGCCTATAGTCCAATACTCCTTTTAAAAATCATTTTCATGTTCCAGATGAACCAAGGGCCTTGGGGGTTGGCTGGAGGAGCTTAGTTTGCAAGACTGCATTCCATTCTCAACTTTAATGCCCTCATTTCTTTCTCCTCTCTCCGCTCCTCTTGTTGTTACTTGCTATCAAGGAGACTTCAGCTTATGGTGACCCTATGAATGAGAGATCTTTCAGTTTCCCTGCCGTTAACTGCCCTGCTTAGTTTCCTTGACTGAGGCCATTTCCGCACGAGGTTGATACATCATAGCAACGTCAAATTCCTGTCCTCCAGTCTGCATGTTGTACCGTTTTAGCGTCGTAGTTTTCCTTGTGGTTCTGCACATTTTCAGCTCCTAGAATGGTTCAGTGTGATTCACTGCGCTGCAGAACGGCTGTATGTGAAAACTGGAAAAACTCCAATGTAAATCTCCCAAACCAGTTCTGCTTCGGTTCATGCAGAAGTGTAGCATTGATTCACATCGCAGAAGTGGCCGGCTATGGGCATTCCCTGGCTGTACCTTCCACCATTTCCGTCCCTATCTCTCTCCACCCATCAAAGGACAGGCTGCTGTCATTATTGTCTTCCTGTGTTAAACAGACAGTGAGAAGAGAGTGGATCTGGTAATGGACTGTTAAAATATGTTTTTTTCCACATATCCATGAACATACATTCCTACACACAAACATAGCAACACAGAAATGTGTTAAAAATGTGTGTGTGTGTTTTTAAAAAACAGACCAATCAGTGACGGCAGGGCAGGGTGAGGGAGGGGAATGGGAGTGTCCAGGGACTTGCTGTTGTGGATGCAGCAACCACTGTTCTCCGCAGTAGTGCAATGTAAATGGGGGGGGTGCGAACAGCACAGTTTCTGAATTCCTGAATTCAATTGCTGAATCAGAGTATAAAAACACCACCCTTGACGTGCAGTGAACTGCTCCTCTACTCTTGTGCGGAAATGGCCTGAGTCTACCCACTTTCTGATTTGGTCTTTCTCTTTTCCTACCGCCTTTCACTTTATCAAGCATTATTGTCTTTCCCAGTGAGTTATGTTGTCTTATGATATGTCCAAAGTACGTTCAGTCATCTGCGCTTCTAGTGAGAGTTCAGCCTTCATTTGCTTTGTTATTGTTATGTGCCTTCAAGTTATTTTGGACTTACAGCAACCCTAACATGAACCTATTATGGGGTTTTTGTGGCAAGATTTGTTCAGAGGGTTTTTTGCTTTTTTTCTGTCTGCTGAAACTGAAAAAGTGTGACTTCCTCAAGGCCACCTAGTGGGTTTCTATGTCTGAGCAGGGATTTGAACCCTAGCTTCCAGACTCCTTCCAGAATAATGTTGATATTCAAACTACTACAGTATGGTGGCTCTTCCATTTGCTTTAGGATCTATTCATGTGTCTTTTTAGTGGTTCGTAGCATCTGTAGAACACTTCTCTAGTGCCACTTTTCAGATGAGTTGATTTTCTTCCTGTCAGCTTTCTTCACTGTCCAGGTTTCACAACTCTGCATAAAAAATTGGTTTTTAAATAATCTTTGGCATGTGAAGAAATTTCAGTTTTGAAAGCCTGGACAAGGATTTTGATTTTTTTCACTGATCTAACAAATATCGTTGATGGTCAGGATGGAGTTTGAAGATTGCATACAGGACTTGACTCACAGGAATCCTCCCCTCCCACAAACAAGCAAGCAAAGGCAAAACAAATGCACAAACCAAACTTTATTCTAGGTTTCAGCACCTTTTCTCTACAGAAGCTAACAATGGAGAGTAGCAGCTAGGAATACTGATTAACACTAATGGCTAAAGAAACAAACAAAAGCTTTTGTTATAAGAAATCCATTAGATATAAAAGGATTTTTTTTTGGGGGGGGGAATATCCAAACACTGTACTTCCTTGTCCCATTTTATCTATTGTGAATTTCTGGGACCAGCTAGAGTCTTTGAAACCCAGGACAGGAGGTGTTGTGGGTTTTTTAAATCCCAGGAGATCCTGATATCTACAGGGGTAACATCCTACATCGGAATCCATTTTCTTCATTCCTCCTGTCCCCCTGGCCATTCCATTGATGAAATGCTACATGGGGGAGGATGTGGAGGGAAGGGAACTCTGCCCACACCCTTATTCACCCCACCACCAGCCAGGACATGAAACTCTGGTATATTTATGGCATGACTGAATGTATGAACTGTGCAGCACGGTAGGCCTATATTTACTAGAATTATTGGCCATTTGGAGGAGCCCTAATGATGCTAGACTGACACTGAACTAAGCTAGTTTCACTTTTAGTAGAAGTGAGAGAATAAGGGAGCAGGAAGAAAAGAGCTGGAAAGGCCACCATCAGTTTACATCTCAGAGAGGTTATAGGAGGCAGATAAGAAATGAGGAGACTTTGGGTTACGGAAAATTACCTAACCCTATAACCACTGCTCCAAGACATCTTTAGCTCTACAAAATACTGAGCACTGCTGCATTCGCATCATCTAAGATTTGTGGTTTACTATATATCTTTTATCTTTATGCTCCTCAGTTCCCTTTGGTCACAGCCATGGTTTGTGTGGGAGATCTTTACCACCTATTGAACTTCTTCAGTTTCTCCCGGTGGCTCTTCATAGGATTAGCCACTCTTGGGCTTATAGTTCATCGTTGCCATCATCCTGAGGTATCAAGTCCATTTAAGGTAATGCTTTGCTAGCCTGTTTTTTTTTTCTCTGACTGCCATTGTTTTACCTTTTCATAGGCCATTTCCGCACAACACTGTTATGGTGCTATTATTCCACTTTCAACATCCTCTGGAATCCTGGGGTTTGCAGTTTAGGGAGGGGCATTTAGAATTCTCAGCCAGGGAGCTCTTTGACCTCAGTAAACTACAAAGCCCAGAATTCCACAGGATGTTGAAAGTGGAAGAATAGCACTATAACAGTATAGTGTGGAAATGGCCATAGAAAGCTATTTTTGTAGGCCACAGGTAGCAAACATCATGGCCCAGGGGCCATATTTAGATGCCCTGGGGTTCCCTGAAATGACACTCACCTCCTGCTATGACATTTAGGGGTTCCCCAAATTGTGTCAGCCCCATCTTTCTTTCTTCTGTGACTTAATTATTGGCAGTAAGAGCATTAAGTAAAATAAAATGATCTCTTTAGTCCTGTACCTTTTGACTTCTGTACCCACCCACCACTAGAATGGGAACTGAGAACTTCCTTAAAACTGCGTTTCATCCTTTGGATGAAAGATATTCTCTCTGTTGCTGGATATCTTCTGACTGTCCTAATTCGGCAGGGACAGTCTCAGTTAATTTTCTGTTTTCCCACTTTTTCAGCTGCTTTTTAAATGTTCAAGTTTCTCATTCCTCCTCTAACTCTCCCCCTTTGCCCTCCTCTTATTTCAGTTACTGCAAACTGTGTTCAAAGCACAAAAGTAGTTTGTACTCAATTAATCCAGCAAGAGGAGAAAGGAGGGGGAATCTTCCCTTCCCAGTAGGCTTAGGCAAAAGCAAACTGCTGCAGCATCTCCTAGCTTGTGTGTTCTTCCTCAGTAAGTTTTGCCATCTTGACGTCACTCTTATGTTGCTTGGCCACACGTGTCCCTATTTTCATCTGTGAAATGCTGGAGCGCATGCTGCTGTATGCTGATGGTTAAGAGCTGAAGATGTGAGCCTGGAAATTTTTGATTCAGGTCTTTGCTCTACAAGGTACCAACAAGCTAATAAAGTCTGACAAGTTAAACTTGAGTCAGTGTGATATAATGGGTAGAGTGCTGAACGAAGACCTGTTTTCAAATTCATGCTCTGCTGTGGAGTTCACTAAGCAATCATGGGCAGGCGGCTACACTATCTCTCAGCCTAAAGTATCTCACAGCACTGTTGGCAGGATCAAATGGTTATTAAGGACTGTATACATCATCCTCAGCACTATGAAGAAAGGGTGCAGTATAAAGAAAATAAAATAATAATTAAAATCTATGTTTTTTAAAAAGTTTTATCCCAGCTTCAAGAAATTCTTAGGGTGGGTTTTCCTAATTATGTTTGGTAAACCAAGAATCATGTTCTTATAGCATGCTGAGCAACGATCACTATCACCACCACCGTCTCCCCACTAAAAGGATAGTGGAAACATTGTGTAAAAGTTTTTTTTGTTTTACCTACTTACAAAAAAGGAAAAATGGAGGTAATCTGCTCTGACCTGCCACCCTCCAGACTTATTGTATTACAACTCCATTCATCCCACCCAATATTAATATATTAGCAAGAGAGAACAGTCATAGCTCTTTATTTATATTTGACTATTGCCCTCTTGTGGCCAGAGACAAGTTTTTCATACTTTTTAAGGCAATAAAGCTTAGTTTTGGCTTAAAAACAGTCCCTCATTCCCAATCTAAGTGTACAGACTTAGCACATCTAGCCTCTGTTCTCAGAAACAATAGATTTTTTTTTTCTCTAGCCCAGAATTCCTTCATGATGCTCAGACCTCAAAGTGTACTCCAGAACATCAATGTGATGGCTGTGGCTTTAGGCCTTATTCAAACTGCCTTTTCAAAGGCAACCCTGTATCAGGCACATTAATCCAGTCAGGATGCGATCAGCTTAACTCTGGATGCAGTCAGGTCTTCTGAGACAATGGCCAGATCCAATTTGTCCAGGAAAGGGGCTGAACTTGGATAAAGTTCCTTTTTTGGACTACAACTTCCATGATTCCCCAACCAGTATGCCCCTTTCCAGGCAGTGTGGCCACATACTGGCTAGGGCATTATGGAAATTGTTGACCTAATAGTAACTTTTGGAACCTCAGGAAGAAGGATAGCTAACGATGTAAAAAACCTGGTCTTTCGAGGGAGATGTCGAGCTATGATTTGGTTTAAGCCTTGGTTTATTAGCTCACATCTAATCAACTTCTACATTCAGATGCTGGTTGAAAAATTTCACTGCAACCTTGACATCAGATGAAAAAGGGAGCCAGTACATTCAGTAGGATGTATTTACTGAGTTGCTGTCTTTCTTGACAAAAGTACTTGAAGTTCCATCATTGCATGTGAAAGGACAACTACAAAGGCAGAGCAGTAGAGTAAGAAAACTCAGTGTACTCTTTTATAGTTAACAGTAAAAAGGCACAAGTATATAAATAATATGGTTTGAACCTGGAAAAGTTTTGGATCACAGCTCCTGGATTCCGCCATCAGAAATTCTGGAAACAAAACAAACAAACAAACAAAACCTTTTCCAAGCTTAGGCCCGTACTGCACAATGTTGTCATCCCAGCAGGGCAACACATTGTTCTCGGTCCATCACGTGTTCCATCGCATGATGTTATCACTCACCCGCTGCTGTCATGTCGCCATCTGTCACACATATGCCCCTTCTCATTACTGGAAAAATCCAGTAATGGCCCCCTTCCTGCCACAATCTCATCAACTGCAGGCATGTGGTAAGGCCGAAGCACTTGAGAGCATTGCTTACTACAGTACAGCCCAAGAAGAGGTGGGAAAAGGGACTCGCCATTGACACTGCACTGCAGAAGAAAGAACAGCGTGCCTGCCGCTACCCATCTATCAGCAGCCGACTGAGTGTGGTGGGGAGTGTTCAGGCCCCAATCCCATCCCAACAATGCTTGGATCTGGCTGGGGTGATGTGTTATTGGAGCATTGTGTGGTAAGGGCCTTAGAGAGTGTGTTGGAACCATTCAGTCATGTCTAGCAATGCTCTTCTTTTTTTAACCTCTCCTATTCAGGTTCCTCTCTTCATCCCAGTTTCCTTTACAGTCATCTGCCTTTTCACCGTGGGAATGTCCTTCTATTCTGACCCAGTCAGTATCAGTATTGGATGTGCCATGGTTTTAAGTGGCTTCCCAGTTTACTACTTGCTCATCAATGGATCAATGCCAAATTGGTGCCACACCACATTCTGTGAGTATGGACTGAATAATTTTTAATTATTGCATCCTGTGGTACAGTATCCTTAAAATTACAGGAGAACAAAGGCTTGGTCTATGGAATCCAACATTCCCTATATAGGACCTCCACTGTCTGACAATGGAATATGCTGATTCGGAGTGTGGTAGAGTTTCCTTCTTTGGAGATTTTTAAACAGAGGTTGGATGGCCTTCTGTTGGGAGTGCTTTGATGTGGGTTCCTACAATGCAGGGGTTGGACTGGATGGCCCCTGTGGTCTCTTCCAACTCTATGATTCTATGACTTACTAGATTCTGTCCCCCTACTACACACACTCACAGAGTTCATGTGCAGGGCATTATAGAGAATGGGAGGTCTGTGCATCTCTTTCATATCCCCATTTGGGCTTACCCTAAATCAGCTCTGAAGTTATGTGATTTGACCAAGTCTAAAGGTTAGGTTGGATAGGGACAGGGGAACTGCATGCAACTTTTTCTTTTTTATAATGTCGTAGTGTGATGCCAGCATATGTGCCAATGTACACATTTTACAGGTGGCATGGGGGAAAAGTGGGCTCTGTCATCCTTATAGCATGAGTGGGGAACTTCAGGCTCTGGAGTCAAATCCATCTTTCTTGGCATTCCCAAATGAACAGATTCCTATCTGCGTGATAGCTCTGCTTAGTGATTTCCTAGCTTTTGTACAGTTTTTCCCCCGTTTTAAAATCATGTCTCCTAAGTTTTAATTTCTGAGAGTAAGTAAGCTAAAATTTCTTAGCGTTCTTGATAGAAACATAGAATCATAGAAATGTAGAGTTGGAAGAGACCACACGGGCCATCCAGTCCAACCCCCTGCTATGCAGGAACACCCTCAAAGCATTCCCGACAGATGGGCATCTAGCCTCTGCTTAAAAACCTCCAAGGAAAGAGACTCCACTACACTCCGAGGCAGCATATTCCACTGCCGGACAGCCCTGACTGTCAGGAAATTCTTCCTGAGGTTCAGGTGGAATCTCCTTTCCTGCAGCTTGAATCCATTGCTCCTTGTCCTGGTCTCTGGAGCAGCAGAAAACAAGCCCTCTCCTTCCTCTACATGGCATCCCTTCAAATATTTAAACATAGCTATCATGTCCCCTCTTAACCTTCTCTTCTGCAGACTAAACATACCCAGCTCTCTAAGTCTATCCTCATCATGCTCTCTTCCCCATTCCTGGAATTCACCTCTCAAGACCAAAAATTGAAATAGAAATAAATTGGATCCTTGGGCTATAAGAGGTTCCCTACCTGACCCTGCAAGGACCTCTCTGTGTGCAGCTGCTTGTACCCACAGTGGACTGGATTGAGTGTTACCACAGTTTCGAGCCAGACTTGGAGGATAACAGATATCATTTTGATATCAATAATTTGGCAATAATGCTAAATTCTGAGCTTTTGGAGGCTTCGTCTCCAGCCCAAAACTCATTGTTTTCCCCAAGTACAGACTAGCCTACGGCCACATTTTCCCCTATAAGAACCTCTGACTTTGAGAGCTTCCTTGAATCACTCCCGACTTCCATCCAGCCTTGCTGCCGCTTTGCTTGGCGAGCCTTCCCCTCAATCCCACGTACTGGGAACCTTCTTATCCACAAACTCTATCTGCAGACTACCTGGGCTTCAGGGCAGGTGCAATATTTCTTGAACCAAACCTCCTCTTAAAATTCCTCTATCACACTCCAACCTTTATTTCTATAGTTATCTGTGTGAGTGTGTTGCATACACTTGTTTGATTGTATTTTAATAAAAACCACAATTATTATTTCACTTCTGTTTGCTCCTTGACTCGGTCTGACCCCGTAGACATTGGGTAAAAGATCTCGCTCCGTTGCCCTGCCTCTCGTATTGCTAGCTTGCGCTCTTTGACTAATTTCCCCAACTTGTATAATTTGGAGAGCATTTAGGTGTCCCGCATGGAACCTCCAGAAATCAGGATAACATGAGTCCCTAGAGCATGTACAAGGCTTCAAACATCTGCCAGCTGATTTTGTATCAGTTGTCAGAATCCTTTGGATCTCTCTATGTTTAGGGTTACAGGTCCCACTATTCCTTGCCATTGGCCACACTGAGTAGGAGTTGTACAAATTAAAGTCTGAAGAGCCAAAGGCTTCTTATCTTTGCTTTATACTTTCTGTGGTGGTATACAATCAATGTAGAAATGAAGGCAAGCCAATTGGAGATCTTGAGGCTTGATTAGGTCCTCCCAAAAAGTGCATTTGACTTCCAGAAATCCTATAATTTAAATGAAGATAGGGTAATAGGTTTTCCCCACATTTCCACTAATAAGGTAAATAAATTATTTTTCTTCCCAGAATACATGTGTGCAAAAGATTCCATCCTTACTGATAACTTTTCTAAGACTTTTCTAAGACTACACATACAAGTAGAAATTAGTTATCACTACAGATCAGGGATACTAACACAGAACTTTAAAACTAGACAAAAGCATTAAAGCAACCAACTTACAGTCATAGGTTTCACAAATTGCACCAAATTAGCAATGGCAAGGAAGAAACAACTACAACCACAACATTTTATCTGGCAACTTTACTTGTGACTATTAACCATTTGGGAGACTGAAAACCTTACTGATCTACTGCAAATCACTTAGAGCTCTGCTATTACCAGAAGATCTCATCTAAACTTTTTCCCACCCTGAAAAACATGGTACATATACAGTCTAGAGTCTTCAAACAAAAGGGTTTTGCTCTTCTTTGCTATGGAATGGACTTTTATGGTTGACAGCCATGGTGTTCTTCATTAGGCAACCCAATTAATTAAATTTTTGCACTCTTATTGAAATAATAGGTTTATACATTTTAAATACTAACCCATGAAATACTCATGCTCTTATTCTCCATATCTTTTTTCCTGTTGCAGATTATCTTACATTGAAACTTCAAATTCTCTTGAAGGTGGTGCAACAAGAGATCAGGACTTACTGAGGAACATAATTTGGGGAAGAAACAAAAACAATCTGTACCATGTACTTTGAAACTTCAGTTTTGTAAAAGCTTCTCCACTAGTTTACATTTAATATCACACTTCGCAGCACATCTACATGAGAGCTCTTGATTCTGCTGCCAGATTGCTTGGATCTTTAATGTCAGATAGGAAGTTCCCAAGAAGTCAAAGGGGAAAAGGAACTTGGGTGTTCAACCACAGCTTGAATGGATTTAGAGATGCTATAACTCATGCTGGTTCTGATATAGTCCTCATATGCCATGCAGGTGGCCATGAGCAGATCTAGGTCTCAAAAAAAGATTCTTACAGTTACATTTGAATCCATACCCGACCCCTAAATGCTGGCTATGTTGAGTCAATAGCTCTATATGGATTTTAAAGTGATATTGTACAGAGCTTGGAAAAGTTGAGTTTTTTGGATGATGATGGTGAGTTATGAGTCTGATCGGATTACAGTAGTAAAGGATGAAAAAACTTTTGGACTACAACTCCCAGAATCCCCCAACTAGCAATGTGTGATGTTTTAGAACTGCTATTAGCTGTACAAGACAGGTATATTTGAAGTCTGGTTTGACCGGTATAGCAAAGGGTTCTTTCATATTACACCAATTATAAGCACTATCATTCCACTTTTACCTGCCATGATTCCATCCTGTGCAATCCTGAATCTGCAGTTGATGGAGGAGTATTTTGAATTCTCAGCCAGAAAAATCTAGTGCCATAGGATTCCATAAGATATTGAAAGTGGAATAACTGTCTAGTGCGGAAATGGCCACAGTGTTCTAATTATGTACTGTGAAAGTGGCTGCAATTTCAATGTGCTTCTTAGCCATATCTAGCATTCAAAAGAAATGGTGTGCATTTTGATGTAAATGTCATAGGCATACCTTTGGGTGAAATCATGGTAAGACATCCCTTCTCACAACCAATTCAGAAACCATTTCAAAACTTTTCAATTTTTTTAAACAATTATTAGAGGATGAAAGGGTGAACAGATGCTCTAATAACCCTTTGCAAGGTGAAATAATTTCATTCAAGTGAAATTGATCTTACTATAGTCAGCTTAGTCTGTAGTCTAGCCAATTCCACACATACTTTCAAGTCTATGGGATAGATGGAATATTTACAAGCCTTGATGGATAAATGATGGAGCAATTTTTTTCCTGTTGCAACAGGGGATAATGTCCTGTTTTGGGCTAAACATTAGGAAGAAATTCCTGGTAGTATGAGTATGGGTTTAGAGTGGAACAGGCTGTCTTGAAAGATGGCTGTCTCTTCTTCATTAGAAATTTTTAAGTTGAGAATGGATGGCTATCTATCAGGCATGCTAAAACCAAGGCAGCTGCACTAAGGCTGTATCGGCCATAAAACAAAATGTTTAATCTATACTGGGGCAATGGCTTCACTAAAGTAATGAAAAGAACATCAAATTGTGTGGCAGCTTTTGAGATCCTCAGATTTCTACATCAGGCAAAATGTTGCCAGAAGTGGCAAGGTTGAGGAGAAACAATAGAGAAAAAGGAGAGATAAAAACAGACTCACTTTTTACCCAATGGAGCAACAGTCAGAGATATTTAGACTTGGTTATGGACTGGGAGACTCTAAGGCCATTTCCACACTACACTGTTATAGTGCTATTATTCCACTTTCAACATTCTGTAGAATCCTGGGGTTTGCAATTTAGGGAGGAGCCTTTAGAACTCTCAGCCAGACAGCTCTTTTGCCTCAGTAAATTACAAAGCCCAGAATTCCACAGGATGTTGAAAGTGGAAGAATAGCACTATAACAGTGCAGTGTGGAAATGGCCTAAGAGTGGATTTCTGACGTTAACAGGGGGCTGGCCTAGATAACCTTTGAGACTTCTTCCTGTTTTGTATATTAGGGATGCAAAGTTTCATCCAGATCTCAGAAGTAATTAGTTTCCAGTAATATTGTTACTTGTAAATAGTTGATTTTTCAGATAACACTGTATTTACTTTTCAAATAACAAGGGAGTAGGGATGTAAATCTTCAGTAATTTTTGTTTCAAAGGGAGCAATGCATAATTTTTAACAATTTTCTTCTCCACAAGAAAATCTTTGAAAACCATGCAATTTTCAAAACCTATTCGCAATTGAGAACTTCTTCTGTGCAAAATTCGCACATGGTTGTTTTGCAAAGAAAAGAGCTTTTTCTGCACAGAAAATAATATTTCTGCATAGAATTATTTTCTGCACAGAGAATGCTTTTTTTACACAAACCAATCATTGTGAATTTTGTATGGAAAATACTTCCTATAGAAATACTGCTTTCTAGGCAGAAAATGTTGCTTCTTGCACAGAAAATAGTTTTGTGTAAATCAACTGCATGCAAATTTTGTACAGAGTAAGCCCTGAACTGTGAACATTCCTTTCAGTTCAGAATTCTTTCCATCAGAATTTGTTGACACTCAAAAAGCATATTTTTGACCACTTTTTGAATATTTTCAAATTTTCTTTCCATCCCTACAATGGTGTAGTGAAGTTATATCTTAAAAGTAAGGTGACAAACAAAGGAGAAATTACTTTATCATACAACAAGTAATGGTTTCCAATTACTTTTGAAAGTTACTTTAAAGCTCTTTTAAAGAAGAATGCATTCTGACAGGGTTTTTAAAAACATTTTGTGTAATTTTTCTTATAAAAACTGTTTTTTCATCTCAAATAAGGAATTAAGAAGCAGTGGGTAAGCAACACCTATTTCAACACATAAAAGCTACTTTCTCAATATTACAACAGGTAACAATAACAGATTGCTTGGCAAACACTGTAAGAAGTACATTCAGCCTTCCACATTTGCTAGGGTTAGGGGTGCAGGAGTGGAAGAGTGGAAAAATCACAAATATCAAAATGTGCATGTGTGTGTTTGTGGAAAAGGGACTGAGGCACGGTGAGGAGAATGGACACCCAGGGTCCAAACCAGGTCAGAGAAAGGAGAGAGAAAGGGGGTGGATCAGCATGGTGAGGGAGGGAAAATGTAGTCCAAATAAGATCTGGAGGCTCCACAAGGTAACCACATGTGAGATAAGTCAGGATTGCAGTTCTACACATATTTAGTTGGGAGCAAGTCCTATCAGTCAAGTT
Source organism: Iguana delicatissima (assembly GCA_948472985.1). Classification (NCBI taxonomy): domain Eukaryota; kingdom Metazoa; phylum Chordata; class Lepidosauria; order Squamata; family Iguanidae; genus Iguana; species Iguana delicatissima. The sequence goes on along the minus strand of CAOKZL010000378.1, from coordinate 286,583 downwards.
CACTTCTGAGTAAATGAACATATGCTTGATTGCTTGCTCTGAAATACGCAAAATATAGCGGCTCCTCCACATTCATGAGGGTTTGGAGTGCAGAAATCTTCTGAAAGTGGAAAAACCACAAATAACTCCCCTCACAACCCAACTCCTACTCCCTTCTGGAACTTCCCCCCTCCCATTCCTTTGCCTCTGTCCCTGGCATTCGGGGGGGGGGAGAAAAAAGGCAATCTAAACTTTCCCCTCACACATTGAAGAGCAGCTTTTTGGGGCTGTACTACTTCCAGTCCCCATCTTGAGAAAGGAATGTTAGGAGCACAGAGAGCACCTGACCAATCAGTAGCCATTACACAGAAGAATGTGCAACTACATGGCAGAGAGGACATGCCTCCAGCAGTGGGAGGGGGCTTTGCTCACCCAAAAGGGAAAAAAATGTCCATTTTAAACACAAGTCTCACAAGCCTGAGGTGAGGAATGCAAGGGAATGGGAGGAGGAAAAGGGAAGTTGGGGTAAGGCAAGCCCGTGCTTTGCAAATAATCAAAGTCACAAAGGTCAAACCCATTAATGTGGAGGGAGGACTGTAGATAGGTCTGGAACATTCTTATTTCTGTTCTTTCTCAGATGTAATCTATATTCTTCTTTCAATCAGCATGCCATGAATACCTTGTTCGTTATTAATAACTGAGTGATATGATTTGTAAGCTGAATTTTGAAATAAAACCGGAGCTTTATTTGTTAAATATGCTAGGGCAACAAAGGAAAATAAGTCATCAGAAGTTATTATTATATCTAATAACTGTGGCAAGGTTGACATATGTGCAGCACTGGAAAGAAAAGAAATATATTGATATAGAAGAACGGAAGTTAAAAGTTCTGGATATGATAGAGATGGAAAAGTTAGCATTTTCTTTGAAGCATAAATCTATCCAGAACTTTGAGAAAGAATGGAAAAGAGTGTTGGATTGGGTAAGGATATAAATGTATAAGAAATCAAAGAAGAAATAATGTAACTGTTCTTCTCTCTGTAAGATGGCAATTACGTTTGTAATGGAATGGAAATAAGCAATTTCAACTGGAAGATCTAAGTATGGAAGTGTGTGTGGGGGGTGTTATTTTTGAGACAAACTTTCAATAAAAATTATATTAAAAAAAACAAAAAACATAGTGATATGGTAGTTACTGAGATATAGCCCATTGCATGAAGTGGGAGATAAGAATCTGGGCAATTTAAATTCACTCAAGAGGGTATAAACACAGTATGTAAAATGTTATATAAGTATATATGTATTTATAGGGGTCAAATTCCTACCTGAATACAACAGAATAAGTTTTATTACTAAAGTTAAGCTAGATCAGAGGATCCTTCAGACTTGGCAAATGTGCTGGAACTTTGCAGTAATTGTTGCTATCATTCTCAGGGTTCCTTCCTTCCTTCCTTCCTTCCTTCCTTCCTTCCTTCCTTCCTTCCTTCCTTCCTTCCTTCCTTCTTTCTTTCCTTCCTTCCCCCCTCCCTTTTTAAATAAATATCCAAATTATGCATCTGTTATCCTGGGCTGTTTTCTGGCAATTCCTGCTACCAACTACAATATTTTATTTCCACTGTCAAGTGGATTTTCTTTTCACTCCAAGACATATCAGAACAGAAAAGTCTCTTCTCTTTTAAAAATGAAAATAACGTAATGGCACTTTTACACCTGAATCCTAAGGAAAAAAGGTTTTTAAAAATTACAGTAAAGAGCTGCAAATACATTCACACACATCAATATCCTAGCAATTTTCATTATCCTGACCACTACCAGAGAATTAAATTAAAAAGAAGAAAAATCTCAAAAGTCCATATCAAAGATTAGAGAAAGTTGGTTTTAAAAACACCATTGATCTGAGATGGCAAATGATATATACTGGAGGATTATTTTTATATTTGCTTTTTTGTAACATGCAAAACGCATTAAAGGAGAGGCGGGAATAATGCAGCATGCTGATTGAATTGTGTGTGTTCATATGAGTAGTCTTTGCCTAAGAAAATACTATGAAATTCAGGGGGTTACCATAAGTCAACAGGAAACTGTAAGGCACACGCACCCACGCACATATTTGTGACCACTGGGTGTCCATTTGGACATACAACTATTAGTGTAAAAATGCCTTGGGCAGTGCTGCCAAAAGAAAAAATAAGATTGCAGGTGATGTTGGTCCTACTACCAGGTGGAGAGAAGTGGCTCGCTTAGGGTGGCATACCTTCCAACATTTCACAGATGAAAACTCGCACACATGTGGCCAAGCAACATCAGAATGTGGTCAGAAGGATATGACCAGGCAACAAGAGGGCAGAGTAATTAATATGTAAGAGCACAAAGCTACTATATTACACAAAGAAAACCTGGAATTTATCTACAGTGCTCTCCTCCCAACATTTATGAGAGTTCAGGGCACAGAACATTTGCAAAAGTGGAAAAACTGCAAATAACTCTCCCGTACAATCCGCCTCCCATTCTCCTCTGGAGCCCCCTCTCCCATTCCCTTGCCTCTGGCCCTGGCGCTCTGGGGAGAAGAAAAAAGACAAGGTAAAGGTTTACCAATACTTTCCCTCCTAGATGGAAAAGAGCAAAGTGCTGAGTTCTGGTGTTCTAGATACTTCCGGTCACCCTCTTGAGAAAGGAGATTCCTTCTGGAGGGGAGAGGTAGAAACAAAGAGAGCACCTGACCTATCAGTAGCCATGACACAGAAGAATGTGCAGTGCTGTGGCAGAGAGGACACTGTTGCTCCCTTGGTAAACCCTGTCCCGGGGTCTACAACTTTGATATAAAATTAATCTAACCCACCAGAGAGGTCACTCAAATGTGCACGTAGGCAATAACAGTCATATAATCGAGTGAACCAGATCAGGCCAGTAAAATCCCCAGTCACATAGCAACAGGAGACCTCATGTTGTGATAACCCATGGTGGACAAAAGGTCCTTAACCTTTAAGGAGTCCGCTTGAAGGGAGTAAAAGTGTTCCTGGAAAATTGGGCACTGGAAGCAATAAAACCTTATCAACTCCATCTCCAGAAACTCACACCACAGCCTTAAAGTGGAGGAAGATCCTGTTATTCAGGTGACACTTTGTTATCTTCCGAGAAATGCCAGATGTGGAGATGTTTTTCTTATTCTGTCCCTGTTTGTTTTTCCTGGGAAATGATTTGCCTTCAAAGTTAATTTTTCCTACAAATAGGCCCTGTTTTGGGGCTAGTTAGGGCAAGGGAGAAAGGTGAGGCAAGGATTATTTTGCTTCCCGGTCATACCAACTGACCGCCCCCCCCCCAGCGTCTCTTCGCTGAGCTGCTGTTCGATCGCTGCTTCCCGGACCAGGACTTCAGAAAGAGGTGCAGTATTACCCAAGCTGCGAATCCCTCAACAATCCCTCTATCTTATTTCCACTCGTTATTTCTATTAGCCCTTGGATGCATGTGTGCGTGTTTGCATTAGTACGAACTATTACTATTAAATAAAGTCATTCATTGGACCTTTCTGTGCGATTTCTGACTGAGCCTGACCCCATAAACATTGGGTAAAAGATCCTTAATTACCCTGCTCTCTTTGCATTGCTAAAGCAGTGCTCATAGCTAATTTTCCCCACAAGTGATAATTTTGACAGGTGTTGGGAACCCCCCTAAAGGACCTCCAGCAAGCAGGGTAACAACATGACTCCTCTTGCTCACACAAAAGAAAACAATGTCCATTTTAAGCACAAGCCATGCAAGCCTGGGTGAGAAATGCGAGGGAATGAGGGAAGAAGGAGAGCAGGGAAGCAAGCATGTGCCTCATGAATAATGAAATTAATGAAGGTCAAACCTACAAATGTGGAGGGAGTACTGTACTGAGTTCTGGAAAACCTGAGAGTAAAAATTTATACATTGATAAATAAAATACCCTGTGCGCACGCACACACGTACATATACGCACAACATGATTAACAAGAAATAGAATATTATATTATGCATTATTACAAAATCCACATGACTCAGACACTGCTCAGAATGAACAGTTTTCTCTCAGATCCATAGTCACTGCATGAACTTTGCGTTCACACTCACCTCCTCTGGGCAGTGCACTATAGATCAAATCAAATCAAATCCCACCTTGCCTATAACACATCACTTATACGGGCACATTGAATCAATCTTAGCTTCAGAGTCTAACCTACTTCACGGGATTGCTGTTAGGATAAAGTAAGTAGGTAAGGGAATGGAAATGAAGAAAAATAATGTGTAGTATTTTTAGCTCCAGAAGATGTGTAAAAAAATTACTTAAGAAAGATATAATTAAAAAATTATAATAATCATAATTGTAATTCAAAAAATGTCAGTCATTATTCTATTTTACACAAACACACATACATATATACAATCTCACAGCCATTATCAGTAATGTTTGCAAATTCTTGGACGACAAGAGATATCCCAGAAGACTGGAAGAGGGCAAATTTTGTTCCCACATTTAAAAAACGGAGTGAGGGAGCCAGTGGTGGAACTTGGAGTGTGGGGAGGGAGGGTGGGAGGGGGCGAGGATATGGCATGAGGGGTGTGGCCACTGTGTGGGGGGCAGCGCTGTGGTGCACTGGGGCATGGCCAAGGTGTGAGGAGGTGTGGCCAGGGTGCGCGGGGGCGTGGCTACGGGCTGGGATGCCCCAGAAACATTGCCGCCTGGAGCAAATCACCCCTACACCTCCACATTCCTATGCAACTGAAGGGAGCACCAAGCAAATACCAAGCAGTCAGCTTGATCCTGATACCGAGAATGGTTCTAGAACAGATCATTAAACAGTCAGTCTATGACCACTTAGACAGAAATGCAATGATTACTAAGAGCCAGCAATGGTTTCTCAAAATCAAGTCATGCCAAACTAATCTTACCTCCTTTTTTGATAGAGTTACAAACTTGCTAGATCAGAGGAGTGCTGTGAATGTAGTATATCTTGATTTCAGTAAGTCTTTTGACAAGGTTCCCCATGATACCCTTGCAGGCAAGCCGGTCAAGTATGGGCTAGACAGTGTCATAGTTTGGTAGATCTCTAATTGGTTGATAGACCAAACCCTGGGAGTACTCACCAATGGTTGTTCTTCAACTTGAAGAGAAGTGACTAGTGGACTAAGGAGATCTAGATTTGAATCCCATAGATTTAATTGCAAGACCCTCAGGCTATATTTTATACAGCTTAACTTCTTTTTAATTTAAACCTGTTATTAGCCACAGCTCTCAGAACAGTTTACAGGTTAAAAATTTAAAAATGCATTGGTTTAATTCCAAAAGCTAATCCTAACTAGAGTAGACCCATTGGATTCCTGGGATTTACATGAGCATTGATTTAGCATTTGGCAATGGGGTCTATAGTAAGTGGGACTAGCAACTGCAGTTAGGTCAGGATCGGGAATCATGGGGCACTCCAGATGTTGCTGGACTGCAGCTCCCAGCATTCAGAACTACTGGTTATGTTGTCCAGATATACTGGGAATTGCAATCCAAGAACATCTGGAGGGCCTTATAATTCCCACCCCTGATTTAACAATTAAAATCCAACAACAACTAGCAAATTACAGCTAGATGGTGAACACTCCTGCCTGTTTTAGGCCCATATGAGGACTTTATTGAACTGGGAAGTGAATCAGAAACTATGCAGCCTGCCCCCAGACCACTGAGTGTTGCCCAGCCCTAGTCTAAACTAACCTGTTGACTTCAGGTGTTGGGCAGGACCCCTATACCTTTGTCAAAGCTGAAGTAAAATTCAATTGTCATGTACCGTACATAGAATGGGGAGGGAGCACCACTTGTTCTTTTGCTCCAGGCAGTCATACATCTTGGGATGGCCCTCCTGTCCAGCTCTGAACTACAGTTCTCTGGAGAGAAGGAATGACTGTTCAACTTATTTGTATATAAAATGTCTTTTAAAATGCTCACACTCCAGCAGAGCACAAGGTTTACACGCACCCTCTTTTCAGGCATCAGGCAAAGAATGAGAGTGAAAAGGGTTAACCTTGTATGCATTTGACTCAGAGGCAGGTGACTCCTCAGTTAATTATCCAGCCAGGAAAGATCCAAAGCTGAAGGGTAGGGCTTTTTCAGGAGGGAAGGATAACTGTAGAGCAGTCAGATAGGGAGGAGTCAAAGTTTGGCTGATTTGTTTTCTATCCCCTGGTGAAGTTTAGCCTCAAGGAGAGGAAAAGGTTAGGAGTTAGATAGCCCCGCATTGTGGAAGAAGCTTTCTGTTAGCGTTAGCTGGAATGGAGGCACGCTAACAAACAACTACTTTTTCAGAACTTTTCCTTACTTTTGTTCTCTTTGTGTACCTTTTAAAAAAAATTATTATTACTGCTTTTAATTCTCTCCTCCTTCCCAAATCATATCTGGGTTGACATCTTGTTTGATTGGCTTTGGTCTCTGAAGATGCCCTGAGTGTCATAGAGTTGTTTTACACAAAACAAAATATCCTTCCATTTTTCTATCATATGAGAACTTCTGCAGAACTTCTAACAAATGTTAAAAGGTAAGTGAATAAGTGAATCCTGCCTTTGTTTCCTCCATAAGTTTCATTTATATCTGGGGCTTTGCTAGTGGAAAGAGTTCTGGAGAAAATATGAATTGTTTTTATGGGAATCTTGTATAATTGTGTTGCTTGGCTGAAACATTTGTATCTCTGAGTGGCTCCATATCCTTGGTTATCTGGTCACTATCTTTCTTAAAGGTTATCACCAAATGGGATTGCAAGTAGGAATGGGAATACTAATCTCTTTTCCTGCAGAAATTTCTGAACAAATTTGTGAATGCTTGGATCTTTTTCCCCCAAGAATAATCTAAATGAAATTGTCCCCCTTTTGCACCAGCCAATTACAACAGCTATAGATCATTCTGTCAGGGAGAAGCCCATGTTTTCCTTGCTTGAGAAGTAGGTGTTAAAGCTGAAGAACCTCAATGGCGGGGGGGATAGAAAACCCTATGAAAAATTCCTGGAATTGTCATAAGTCAACAGGTGACTTCAAGGCACACATATACAGAATCCTAATTTAGTTTCATAAGAGTGACTGAGTCCATAGAGATTTAAAGCCAGCTTTTCAGACTGTAGGACTCAAAGCCCTGGATTTGGATGTATGAATTTTGTCCATTTTGGCTTCTCCCCCACCTCAAGTTCTTTCCATCCTGAATATGAAGAAACTGGCAAATTTGTGTAAAATTTTCATTGGAAAAAATCAAACAGAGATGGAATTCTCACCAATTAGAGGAAGAGATTCTCACTAACTAGAAGAAGAAAACTATCAAAAAGTGTCAAGATGCCAGCAGAATGGTGAGAATGGTTATAGAAGAATGGTTGTTGGATATTTGGTTATGTTCAGCTGTGTGTGATCTGCTGCTAAGGCAGTGGTTCTCAATCTGTGGGCCCCCAGATGTTTGTGGACTTCAGCTCCCAGAAGCCCCAGCCACTATGGTCAATGCCCAGGGCTTCTGGGAGCTGAAGTCCACAAACATCTGGGGACCCACAGGTTGAGAACCACTGTGCTAAGGACACAGCTCTGCTCTGTTATAGGGATGTAGGTAGCTATCTTATTCTTGGTCAGAATATTGGGCTACCTAGTGCAGTATTGGATATAGTGGTCCAATCTGGAATAGAGCTCAACCTCACTGACTGCCAGTGGCTTGCCTAGATGTTAGGGAAGAGTTTCTCTGATTTCTACTCAGAAATACCTGGGACATCTTGCATGCAAAGTATGTGCTCTGCCAATGGAGACAGATTTCTTCTTCTTCTTTTCTTTCACTCTGTTCAGATGCAACCCTTTTCAGCAGCCATATTAAAGGGAGGTTCAGCAGATGTTCTAAACCTCAAAGAGTGCTTGTAAAATCTTGTTATGAACATCAGGGTTACATACCGTTCCTTGGCAGGCTCCAAATACAGTCCTGCAGCAGTGCTGCTTCTAGGGAAGTAGGAGAAAGTGGAAGGTATTACGCTGTACTTAAGGAAACAGTTCATTTACTATAGCTACTTTGTTATGTTTTCTCAAAGGGAATTCTTTTTGTTCTTAGCTACTGCCAAGTCAACTTTAATTTATGGCAACCCTATGAAAGAGACCTCCAAGTCACCTATCGTCAACTGCCCTGCTCAGGTCTTGCAGATTCAAGGACATGTCTTTCTCAGTAGAGTCCATCCATTTATAATGTGATCTTCCTCTTTTCCTACTGTCTTCTACCTTACCAAGAATGATTGTCTCTTCTAGTGAGTCATATCTTCTCATGATATGGCCAAAGAAGGACAGCCTCAGTTTAGTCAAGGAACTCTGCCCGCTGGTATTTACTTCTTCCATATCATTGTATGGTAGTCTCCTGAGTTTTGCAGCTTAGAGGTGGGTTCAACATGTGAGCTGTTGCCATTTTCCTTGGCATAGTTATTGTAGTTGCTAGGTATGCTTGTAGATTTCAGTTTAGGTTAAAGGTTTTGTGATGGCTGCTTGGCTCAAAAGGCTAAGGGCAGGAAGGGACATTGACCAAGTAGTAAGGAGAGGGATCTCTTATATAAAAAAGTGAAGTTTCCCAGCTACAAGATTCTCTTCTCTCCCTTCTCAACTGGTACTCTTTTCTAGCAGAATGGGCAGAACAGTTTAGGAGAAAACGCAGACAGACAGACTTTCAGAATGGTAGGGCATTACTGTATGAGATCACAGAGAAAGGAGAAAGAAACAAGTTGGTTCTGCCTGAAGCTTCCTTCTGTGCTTCTCAAACTGTGGGCCATGATGTGTTCTAGGGCCTCTTTTAATTTCTGGGTGTCATTCTCTTCTTTGGCCAGTTCATCTACAGCACACTATGACAGTTGTGTGGACCTCCTTCAGCAATCTCCCTTCTATATTAGGAGTGGGCAACTATGGCCCTCCGGATTTTTTTTGGGGGGGGGCCTACAGCTTGTATCATCCATACATGTTGAGGGATCATGCAAGTTGGCTGTCCAAAAACATCTAGAGAACAGTTGCATATCCATATTTTCTTTCTCTCTGTTTATATCATGCTTAAATTCTGTTCAGATACTATGTTGAGCTTCTAAATGGAACCCGCAATAAAACATATATAAAATATTCTATTCTGTTCTACAGTCCTAATCTGACTATCTTAGTTAAGTACTTAGATTGATTTTATACCACTTTAATTGTCATTGTTCCATTATAAGGAATCTTGGAATTTATAGTTTGGTAAGATACAGAAAGGTCTGTTAGAGAGCTCTAGTCCATTCTTCTGAACTATAATTCCTAGGAGACCTTGGATGCACAGCTGTACTGTAGAATTAAATTGATTTATCTTCATTCCTTCTTGTTTCAAAACATCAAATTACACATCCCTGGATTCCACAGCTAAACCTTGATAAGTTGTGTGAGATGGATATAATAGTTTAGTGATACATTTTTTATTCTATTCTGTCACACAACCCAGCTTTCTAACCCTTTCCCTCCATGAATCATCATTCCATGGCTATTTTAACATGTTAAGACTTCATGGGACTTTTTTGAGATATTCTTAAAGGGTCTTTTTTAAAAAAAATTATCCGAATCTTGGTGTTCCCCTAAGTCTGCTAATATTTTGTGTGTGTGTGTGTGTGTGGAGCCGTTTTGGCTGTGGCGCTCTGCTGTTGGCCTTAACATCAGGAGTGGAGGGGATGAGAGATACTTGTATTAAACGTTAGAGTTGTGGGGGGGGGGACTTCTTGTGTTTCCTTGTTGTCTTGGGGGAAAGTAGGGATCAAACTAGTTCACAAATAAGACACACTTCAAATGTTTGAGAAGTGCTGCTAGACGTGGAGATTTAGTGGAAACCGAAAGCTTCTTTAAAAGGCAAAGTCTAAAAACATTTGCCACAGAGATAAAAGGCCTTTAACCTGTGGCTGATACCGGGGTGTTTTCCTGGAGTGCTTGTAATTCATAGAACTTTGTTTTTCAAATGGAAAATCTCAATATACATAAGAGAGCTTTATTTTAAAAATAAAAAGTAACTGGAAAAGACAACGGTGCTCAGTAAAGTGGGAGGTAATAATAAAAGAAAAAGACTACATGACAAATGGATTCATTCAATAAAGGAAGCCACGACCCTGCGTCTGCATGGCCTGAGCAGGGCTCATGAAGATCTTTCCTTCATAGGGTCACCATACGTCAGAGCAACTTCATTGCAAACAATAACAACAAAATATTGTTGGATTGCAACTCCCAGTTCACTTATCAGTGAATTGCAGTACTGCACCTGATAGTATACAACATGAAAAAATGATGGTTATGTGGGTCTTTCCTCCTGCCAGTGGGTTGGATTCAGGCTAAGTGATACTTGGAATCAGTGGAATATGATTAAACTAAGGCCATTTCCTCACTAACCTGTTATAGCGCTATGATTCCACTTTCAACATACTACAGAATCCTGGGGTTTGCAGTTTCGGGAGGGGCCGGCTGGAAACTGCAAACCCCAGGATTCTGTAGGATGTTGAAAGTAGAGTCATAGCACTATAACAGGCTAGTGCAGAAATGGCCTAAGTTCTGTTACTTAAATTCAGTCATTAGTCCCAACTAGAGTAGATCCACTGTATCAGTGGAATTACCCACAAGAGTCCTAGGTTTCTTGTTTCTTAGAATTCTTCCAATAGGGATACCAACTGACCAAAGATGAAACTGGCTTAGCTTGCTTCTCTGCCTGTAAAAATAGTATGATCTGCACACACTAGCAAGTACAGTATTCATACCATTGATTAATTATTCTGCAACAAATAACTGTAAAAGGCATAGGTGTGGGGTTAGTTCCAACAGCTGGCAACCAAGATCCTGTTTGACCCTGACAGAGGGTAAAGTTCAATGTATTTACCAATTAGAAGTCTGGAAGAGCAAAGACTGCTCCTTCTCCCCAGCAGCACAACAGTGACTAGACAGCACCTGGGTGCATCTCTGCAGCAAATCAGTGGCTGTTTGGGTTTGGGACATGGAATTGTAGCTGGCTGCCCTTGTACAGCTGAGGGGAAAGCTTTGCACAAAGATGTGGTTGTGGGATGTCCAAGAAAAATACATATTCTGGAATAAACCTTGGTTATGCCATTGATTTACACCAGTGCGAACCAGCATGGTGTAGTGGTTTGAGTGTGAGATTATGACTCTGGAGGCCAGGGTTAGAATCCCCACTCAGCCATGGAAACCCAATGGGGGACCTTGGGCAAGTCGCACTCTCTCAGCCTCAGTGGAAGGAAATGCCACCCCCGTGTGAATAAATTTGGCCAAGGCCCTTTCCACACGGGTTAAAAAAAACGGCTTAGGGCGACCTCATCCGGAGGTCGTCCACACCGTGGAGCACGCTAGAGCGGTTTGAATAGTGGAGGTTCCACACCTCAAACCGAGCTAGCGCGGCCGCAAGGGGTGGCGCGGCGCGTTTTTAAAAACCACATTTTATGTGGTTTTTACGAAACGTGAGCGTGCTAACCCGTTGCAGCGCCCCGTGTGAAGCTGCAGGGACGCGCTAGCGCGTCCCTGCAGAGCTGCCCGGGGGCGGGCTTCTGGCTGGCGCGCTGCCCTGATTGGTGGAGCACCGCCGGAAGTCGCCGGCCTTCATTTTGGGCGCCGCCGAACGCCACCGAAACTCGCCAGTGTGTGGAGCGGCGAACGCGCGCTCCCCGCAGGGACGGAGCAACCCGTTTTCAGGTAAGATCTGTCCCTGCGTGCGCTGCCCCGTTCCCCCGTCCCCCATGTGGAAAGGGCCTCAAGAAAACTCTGTGATGGGATTGCCTTCGGTTGCCATAAGTTAGAAATGACTTGAAAGCAAACAACAACAAAATCACCAAGGGAATTCCATACTGTCTTTCGTGCCCTAACTTTTGTCCTTTCCTTTCTCTAACCTAATAATATAAGGGCTTGTTTTTCAATTGATTTTAAAACTAGATGTTTTTTAGTCAAGTATGAGATTGGGCAGTCTTTCTGAATTTTTTTTTAAACTGGAAGTTGTTTATGTGCATAAGTTTGGGAAATGGTTTTTGATGGCTGCCATCTGATATGGCTTTTCCTTGAAACTTAGGGTTTACTTATCTATATGCCATTATTCTTTAAGCTGAATTAGCAGCTGACTTGTAAGCAGGCAATGAAATATTTCTAGAGCTATCACTTGAAATGCATCAAGCAATTGTGCCATTTTCCCTCCCCTGTGTTAAAGAACAATGGCAGAGGTGATAGGGGAATCAGACGAGAGTTACAGAGGTCTCACAATCCCAAGTGGTACAGCAGAAGCAGGAACTCTCTGAGGAACTATGTAAGATGACTTGACCACAGTGATCTGTTGTGATCTAGCTTGACCACAGGGCATGTGAAAAAGATCTAGAAGTCTTAGTGCATCACAAACTGAACATCAGTCAACAGTGTGATGCGGCAGCTAAAAAAGCCAATGTGATTCTGGGCTTCATCAATAGGAGTATAGTATCTAGGTCAAAGGAAATAATGGTACCACTCTATTTTGCTTTGGTCAGACCCTACCTGGAATACTGTGTCCAATTCTGGGCACTGCTATTCAGGAAGGTTCTTGAGAATCTGGAACATGTCCAGAGGAGGGCAACCAAAATGGTTGAAGACCTTAAAGCCATATCCTATGAAGAGTGGCTTAGGGAGCTGGGTATGTTTAGCCTGAAGAAGAGAAGGTTAAGAGGTGACATGATAGTTATGTTTGAATATTTGAAGGGATGTCATATGTAGGATGGAGCAAGCCTGTTTTTTGCTGTTCCAGAGACTAGGATATAGAGCAATGGCTTCAAACTTCAGGAAGAGATTCCATCTAAACATTAGAAGGAACAGTTCAACAGTGGAATGCACTGCCTTGGAGAACATGAGTCAGCAGTGTGCCAGTGCAATTCTTGGCTGCCTCAACAGGAGTATGGTGTCTAGATCGAGGGAAGTACTGGTACCACTCTACTCTGCTTTGGTTAGACCTCATCTTGAATACTGTGTCCAGTTCTGGGCACCCCAATTCAAGAAGGACATGGTCAAGCTGGAGCAAGTCCAGAAGAGGGCGACCAAAATGGTGAGAGGCCTGGAAGACATGCCCTATGAGGGTAGACTTAGAGAGCTGGGTATGTTTAGTCTGCAGAAGAGAAGGTTAAGAGGGGACATGATAGCCATGTTTAAATATTTGAAGGGATGCCATGTAGAGGAGGGAGCAGGCTTGTTTTCTGCTTCTCCAGAGACCAGGACAAGGAGCAGTGGATTCAAGCTGCAGGAAAGGAGATTCCACCTGAACCTCAGGAAGAACTTCCTGACAGTCAGGTCTGTCCGGCAGTGGAATATGCTGCCTCAGAGTGTAGTGGAGTCTCCTTCCTTGGAGGTTTTTAAGCAGAGGCTAGATGGCCATCTGTCGGGAGTGCTTTGAGGGTGTTCCTGCATAGCAGGGGGTTGGACTGGATGGCCCATGTGGTCTCTTTCAACTCTACATTTCTATGATTCTATGATTCCTTCTTTGAAGATTTTTAAACAGAGGCTGGATGGCCATCTGTCAGGAATGCTTTGAAAGTGTATTCCTGCATGGAAGGGGTTTGGACTCAGTGACCCTTGTAGTCTTTTTCAACTCTATGATTCTATGACCTGTGGACCTCATGGGATCTGCCAAGGCCCCTAATGCGTCCCATAGTCCCCTATGTTTTTCATGGACCCCAAATGGAGAACTGCTCCTTCAGAAGTCGCCAGGAGGCATGGCCTCTTCTTTGAGGCTATGCTGTCCACTGAGATTTGAGGGAGAGTGACAGAATAAGCTTTTTTCCCCAAAACTCAGTTGAAAAAGAAAATTATGTAGTTTACAGCTATCTGAGAGACTGAGGACTGGGCAGGCACAGCTCCCAAGCCCTGCATGGTTGTACACTCTTTTTGAGAGAAAGGTGGGATATAAATAAAATGAAGTAAATATAAAAAATTTAGTGCACATATAAATAAAATGGAAAACTTGGTGGGCCCTCCATTTAGGATCACCAATAACCATTGAGGATGCAGTGGGAAGAAGGTATTTGATTTTATCTTTGTTACTGAAGAACCTGACATATCCTGCAATCCAAGAGGATGCAAGTGTGTGGGAATGGTTGCGACTCTAAAGATGTTACTAAACTGTGATTCTTATAATCATGGTCCATGATGATTGCGCGCTTTGGGAGCAATGATCCAAAATAGTCACATTTCCATGCTTCAGAAGCAGCCTGATTTCCATTGCTGGTAACAACAAACATCTAACTTCTCACTTCAGGTTAAAGTTTGAATCCATCTTTCCACTGCCGCCTCTGAACCATATACTTTCTCAATTGTGAGAAATCTTCAGAAGATGATTGGAACTAGCAGGAACATCTGACCATCCCCTATGCACCAGTGGTCATGCGCTTAGACTCCATCATCAGAATAGAGTTTGTCTGGTATTGGTTGGATGAAAAAGGCAAGTGGATTGAATATGGAAAAAAGGTAAGCTACTTTCCCCCCGTGGTCAACCATTAGATGATGGATGAAATTAGAATTATTAACAGAGGGAAGGAATTACTAACAGGGGGAAGAGAAAAGGCAGAACTACTTAACACCTTCTTTGACTCATTTTTTTCCCAGAAGGATACAAGCACTCAACCTGGCGGTTGGGGAGCAGGTGAGGAAGCAGGTGAAATGAGGCACGTAATAGGTAGAGAGGTGGTACAAGAATACCTGGCCACACTGGATGAATTCAAGTCTCCAGGGCCAGATGAATTTCATCCTAGGATATTAAAAGAGCTGGCAGAGGTCATTTCGGAACCGCTTGCTATAATCTTTGAGAAATCTTGGAGGACACGAGAAGTTCCAGCAGACTGGAAGAGAGCAAAAGTTGTCCCCATCTTCAAGAAGGGAAAAAAAGAGGACCCAAATAATTATCGCCCAGTCAGCCTGACATCAGTACCCGGAAAGATCCTAGAGCAGATCCTTAAGCAGTCAGTTTCTAATCACTTAGAAAGCAAGGCAGTAATCACGAGAAGTCAACATGAATTTCTCAAAAATAAGTCATGCCAGACTAATCTTATCTCTTTTTATGATAGAGTTACTAGTTTGATAGATGAAGGGAATGCTGTGGATATAGCATATCTCAGTTTCAGTAAGGCCTTTGACAAAGTTCCCCATGACATCCTTGCAAAGAAGCTAGTAAAATGTGGGCTGGACAGGGCTACTGTTAGTTGGATTTGTAATTGGTTAACCGACCAAACCCAAAGGGTGATCACGAATGGCTGCTTTTCATCCTGGAGAGAAGTGACTAGTGGGGTGCCACAGGGTTCTGTCCTGGGCCCAGTGCTGTTCAATATCTTCATCAACAACTTGGATGAAGGAATAGAGGGCATGCTCATCAGATTTGCAGATGACACGAAATTGGGAGGGGTTGCTAATACACCAGAGGACAGGATCAAAATTCAAAATGACCTGGACAGATTGGAGAGCTGGGCCAAGGCTAACAAAATGAAATTCAACAGAGAGAAGTGTAAGGTCCTACACTTAAGTAGAAAAAATGGAATACAGAAATTTAGGATGGGGGACACGTGGCTGGATAGCAGTACGTGTGAAAGGGATCTAGGAGTCTTAATAGACCACAAGCTGAACATGAGTCAGCAGTGTGATGCAGCAGCCAAGAAAGCCAATGCAATTCTCGGCTGCATCAATAGGAGTATGGTGTCTAGATCGAGGGAGGTACTGGTACCACTCTACTCTGCTTTGGTTAGACCTCATCTTGAATACTGGGTCCAGTTCCAGGCACCCCAATTCAAGAAGGACATGGTCAAGCTGGAGCAAGTCCAGAGAAGGGCGACCAAAATGGTGAGGGGCCTGGAAGCCATACCCTATGAGGATAGAATTAAAGAGCTGGGTATGTTTAGTCTGCAGAAGAGAAGATTGAGAGGGACATGATAGCCATGTTTAAATATCTGAAGGGATGCCATATAGAGGAGGGAGAGGGCTTGTTTACCGCTGCTCCAGAGACCAGGACAAGGAGCAATGGATTCAAGCTGCAGGAGGGGAGATTCCACCTGAACCTCAGGAAGAACTTCCTGACAGTCAGGGCTGTCTGTCAGTGGAATATGCTGCCTTGGAGTGTAGTGGAGTCTCCTTCTTTGGAGGTTTTTAAGCAGAGGCTGGATGGCCATCTGTACGGAGTGCTTTGAGGGTGTTCCTGCTTGGCAGGGGGTTGGACTGGATGACCCGTGTGGTCCCTTCCAACTCTACATTTCTATGATTCTATGATTCTATCCAGGTAGCTGTTGCTTAGACTAAGCTTTGTGGTGCATTGAATATGCAGCTGAGCTTTGATTTCTTTCTTAAATGTTAATGTATGCTACAAGAAGGAAGAATAGCAGACAGGCACATGAGTTGTCAACAATCAATACAAAGGAATAAGCTGCGAATCACAATGTAATGTTTGTGGGCTGAGGTGTTGTGTAGTATTGTCAGTCTAATTATATACACTTTGGGCCCTTGCCTACTAAATGGTTATAGTGCTATGATTCCCTTTAACTGTCTTGACAACATCCTATATAATGCTAGGATTTGCGGTGTTGAGGGGTATTGAGAATTCCGAGAGTCAGTGTGATGTAGTGGTTTGAGCACTGGACTATGACCGAGAGTTTGATTTCCAGGGTTTGATTTCCCACTGGGCCACTGAAACTCACTGGGTGGCCTTGTGCACATCACACACTCTCAGCCCCAGAAAAAAAGTGATAGGTTTGCCTTAGGGTAACTGTAAGTTTGAAATGACTTGAAGACACACAACAACAACAACAACAATTGAGAATTCTCAGCCAGAGGGCTCTGGTGCCTCACCAAATTGCAAACTCCAGGATTCCATAGGAGGCAGCTATGGAAGTTAAGGTGGAATCATAGTACTGTAATTGTGTAAAAAGAGAACAGTTTGTCAGATTAAAACATTATGCAAACATTGGCAAACTACCAAACAGTGGTGTCATGGGGAAGAGAGTGTGGCTGAACAACCAGGAGGGCCAGATTTGGCCCCAGTGACTGAAGGTCTCACCTGTTGCTTAAGCCAGTGATTCCCAAACTTTAGTCCCTCAAGGTTTTTGGACTTCAGTTCATAGAAACTCCAGCCAGCTTGACCAACAGTCAAAACTAGCTGGATGACCAAAATCTGAGAGCCACTGGTGGTGACTTTATTATCTTTATTATTTTCTTTATTTATACCCCGCTTTTTTCCTCAAAACGACTCAAAGTGGCTTACAATACTTAAAAAACATAGTTTTAAAAAGTGACATACAAAACTTAAAACACAAATTAAACAGCAGTAATAATTAAAACAAAGTTAAAATACATATTAAAACAACTAGCAAATCATATTTTAAGCCTTCTATGTGAAATGGCCCTGTGGGCTGCAATTTTAGACATGGGATGGGAGTTTAATAGAAGATTTTCAAGCTCCTTTTTGTTTTGTGTTATATCTTTTCAGTTGTAAGCCTGTGGACAGGAGCTGTCTTGGTATTTACTGACAGTAACTAACATCTGCCTTCAGGAGCTACCACTCCATCTTCCTCTGATAACTCTTGTCATTTTGGATGGCAAACCCATAGAAACTACCACCATGCACTCCAGGTGACCCACTTGGCTGATATCAGGTCACTTCTGTTCAGCGGAAACCTCTGAATGTATCACTGTTTCCTCAGGGGAAAGGAATAAGAATCTTGTTAACCAGAAAACTCAAATGCTAATTCTTAGCTGGTGAGGACGAACATTGATGCCTAGTTGCTTCCATGCCAAGGGTGTAGTGACTCCACCCAGTTTTATTACAGAATCTGATGGAGCTATCCAAGGTGTGGAATCATACCTCTGAAACAGGTTTAGCATGTTGGGTATCTCCTTTAAAGTAGGGAGGAAAATGCAGAGTGGATTCATCGTATCCCTGACATGGTATTGACAGGCTGACAGTGAGGGCAGTATGCTAGAGAGGAGAGGGCAGGAGGCAGGCATAGTAGAAATCTCTGTAGGGCAAGCTTTGGTGGGTAAAAGGAGCTGGAAGCTGGAAGAATCCAAATAGAGAAGAGAGAAGCAGTGATGCAGGAGCAAATTTAGAAGTGCAGGTGCCCATCATGAAAGCCACGTCCTCAAAGAAAAAATGTAAAAGAACTAAAATGGAGACAACTGCATGGGACTCTTTCAACAAACCAATTCTAGCAGTTTAAACTGTAAACTAGCATGGTTAGAAATGAAAACACAAGATTGCTGAAAAGAGGTGTAAAACGTAATAAGTTGAAGGCCAAATAATCAATAAACCTTTCTCTTCCCTCCACCCAATTGTCTTTCTGTAGGATTCAGAGCACTGTGCTGCCACAATAACCTCATCTGAGTTGGAGACTGCTTTTCTAGCTGACCACAGAGGTGTTGTGTTCTTTCGTGCTGGTACTCAGTTGTATGAGCTAAACTTACAAGGTGATATATCATCATAATCATCTGTCACAAAAATCTGGGCAAGCAAACATCTGCTATACCTAAATTTATTGCTTAAACCCCTAGTTTTTGCTAAGAAATGTCCTGTTTATCAAGTATCCATCATTGCCATTAATAGGCAGAATCTCTGCCCATTTTTATCAATTCCTTTATCCAGCTGCATTTGGCGTCTTTGTTGTTGCCTCCCAACTATGAGCTTGTTGGTTTTCCAAATGCCATAAGACCCTTGTGTTGGAATCCTAGTGTTATCCTAACTTTGTTTCCAAGTTTGTTTCTGTAAAAACTGCTGCTTGTGGGATAGTCCTGGGTGCACCTTGCACCTAGTGAGTTGAAATGCAGTGGTTTCACTTTCATAATCTGGGTCTCACTAGAATTGCTGAGGCTCAACTACTGCCAGGATACAAAGAACACAAAGTTCAGGGATCAAGCTGCTTCATCATGCAGATAGGAGAGCCCTGTTGCTGGCAGATAAACTAAACAACATAAGCAATTAGATACTCTTAAAATGGGTAACCTTATTTCAGTTTAAGAAAGAAAAATTGCTAATAATTGACCGTAGGAACAATTAAGAGGTTATTCATCTACATTCTGCTAGCTACACTGAACAAGAAGCAGTGAAAGAGACAGAAGGTGCAATTGGAAATGTTTAGTTTAAAGACATGCTAGATCTGAAAGACACCAATGGTTCTTGTCCTCTCCACACTTGAGAAATTAATTTTAAATGAAATGGCAGCATTAAGCTGCCACAAATCATGTTTGAGGGAACAAGCTAACTTTTGGCTTTAATTCTATTCAGGATGGACATTTGGCCCCTATTTCTTGAGCTGAAGAAACTAGTACACAAACTAAAACTATTTTGTTATGGTTCCTCATCTGTGCATCTGTGTACTGTGAGAATGGGAGTCATCTGAATTCTGAGTATGGACTTGCTGCTGTTTTGGTGGTGTCAATCTGGCAGGCACTCCTGTTGTCTTTAGATGCAAGATCCTTGCTTCTATGGATTTTCTGGAGGTATATGAAGAAAGAGAGAGGGAAACGAGTTGTCAAAAGCAGACTGGAGGCTGTATCACGTAGGAAAGCCAGCATACTGTTTTATTGTAGTGGGTTTCAGAACTCCTGAAAGATAGCCACATCCTATCATCACAAGAATAGGCTGTCCTAGTTAAGGGATACAATGAATTATAGTCCAAATTTTTTTTTCTGAGTTCTGTTCTGTATCTATGTTAAGATGATAAATGAATGTTTAGCTGGGGTGTTTTCAGACTGTTATGGTATCTTGATTCCACTTTAACTTCTATGACTAAATCCTGCAGAATCCTGGGGTTTGTAGTCTGATGAGGTACTTAGAATTCTCTTCTCCACTCCCCTGAATTAGAGCATTAGGGTCTTCTAACAAGAGAATTCACACAGCTCCCATATATTCTCATGTATAAGCCTCATGTGTAAGTCAAGGGCAAATTTTAGGGCCAAAATTGTGGATTCTGATATGACCAGTAGCTAA
Organism: Iguana delicatissima; assembly: GCA_948472985.1. Classification (NCBI taxonomy): domain Eukaryota; kingdom Metazoa; phylum Chordata; class Lepidosauria; order Squamata; family Iguanidae; genus Iguana; species Iguana delicatissima. The sequence goes on along the minus strand of CAOKZL010000378.1, from coordinate 266,638 downwards.
GTTGAGGGTCGTTCCACAGGGAGGGGAAGCACCAGTGCTGCCTCAGAGAGCCAGCTGTCTCTGGCAGCCAGCATTTCCTCACCTAGGCATTCAGAAAGGCCTTTCACCACTCTGCTAAGAGAAGGAGATGGTGCATTTTCTGAGAAGAGTTCATATTGTCTCTGCTGCAGTGCTGCTTCTGGCCTTTTCCAATGCCTAGGTGGGAAAGTGGCAGCAGTGGCAGCAGCTCTTCGGTGCTTCCCCTCAAAGCAGTGCCGAAAGAGTAAAGGGTCTGGTGCTTCTTTTAGGTGGCTTTTTGCCCCTGTATTCAGAGAAGGGATGATTTCATCTTTGATAATATTTAAGGGACAGTACTTAATGTTGACCCATGGATACGTCAACCCAGGTTTTGTGGGTCAATTTTTTTACTAAAATTTCTAGATTTGTACATAAGTATATACAGTACATATTCTCTCACTACTGCACATCCCAGGATTACATAAGATGGAGCCATAAAAAAGTGGTACCACATTACTGCTGTTCCTAAAGATGAGTTATTTTAACATTACTCTTTCCCTCTAGAGATGGTTCAGAGAAATGTGTATCACCGCACCAAAAGAAGAGTCTCCAGATGGCCTCGATTTATTTTCTTCGGGGGTGGCCAGGAAAGCGACAATTGGTATTGGATATTTTGCTGCTCTAAGGCTTTCACGTACTGTTCTGTTCAAAATCTGTCTTTGTTACTTGCTGTAATGTTTTCATGTGTATATTTTAAGCTCTTTTTAAAGTGATTCTGCTTTATTGTTGGGCTTCAGATTTGTTTAGGCCAGTTATGAACCCCCTTGTGCACCTTATATTGAAGCAGAAGGGTAGGAAAGGAAGTAGTTTTAATTAAAGGGAACAAATAAATAGAGGTCAATGTATATAGAAGATGCACAGAAAGGAAACCTTTGCCTTCCCTGCAATCCAGCACAGTGTTACCCATGTATATGGCCAGTGTGAATGCGAACATGCATTTGCAATTATAACCCAGTGCTTCTCTAGGCCACACAGTTGAACTGTCTGGAGGCCTCCTTTTATGCCTCTAGGGAATGTATGCTATAGCCACCTTGTTTCTAACCCCCACATGGGGGAAGATTCTTTATTTCAAAAGACATAAACCATATTGAGGGGAAGTTAAAACCTTCCCAATCTGTGCATGCTGATTCCAGTTTGAACTGTAGCCAAATACTTACTTTAGAATCAAAAAGGTGCTATTTAGCTGCATGCAGTGTGTTTAATGCAGTGTGTGCTTTGATCCTGTTTTAGTGATGGCTGGAACGGGAAACGTTTGCTCAGTTCTCCTTTCTTCTTGCCGTCTGCTTAGCTAAATGTTTTTAAAGCGACATGGGGAGGATGATGAAGGAGGGATGGAGAAACACAGACTTTCAGTGTTAGGTTGCAGCAGCTTGGCTATAGTAAACAGTACTATAAATCTTGCACTGGGAAAAAGCAGGATTCCACTCTGTAGCTGTGTGTACCTGTCCATAACAGGCAAAGTAATCAGCAACTGGTTCCAGAATCCATTGCTGAGCATGTTTGAACAGCAAAATAGAAAGAAAAGGTGAGCGCAGACAAGTTTTCTCAGTAGTTATCCTCAGCTTATTAAAAATAAGTTAAGCTTGGCCACTAAAATGGAATTAAAGGGAAAGTGGAAGCTAGTGAAAGGAACAGTCATTCCTGTATGCGTTTTGGAAGAAACCTTGAAGTGTTCTCTTGAAGGTTCAAAATATTTTCGTATGCCTGAGCAAGATTTAACTGACTTAGTTCTTTTCTTTCACATGCTTTTGTTGTTAGTTTTAAATACAAAGTTTCTGAATCCTGTTGAATTACCCTTCTTTTGTGGTGCAGGAACCTATCCGTGTTCTTTCCATGTTATTTTGGCCTCTGGTTCTAAATTTTCTATTAAAGCATAATGTCCAGGAATGCATCTACAAAGGCATACATGTAATCTTAAAGAACCAGGCAGAGGAGGTAAAGCTATACTCTTCTCTGCAGGGTGTCCTTTTTGTGCCAAAACTGCTGCTACCAAAAAAAGGATGGTGCTCCTATGTGTTTATCCATTAAAGTTACCACCAGCTTAAAGGAAAGAAAATACAAAAGAGTAGGGGTATAAATTGTATTCTTTATCCTTGCAGATGAGAATGAAAAATTCCTGTAATATTGTCCTCACTAAATGAGAACATTGAGACTTCTGCCCATTTCCCATTTGTTATTCCTGCTTTGGAGAAGTATTGCTCTGCACAGAAGTACTTTTTTCTGCATGGAAAGTATACTTTCTGAGATGAAATACACATGGTTTTTCTACAAAGGAAACACATTTTCTTCATGGAAATACACAGGTTTTTTTTCAGAGCAGAAAACATATTTTTTTTTCTGCTGAAATACATGTGGATTTTCTATGCAGAAATGCCCTTATTTTTCTGTCTGGAATACATTTTCTGTTTATGTATATATCTCTGTGCAAATGCTTCCTGAGGTGTGAAGTACCTTACAACTCTTTGGCTGTATGCATTTTTCCTGATGGAGTTTCCCAGTTCTGGGGAAAGCCCTTTCTCTTCCAGGAAACAAATATTCTTCCCTTCCTTACAAATGACAAAATCTTTAATTGTTGATATTAAGGATGTTCTGCCAAACCCCCAGAAGTATGAGATGAAGGCTAGGATAAGCATCAGTACACATGATAAGAGTTCAGTGGTTATTTTTCCTTGGAGTGTTAACTTGAGTCAATGTGACGTTTAGAAAATCACCAATATTTTGAGAAAAGGCAACATGTCTACTTGCCAATGGATCACTGTCTGGTGTTTGTTTTTTTCTGTTTGCAGCCATCAGTTTGAATCTTCTCTTCCCGTCCATTCATTTCCTTCAAATTGGGACCAATCAGCATTGCCTAATGTGGGCTATAAGGTATTTGGCTTTTACCTTTCCACTCCATAGGGCAGATACAGCTGCTTCATCAGAGCTGCCAATAATGGGATGTTGGTAGAAGTTGAGGAGCAAGATGTTGATAGTGTTGACCAAAGACTTTCTATTAATGGCTGCTTGACTATTTCCCGCTCCCCAAAAAAGCTTGCACTAAGTGGCTATTAATGTAAATGCCATCCAGGTAGTTGATGGATTGGAGGATGAAGGTGGAATTGACTAGTAGCAGTGTGAACATGATCAGTGTTTTGAGAGAAGATAGAGAAGCTAGTTTTTTGAAGTTTATCAAATTAGAAGAAATCCCCCCACTTTCCGTAGCTGGTGTGGGCAATGTGTTAGGCCTGATTCTCATCAGGACTAGTCAGCTGTAGGTAACAATCAGGGATGATAGGACAACATCTGGAGAGCCAGAGGTTTCTGATTTTACCTTTATGCTGCACACATGAAGACAGGGGCCAGTGGAATCCCTTCAAGAGAACAGGAAGCTGAGCTAGGTTGGACCCTTTATCTTGACCCAGAACAAGACTGGTCTAGTTCTTACATAAACCCAGTTTTGAAATGAAATCAGTCAAGGCAGGTTTACTTATGCCAAAAATGTTTCAAAGATCAATCCAAGGATTCATAAAGAGGATTCATAAAGACTAAAATGAATGTTAACAATTGTTCTTGTTTTGTACTAGCTGGTGACAGTCTCTAGTACTACTGAAGAGTATCATGAAATAAAGGAATTATTTGAGAACACAATGGAAGGTTACATTATCAACAGAATCCAAAGAATTCAGAACCCCTCCCTCTGGCAAATCTTTCAGTGGTTTGTATTTCATTTTCATTCTACTGCCAGGGATAGGAATTGTGGGATAATGATAAGAACTGAATTTTTGTAGGATTTTGCTGCTGCAATTGATAAACAGTGGTGTACTGTGGCAGATTGCCCTCCCACTTGAAAGCCCAATCATGACAGCACTGTCCTCATGTGGCTTTTCACTAAAATGTGCTGGAAACCCACAGATCGTGACCAGATTAGGTTGTGGAGCTCTGATCTACATGCTGTGGACTAAAGCTTGAATGGATTTAAATTTGTTAGTATTGGTTTGCTGTCTTGTACCCTGCCCAGAGATAATTTGATATAGGACACAATCTAAATGTTGTCCCAGTAAACTTCTAACCAACTCAGGTGTATGAATAGTAAAAATGAAGGGTGGGTTCTGTACTCAAGAGTGAGGCTGTGGGATACTGGAGGAAACCTTCAGTCCAGGGCTGCCTGATGGTGCCCTTGTCTAGTAGAGGTGCCTATTAATACTTGGGCTTATTTGGTGCAGAGTTCGTATTTTAATACAGGCTATTTATAGGGGCCTAGAAAGCTATGAAGTATAGTGCTGACTGTTGGTTCGTCGAGCTCAGTATTGTGTATACCAGGCATGGGAAGCATCTGCCCTCCTGGTGTAGTTGAAATACAACTGACATAATCACTTCGCATATGCTAGGTTGGCTAAGGCTGATAGGAACTGTAGACCAGCAATGTCAGGACGCCCACAGGTTGTCACTTTTTGTCCACACAAACGGACAAATGTGGACATGTCTCTTGGACCTACATGGAGATGGCAAAGATTGAACCTGAGAGATTATATGCAAAATGGGTGATCTGCCATTCTGCAGTGTCATTAGTGGACAAGCCACGTCAGAGGTTATTTCTAGAGAAAGCTGTACTTAATTAAAGTTGAGAGTGCATAAGTAGGGGTGGGAGTCATACAACCCTTTAGATGTTACTGGACTGTAAGTCCCAGCAACATTAGCTAGCAAAGCCAGTGATGAGGAATGCAGAGTCGCAGTCCAACAACTTCTGTAAGGTCACATGGTTGCTATCCTGGTGTAAATGTATAAACAGACTTGCCAAATGTTCCTAGACTGTTAACGACTGGAAAAAAGGAGGTGTATTATATTCTTGCTTGACTTGTTCTCTCTGTGTATATGTGTGTATGTGGTTTAAATAGATGCTTCTGGTTTTAGGCAGAGAGAACAGATGAAGAAATTGAGTAGGGGGAAGGAGGTAGATGAAAGGCTCCTCTTCCATGGTACTAGCACTTCCCACCTGCATGACATCTGTGCACAGAACTTTGACTGGAGAATCTGTGGGACCCATGGAACTCTATATGGAAAAGGTATGGTGTGTATGCGTGTGTGTGTTCCCAGCCCCAAAACAGGCAGTCACCAAGGTTTAATCCCTTTGAACACCAATCAAGCCCTGAAAAGTTGAATTTACTAAAAATCTGCAGGTAATGGTAATCTTTGAGAGACACCAGTGTTGATTCAAGAATAAAAACATAGGCCCTTTTCTCACCTTACCTTGATAGCGTGACGAACTAGAGCCCTCACGATATTGCCAATATCGCAAGAGTCCCAGTAGAGAGCCCCTTGCAGTCCGTACATGGTAGGGCATTCGCGAGAGAGCACCAGTCCCCGCCCAGTGCCTTGTCCGCATGTTGGCGTCCTGGGCCATGCCCAGGTCCCGCCCTGTCCCCGCCCCACCGCCCCTGATTGGTCGGTGGTGTTCTTTCTTTTTTTATTGTTTTGTTGACTATCGTGCTAATGTTAGCATAATAGATCCTGCCAACAGGCTGTTTCATACTACGTTGGTAACATGCTAACAATAGCGCTGTTTTTTTGTTTTTTTTTAAAAAACACAGTCGCCAGACCCTGGGGGCTGCTGTCGTCTTGAGTGTGAATGGCGACGCAGCTCCGGGGTGGCCTCTCACAGCGACATGTCGTGCAGTGTTCCCTGCTGCGATGGGGGCAGTGGCCGGCCTGCTGCTGGGCGGAGCGTCCCCTGGGAGTTGCTGCATGAGGGACAGGCAGCAGGGACTGCCCACACCCCACCCACTCCCGAGGCCTTCACGAAAGCACACCGGATGACGGCTCCGCAGGCCCTCTGGTCATATGACCGATGCGTGAAAGGGAGGTTATTCTTTCCTTTCAGGTGAAAATAAGAAAACGCGCTATCAGCGCTATCCGTGGCTGTGATAGCACCTGGTTCGCCAGAACGTCATGCGGTATGGCGGCTCGTGATGGGGGGAGGGAGCATGCCTAATACGCTTTAAAAATGCCATGCGAAAAGGGCCATAGTCTGCCCCAATATGTTGTCCTCTAGATGTGTTGATTAGAGTTCTCATCATGCCAATCCAGGCCATGCTGCCTGTGTGTGATGGAAATTGTTATCTGACACTTCTAGAGGGCACTAATTGGGGAAGGTTGATATAAAACACCAACTGAACATTCAAATACTGAATGAAAGTGTGTATCCTGTTATCTCCTAGCCTTACCTTTTCAGAACCTTATTCTTGTCCTTATAGAGGCCAAGTGAAGCCATCAGTGTGGGCAGTGTAGGAGGTAGGTAGAAAATGTGATTGATGGGACCTTCAGACAAAGAATGGTCAAGACAGGGAGGACAAAATCTCCCCAGCAAATGGAACAAGTCAATATTTTCTTTGCCATGCTCTGTATTAGAAGAGAGAGTTTTTCCTCATTTGTGACTCTTCATAAAATACACTTGGAAACTAGACAACAGCTTCCCCAAACACTGAAAAGTCAAAAACAGTTAAGTAGTGTATGAGTATGAAAATAAGTTAATTAGGCAACAGCTTGTCAAATAATGGCTTCCCAAGTGTACAAGAAGAACATGTAATAAAATATTGTGGTGTGAAATGTGATTGATCAGAGTTTCAGTCAGTCTGCCATTAACTTCTTTGAGGGTCATCCAATTCTGAATTTCTTTTCTCCTGTTAGCTAACCCACATTCCATGGCTGCAAAGTATCCTCCATCTGCATTGTGCTCTTTAGAAACAGACACCTCTATTTCTTTCCAAATATTTATTTGTTAAATTTATAGTCAGATTTTCCATCCCTGCCTCAAAGTACCTAAAGTTCCTCCTTCTGTAAACACTGGAGTTTTCCAAAGCCTGCTGTCACCTAGAGCTTGGAAAAATTACTTTTGGGGCTTATGTTCTCAGAATCCCCCAGAGCATGACCAGTGGCCATTTTGAGTGTGTGTGGGGAGTACTGGGAGTTGTAATCCCAAAAATAACTTTCCCAAGCTGAGCTGGTGCTTTGATCTTGTGTTGGTCTTGTGTCATAAGCAATGGCAGTCCCCTCAAATCACTGATAACGGAGTGATCAGAAATGTGGAAGGATTGTAGGGCAGATTCCAATCAGCTTTCTATTGAAAGTGGCTTGTCTCTTAGTAATATCTTTTTCTTTCAGGGAGCTATTTTGCCAGGGATGCCAGTTATTCCCATAACTACTGCCACTCAAACACCCGCAACAAGACTATGATTGTAGCGAGAGTTCTTGTTGGAGAATATGTTCCAGGAAACAGTGCTTACCTTCGCCCTCCGTCTAGACCTAACCAATCAGACTGCTTTTATGACAGCTGTGTAGACAGTCTTCATAATCCTTCCATTTTTATCATCTTCGAGAAGCATCAGATTTACCCAGCATATATCATTGAATACGAGCAAGCGTCCCACTGTCTGATCATGTAAATATTTTTCTTTTTTCTTTTTTCTTTTTCTTGTATATGGACATCAAATTGGGTTTTCTTTTCTTTCTTTTTTTCCTTTTGGATTATAATATGGAATTCAGGATCACTTTTACAAAACTTGAAACATTTCCTCTTTAAAAGGCTGCATTGACTTTCTTTTTTTACAATTCTGGTTCTTACAAGCATGAAAATAACTACCAATTTGGACAACCCAAATCCTTTTCTGGATTACTGGCATTGTTTTATACTTTCCAGTAAAATGGAGCTGGTTGCATTTTTTTCCTTTTGTGTTTGAACAGCAAATAAACTTTGCAAGATGGTCCTTTCATAAATCAGTCTTAAGGTGTGTGAGACACAGAACACGTGCATTTGTCTTTGTCTGAAAATAGCTGCAGGGCCTTTCATGCAAGCTGTTTAAGTCCCAATCATGAGAATATCAAAAGAACAATCCTAGATCAGAGTTGACAATGGATTACAACTACCATAATCCCTCTGCCAGCATGATGTGTTGCTGTTAGATGCCTTTAGGTCAATTCTGACTTGTGGCAGCTCTGTTATAGGGATTTCTTGGCAAGAGTTATTCAGGGGAGGTTTGCCATTACTTTCCTCTGAGGCTGAGAGTGTGTGACCTTCCCGAGGTCTTCCAGTGGATTTTCATAGCTAAGTGGAGATTTGAACTCTGGTCTCTCAAGAGTTCTAGTTCAATGTTCAAATCCCTATACCACACTGACTCTCTAGCATGGCCAGTCCCCAAACTCAGTTTTTCTGAGCCCTTATGAAAGGTCTGTTTAACCCAGCATTTTCTTCTTTTGCTACCCAGCCATGTGTCTCTGGATAGCCCATGAGAAGGACCTGAGTGCTCCTCAGCAACTGGTGTACAGAAGCCTACTGTGAGTAGAGGCCTACTGTCTATCCATCATGCTGATGCACATGGAGCCATGGACAAGCAAGAGGGGTTTGAAAGTGAGCAGTGAAGTGACTAAAATTGCTGACAGCAAATTATTCAGGATGTTTAAAACAAACCTGGATTGCAAAGAGCTGCAAAGATATTTCTCCAAACTAGGGAAATAGGTATAAAATGGCAATGGTGTTTCCATGCAAGCAGCTGTAAAGGGAGGCACATTGGGGAATGAAGGAACCTGAGTATCACCCATACACTGCTAATGAGATCTGAGGTGGCACTGCTTGACCAAGAAAAGGGATCTTTAGTTTGTGGTAGGGATATCAATGAAAATATCAACCCAATATGTGGCTCTTACGAAAAGAAAATGCCAGTTCCAGGTATGACATAAATGGAGATAAAACAGTGAATCAACACCCAGAGGGCCTTATTACACAAGGCAGGTAAATCATGATTGCATCAGGATAATAGCCCTTTGGTTGGGGGCTTCCCTCAGGACACAGTAGCTCTTCAGTTGTTGTCCCGTGGGAGAGTGCTTTAAAAGCTGTTCTTTTACTAACACACACACACACACACACACACACACACACACACACACAAATCCGTTATTGAGTTCCTTTCCCATTTCTGTCACACTATGATTTCCTGTGCAAAAAATGCTACAACATCATGCCACGGCAATCCTCATTTTCTCTCACACATACATATACACACCCATACCCTTCCTTCTGTAGGATTTGGGGGACCTAGGATTAGGGTGGAAGAGAAATATAAGCAAGACTATAGGATGTCTTGGCTTTGACTTTCTGCTTGTTCTCTTCTGCGTAGAGATAATGCCTGAGCGTCCTTCCACAACACCATGACTGCAAAAAGAAGGCCCTCAAAGGAGAGCCCTCAACTGGCTTTCGATTGACGCTGCACTCAGGCAGGAGGCCATTTCCTCATGCTCTTTCCTCTCTCAGTTCCTGACACTTCTCAGAAAAGAAACAATGAAAAAGGGCTGGGGTGATGTTGGAGAAGGTGGTGGGAAGGCAGTCTGTGTGTGGTAAGGTTTTGGCTTTAACGGGTGCTGGAATCCCAGAGTGGTGGGCAAGGAAAGACAGCAATCACGATTGCATAGCATTTTTACAGACAATGCAACTGTAGTGAAAAACACCACCTCCCAAGGCACCTTCCCAGTGCACCTATAGATGACCACATGGCCATTTAGTAGCCAGGGGAGGACAGGAGGAAAGCCAGACACAATTGGTCAGGAGCTGGTTAAGAACCACTGGTCTAGAGAACAACTTCCAGTTAGAATTCACAATGGGCATCCATCCCCTGTGAAATTTAGTAGCTGCTGCCAATGTTCCTGCTATTGTAATGGTAATTGATAGAATTCAGCAATAACTGTACTGGTACTTTACGGTGCCAGAAACCTTCCCTGAACCACAAGGCTCAGCAGACAATCAGGGCAGTGCATCTCCTTCCTGCCTCCATCCAGCATTACCTTTTCCAAACGTCCCTGTCCCTCTCTGAGCTTTACTGCAACTGGTGGCTGGGAATGCATCTTTCTGATGCTATATTGTTGCTGTTGCTTTGTCTTACTTAATATTTTGGGGTGGGCAATTAAGGCCCATTAGTTTTACAAAACACCAGCTCCTGGGGGAGAAGAAAACAGCTTTGGCCTTGTGAACTCTGGCTCCATTATACCATTGGGGATAATTATACTTGTCTACTTTATGGGCTGGCTGGATGCAATAATTCTGAAATCCTGTTGAGTCAATAGGATGGAGTACTGTGACTAATTTTCCCCTCTTGAGTCCAGTATGAGGGTAGGTGGAGGAACTCTTTCAACAGCTGAAACATACCACATAAAAGTTAAGTAGTTTTATAACATGATTTATAATAAGTCCAGCACAGCTATTAGAGGCCTGAGTCCGGAGCATTTATAAGCTGGCCCAGTAAATCTTGGACTGAGCTACTAAAACAACAGTGTTTTCTATTCTATCAATTGCTGGCAGCATGTTATCGCTCCAGGTTTTTGTGTTAGTAAAATGTGATCAAACTTTGAAGAGAACTTCCTGGAAATAAGGAAAGTTTAAAAAGTTAGTTCAGTTGTACACTTCTGGAAAGAAGAAAATTTTCTCATTTTTCCAAATAAAAAGTATCCAAGCACGTCTTTTATTTTCTTTTAAAAAAACACCATGACACTAATTTCACACAATTTGCTGTGCTATGTTACAGGTTTCACTTGTACATATTCCCCATTTGCCCTCTGTTTCTGAGAAGCATTTGTTCAAGAATTAGTCCTGCTTTGTCATTTTTCGTTCAAGCAAATTCTGAGGGAAATCTTACCAGACTAGCAGTTCTTAAGCAAAGCCAAGCCCTAAAAAAACCCCCAAAGCCCTCAGGTAAGAGCTAGGCCCTTTCTGTATTGGTAAATATGTTGCTGGCCACCCAATTTGTGAACCATTCTGTGACCTATGTGGCATCTAACGTGGACTTGTGGTCCATACTTGAAAGTGTAACCAATTAGAGTTCTTCACCGCTGCCTACCTGTATGACGCTTGTGTCTCTGCATATCTTGGTCACTTGTTTTTCAGGCATGTAAAATGTAAAAATTGTCTTAAAATGGAGTCTGTTTTACATCTGAATGGGCCAGCCTTTTAGGAACTGTACACCAGAATGGTAACATACAGACTTGAAATCCTTGTTAATTCTGTGTTTTCTCTTGCCTGTTGACATGTTGCTTGATGAATTGATCAAAGAATCAATTAGTCACTTTATTTATGACCTACCCTTCCCCTAGAGTGGGACTGAAGGTGGTTGCATTTAAAGCAAGGGAGACAGACCCCATGGGCAAAGAGTCTGAATTTCTGCTACAACAAAAGGGCAAAAATGATCCAACTGAAGAAATTTGGGAATGGAATAGATGTGTTTTATCACATTCTGAACAGTTCTACTTTGATGTAATAAAGAACCATGAGTGTACGTATGGCTAATTTCCATGTGGAGAGAATAATGTAGATGGCCCACTGGTAATTCCACAATACACAATCAGCCACTTTCAGTGATGATAAGCATACACAAACATAAGACATTTTCCAGGTTCAAAATCTAAGAGAATTTCATCTGGATTTCAGCACTCATGGCCATAGCTTGGAAGCATAATAGTTTTGGACAATAACTCCCAGAACTCCCTGATGGATGTTTAAGATTATGAAATTTTAAACCTGTAAAGAGACCAGAGTCTGGGCAAGTTATTTATTTTTTTGGACTATAGTTCTCAAAATCTCCTAATCAACATTGTCAGTGGCCATGCTGTTGTCCAATAAAGTAACTTTTCCAAGCTCTGAAGCAGACATGAACTTGTTTGGCTTTGTTTTGGCATCATAAATTCCAATACGAGCTTTAGTTAACATTTTGGATCTCACACCTTATTGCGAGTTCGCCATTATGCATCTGTGTGTGTGCGCGTGTGTGTGTGTGCTTGTGTTCAAGACCCAAAGCCAAATGGTCTCCATTTTGAAGCCAATCTCAGGCAAACTGAAAACTCTTGCCAAGCCAGCCTTCACTTTCCAGTGGCGGTTTCAGGATAAAATCAAACTGAAGATTCCTAAGAGAATAACATGTTCCGTTGTCTTGAACAGGATTCAATCACAGTTAACTTTAATTAGTCAGTGTCCTTGTTTTCAAAAGTTCTGTTCTCCCCCTCTTGAACTCTCATGATTGTGGTTGTACAGCAAGCAGCACCACATTCTATAATGTCACACAGTGTCATCCTATGCCTATTGAAGCCAGTGGCAAGCATCCCATTGATTTCAGTTGAAAGGGATTAACACTTTACACCAGAATAAAAAAAGAATTATGCAAAGATAAGCTCATACCTCCAGGCATGTGGTTATGAGCTTCAGGGGACTTCATTTACAAGGTATTAATAGCTCCAAATACTTCTTGGGCTCAAATTTTGATCTTCGCCTTCCCCACTGAATAGCATTCATTGAATTCCCACTGATCTCAGGGAAGATGGGGGAGGGAAGCAGTGTTTCCTGTAACATCCCTCTTCCTTTCTCTGTTTTTCTCTGCTAGACCACTGCTAGCAACACTAGTCTGTGTAACTGAAGAGAAAGGTGATCTGTAGATCAGAATGGGTGGGTTCAGGAGGACCAGCTGATTTTCAAAGTCAGATTGGCTTGGAAACCAGCCAAGCCATTTCTAAATGTTTCTGGGGTCAAGGAGGTATAGCCCTTATTTCTAAGGCAACCTGACTTAGGCAGGATTAAAGTTGCTGATTTCTACATCTATGTTCAGAAATAAGTACAGGTATATGTAAAAGAAATGCACGTACATCACTATGGATCTTGGTGGATGCACTTTTTAAAATGCTGGTCCCAGTGTGCATTGTTGTCAAGGAGGTTACTAGTTGTTGAGTGATCAATTTTGCATAACTAGGAATAGGCCACTATACCATTACAACACTAGAAGTCCACTTTAATTGCCAAAGTTCCATCCGACAGAATCCTGGGATTTGTAGTTTAGGCAGCGGCATTTAGAATTTGCAGCCAGAGAGCACTAGTGCCTCAATCAGGACTACATGGGATTTGGCCATGGCAGTTACAAGTGGAATCACAGTGCTATATTTCTGTAGTATGAAATGACCTGGACCATAGTACATTATTTCCAGGTTACGCAGCTGACTATTGACTATTCTTTTGAAGCAAGGATGGGGAATATTTTTCAGACTGAGGTCCAAATTCAATTTCAGGAGAAGTTCTCAGGGGCAGCATTTCAGTGATGGGAAGAGTCATAAACACCAGGACATTTTTCCTTGAATCTCCTATTGCCAGTTAACTAAGACTTAGGGGAGATACTTCAACCTTCTAGTTGTGGGGGGGGGGCACCACTGGACAGTGGTATCATGGTAAAAAGGGGCATGTGCATTTGGGAAACACCCAAGGGCTTGTGTCAATCTCAGGGCTGGACATACCTCACCCCTGCTTTAAAGGTGGCATTAGTCCAACATGCCTTTTATACAATTGGTATAATATGGGCAGAAGTGCCAAGGAAATGGAAGATCAGGGAACATTCTGATCTAGAAGATAATTGCCTGTTTTTTTTAAAGACCGCTTCCAAAATTCATATCCAGATTTACTTTGAATGAGTTCTCCTCTCTTGCTGTTTCCTGACTCTGCAACCAACCATTGGGGTTCATCAGAAGTTTAATCAGGAATATTCCTTAATGTTTGTTAGTTACAGCAAGTTTCAAAGAAGCCACTAGCAGATCTTCTGCTTTTAAAACCGCTAGTGAAATCAGCTTGGCTGTCATCTATATCAACATTTAAACTGTGATCCTTGAAATCTGGCTGCAATTTGAAAATTGAAATAAAAATGCATTTCTGATACCAGGTCTTGTTTTCCCCATTCATGGTGGAACATATCACATGAGGATTGGTGCAGTGTAAGGGTCATGGGACTAGAGTGTGACTACTTTCTTGAACCATAGTGGCTTGGGGGGATTCTGAGAGTTGGTGCAAAAACAAAAAGTAGTTTTTCCAAGATCTCTACGTGATCTACAGAGAGAGTAAACTGTTGCTAGATATAAAAATTTTAAAGTAGCAAACAATAACTGCTCGGATTAAATCCACTCTTGGATGCCTCTTATTTTCAGTATTCCTCATGAAAAGGGTACTCAGGGTGGTCCTTCCACCTGTAAGGAATTGAAAGTGAAAATTAGCAGTGACAATTAGAACAATAGCTAACCAGTCACATACCGGGCCAGTACATAGTGCTTACTATGGATATAACCTACTGATGAATTTTCTCAGCCCACGCTGCCCCCTGAAGTGAAGGGAAGCTTTATAAAAGCACTGTTGTTTTTAACAGAGATGGCACAGGAGAACTGCTGAGTTGGCCATACTCTGTTTGTGTATGGCACTCATGGGTGGACAAAGTGGGGCCCTTGGGACCCCAAAGTGTGGCTCCAGAGCCCCCAGCTTTCCCAAAAGTTCTTAATTTTGAGGGGGTGCTGATTTACAGGAATTTATTTCACCCCCCAAACGAGCCCAACAACCCAAAATTGCCTGCAAATGTGGTAGTTTGCTTCTTATAACCACCCAGAGCCCCTCAATACCTTGAAAAAGAATCAGCCAAAAATGATGACCAGAAGCATCACTTCCAGTGCACAAAAATCTGATGGTGTGGTCTGCCAGGATGCAGCGAGGGAGGTAGGAAAATGGTCCCCACTGCCTCTGCAGTTGCCTACCCCTGATAATAGCTCAACAGGATTTTGAATTTTTGTGTTCTCTTCCAATAGCTCAAGCTAAATGACTTGAAAGAGAAGTATATAAAAAGATCCTCTGAAAGTGTCTGTAATCCAGTATTAAGGGAAGGGGCTTTCAGTTTCAAAGTTTGTATCATGTCTTCAGAATCACTGGCTCTCCAGATAGTTTGGATTACAACTCCCAGAATCTCTTACCCTTGGCTATGTTCATTGAGGCGTATAGGAGCTGGAATTCCAAAACATCTTGAGAGGCCCCAAATTTCCCAACCCATCTTTGAACCCCAGGCAGAAAAGCAAGACATATATTGTATGCTAGCAATTGGCCATAACACACAGTTAAAATTCAACAAACACATTGTTATAGTATCATACAATTTAAAATTCCTCCTGTGGACGATCAGATTAAATTTAGATAACTATTCATTTCTGAATCTCACAGTGGTTCTCAACCTGTAGGTCCCCAGATGTTTGTGGACTTCAGCTCCCAGAAGCCCCAGCCACTATGGTCAATGCTCAGGGCTTCTGGGAGCTGAAGTCCAAAAACATCTGGGGACCCACAGGTTGAGAACCACTGCGAGAGACATAGCTTTTCAAAGTGATTAAGGAGAAGAACTTAATTTTATGGCAGTGTGTTTAGATCTTGGTCCCTCTTTATCACTGCATTATTGCTATATGGATTTTTATGTCCTATCTTAACAATTGGTATATTTTCATAAAAAAATGATAAAGTCTGGAGGAAGGTAGCTGAAGGATTTTTAGATACAGTCAGCCCTCCACATTTGTGGTTTTGACTTTCATGGATTTGATTATTTGCGAGTTCCTCCAACCTCTGCTACCCCACCTCAGGCACTTCTTTTCTGGGGGTTCCTGCCCTCTTATCAGCTCTGATCAGGCCGTGCAGCCATTTAAAAACCTGTCTCTGGTCATTGTCATCCTCCACTAGCTGCTGCCTGGTTAGTTAAGGACAGCTCACAGCCGCGTTTCTCAGCACCACAATCCCTTTTCAGATGCCCCCCAAATCCAAAGAAGGAGATGGGTAAGAGAGAAGAAGTATAGGGCCACCAGGTCAATTCCCCCCTTTCCTCTTTCTTACTTGCTTTGGATCATAGGTGTCCATTCTCCCCAACATGACTCAGCCCCTTCTCACGGACGCACACAACATTTTGACATTTGTGATTTTCCCACTTCTGCAAGGGTCCTGCATCCCTAACCCTGGTGAATGCGGAGGGCCAACTGTACTAGGAACATCCCTAGCAGAAGATAAAAAAAGAAATTCTGCTGACAGCTTCCTGCCTGGTACTACCATGGAAAACTCCAGCACTATTTTTTTTCTATGTGTGGTGTTCTGTGGGGATAAGACTGGGTACCTTCTGGGACAGCCCTTGGATTAGTTGGAGTTGAAGTCCACTCAAAGTGTCCCCAGATCTTCAACTATCAAAACCTTCAGACTGCTGTGTCTATTGCTTACTAGAGTGTTTTTTTAATTCATTGTAAGGTAAAAAAGTACCAGTTCAAATACTGAAAAAGAACTATGGCTATTGGTTTCCTCTGGCTAGAAGCCTTAATAATTGTCTCCCACTCCTCGGCCCTTCCCTACTCCTAAGATGTCATTTTGAAATAGAAGGCAAAATTGATGACAGGTTCTGTGGACATACCACTGTGTCTTTCCAAAAACAAGGGAGTTTGGATCCTTTAAAAAAAAAAATTATTAAATTAGTTAGCATATTAAGCACTTTCTCCCATTTAGTTATTGCTATAGCTACAATTTAAAAAGCCACTCTTTATGGATTTTTCTCAATTTTCAGTTACTTTGCTTCAGTTTTTAGTTAATCTTCTTTTTAAAAAGTAAGAAAATGAGTTACTTTTAAAAGCAAACATCAACATGCAACAAATCACTGGCCTGTGATTAAAAAACAAAACAAAAAAACAAGTGAGGCCACACATATTGTGTACTGTAAATATAAGAGAAATTAAATAATTACAGCACAAAAGGAATGAAGTTTTCCCTTACTATGTTTCTGCTAAAGTATAATTTAATTATGCTTTCTTTATCACTAAAGGAAGGAAATAACCTGTTACTGCTGGTGAGCTGTTTTCAAGCTCTGACTATACATAAAGTGTGTATATAAACAGAATCCCAAAGTATGAGTCTGCTGGTTTTTGAAATAAAAGTTTCCTTCCACTGACCTTCTCAGCTTTCCAGACTGTGTTTTAATATGTGTGGTTACAGTGCATTTTGTTTTTCCAGAATCTAGATCAGTTGGGGTTATGAAAATTAACACTGTAATTTCATTAGGAAAAAAAGTATTTCAAAGATGCTGGTCCTTAAGAAAACCAGCCAACCTGTTCATCTGCCCATAGCTCAGCAATGCATTTATTAGGGCTAGGCAGAATGCCACAAAACTGTGTAAGCTTCTACAGATCTCTTCATCAGGGTGGGTGGCACAGAAAAGGAGGGGGTGGATAGGAAAAAGAAACATAAATATTCAAAGGGTAGACCAGATATTGTGATCATGAGGTCTGCAGTTTAGATTAAGTCCCAAATAGCAGAATTACAAACTGGATGAATTAGCCACTGGTATGTTTTGCAGGTATCAGGTTGCATCTAGCAATGCATTCTGGGACAGAAGACTATTGGCCAATCATTTCTGAAAGCAACAGCTGGTTGGACCTTGGGAAAACTATGCATTTCATTCAAGGCAAGAGGTAGATGTGAGCTGCAACTTATCAACTCTCTTGCTTCTCTCCCCTCCCTGTGTGTTTTGTTCCGAAGAGAACAAAGATTTCTGGAGAACTCCAAAGCCTGCACACTCCCAGGGCAATTTGGTCCAAATAAATGTGGTTTCACTAATCCATATCCTAGCTCCATGTGGAAAGAACTGCAGCCCAACTGCGCATGGCCAAGGTTGAACTTCTCTTTTTTCTTTTTTAGTTTGGCACTAGAATGTGTTGCCTCTTCCTCCATCCCCACCAGGCTGCCAGGCATCCAATTTAAACCTGGCTGCCCCTTCTAATTAAACTGCTGGGACTCAACCTGGATCCTGGATGCCTTCTTTGGTTATGTAAGGATATTAATAGCCTAAATCGCTTCCAGGAGCCTAGGGAGCCATGCTGTTCAAAAGGAATGCCAGCATCATTTTGTGCAATTGAGTTCAAGTCCCTCTTGCTGCAGACTTGACAAAAACTTCAGTGGGTGTGAGTTCCTGGGAAGAGCTAGCCTCATATAATTTTGTGTGCTTCTAAATCTTTACTGTCAATGAACATATTTCCCCCCACAGTTCTCAGAAATCATTAAGAACATTTTTTTACCCTTAAGATTTTTTTTAAAAAAGAGTCATTTTGGGGATTTCATTACAGTACTCAAATTTGCTGTCATCTTTGGCTAACTTGGGGGGGGGGTAACATGTATCACCTTCTTGATGCCTTACATTAGATCACCCATTCCACATTATATAGAAGGTATGCCAACCAAAGACATTTTGCTGCCTGAGGCAACTCTCCTCACTCCAATGCATACACAAAAAACACCCTGGGTTGGGAGTTGAAGCTAACTTCAGTACTGGTCAAAGTACTGGTCAAAGACTTCTATGATGCCTGAGGACACTAGGGTAGTTTAGAGGGTGCAAGATAAGTTATGTAGTGCACACAGCTCTGTCCCACAACAGAGGAAGCTCAAGAGAAATAGACTGGGGGAGGAAGGCTGCTACTCCTCAGTATCTACCATTTGAGATGGTTGCCTCAGTGGCGGAGCTTGGAGTGTGTGGAGGGAGGGGACAGGGCTATGGCACGAGGGGCATGGCCACTGTGTGCGGGGGCATGGCTACGGGCCAGGACACCCCAGAAACATTGCCGCCTGGGGCGAATTGCCTCCACCCCACCCCCACATTCCTATGCAACTGGGTTGCCTTACTTTGCTAATGGTAGGGCTGGCCC
Organism: Iguana delicatissima; assembly: GCA_948472985.1. Lineage (NCBI taxonomy): Eukaryota > Metazoa > Chordata > Lepidosauria > Squamata > Iguanidae > Iguana > Iguana delicatissima. Next base: position 248,068 of record CAOKZL010000378.1, on the reverse strand, counting down.
AGTGAGGACTGTTGGTCATCCAGACAGGCCAAGAGAAAAAGAGCTGCGTCTTCACTGATGGTTGGTGAATGGGTTAGAGTGCTAACATTTCTGTAAATACCAGAGCTACTGAGTGATGTGTCTAGTGCCAGGCACTGAGAGAAGAGAGCCTGTGGATGAGTGAAGCTGCCTGTCAAAAACACAGTCTGACCAGATAATTCCCTCTGCAACTGCCCCACACCTTTCCTTCCTCAAGCTTTGAGAGAAAGTTGCTGATTAATAGTTAGGTGTAACTACTTGACTAATATATGCTGTTGGCAACAAAGGCAGAACCAATTTTTATTTGTATTTTTTTGTATTTGTTTGCATTTTTTAAAGTTAATTGTAGTTTTATTAGATTCTTGTAGTTATATGCTTATAGTTTTATTATGTATTGTCTGTTTTTTAAAATTTGTATGGTATTGTTATGTTTTACTTAGTTTTATGTATTGTTATGTAGTGTTGCTGTTCGTTTTTGGTTTAATAATTCTCCCCCAGATACACACAAAAACGGAGAGAAGGTTGCTGTTGTTGTGTTCCTTCAGGTCATTCCCAAGTTATGGAGACCCCCTAAGGCAAACCTATTACAGGGTTTACTTGGCAAGGTCTGCTCACAAAGGGTTTGCCCTCACCTCCCCCTGAGCCATCGCATCTCGCTGCTTTGAAAACTGACTTATGTTGACCCTAGGACAAACCTGCTATGGGGGTTTTCTTGGTAAGATTTGTTGCCTTTGCCTTTTTCTGAGGCTGAGAAAGTGTGACTTCCCCATAGTCACTTAGTGGGTTTCCATGGCAGAGCAGGGATTCAAACCCCGGTCCCCAGAGTCAAAGTGCAATGTTCAAACCACTACATCACGCTGGCTCTCTTGAGAGAAGGATTTCAATCAAAGGAGCAACATGGCACAGACTGGTACAGCCTTTACCTAACTTGATGCTCTCCCTACGCGCTGGACTCTTAAGTTCTAGAATTCCTCACCCCTGGCTAAGCTGGCTACGACTGCTAGAAGCTGCAATTCAACAATACCTGGGGTCCACAATTTGCAACAGTCTGAAAACAAGACAACTCTGTATTAGGAAACACACACACAAAAAGGAGAGCTATTGCAAACTGTGTTCATTTATTTACTTTGTTGTTTTCTCTGACCAGAGCAGGAATGGGCCAAGTGATCCAGCCAGTACAGGCAGTGATGAGGAATGCTGAGAGCTGTGGTTCCACAACATCCAGAGGGCTACATTTTGCCCACATCTTGAACAGAGACTCCTCTAAGAGTTACCATTGTGCCATCACAACATTGATGTGAACTATGAATAGCCCAATGGGTAGGATGTCCTATTCTGTGCCTCATTTCTGCATCACTGTTGCTCTTGGTTCAATATATGGCAGCACCATTAGCCTCATGGAAAGTTTAGTGAGGGATCACAGCAGAAAAGGGTGGTAGAGGTGTTAAAAAGGTTTTTTAAATTGATTGATCAGCTTTAAATCCCACTGGTAGTTCTGAACTACAAAAGACCTATTGAACTAATGTGATTTACCTAAGTGTTGACTTACCATTCAGCAGTTGATAAAGTGGATCCATACTTGAGACATTTATTCAGGATAAAGGGGTGCAGCTTTTTTCTGCTTTCTGTTCTGTCATGCTGGCTTGCTGTGCCCCCCCTCAACCCAACACAGCAGGGGGAGAGCATATAACAGGTTTGTTGAACCAGAACTGGCACAAAGTTTGGCAAAGCCCCTTCCTTACCCACTCAGCAGGCCAGTCATGTGGTCCACACAGGTCTGCCTGTTCTTAGTCCCTCAGAATCTGTCAATGGAGGCCTCAGCCTCATTCTACCTAATGGTAGGACTGGCCCTGGACTTTTTTGAGGCCTCAGATATTCAGCAGCTGTTCTGAAGTGACAAGCTCTGATACTGAGCCTGGCTAAGCCCAAAGCTGACTAAGCACATCCACATCCAGTTTGGTGGATGCTTTGTATCTCGAATTTTAAAAATCAAGTCATGTTAGAACTTATTTCTTCACATATGCCCACAGCAGGAATTATGCTGATACTTACATCAACAGCTCCACATAGCGGATATTTTTATTCAGAGCTTCTATTTCCTTCATTTCTTTGTTGGTGAGAGAAAAGTCAAAGATCTTAGCAGAAATTGAGGAAGGGAAAACAAAACATTATTTTCTCTTTACTCAAGTGATGATTGAGCTTGCATCTTCAGCTTCCATTCTTTGACTAAGTGTAACAAGATGTGACAGCCAGCCCTACACACAATGTTGCAGCTCTTCATTCAAGAGAAGCAGAACACTGTAGTATTATAGTGAGTAGTGGATAGGAGGTATAAGCTAGGATTAATGCAAAATTCATACATATATCACTTGACTACTTGGCTGTGTGACTCTTGTCAGTGATATACCTCTTGCATAGATCATGTATATACAATGCCTGATGGGCTGGATTCAGATTTAGCAATGCTAAGAGTCCTTTTCAGAGCAATTGGACACAAGTCAACTAGAATTACAAACATGCATGGGTGTACTTTAAGGCTGGCATTCTGTTAGCTACGTATGCACGTGTAAGTCTGTCTTACCCATACATACATCTCTCTTTGGACTATTTTGGCTATTCTTTAGTCCTTTGTGCCCTATATAAAACCTGCCTCCTGGCAGCTGTCAAGTCCTAGGGGGATGCTACTGCTGCTAGTGCTTCTTTTAGTTGAGAGGAGGAAGAAATTTAGGCAATTAAGAAGTGGCTGCTCTGGGCTCTGAAGGGAAGGGAAAGAAAAGAAGGGTGCACTCCATCTATGAATGCACTCTCATTTCTTCCCCAATTTGAGTTAAGATTTGCTACTTCTATGCTGCATGAATTGCCTCTCTCCCCTACCCGCTGACAAGTAGCAGCAATGGTATCTTCTCTGGTCTTGACAGTTTCTTGGGCCAGGGAGGAAACATGGAAGGATCTCAGCCTTACTATTACTAACTCTAGATCCAGCCTAATATATTTTCGGAAATTAAAACTTTGGCATCTCACTACATCAGAGGTGACAACTGTGCTGCCTTCCAGAGGTTGTTGAATTGGCTATGCTGACTAAATCGGCTGGGAGTTTTATTTTTATCCCCCTTACATCATCCAATCTCAGGGCAGCATACAATAAAACAATTTGAACAGTATAAAATTGGTGGGACACAGGGCTCAGTCCTCAGGCAGATATAGACAGTTCCTCTTCCACATATTCAGAGGTTCCATTCCAGGAACAGTGGTGCAAACTAAAAAATGTGAATGCTCCTTCCCCTTATCGTCAATGGACACAACATGCGTGCGCCTGTGCTGGCATGTACCTGCACCCAGCACATCCATTGACAACAATAGGACATGAAGCTTTGTGCGACTTCACATTCATATGTGTGGAGGTCATACCAGCGGAGGGTGTACTGTATAGGGAGAAGCACCCCTTCAAGTATCAAGGTCCCAAGATGTTTGGGTTTTAGGACTCATCATCAGCACCTTGAATTCAGACTGGAAATGTATCAGTAGTCATTGTAGCTCTTTTAGAATCAATGTTACATGGTTTTTATGAAATATGCCAGTCAGCAATCTAACTGCTGCTTTTAAAATTATTTGTAGTATATTATAACAGTCTAATCTGGGAATTACAACATTTTGAGGGCTACACGTTTCCATACCTTGCACTATATAGATCAGGGGCCCTTTCATTTTATAATTTTAGCATTATGTTTCTGCTTTAACTGCCATGGCAATATTCTGTGCAGACCTGGGATTTGAAGTTTAGGGAGCAGCATTTAGAATTCTCAGCCAGAGAGCTCTAGCACTTCACCAGACTAGAGCCCCAAGTTAGGCTGAAATTTTTTACCTGGAAGTTTTCTCTAATATGCTCTGGAGTGAAGCTTTTGGGAATGACCACCACCCCTCGCTGGATGTTGAAGCGGAGTGCCACCTGCGCTGCTGTCTTGTTGTATTTTTCCCCAATGGCATTCAGAACAGGGTCGTCCAGGAGTGGAGGTGAAGACACATTTACCCTTGTTGGGGGGAAAGGGTAGAGACATGAAACAAACAGATTTTTCCATATGTGCATGAAGGACTTTGGAAAGTGGAGAGGGACTTTCAGAACTGATTACTATGTTTTGGAAACCACTATGTTCATAAGATGGGTGCATTCTTTTGGGAGTGTTTCACATGGCTGAAGTCTTTTTCAAGCTGGGTCATGTTGTTGATATATGCAAGGTTAGCACAGCAGAGATCTTTGCGCAGGTGGCCACCATGCTAACATGGTAATGAACTGCAAGGACATGTATGTTTTCATAGTAGCAGACAGTGAGAGAGCCAGAAGGTATCCGAAAGCCCATCTAGTCTAATCCTCTACTGGTGCTGAAACATATTGCTAAAGCACCCTGAGAGGTCACCATCTATCTTATATTTAAAAATGTCCAGAAAGGCAACAGCTTATGGCTCATGAAGAGGGAGGCCCAAGGAATGCCACACCCCTTTCCCCATGGCAGCATTGCTTGGCAGGCACAGAAATCTATGACTCTCTTGCCATCCTTTTGTTGGTACCCTGAGAGCAAGAAGGGGCGTTTCAGGGACGGCTCAAAAGAAGGTGTGAGTCTAGCAGTTCTAAACACTTCTGGTCCCCCATGTAAGATGTAACATGCTATTGCTGAAGCTGATAAATCTTGTCACCATCCCCAACCTCCATTGGGAACAATGTAAGGGGAAACCAGGGTGGGTGGAGCTGGTGGGAGACAATGACTGCAAGGGAGAAAAAAAGAAAAAAAATGCCAACACCTATTTCTACTTTGTGGGCACAAGCTCAGCAAGACTCTGAATTTAGCAGTTTGTCTGCCATGGAGTTGCCCTCTCCTGTTCTCAGCTGGACTGCCTTGCCGGTGAATCTGAATCATAGAACAGAGCAATGCATGGAAAAGAGATCACCCAGTTTTTCCTCTGTTGCTATAGACTCACTTTATGATTTGATTTCACAATCTCCTTGTGTTAGCAAGGATTTGATCACAGTCAAGATAAGTGGAAAGGCTCAATATCTTTCTAGGTCATCCAGGGCTATAGTAACTGGGGGGTGGGGACGAAGGCATTGCCCCCCTCAATAAGAGTTCTGCCCCCTCCCTTAGGTGTTCCTTCAGTTTCCAAACTTCTAACATTCCACATAATGAGGCATTGAAAACTCTTCACACCTAGAATTCTTACATTTGTTGTTTATATTCCTCTAGTAATTTTGCCTGCTCCTCTCTTTTGGATGCAAAAACTGTATCTCTAAATGCTCAATTGGAATTTTAAGTTACTGCAATGCCAGAAATTTGAGGAATGAAGGAAAATCTTATGGAGGTGGAATTTTGGGGAGAGTAATGCCTTCAGTTTGCTTCCCATCCTGTAGCTATGCCCCTGAGGTGTGAGCAATTGTCCTCCCAACAAAAAAACAAAACAAAACAAAACAAAATAAAACAAACAAAAACTAATGGTGGTGGGGTGGAGCTTTCACAGTGGAGGCTCCAAACTCCTGCTGGACTTCTGCAAGCAGAGTGGAAGTGAGAGAGGTACAATGGATTTTGTTTTTCTTTCCCTCTTGTCAGCTTTTTTTGTTTTTTCCTTATTTGAGTTCAATCAGAAGAAAACTGCAACTAGGTTGGAGAGGTTGTTAGAAGTGGAACAGTGCTTAGCACATAGAAGTTGAAATTCCTCAAGGAGCCTGTCTAACTTGACTCTTCTTAGGAATGGTTTTTCAGCTCGTGTTTTCCCACCTGGTTTCCCCTGTCAAGCCTCCTACAGAATGAAGATAAAATAGCAGCCTAACTAGTGTTTCAATTTTAGAATGAAGCTCCTATAATCAAAAATTTACTTTGTTTTTCAAAGGTTTGGGGGTCTTTGGTCCTTCATTAGAACCTCTAACTGGTGGACACACTCTCCATTATGTCTCACTTGGGATCTACATCCTCTGCTAACATTCTCTGTCAGTTGGAGAAGAAGAAGTTTGACAGACAGGGGGTTCTGAAATTAGATTTCTCTCTTCCCCCCTCAACACTTTCTTCTGGCTTTTTCTGAGGCTGGACCTCTCTTTCCAGCTCAGATGGGGAGACCCAACATATAATATGGCCGCTATAATGCTCTCTCAGCCAGCACAAATTTGCAGGACAATAAAGACAATCTCTTACCAGCTGGCATCTCTTGACGTTCCCAGAGGGCTGTATCCTACAAGGACAATGTCATACTGGCTGCAAAATTCTAAAAGTTTGGACTGGGTGAAATACGGATGGCACTCAATCTGTACAGACAAAATGGAGAAGATGGGATTAAGAACAAAATTAATCCCCCCCCCCAAAAACCCTCTTTTGTTTTACACAGAACTCAAGCACTGGTATCTTTTTTCCTGCAAGAAGAAAAACAGCTTACAAAGGATAAAACACCAGATGGGAAGATCTTACAAAGCTTCTCCATCTGAGATTTTCCAGTTCAGAATGGAAACACACACAGCCCATGCATGCCTCAGCTCAGTATCCCTTCACTCATCTCAGAAAACCTCCACTCAGCTTGGTATTCCTTGTTGTTTTCCTATAAGTTAGCAATTCAAATGCAGCACTAGATATAATTTGATGACAACAGTGATGATGTTTATTTATACCTTGCTTTTTCCCTGGAAACAGGGCACAAGGCAGCCATGAACGTAGCAAGACAACTTCCAGGTGGGGAGGAGAAAAAAAAATTGGGGGAAGGAGGCAGAAGGGTTTGGGCATCAGTCACTATAAAAGAGGCTCTGTGGGAAAAAAGCTTTCAGACATAATGACAAAAATAACCCTCCAAGTAATGCATTCTAATTAGAAAATATGTTGTGATGCTTCCAAAGTGCAAATCAATTTCAAATGAAATATTTTCCACATGCAAAATATTTATATAAACTAAACAACAATGACTATGAAGGAAATGCATAATATGCTAATCATCCTACATAATTATTTGAATGTCTCATTTCTTTGCAAACTTGCAGAGAAACTGTCCTATTTGGAATTCCTTCAAACATGTTACTCTCAAAAGTCAAGGCTACTCAATTTGCTGTTCTCTGCTGAAATGCTAAACACCTGTATGGTGTCAACGCATATGTCAAAGTTGGGAATGAATTTTCATACGCAGGTGTAGCTGCACCAAAGGCAAGCCCTGCATAATTCAAAGTGTTTATGCATAGAAAGGTTTCCTTGTACGTGTCAAATGTTTCAGCAAGTTCAGAAACAGTAAGTTATAGGGTTTTCCACGATTCTACCACATCACTTTCTTTAGATGCCTAAATCTTATTTCTAAATGCTCAGCTAAAGTTTTAGGTTACTGCAATTTGGGGACTGAAGGAAAATTTCATTTTGGGGGCAGAATTCTTGTTTTTGGGACAATGCCCTTGTTTGTCCTTCCTTGTCACTATATCTCTGAAGGCAGCTGAATATACTCTTGAGAACCTGCTGGCTAAAAGAAACTTGAAAGCAACTTGCTTCCTTGTTGTGAATGAATGGATAGGTGATCTGTGTTTCTTTTGATTGGTGAAGCAAGCAAGCAACCCCATCAGCCTATGAAAACTTTAGAAGAGGAACATATTTCCTCTGGATGATTATCTGTAGCAATATAACAACACGTACAGGAGCTGTGCTTATGCTGCCAATCCTGGTGTCCTTTCAGGGCCTGTTTCCTGTTGTCCCACCCCCACCCCTCACTTTCTGGAACCTCTTTTGGAGTGGAGCTGAGCTCTGGAGGTAGGCCCCTGAGGTCACACTCTAGATCAACAATGCACAGAGTGTATGTGCAAAGAGGCCATCAGCTTCAAATACACTTTACCGGAGCAACCCAAGTTAAAATGCAATCATGGTTGCAATCATGTGCACACTTAATTGGGTGTAAGTGCCTCTGAATTCATTTGCAAAGAAAATGTATTGACGATGAGACTACAAAAATATCGCAATTCACATTTAATGTGAGAAGTAACTACCTCTGACTGTTTTTCTCCCATGTCTCATTTCTAAAATGAGAACATTTTCTACCTTTATTATGGAGTCTTGTTGGAGAACCAATGTACCAACAATTTTCTGGCCTCAGTCTATGAATTTGCAAGGAAGCATTATGGGTCATTGTCCCTTGGCTACCAACTCAAAGAGCTTGTCTTCAGCTCAGAGACAGCAGCGGTGTAGTTTCAAATGATATCAAAGGCTCAATTCCCACAATGATTTTGTCACATTGAGAGTATTGTTGTGTGATGTGAGCTCGCTGCAATGTATGATGAAGCCGCTCTCCAATGGCTTTGCCGTGAACACAGTTCCAAGGCTGCAATAAATTTGGGCAGAGCTTGAAAAAGTGACTAGAGACTACAAATCTCAGATTCCACCCCAGTCAGCATGCCATTGGCTGTACTGGCTGGAGGATTCTGGGAGGTGCAGTTCCCCAAGTAATGTTTATAAGCTCAGAGTTTGGGGTGAAACTCTGAAGTAGGGAAGGACAAAGTTGGTTTTCTCCAGGCATCCAAATATTTTTGTCAGCCCCAATAAATGAGCACAGAGATCAGCATTTCCTTGACAAAACGTATCTGCTACATGGAGTTGTCCAAGTTTTTATCTCAAAACTGATGAAACGAATGTGACATTTACTGCAGTAAGCATCCCCATAAAGCATGAGGTCTGGTCCATTCTATCCTGCCATTTCCTTGGACTGGAGGCTCTGACCAGAGGTTAGAACAGACTTCAGTGAGGTTAGTCCCTGTGGTTCAACTACAAATTTAAGCTAGTGGAACACACTGACCTTTTCTGGTTGCCAAGAAAACTGTGTTCCAGTCCTCTCATGCAGGGTTTTGTCTGTTTAGCAATTTATTGCCTCCTAGTTAATCCATGATTATTAATTTTTTTGATGACACAGCTTTCTTAGCTTCAGAACATCTCATTTATAGTTGCTACTAATCAAGAAACCAGATTGAATGTTACAAACAAAAAGTAATGGACTGCATTTGTTCATTCCCTGTCCAACATCAAGGACACAGTCTGTTGAAGACCAGGAAGAGCCATCACTCAGGGCCTTGCTTCCTGGTGAACGGAGGTTTCTTTTCATTATGGCTACCGCCCATGTAGTGATCACCCAAAATGGTGGCAGGAGTATTTCAAGTGTCAATGTGTGGTGTGTATGTGTGCGTGCGTGTGTAAAAGATTCCACAAAGTTTAGAATAGGAGTGAGACTCAAGTGGTTGTCAAGTTGTTGTTGGGCTACAACTCCCAGCATACCTCCCCTCTGGCTGTGTCCTGGCTATAACTATTAGGACTTGTAGTCCAATGGCATCTAGAGGGCTGCATGATGCTCACCTCCTAGCTGCTTTTTTGCAATAGAATTTTAAGATAAGCATATTTTGAGAATGGCCTGCATCATGGAGAAGTAGACTAACTTTATGCTCATCAAATTACACAATAATCACACCTCGCTATTGCTTTGCAACACTGCACAACCAAATGCATATTGCACATTGATGTACAATGTGCAATGCACAACTATGTACAGTCAATGCACAAATGTGTACGAATGTGCAGTACACATGAACATGCAATGCTACCAAATGTGTAGCTCCACTTTTATGACCATCACCTGAGTGTGGATAAGATGCAATAGCCAAAAATAACAAAAAACAAATACATGCATAAGAAATTTATCCAGGATAGTATAGTGGTTTGAACATTGGAATATGACCCTGGGGACCAGGGTTTGATTCCCTATTGGGCCATGGAAACCCACTAGGTGACCTTGGGTGTGTCACACACTCTTAGGCCCAGAAAACTCCCTTAGGGTCACCATAAGATGGAAATGGCTTGAAGGTACAGCACAACTACAACAACAAAGACACCAATAGGACGCCAACTGCTTTGTTATTGTTTACTACTTTTAATATAATACTTGTAATAGGGGCTAGAATTCTGTATCTGCTACTTGGTTATACTAAACTAAGAAGCATCTCCTGGCCAAAACACTCCCAAACCCACTTTATAAAGCACCAGCTGCTCTGAGAGAAGAAGGTCGATTCTGCAGGTGATTGGGGCATGGGTGGATAACATTGCCACTCTCCTCCCACAAGCAAGTGAGGCTGTGCAACAGGGATCCTGCTTCAGGTTGTTGAAACCTTGCTTGTTAGCAGGAGGGAGCTGGAAACATCATCCACTCCTACCCTGACTGGCAACAGAACAGATCTTCTGTTCTTGGAGCAGTTTCTGCCTGGCTAAATAGACTGGGAGAAGCAGTTACAATTGTGTGCTAAGTCGGGATTATGAATACAGAGCAGTTACAGATGTGTAATTCCAGATTATACATCTCTAATTGTGATAGCGAATACCAGCCATAATTTTATTTTCCCCTTTCTTCCATGGACCTCAGAAAACCTCAGTGGCTAAGGTATCTGTCCTGTTTCATAGGGTTGGACCAGAACTCAGAGAGCAGAGATTTTGTCTACCGAAGGTATCACTCCCCAGCAGCTCCATTTTAAAAGGATCAGATAGAATGCAGCAAGAAAGCCTTTTCTCTAACTGAAACTCTGGTAAGCTTTTGCCAGTCAGAACAGTCAAGACTGAGGTACACTGCTGTACTACTGAATCTTGAAGGGCAGATGTTCATCACCTAGACAGCTATGTCCTCAAGGAGAAGTTTGAAAATACAGGAGGCCATACTGATCCATGTCAACAACCCAGTTCTAGCAGTTTTCATTTCTACCAGGTGCAAGTGTTTTGTAAAGCTAATGATCCCTTTGTGACCAAGCCAACCAAAATATTTTACACAATAAAAGAGACAGCTCACACCAATGTATTGTTACTAAGAAAATCCACTCCTTCCCTCACTACTGAGAAGGCTGAAGCTCAGCTCAGAAGGAACAGAGAAGGCTGATTCCTGGTTATCAGTCCTACAAAAGTTGAATCCAGTGGAAAACTGCTGAGCTAAATGGACCAGAAGTTCAAACTGGCCAAAAATAGCTTCTTATGGTCTATGTACTGATCAGATCCAGATTTGCTTAGCTTCAGCTAAGCCAAAAGATTGCTGTGATGCACTTTGTGGCTCTGCCTTGGAAGCTGGACCACTGATATTAACACAGTATACAGACACTCCAGCTTTCAAGGAAAGGGATTTGTATCTAATGGTTGTTATTGCATGCTTTCAAGTTGTTTCCGACTTAAGGAGACCCTAAGCCTAATGTATCATAGGGTTTTCTGGCAAGATTTTTCTCAGATGGAGTTTGCCATTGCCTTCCTCAGAGACTGAGAGAGTATGACTTGCCCAAGATCACCTAGTGGGTATCCATGCCTGAGCAGGCATTTGAATCCTGATCTCCAGAGTTGTAATCCAATGCTCAAACCACTAGACCATATTGGTTCTCTTTTCACCTGGTACATAGTCCTACTTAGCTGTTAATAATATTCACTCAAGCTGTAAAACCAGAGGTGTAAGTGTATGTTATGTGTGGTGAGTTACACGTATGGTCTTACCCAAGTGTGTTGCTTTTAATATGGTACTTATGTTAAGAACGTCATAATAGTTTGGGTTTTTTAAAGTAAAACATCCCTTTTTAGACTTTAGACTGTACTATTATTTCCTACAGCGTAAATACCCTAAGATACCATATCCCATCTGATCTTGAAATCTAAGCAGGGTCAGCTCTGGTTAGTACTTGTATGGGAGACTGTCAATGAATACTAGGTGCTGTAGGCTATATTTCAGAGGAAGTAACTGGCAAAACCACCTCTGAGTACTCCTTGTCTAAGAAAATCCCATGAAATTCATGGGTCACCATAAGTTGAAAGGTAACTTGGGCCATTTCTGCACTAGACTGTTCTAGGCCCCTCCCTAAACTGCAAACCCCAGGATTCCATAGGATGTTGAAAGTGAAATAATAGCACTAGAACAGTCTAGTGCAGAAATGGCCTTGAAGGCATACATACACACATTATTTCTTATGCTTAGATTTGCCTCTAGTGATGTAAATAAGGGAATCTTCTTTGGACAGCTATGCTGCAAGGCAGGGGTAAGCAAATTCCAAGGAGTTCAGGGCCAGTATCGTGTCCTCATAACTGACTGGGCAGCTAGACCAAGACCTTCAAAATGAGGAAAAGCCCCTGGGGGAGAAAACCCCAAAATCATAAGCAGCCAAATGTTCACTTTCAAATTGATTAAAAATATATATTTAAAAGGAGATTGCTGCCCCTTGTTTAAAAGGTGATCCAGCAGTTCTGGAGTCTTCCAGGAGTTGCAGGGGCCAAAATGGTCTGAGGATCCCCATACATCCTGTGAACCATGTGATTTCCATTCCCATTGTAAGGTAAGGTTATTCTGGTAGATAGTTGACATCGCCTCATAGTGGCACACAGGTAGTTAGAGTAGATGTTACATTTCACTCTTGTTCCACTTTTAGGCTTCCCATGGTCATCTGTCTGATTGGTCACTGATGGACTAGAAAGGACTGGAAAGGTCTGATCCAGCAAGGTGGCTCTTATGTTCTTAAATATTTATGTTGCATATCAGATATGAAAACTACTTCATAGTTATTACCTGGTTGCTGACAGGTTTGTACTTCAGACCTGGTTTGCTCAGAATCATTTCCAGCTGTCTACGGTTGAAGTTGGACACACCAATGGATTTTGTCAGCCCTGCATCTTTACATGCTTCCAAAGCCTGCCAGGATGAAACAGATAAAAGAATGGAAAGACAGCCAAATAGTAAATATATAACTATTTTGTTAAGGGGAAGAAGGAAGAGGGTTGAACAAAAATGATGATGCTTAGAAAGAACCAGTATATAGAGGACACAACAGAAAGTTAGGGTGGCCTAGAATAGACTTGATAAAGAAATTACCTTTGATTAATACCTCAAAAATGACAGAGAAGAGATATAAGAATGTGGTTATTCCATATGAAGGACAAAGCAAAGCAGGGGTAAGAAAAAGGGAGGTGGAAGGAGGAAGCCAACAGGTAAATGAATAACAGAAAAGAATAATGGCAGGGACATAAGAGAACAATGCTTTCATGTTAGGGAAGTGCCAAATCTTTCAGCTTTTAAGGAGCTATCCAAGGTGCTGAACCTATTTTGGCACTAGGTTGCACAACTTTGGATAGCTTCTGTAAAGTTCAGACTAAAACCAAGAGTGAATTAACTTCCCCATTGACATGGGAGCTACCAGGATGAGAAAAGAGCTATAAGCCTGAAACGACTGTGTTCATGAAGAATATCCAGACCTTGGAAAGGTTACTTTTTTAGATTGCAACTTTTTTGGAAAACCAGTAACTGAAGCACCATGGAAAGCTCTAGATCAGTGGTTCTCAACCTGTGGGTCCCCAGATGTTTGTGGACTTCAGCTCCCAGAAGCCCCAGCCACTATGGTCAATGCTCAGGGCTTCTGGGAGCTGAAGTCCACAAACATCTGGGGACCCACAGGTTGAGAACCACTGCTCTAGATAAACAACTTCCTCCAACAATGTGTGGAAAAGCCTTCCCAACTGCATGTTTTCCAAGTGTGCTGCAGTAGCCCCCTCTCCAATACTAAACACACACACACACACCTGCAATGATAGTATGTACCAACAAATCTACAAAGAGGACATAAGTAATAATGTAAGTACTATAGTGTGAATGAAAAATCAGTATACTATATATAGGCATTAACAAAACTATGCAAGCTCTAATGTGAAAAAAAATGATGAGTTACAAAAATAACATTTCAATACTCTCTGCATTGGACTTAGAGAAAAGCTAGAGGCAGATGGGGACCTACCTTTCCTTCCTGTCATTACACAAAATCCTTTTTAGTCTAGCTGGGTCAGGACACATTAGAATAGGAGTGGGAATCATAGGGTCCTCTAGATATAGTTGGACTGCAACCTTGAGCAGATCTATCCATTATAGCCAGGATGGGGAATGATGGGAATTGCAGTCCAGGGGATTCCCACTCCTGCATATCATAAGATAGGAGATAAAATCTTTATGGATACTTCAGAATTACTCACCTCCCAAGTGGCGCATAAGTCTGTCTCATGGTATAGCCATTTCCCATTTTCATCCATAGGGTATATGACCTCTCCAGGCTGGAAAAAACAACACATTGGAGAATGGGGTTGTTGGTGGTAAAGATTGAGAGAAAAACCCTCCATGTAGCAATATCTTCCTGTAATTACTGAGGGCAAACAGGTTCCCTGGGGGCTTGTATATAGAAGTTTGTGTCCAGAAACAAGTAGCAAAAGAGGAAATGTTAGTGTTTCCTAATGACTGTGGATTGCCCATCAATGAACAATTTCCATTGCAAGGATGCTTGCTTTATGCATGGATGTGAATTTTGTAGCTGTGGCTAAACTGCAGTTCCCAGAATTTCTCTCTATTGTCTATGTTGGCCAGGGCCAATGGGAGTTAGAATCCAACAGCATTGGGAGGGCTGTAGAATTTTCAGCCCTGGCTAACAGCGTGTATGTGAAGGATAGTCTACATGTTAATCAAAGAGAGTTGAATGGTGTACTTTTAAGAAAACATGAACAGAGTGAAGAACAGGCAGCTCCCAGCTAGGCATGGCTCTCATACATCTTCCATTAGCAACTATAATAAGAAGAATATGTACGTGATTATGATTGCAGTCTTGTCCCTGGAGTTAACCCACCTGGAACTCCAAAGGAGAACCAATATGAGGTATGCTGGGAGATGCAGTCCAGCATCATCTGGAGATCTGCATCAATCCCATCCCAGTTTTTGTTTGTTTGTTTGTTTTCTGTACACTACATAAGAATGAATGTTGAGGGCCAGGTTGCTAAAAAGTGGGATGTATGGACAGATACTGTGTAACCTGAAAAATCTGAAAAGAAAAAAAAAATCCATGTAGCCATGCCATAAGGAAGGAAATCACAAAATGCCAGCATGTTTACAGATGTTTTTAAGGCTGCCAGGTTAATACTATCCCAGGGCTTGAGATTTCAAGCCAAAACATGAGACCAGGGGTACATATAAAATACATTTTCCAAGACAACACTCTCACACTGAGATTCCTCCCCCTTAGCTTCAGGACTGGAGAAGAGTCTAGGCCCTGACATTCCTCCCTTTGACCCTGAATGCCAGATAAGAGGGGCCAGGCCCTGAGATCTAGGAATGCAAGATGTGGTACAGAATGTTGACGCAGGACCAGTAAATATCAGTTTTAGAAATAGCTGCTATATCATGCTGTCTTACAAGCTACTGAGCCTCTGTAGCACCTTAGGCTCAAGTATCTGGGAGTTCAAGCAGCAAACATGAAGTATGTCAAGGACTTATTGTAAACAATTATATATTTAAATAGTTTGAAGTACAGCCCTGCCTAAATACCCTAAAGGCACCAGATTCTGTCTGACCTTGGAAGCTGAGCAGGGTCAGATGAGAGATAGCCGATGATCACCAGGTGCTGTAAGCTATATTTCAGAGAAAAGAACTAGCAAAACCACCTCTGA
Organism: Iguana delicatissima; assembly: GCA_948472985.1. NCBI lineage: Eukaryota > Metazoa > Chordata > Lepidosauria > Squamata > Iguanidae > Iguana > Iguana delicatissima. The sequence continues at coordinate 232,586 of CAOKZL010000378.1, read as the reverse complement.
GTATACCTTGTCTATGAAAACCTTATGAAATTCATGGAGCTGCCATGTTGACAAACAACTTGAAGGCACACGGTACTTTTCTGCCAATCATTGCTCTTTAGAGAAACTTGTTATAACACCCTTAATATCAGGGAAGAGGAAATGAGGCAGGAGGTACCTCATTAAAAAGAATTTTCACAGGTTGTATGTGTGCATGCACGGCCACCATGTGTGAGCAGTCATGGTGGGTCCTGAGGCCACACCTCCCTCATTCAGACCCCTGAGCACTTTGTGTACTCTTTCTTGGGGAAACTGCTAGTTTTGTGTAGTCTGTAGCCATTTAAGTTCAAGTGGCTCTTATCTGAAAATGAGTATGTGTGGGAGCAGCCTAATGGCTTTATCAAATGAGACAGGTAAATCACACTTGCAGCAGGATAATAATGTCTTTGGCTGGGATTTATCACATGATGTCTTCCTTTTCTGTTGTTCTCCTGGTGGGAGATCATTTGGAAGGTGTTCTTTTCCTAGTAAAACAAGCACTTTCCATAGGGTCTCTCACTGGAACAACAACAGAAGAGTCCCAGCCAAAGTTGCTGTTATCCTGCTGTAAGTGCAGGTTACCTGCCTCATACAATTTTGCCCTAAGAGAATGAGATTTGCAAATGCAACGAGTTTACTCAGAGTATTCAGAGTTCACATTGATGCCCTCTAGGAGGAGCTCTAATACAATTCTTCCCATTACCTTAAAAGCCATAGGCAGTTCAATGATGTAGAGATCAACATAGTCGAGCTGTAAAGTCTTTAATGTCTTCTCCAGAGTTGGACGCACCAGTTCTGGTGGGTGACATGTGTTCCATAACTAGGGAGGAGGAGGAGAAGAAAAGGAACAAATAAATTAGAAATGTAGACCCTTGAAAACAAAATTAGAGCCTATTAACAAAAGTAAAGAGAAACAGTTACATAAAGTACCTGAATCAAACGACGATAATGCAATGTAATGTATGTGCTTTCAGGTCACTTGTCAACTTATGGTAAGCCCATGAATTCACTGGGGTTTTTAAAGGTGAAAAATGTAGCCCCCTGAAGAAAGCCTTAAGAGTATATGTTCGCCAAATTTATGCTACACAACCCTGATGTAAGATTTTGGTCTTGCAGTTGTTTTCTTGTACAGGTATATCTAAGTTAATAATGTCTATGATTAAAAAAAAGAAAGAAAGAAAAAAGCACGCATTCTTCTGCTGGGAAAGAGCAGGATTCCAATCTTGCCAGTCCTACTGTGGCTCTATGCACTTACAACAGGTAAGATGAATAGCAGCTGCCTCCAGAATCTCTTACTGAACAGACATGAAAAGCAAAACAGAGGCCATTTCCACACTACACTGTTATAGTGCTATTATTCCACTTTCAACATCCTGTGGAATTCTGGGGTTTGCCATTTACTGAGGCCAAAGAGCTCTCTGGCTGAGAATTCTAAATACCTTTCTCTAAACTGCAAACCCTGAGATTTCATAGGATGTTCAAAGTGGAATAATAGCACTATAACAGAGTAGGGTAGAAATGGCCAGAGAGAAAAGGGAGAAACAGAGAAGATTGCCTCACCAGATACCCCCATCATACTAAAAAGGATAAATCTATAAGACTGGCCCCCAAAATGGAAATCACAAGAAACGTAGAAGCTGCTGAAGGAACAAGAAAAAGACTCTGGCATGCATTTTCAAAGAAGCTTTTCTCTATTTACACAAGGCTCACCTGACCTGGTTCTTTGTTTTCACGTGTGCATATTGTTTGTTTTCTGCATGAGCAGTAGACTGAAACTTGTTGAATTACTCCCCCCGCTTTTTTTTTTTTTTTTTGGTAGTGTGGGAACTTATCTCCTTTCCTTGCTCTTTCTGTCTCTGATACAAAATTTTCTATTAAAGAAGCAATACCCAGGAACAAGAATAGAGAGCCAGCATAGTACAATGGCTTGAGCATTGGATTGTGACCCTGGAGAGCTAGGCCATTTCCGCACTAGACTGTTATAGCGCTATGATTCCTCTTTCAACATCCTATGGAATCCTGGGGTTTGCAGTTTTGGGAGGGGCCAGCTGGTCTAGTGTGGAAATTCTGCAGGGCTCGATTCCTAGCTCAGCCATGGTAACCCAGCCCCAGAAAAGCCCATGATAGGTTCACTTTAGGATCATCATAAGTCTCTGGATACCCTGACCTCCACAGTACTCATCATCGATAGCAGAGATCCTTTTTAGCATGTTATTCTCCACTTGCAAACTGAGCGGATTGTATTTGTTTCCAAAGTTTCTTGATTTTTCAATTATAATATTGTTTGCATAAGTTACAAATTGAGGACATACTGACCTCCCTCTGATATGTGGGTAGTTATATGGGGAAAAGCGGTTACAGCCCTTATGTTGCTTGTGTGTGAACTTGGATCCCTTCTGTGAACAGGGAAGCTCCCAGTCACTACTTGTCTCTCGTTTTAGATTTTGCTGTATTAACAGAAAGTGGGTTATCGCTTGTGCAAGTAATCATTGCCTGATTGCTTACACATTTCTGAATATGTTTACAAAGAGTAGAAGATGTGAATCCCAGGATCACAGTTCCACTATGACCTTCCCCTGGAATTATTTTGAAAACGTCCATCTCATCTCATTTAGACCAGATAGGTGTTCAAGTTCTTTTAGAATGGCCTTCTTCCCCAGAAAGGAGCCATTTCTACCCCTTACAGTATAGTTGTAGAGAGTTAAAGTTGCTGGCTTCTCTGGTTTCTTTGAGGTAGGCACTTCAGGGATAGTCTCATCCAGATTTATATCATGATGAGGTACTTTACTAGATACAAAATGATCTCAGGATCCAGATGCTTCTTTGGTGTACCTATCTTTGTGTAGATTCTTGAATGTAGATTTTGCGTGACAGGCATTTCTATTCTTTAAACCGTTATTTCCAATTCCATACTGCAGCTTCCCTTGTCTGTAGTAGTGTGTCTTTGATAGCACATTGAATTTAGATAAGGATGGCTGTAATCTAAAGCCCCACTTAAATGAGACTTCTTTCCCTTCAAATTTGGTTCCAAAGCCTCTGTGCCAAGTCACAGTTTGTAAAGGACAGAAATACCATGCCTCTTGACTTTTGGGGGCTAGTAGGATACATACAAGAGCACTTAATGCCCATTGACTCATCCCATTCAGGATCCAAAACATCAAGGATCTCCCTCAACAACAGCAAGGCATTATTTAAACTCGTTAGAGGCCAATTAAAAATGGTAATTTGTCTCTCTTTAGCTGTTCTTTTGGGTGGTGGTGCAGCCTTGGACTTTTCTCCTTCGTGAATGGCTTCCTGCCATTCATCTATGGTCAATATATCTGAATTTAGAAAAAGTGTGTTGGCATCTTCACTACTTTTGTCATTTCCTTCTCTGACTGTAATTTCTGGGATTTCTCCACATTTGTGTTCCAGTCATGCATTATTTTTCCCAGCTGACTTGAAGGGCATAAGTTATTTGCTGGAGAGCAGTTATCTTTTCCTCTTACCTCCACAGGAGATTTTAAGGTAGTTCTATATGGCTTGCTGGGAGAGTTGCTTTTAAAATTCCCAGTTCAATCAAGACTACAATAGCTTGCATTGTTACTTTGACTCCAGCTATTTCCTGTTTTATGGAATGGAGGTTATCAAAACGTTTTTCATTTATTTATGCTGAGAGGAAACATTGGTTTCTCAAATGAGAATATACAATCCTAATGAGTTCACTTTCAGCCCCTTGAGATTTTTCTATAGGTTTCTCCAACATTGAACTCTAGGGGTTGTAGTGTTGAGATGTCTACTAATTGTGTCTCCTGTGCTCTCGCTACGAGCTCAGGGTCCATGGACCAATTGTCAAGGGTGTTCTGCAGCTCCTCTTCTACTACATTTGTTTGGGCTCCTGCACTACTCCTTGCCCCATTGATTTGATTAATCAGGGAATCTAAAACTGTGGTCCCTGAAAGATTGCTGTTGACATATTGAACACTGATGTCTGTTGGGACACAAAAATCCAGGACTAATTTCTGGATGAGGGTCCCATGAGTTTCCTTTACCTGAGCCTTCTCCTTATTGGCCTGCACTCTCTGAGCTCAGTCTTGACCATGACTAGGAAATTTGAAAATAGACTGGCTTCAATTAGTGCAGCAGGCTCTCAATAGCCACCAGTTGCTGATACCACCATGCTTATCACGCAGAGAAGCTGAATCTCTGATCCCGCACCCTTGCAAAACTTAGCTCGCTTGCCTGAAGCCCCAAGCTTCTGCTTCTCCACTGTAGAAATTATTTACTTTTTTTAAAAATTGCAGAAATATGTGTTCTTGATAAGAGCACAAACCACTCTTGTACAGCTGAAAACATATGAACTAGAACAATAGCTCGCTGTTTATATGACCTCAAATTGACAAGCTATGAAATTTGCAACATTCCCTAATGTTCATTACCATATATCAGCTTTTCCAAGCTACTCCCAACAGGCAATTTGATCAAAGTCAGTCCGTTTATAGCTTCATTAGTTTTAAGAGGGAGAGCCACTGGCTCTCAAACATTAAAAGAATGACTAAGAAATAATATATTCAATTAATACTTTTAATAAAAAGCAGAGCTCAAGCTGAGCTACCTTACAAGCAGCCACACTGGAACCAGAACTGGAACCAGAACCAGAGGTTGCCGGTGATTGCCATAAGTCAGAAATGACCTGAAGGCATACAATAACAACAACCCAGGAACACATCTAATTCATTAGCGGATGTATACCTGTATTAGTATCCTTACTCTTTCTTGAGTATAACATACTTGATACTGAAGATGTCTTTTCTACTATTGTATCTTTTACTACTGTTCCTCCAAAGTCTTGCTGAGACATTAACTGCATTCCCTGTTTGGATGTTTCAGTATCAGCAAATGACACTGTTACTGAAATGGGCATTGATTATCCAGTGTCCCTGGATTAAAAGACAGCAGCTATTTTAGCATACTCCCTCTTGCTGATAAGAAAGATAAGAGAACATGTACCGCTTCAGAAACATTTGTGTGTGTGTGCCAAAAAGTGAATGTAGTAGCTAATCGCTATAATTCTCTCAGCATGAACAGACACTACAATACATTGCTGTTATAACAGATTTATAAGTTTATGTAACTTTGGAGATATGGCAGACAAGATGATTAAAGACCAACTGATTAAAAACCAACAACTGGGCCACATGTAAAAGAATGCTCCTACTTAAGAGGCTCGTCTTAAATTGTAAAAAGCTATCAGGATTGTGAAACAAATAGAGACATTCCTTGGCACAAGCTAAAATAATGACTTCTCTTAATGGGGGAGTGATACAACTTGCAGATTTTTAGTGTACAAGTTCTTTCAAAAGACACACAGAGAACTCAAAAGAGAAGGTCAGTTGGAAACAACCAATGCATCAAAGACAAAGTGCAAGGAAGCCTTCTTTTCTCTGCAAATCTTTGCATGCAAAAGTAAGACGAGAGCTTGGAAAAGTTACTTTCTGGGATTACATCTTACAGGATCCCCTGCCATCAGAGCCAAATAACATTTCCAAGCATTGAGTAAGAAATGCTTTAGTTTCGTGCAACATGCCGGTATACAGATGTTGATGCTCTCCGCCAACCGGCCACTATTACAATGAGATGGCATTCATCCATTTGGCAGTAATTTCTGATGAGTTAGCTTCTTAACTTCCAATCATACACAAATTCCAGAGGTTTAGCTGCCTTAAAAAAATATATTGAGTATTGGGCCATTGGAATCTTTTATATTCTTTTTGTTTCTTTGGAGGAAAAAAGGTATTTTGATGCAATTGTATTCTCAGTTGTGTTGATACACAATTGTTGTCTGTGCCAGGTGGAAAAGAGAAATTTGATGCAAGGCTTTTAACAAAACAATACCATATACAAATATCAGCAATCATCATTATGTGAAGCAAATGAACGAAAATTGTTATAACCTAGAAATATCTTGAAAAATTATACCATTTCTCATTTTAAATATATCAGCAAAATAGGGTAACATTGTAGAGTGACAGTATGAAGCTACACATGTCTACTAGAAGCAAGTGCCACTCAGTAAGTGTGTGCAAGTACAGATTTGGAAAAGTTACTTTTTTGAACTACAGTGACTATGCCTGGCTAGGAGATTTGGGAGATCTAGCCCAAAGGCTGGATGGGGTGTGTGACTGGGTACATGGGTTTAGGGGAAAGGACCATTTGTTGTCATTGTTTTGTGCCTTCAAGTCATTTCCAACTTGTGGTAACCCCAAGGTGAACCAATCACAGGTTTTCTTGGCAAGATTTGTTCAGAGGGGTTTGTCTTTGCCTTTCTCTGAGGCTGAGAGTGTGATTGCCCAAGATCATCCATTGGGTTCCCATGGCTGAGTAGGGATTCGAACCCTGCTAAGTTGTAGTCCAATGATTAAACCACTACAGGAAGCTGGCTCCTAGAAAGGACCCTCCCTTTGGGAGAACAGAGGTCCACTCACACTACGAAGGATGGAATCTATTTTGACCAATGTTTCAATACCTTACAGGTTTTGGAGTAAATCCTTATATGCTTAAGAACAAACATTCTTCTACTTGTTGGACTGCAGCTGCCAACATTCCTTACCATTGGCTATGGCTGATGGGCATGGCATATGAACAACCACGAGATCCTATCTCTGATGTAAAATTTTAAATTGGGGGCTATACTACTGTTCTTTGCAAGTTGAGATACTGTCCAGAGTCACTTTTCACTATACGATTATAGCACTGTAATTCCACTTTTAACTGCTTTGGCTGTATCCTATGGAATCCTGTGGTTTGTAGTTTGGGTAGGACCTAGAGCTCTCTAGCTGAAAATTTTATATGTGGGTATGTATGTATGTGCCTTTAAGTCAACTGTTGACTTATGTCAACTCCATGAATTTTGCAGTTTCCTTAGGCAAAGAATACTGAGAGGTAGCTTGCATTGCCTTCCTCTGAAACATAGCCTATAGCACCTGGTATTCCTTGGTGGTCTCCCATCCAGGTACTAACCAGGTCTGACAGTGCTTAGCTCCTGAGATCAAATGGGATCTGGTGCATATCCCTCCCCAAACTCCAGATCCCAGGATTCCATAGGATGTTGCAAGTGCTGTTAAGTGGAATCACAGCACAATATTTGTGCAGTTTGAAAGGGCTCCTGGTGTGTCTCTAAAAGCATTTTTACTTTCCTAAAAGAAAAGAAATGGGGGGAGGCAGAAATCCATGTTCCAGGAATAGCCTATCAGAATGACATGATCTGCAAACATCTATAACACATGAAAAAAATTATGCAATAACATCGTGGTCAAACACAGCAAAGTTAACTTAGCAATAGATAGAAGAAAAAATCTGGAAGAGAAAGAGTATCATTGTTATGGTGCATTGCATCCGGAGCTTGAAAACATTATTTGAACTGCCTTCTGTGACCATGGCCCCCATAGAATTTTGGGTGCTATAATCATAAAGGGCCAGTTTTGCCAAGCGCTGAAACAGATGTTGGCTATTTTGCTAAGTCAGGAATTGGATAATTAAACATGTCAGTTAGTCATCATCAGCACAAAGTGGGGAAGCACCATCTTTTTTCTTCATTCCTTGATTAAAGTTAGTGTTTCAAGATAACAATCTAGGTACCAGAGGCATCCTCTCTATTTTCAACAAAATCAAGCCCTGATGTCAGAACTTGGCTGTTTCCTGCTCTCTGCATCATTTACAGCACAGATCAAAGAACAACTTCAGAGATGGAGCCTTTTAACAGAATCTGGGTTTTATTTCTCCCCTCCAATTTACTTCCATGGTCAAGGTTAATTAGAACCACATTTGTGACTATTATTCTTTCTAAAGTCTTGTAATTACAGTATTGGGGAGGGGTCTTCCCAAGCCCCCTCCTTTTCCTACTTTCCAGTTCACCTCCTAACATATGTGCCCTTGAATTTCCATTTGTTTCCCCTATGGGAAAAACACAAGTACCATAGTTGTGCGTTCTCTCTTATGTCAACAGTTGAGGTAAGTAGGTTCTTTAAAAGGGCTATAGCTATTCTCTTAAGCAGACAGAGGCTAAACTAAGATCTCACATAAGCGTCTTTTGGCTGGAGTGACACTGGTGAGAAAACGAGGAAGAATCCTCCAGTCAAGCTACACTGGTCCTCCAAACATTTTTGACTACAACTCCCACAGTTCTGGGGACAATAGGTTTACCACCCATGTTCTAGAGGCAATCTTGGAGTTGGCCTTAATGCAATGGAAACATGGCTTTATCAGTGGTGGCCCCTTCCCTGTTGCAGGAGTGGGCAATTGTGGGAGGCTAAGGGACTGCTTTACCTCCCTCAGGAGACCTTGGAGGGCTTTACCTCTCAAGTACACTTACTTCCACACATATCACACATTTTTTTTGCCCTCAAATACCCTATAGGGTATAGGGGCATCTTCACCACCTTTTGAGACCTTCTTGGACCACTTTAGGCCCGGTAAATATGTGGCCAAGTCAATCTGTGTCTATTTCTAAAAGGACATTTAACACATACTAGCAATTCATTCTAATTTTAAAGGTTTTAGAGTATTTGCTGTTGTTGTGTGCCTTCAAGTCACTTTTGATTTATGCTGACCCTAAGGCAAACCTATCATGATGTTTTCTTGGCAAGATTCATTTAGAGGGGGTTTGCTTTTGCCTTCCTCTGAGGCTGTAGCTATTTTAAAATGTGTTTCATTTTAAACTGATTGTTTTAAATTAGATTAAGCTGTGTGAGTTTAAGATGCTTAATCACTAAAAATTGAACATTACTGTTTTATGTTGTAAGCTAACTTGGGAAGATGGAACAATAAAGCTCACCCTACACTCACACATAGGGCAAGGTGCATAGGTTTCAAAGTCAGCTAAGTTATTTGAGTACATGAAATGGAAAATCCAGGCCTCTGGCTGTCCCAATTTAGCAGGGACAATCCTCTGTCATCCCACCTTTTCAGCTGCTTTTAAAATGTCCCACTTCCTCTCTCCTCCCCCCACCTGCCCCCATCGTTCTCAGTTTACTTTATTTGCTGTAAACTAATTTCAGAGTACAAAAGCAGTTGCCATTTTCGCCTTCCATTAATTCAGCAAGTGAGAAAGGACAGGAGTGGGCTGAATCTTGCCCTTCCCAGTAGGCTCAGGAAAAAGCAAAGTGCTGCAGCCTCTCTTAGCTTGTGTCTTGTTCCTTGTTAATAACTTTTGCCATCTTGACCACACTCTGACGTTACTTGGTTACATCTGTCCCAGTTCTGACCTGTGAAATATTGGAGGATATGAAAATCCTCACTCAACTCCTTACTGTAAAAATATGTAATAACACCAAGTAAATAACTAATAATTTGCTCCTTTTTCACTGCACATCAGATCTGTTGATCAAGGCAGCTGCTTCACTCTGCCCTGTGGTAGGGCTGGCCCTGTTTAAGGCAGCCAGTTGTATCTTAACCCCCCCCCCAACATAAGTCATTAAGGTTGCTCACTTTGCCGCAATAAAATATGTCTTCCCGCTTGATTTTTCCTTCAGCGATTTTCTCCCGGATGGCCTGTCCCACTTCATGCTCATTGTAATACACGAAGGCACCGTCGATATGGCGGTAACCAGCATCAATGGCTATTTTCACAGATTCTGCGCAAGTGCCTTTGGGTGTCTGCAAAAAGAAAAAAGAAAGAAAGATACAGGTTTTATTTTATACTCTACTTCCTAAACTGAAGCCATTGTGGTTTAGATGTATTATGATGCAACATAACTCTTTGGAAAAGATGATAACACTTGGCAAAGCAGAAGGCAGTAGGAAAAGAGGAAGAGCACACTACGGATATATATTTTTCTTTTTCTTTTAATACAAAATTTTATTTTGTCAAACACAAACACACCAAACAACAAAAAATAAAAACAAAAAACATTATACATGCAATAACTAAGACAAAAACTATCAATACTAACAATACTAAAAGAAAATAATAGTAATTAATTCAACTTAACATACCATAACCTAACTACAAATAGCTAAATAAAAACTGGTTCCTACCCTGTTGCAAACAACCCATATTATTTAGAGTTATAGCTAAGTATAAAATCATTCCTTTTATACTATTAGTTGCTACTAATCATTTATTATTTACCATTATAATATTTACTTACTTATTTACTTGCTTTTCCACTTACTTATTATCTAATTAATTAGTTTTCCCAGTAAAATCACTATTAACTATTAGCTTATTCTATGTTCTATATACATTCCATTACTATAACATTATCTTTTAATAAAGGATATTGTTATTATCCTTTAATAAAAGATAATATTCATTCCACAAAATAATAGTACAAATAATCAACAGTTGAAGACTAATAATAAACATCAATAATTAATAATAACCATCCAAATAATGAATAAAAAGGTAACCTTTTAGAGCAACAATTGAATACATCTTTAAATTCTAGTTTTGTATTTCTCATGTAGTAATACAGATTTAGCCTGTTGTCTTCAGATGGTCTTCATTTTTCCTTAAAAACTTAATCAACCATTTCCATTCATTATGTGCTTTGCCTTTTAACCTATAGGTTAAATTGTGCATTTCTATGATTCCCATTAATCTACTTAACCACTCATCCACTGTTGGTAAATCTATTTTTTTTCAGTACTTTTCATATACTAATCTTCCTGCTACACATTATATATATATATGGACATATTGATTCAATAAATGAACCCACGGCCCTGAATTTCCAAGATCTGAGCAGGGCTATTGATGACCAGGGCTCATCAACAGCCCTGATGAAGATCTCCCATTCATAGGCCCCTTTCACAGACTGTTGTCATCCTACCATAGGGATGGCAGAAGGACGGGACCGTGACAATGGTTATGCATGACGTCATCACAGTCCTGTCCTTCTCCCATTCCAGGCGGTGTGATCACAGATTAAATCACTGACAGTTTTCCCCATTAATGACCTGTGATTGCTCTGCCATTCTGCACTTACCTGGTGTGCGGAGGGTCCAGAAGCACAATGGCTGCGCTTCCTGCCCCAACACAGCCTGGGACTGTGCCCGGCTGTGCTGTGGCAGGAGGAAGTCAGGCCATCGCACTTCCTGCATCCTGGAGGAAGCTGGGTGCAGAGGGGAGCACTCCCGTTGTGCTCTGCTCCCAGCAGAGCCGCTGCAGGGATCCCCATGGGATGCCACTAGGATATGGTAGATATGCAGTAAGGGCCATAGTATCACTTGTGATTGACTTGATGGCAAATAGCAACACAACCCTACTCCCATTCAGCAGTTCACACTGGCACTTACAGATTTTTTTTGCAAAAAGCAAAGTTGACTAAAGCCACAAGAAAAAGAAATCACAAATCTAAATATGCCCTAATGTATTTAAACCAGAGCTTGACCCCCTGCTCCATCAATTTTCGGAATACAACCAAAATTCCCAACCAACAAGGACAGATACACCTGACTGGCTCTCTTCATTCTGTCTTTCTACTTTCTTCAGCTCCACGCTCTTTGATGCACACAGCTTAGTCCTTACGGAAACATGAAGGGGAACGAAGATTCCAGAGTAGCTACAAATTTAATCATGTACCTCTCAGACTGAAATTTGAAATGTATTTCAGAACAGGAGAGACTTTATAGGAAGGATTCCCTAACCTGAATCAGATTAGTGGTCCCAGCTACAGTAGATTCACTGAATCTTGTTGAATGAAGAGTAAACGGCCCTTTTCACACCTTACCTCTGTCCGACGTGCTTGCGTGGGGATCACACGAGTAGCCTCTTCCATGAGGCTCTCGTGTCTCCACTACTTCGGCTCTGCAGGAGTTGCCTGCCGACTGGCCTGCCTCTTCCTTCCATAGCGCAACCAGGTATTTTCCCAGGCTGCACTGGGGGAGGAAGCCCAAGGGCCACGACTCCGGAGCTCTGCATGCAAGGTAAGTGTGCACGGAGCCCCAGAGCAATGCGCAATCGCACACCATTTTCGACTAAAAGCCAAAAATGATATAGTGCACGATTGGTGCCTGCTGGCCCCAGCAGCGTCATGTGATTGCAAAGACGTCATCTGAAACGCTCCTCGCAATCGTGCGATGCTCCAAAGGCTCTTTCACATGAGAAATGCCATGCGAAAAGGGACAACATTTTCTTCAAGCACTTGATGCAATTAGAATCATAAAATTATAGAAAAATAGAAACAGAGCTAGATGAGACCACAGTGGCCATTGAGTCCAACCTCCTGCCATGCAGGAACAAACACTCAAAGCACCCCAGCAAATGGCCGTCCAGCCTTTGCTTAAAAACCTCCAAAGAAGGTGATTCCACCACATTCCAAGACAGCATATTCCACTGTTGAACGGCTCTGACTGTCAGGAAGTTCTTCCTGATGTTCAGGTGAAATCTCTTTTCCTGTAGTTTCAATCCATTGCTCTGTGTCCTAGTTTCTGGAGCAGCAGAAAACAAACTTGGTCCTTCTCCAACATGAGATCCCTTCAAAAATTTAAACATATCTCCTCTTAATCTTCTTTTCATCAGGCTAAACATACCTAGCTCCTTAAGCTTCTCCTCATAGGGCATGGCTTCCAGATGCATTACTATTTACCAACAATAGAATGCTGTTCTCCGATTTCTGCTAGCAGCTAGATACTGCAATTACCAGTATGTTTCTAGGATCTAGTTTAAATAACCTACAGATACATCTGTTTCACATAAGAATCATCTTACTTTTTGTTTCTTTAAATATTTCAATCTTTCCCTCAATGACAAATTATATTGTAATGTTTTACAATATAAACCAATTTAAAACAATTCCACAGAAAAACAGAATAATATATACCGGTACTATATTGTGTGTGTGTGTGTGTGTGTGTGTGTAATTTAAGTCCATTTTAAAAATGATATATCCCTTCCAAACTGAATTTGTCTAATAATAAGATACACTGACAGCTTATTGTTATTAAATACAATGAACCCTCCAATTCTGTGAGGCTTAAATCAACTGTTAATAAGCAATGCGTCTGAAGAGGGAGTGAAGTGAATGTTTTTAAGAAGCGATAAAAAGAAAAGAGAGAGAAAGATGAGTGGAGAGCTAGCATGGTGTTGTGGTCTGAGCCTTGGTTCAGCTCTAGGATTCTATGGCCATTTCTGCACTAGACTGTTATAGTGCTATTATTGCACTTTCAACATCCTATGGAATCCTGGGGTTTGCAGTTTAGGGAGTGGCACTATAGCACTATAACAGTCTAGTGCGGAAATGGCCTATGATTTAACACTGACTACACTAACTAAGAGCGATGAGAGAACTACAGCCCAACAACACTTAGAGGGCAAAATTTTGTCCACAACTATTTTAGGATTACAACCCTTTTCTGCTGTGTACTATACAGAGCCCAGAGCAGCTGTTAGGGGTTAGATATTTTTAAAATTCATCTTATAGGCCAACATCTATGGGAGAAAAACACAATCCATTCTATGTCTGCTCAGAAGTAAATACTACAAACTTGAGTGAGACTTGGTCTCAGAGAAATAGATATAAGGTAACAGACATAAAATGTTACTTTGGAAAAAATAAGCTGCCAAATTCTATGACGACGACGACGACGACAACAACAACAACATGTTTGAGAAATGTGTCACCCAAAGTAAGAATAAGACCAAGCATCTGATAGGTTTATGAAGAGAGTAGAGAAACGCCTCTGAGGTCTTTTAAGATGTTATGGATCATGTTGATCAACTTTGTACAAAACTGACCTTGAAGACACAAGTTATACAAGGGAGCATTCTCAGAATTTCCTTCTGACCAGAAAAGAAAAAACATTAAGTACAACATAGTTTCCTAGAAAATACCAAACCACTAGAACACACCCAGCTTCCAAGGGAGAAAAATCAGGCTGGCAGCCTTCCTTAAGAACCATACGCGTCAACCAGGAAGTAAAATCCAAAGATGCAGAACCATCAAACAGGAGAGAACCTAGCTAGGATACACTTTGCTTTGTTGAGTCTTCTAAGGCAGGATTCTGTTTCCAGAGGTAAAATGGAACCTTATGCCTCTTTATTAAGTAGGGACTATATGAAGATGCCTTATTTTTGAGTTGATTCCTTATATTTATATAATATCTTTGCCGTTATGCTCCAAGCATCCTGATGTGGCCCTGGCAGTTCTGATTAATCCTCTGCTGTCCCACTTTTACAGCTGCTTTTAAAATGTCCCAGTTTCTTTCTCCTCCTCCTCCCTCCCCCTTTCATCTTCACTCTATTTCAATTGGTGCAAAGTGAGTTCAAAATGCAAAAGTAGTTTGCATTCCATTAAATCAATAGAGGGAGAGGAGAGGGAGAGTGGAGTCTTGCTCTTCTCAGCAGGCTCAGGCAAAAGCAAATGGCTACAGCCTCGCCTAGCTTGTTCATTCTTGCTCATTAAGGACCTTTTGCCATCTTGATCACACTCTGATGTTGCTTGGCTTCATGTGTCCTAGTTTTCATCTGTCAAATTTTGGTGGATATGCTTTGCTGCAGGGAGCTCAAAAGAACTTGTCTTCGCTTCTCTTCAACCTCTGCACACATACCAATTTTATCCTCATAAAAGCTCTGTGAAGTTAGTTAGGCTGTGAGAACATGACTAAATCAAGTGCATTTTTGTGCCAGACCAGGGTCTTTGAGTCCTTGTTTAATCTTCTCTCCACAATGGGTTACATTGATTTGGGGTTAGAATGATTGATCTACCTAGCCCATCTGTCTTCTCTGACTTGTGGTTAGTAGGGCCATTTCCACACTAGACAATTACAGTGCTATTATTCTACTTTCAACATCCTATGGAATCCTGGGGTTTGCAGTTTAGGGAAGGGCCTTTGAGATCTAGGTCTCAGGCAGAGTTCCTTGACTGATCAATATTTAGAGTTTGGAAAAGTTTCTCTCTCTCTCTCTTTTTCACTACACCTCCCAGAATTCCCCCAGCCAGCACTGACCCAGTTCCAGGTTCTGGGAAGAAGAGATGCCGAATAACCGCCTCAGCCTTGATTTTCTGGCAGAACAACAGAAACATCCTGCTCATTGTAGTGTGAGAGTGTGCGTGTTTTAATGGGGAAAGAGATGTCAACCAATTATGGAAAAGAACACGATGCAACCTGGGTTTTTTGGTGCAGCATTGAAATTAGGAAAGGGGACAAATGGGGTCCAGCAGCAATACCCATGCAGGTTTTCAACCATGTTTCTTGATTGTGCTTATAAGATCAACTTAGTTTGCATAACCACAGATAAAGCACTGACATATTCCAGATATGTGGCTTTGTAGGGTTTGGCCAAGACAACATTAGAAGTAGTAAGTCTTGTTGTTGTTGGCTGGGGTTCACTGGGTTATTTTACCAGGGCTAGTACAAAAATTGTGGAGTCGGCAATTCTGAGGACTCTCTGTACCTTTCCAGAGAGGACGTACTAATTTAAATGAGTGGTTCTTTTGCTCCCTTGCTCCTAGCAGTTTGGCCTCTCTTTTGTGAGAAAAGAGCCGATGATTGCTACATAAACCAAGTCTTTGCAGGGATGGAGGAAAGCATGAGGAGAGCCAATTACTTGTCTATTTAGAACCTTGCTAACATGTTCAATATACTGCAGAATTCAGGACGATTCAAAGGCAGAGTTGGTCAGAAGGATTTAACTTATTAAGGTGGGGCAGAGATATAACTCATCAAAAAAACCCATCAGAATAAATGGATGCAGTATCCACATTAAAAAAAAAAAGGAAAGAACCTGTAACACAATGTGAATCAATACATTTTTAAAAAACTGGCCAGTGTTTAATGTAAAAAATAGACACATACTGTCCAACA
The DNA here is from genome assembly GCA_948472985.1 of Iguana delicatissima. Taxonomy (NCBI): domain Eukaryota; kingdom Metazoa; phylum Chordata; class Lepidosauria; order Squamata; family Iguanidae; genus Iguana; species Iguana delicatissima. The sequence continues at coordinate 216,782 of CAOKZL010000378.1, read as the reverse complement.
TTTCACAGATGAAAACTGGGGCATGTGTGGCCAAGCAACATCAGACTGTGGTCATGATAGCAGAAGTTATTAACGATTAACAACCCACAAGCTAAGAGAGACTGTAGCAGGTTGTTTCTGCCTTGTGCCTACTGGGAAGGGCAATATTCCATGCTGTCCTGTCTCCCCCCACCCCTGCTGAGTTAATTGAGTGCAAACTAATTTAGGACTTTGAAATTAATTTGAAGCAAGCTGAGGACAAAAGGGAGAAATAGGAGAAGGAGAGAGAGATGGGGACATTTGAAAAGCAGCTGAAAAAGTGGGATGAGATATGATTAACTGGGGCTGCCCAAGCAAAATCAGAAAAGTTAGAGGATATGCATAAAATATCTATGAAAATGTGAAGCGTATTACAAAAACTTGTAAAATTAAGTTAAAACTAAGTAAGCTTTGCCAAAGGGGGTAAGGCTTTGCTGTCCCACTCTTAGGCCATTTCCGCACTAGCCTGTTATAGCGCGATGATTCCACTTTCAACATTCTCTGGAATCCTAGGGTTTGCAGTTTCAGCAGGGGCCAGCTGGCCCCTCCCGAAACTGCAAACCCCAGGATTTCAGAGGATGTTGAAAGTGGAATCATCGGGCTATAACAGGCTAGTGCGGAAATGGCCTCTCTGGTGTCAGGCAAAGACTTTTTTGCTTTGGTGTACTTTTGGGAATTGGCAGCATGGTGATGAAAAGTTTCTAATAAACCAGTGCAATACTTTTTGACTGTAGTTCTTCTTAATTCAACTGTGCTTTAATATTATATGTTTCATCGTCTTTCAGAATCATGACTTTTTATCTGCTTCCATCTCGATTGGTTTTGGTCTAGTTACAAACTGTCTTCAGCCCAGTTTCATGATAAAGGTGAGATATGATTCAAAGAAACAAACACACTTCCTGGAGAAAACTGGTCAACCACTCTGGAAACTGGGGCCAAGAGCCCACATCACGCAGGTGAAGTATAACCCTCTGCCCGTGCAGTTCCTCCCCTGACCCTCACAGCTGTCAAACCCCACAAGAGGCTGGGGCTGCTGCTGTTTACTGGAGGGGGGAGGAGGGAAAGGGAAGGAAATTCAGATGAGAAAGAAACAGCTGATCTTGGCTAAGGCCCTTTCCTCACGGGGGGGGGGGCCGAAACAGGGCCGCGTACGCAGGGGCAGAGCTTACCCGCGAGCGGGTTGCTCCGTCCCTCCGGAGAGCGCGGATCCGCCGTTCCAAACGCCACTGAATTTCAGTGGCGCTCGGCAGTGCTCGGCGGCGGCCAAAATGGCGGCCGGCGGCTTTCGACGGCACTCCACCGATTAGGACAGCGCGCCAGCCGGAAGCCCGCCCCAGGCAGATCTGCAGGGACGCGCTACCGCGTCTCTGCAGTTCTTGACTGGGGGCTGCTACGGGGCAGCGCGGGTAAGTTTTATAAAAACCACTTTTGAAGGTGGTTTTTATAAAACTCACAGCGCCACCCCCGGGGCTGCGCTAGAGCAGTTTGAGGTCTAGAACCTCACTTTTTTTAACTGCTCTAGCGCAGACCCCAGTGAAGAAGACCTCCAGGAGAGGTCGCTCTAGCGTGGGCAATATGCCCGTGTGGAAATGACCTAAGAGGGAGGAAGAAATGTGTGTGTGCCCACAGACAGAATAGATCTTCCTTTTCCTTCTGCTCAGAGCTCAGACCAACTGCAGCTTTCTTCTCTGAAATTCTTTCCCTCCTCCCCTCCTCACAGCTGCAGGTGGAAAGGTTTTGGATGGGCTCCAAAGGGCTAAAGAATAGCCCCCTGTGCCTGCTCCAAAAGAGATGTGAGCATAAGACATACTTACACACAGCTATGCTGCTAACAGGGTACTTGCCCAGGATATGCTGAACCAGTAGGATGTTTTTGGGCCAATCCAGCTACTGGCCAACCACAATCTAAACAGGGGAGATACCTCAGCCCATGCAGACTTTGACTGAAATCCTGTTGGTTAGTCATTACTAGAGTAAACCCCACTGAATCAGTTGTTGAATGGAGGTAAATCTAGCAGCTCCTATGGCTCTGCTTTAGTTGGAACTAACAATAGGATTCAGGCTTTATGACAGCCACTTCTGAAGCTAGCAGAGCATTTTCTATGGTCTTAGCAATTGCTATGCCAAAACAATGTTGCAACTATATGTAAAGGGATGTTGCATTATGCATATGTACTGAAAATAGCTGAAAGCCTAGAATGGGGGTATGCACGCAGCCATACGCTCTTAAATGCCACCAATTTTTCAATTTGAAATTGGCAATTTTGAGTACTACATCTGAGAGTTTCCTATTTCTCTCTTAGTCATTTTGCAAAAATGTGACTCTTACAATGCGATGGTTTATTTTATAACACTTTTTTCACCTGATAATCCTGTTCTTTCCAACTTTTCAACCCATAGCTTATTAACAATCTCTCTTTCATGAAAGAGGTTGATTTTCTCTTTTGATTCCTAACACCTCACCTGAAGTCATAATCTGCTGAGTTCAAGGCCAAACAGCTGGAGCTGTTTAACACAAAATGAGACCCAGATCCATCAAAACTTCCTGAAATTATAGTTAAGACTTTCATCCCCTTTCATTTCATACAGTTTCAAGCCTTTGATCTCCTTCCTCAACAATGGAATACTGATTTTTTTTTAAGAAAATGGTTATGTATTAAATTTGGACTTTGGGCTTTTTGGCTTTTTTGTACTTCAGCTCCTGAAATTAGTACATTGCTGTGCTGGCTGAAAGTTCTGCAAATTGTAGTCTAAAGAGTAACTTTTCCAAGCTCTGTCTCGGCTAATGGCCCATTCTCCTCAAGCAATGGACTCACTTATTCCACAATCATTTTCTTCACTCTTTTACAAAATATTCAGGCAGGTTAAAAGTAGACAGTGAGAGAGGTTCTGTCATGCTGAGAAAGAGAGACCTAAAATTTTATGGCCTAGTAATCACTTGAGTCTGAGGCCATTTCTGCACTAGACTGTTATAGTGGTATTATTCCACTTTCAACATCCTATGAAATCCTGGAGTTTGCAAGATGTGAAAGTTTGAGGACGTGAAAGCAACTAGCTGACAGGTGAAGTTGGTAGAATATGTGAAAGTTTGAGGATGTGAAAGCAACTGGCTGACAGGTGAGGTTGGTAGAATATAGATAATGCTTATTAGTATTTTGTTATTTATATTCTATCTTTCCTTCAATGAGCTCAGGATGGTGTATTCAGCTGTCTTCTATCCCAATTCTTCAGCATAGGTTGATAAAGAGATATTGGTCCAATATCACCCAGTCAGTTTCATGCTTTTGGTGGGGCCTTGAACCTGACTCTACCCAGTCCCAATTGTTTTAATCAGACCACTCTGTTTGAGCTACTGAAAAAGTTTCCTGGGAACAGGGAAAGTCCCCAGTATTTTTGATGGTGCTAATATTATTAACAGCAAGAATAAAAAACAGCAACAGCAGCCGCAAATCTATAAGAGCAATTTAACCATTACACTGAGCCGTATCACACCATACCTTAATCCTGTGTTGTTCTGTTGGAATCCTACTATAGCCATTCCCATGATGATATCGGGTTATTAATGCTCTCTATAGCACCCTGTCGATATCTTTGGATTAGTAGTGTCATTCGCACTGCTCTTCCATCCACATTACAGCATCATTACTGAGTACTTTTTTCTGCTCCATAGATCATGATGGGTCCATTTTTAATTTTTTTTTAATTACGCTGTACTTGCACAGTAACATTCCAAGGTCATAACAAAAGAACATACGAATCCACAATGTTGTGATGCCCACACCATGTCCACTACTGGATCAGCTACAGAAGGAAGTGCTATGAGGAAACCACACTCCCATAGCTAACTGGATTGTTACGGGAAAGGGGATCATTAATGGATTATTTACAGTATGAAAAAAGGGCACATTTGAAATGGATTGTAATACAATAGCTGTTGGTAAGCAGTGATATTGTACAGTAGGACTGATCCTGAACCAGGAATAATGCATTGTTCTGATGGTATGCACCTTGGTGTGATAATGCTCTTAATTATTACACTTTGGAATTTATTACAATTTAGAACTTTGTGCACCTCTAGAGCATAAAATTCTTCCATTGGGCATAGCTCTTGTTAACTAAAGCATTAGCAGTGACATTAACAACAATTACAGTTAACTAGGGTTACTTCTTAAAAGGATCTAGGGTTACCACATTAGGACTATCCCAGGCTCTGATACATAGTAATGGTGTTTGATGATGTCACCCAGGGGCTGGTGATGTCATTTTTATTATTTAGATTTATATCTGTCCTTTCTTTCACTGAATTCAAAGCAGCAACAACACTGTGATGTCTGTCATGCTGAGAAAGAGTGAGGGACCTAAAGTTTTATGGCCCAGTAATCACTTGAGTGTGAGTCTCCCCAGTTCTCAGACTGTAATCACTATACCACAGTTTTAAAAGCCTTCTTCCTCTGTTCTGAAGTAAAACTACATTCATTTTGTTTGCAAAACAACCTCTGGACAATACCTTGTAAACACCCCCTCCAAACATACCACATTTGGTTTACTTGAGGAATCACCAAGTCTGGACCAAATCCTGTTTTTTGACTCTAATCTGTTTTCTTTATATCTTAATCCTATCCATACCTTATATCTGCAACCTGTTTTTCTTACATCTAAAGAATATTCTCATTTACGCTGTGAGTTCCACATACAAAGATATTCTTATATGAATATTATAAAACTATGGCATCACTACAACAAATCATGACAGGGTATGCTTCTGTGGCTGATATCTATATTTTTTTTTTCCTCAGAAAAAACTCAGAAATGACAACAGTTCAGATCCTCACATAGATATTCTAGGAGATGGCTTGGATGGAGACAGGTCTCTTTCACATCACACAAATTACAGAGCCGTGATCGCACTTTAACTGCCAGGTTCCATCCTATGGAATCCTGGAATTTGCAGTTTAAGAGGAGGGGGGTATTTAGAAGGTGGAGAGCCAACATGGTGTAGTGGCTTGAACTTCGAACTACAACCTGGAGACCAGGGTTCGATTCCTCCTCGGCCATGAAAACCCACTGGGTGACCTTGGGCACGTCACAAGCCCCAGGTTTCTATAAGATACAGCCATGGCAGTTAAAGCAGAATCATAGCGCAATAATTCTGTAGTGTAAATTGTGTAGAAATTCCAAACCTCCCATAGAACCAACAGGTATCTATATATTGTACTTTCAGATAACTGAAAAATGCTGAGTATGTCCTACTGGCCCATTCTCTCTCCTTTCCTTAATTTACTAATTACATTTATATTCTTCCATTTTTCCAGTAAACTCAAGGCAACATATATGGCTATCCTTCTCCCTGTCTTATCCCTCACAACCCTTTCAACAAGGCCTGCAGTTCTAGAACCTATTTTCTTTTCTGTTGTTTACAAGCAAAATCCTCTGTATTTGGAAAAAAATTCCCTGACTTTCACTCAGATTTACTTCTAAACAAATATGCTGGTAATACAGTTTTAAAATAGACTATATGGAAATGTTATTCTGAGTAGCCAGAACACTAACCAGGAATTGGAAGACTCAAGAAGAACCACCAGTTGGGAACAATAAAAAAACAGACTCTCCTTCACTCTGATGAACGTGAAATCTTGCGGTTCACTTGAGAGCTCCATATTCATGATGTATATTTTGGGAAACAAAAACCATCACATGATAAAAGTGACCAATAACCAATGAGGGATAAATAAGTGTTCTGGTACTCTCTGTTCTACATGGTGTGGAGAGCAGGGGGACAGAGAAAAGAGAGGTATGATAACATTGCTTTAAAGTGTCTTCTCAACAAACTATTAAATTACCTATGGGACTCTCCAGTCTCCAGCACTTTTGGCATTATTAGAAACAAATGTTTATATAATGACTGAAACCTACTGTAAGCAGTTGAAGCCTTTTGCTTGCTAGACCCACCTTTCCAAAAATATGTTGAAGGAGCAAGCTGAGGAGTTTAGGAAAGTCTGAGAACATTATCCATTATTTTTCCCAGAGTCGAAAAGAAGTAAGACACAAAGGAAGGAAGGAAGTAGGTAGGTAGGTATATATTTATGGAAGACTCACTATTGAAGGGCAGTTTAGCAGAACACAGTGGTAAGAAATTTCTGCTTGAGTCTTACCTAATGAGCAATACATATTAGCCTTGGGTACCAAATACAGGAAGGGACTTCTGGGAACATGCCTATTAGATAGTAATATATGTGCCATGCCCTCCTCAAGTGATATGTGATCTGCTGTACACAATTAGGGCTCCAGCAACACAAGCTATGGTAGACCAGGATTCATAGCTCTGTGGAATGAGCCTACAGGCATGCTTCAAACATATATTGTGCGTCTTCATCACACCAACAATATATCAGCATTTGCGGATCTGGAGCAGGGTTTGTGAGATATATTATTATGAAGTGCTGGAAGAGAATAATAAATACTTCCTTACAATAAGGCAGGGATCCAACATTCCTAAAGGAGGGGGTTGTAAGACCTCTGTTGCAAAAACCTTCCCTGTATCCCTCTGTAATGGATAACTATTGACTGGTGTCCAAGATTCCATTTTGGGGCAAGATGTTAGAGCATGTGGTAACCTCCCAACTCCAGAGATTCCTGGATGAAAATGGATCATTTTGATCCATTTCAATCTGGATTCAAGTTTGGTTATGGGATAGAAACAGCTTTAGTCACTTTGGTGGGTGAGCTTTGCTGGGAACTGGATAGGGGAAGGATGTCTCTGCTGGACCTCTTTGCAACTTTTGATTCCATCAACCAGGACTTTGGAGCACTGTTCCCTTCTGAAGAGATAAGCCCAGGAGATAGTGCTGGGAATTCCCATTCAATTCCTTGATTTCTAGCCTGTGGAGATCCCCAGGGGTCCATTTTGTTCCCCTGTGCTATTCAACATCTCATACCCTCCAATATTTCACAGACAAAAACTGTGACGCATGTGGCCAAGCAAGCTTCCCACAGGCAGCCAAAACAGTGCTGTTCAGCATGGCATCCAGTGTTTGAAAGTGCTGTTTTAATTGCTTCAAAACTAGATTCTGGAATTGTTTTTAGACTGCTTTTAGAAGTTTTCAAAGAGTATTTTAATGTGTTTTAAAATGTTTTTATTATTGTATTGTTTTAATTTCTTTTCTTTTTTTTTTGGTTCATCACCTCAGAACCTGTGTGGGCTGGGAGGCAATACAGAAATACCTTAAATAAACAAATAATTAAACAAATCAGAGTGTAGTCAAGGTGACAAAAGTTATTAATGAGGAAGAAGCTAGGAGAGACTGCAGCAGTTTGTTTTTGCCCAGGGCTACTGAGAAGGATAAGATTCCACCTCCCTCATCTCCTATGCCCCTGCTGTGTTAATCAATTGCAAACTACTTTTGCACTTAGAATGCAGTTTGTAGCAATTGAAATAAGCTGAGGATAAAGGGGGAAAGTAGTGGTGGGAAAGAGAAACGGCTAAAAAAAGCGGGATGATAGAGGATTAATCAGGACTATTTTGGTCAAATCAGAACAGGTGGAAAGTATGCCAACCAGCAATGACGTGCACTCTGGTCACCTGTTCTGGGTAGTTGAGTCTGCAAGGCTACTTTTTAAAAATGACCTACAATGACCGCAACATAGCAGAGCTTTTAGCCATCTATAAAATGGTGTAGGACACATAAATGATGATCCATTGCTGCCAATCCATACAAACATGTGAATGCAGGACTTGAGAATGTCACTTTTTCTGAACTACAGGTTTTGGAACATGTCCCTATCCATGCTGGCTGAAAGATTTTGAGAGGTGTAGTCTAAAAAAAGTTAACTTTTCAAAACTCTGGGTAAACCTGTAACTGGGATTCCACCGAAGTAGGAGAAGGCCCATCCACTTTTTCCACATGTCCCTTAGTCTTGGCACATGTGTTTCCATCACAACCTACTTGTTAAAACAGTGTTACCTGGGTGTGTTTTACTGGGCTGGTGGATTAGATCCTTCTCTCTTCATGATTCAGAAAGAGACAATAGCATATTGTATCCTTTTCCTTTAAGCTCCCATTTCTTAGCATTTCAATTACCAATGTGTTTATGTCGGCATTTTAAACACCACCAGGGAATCCAAGAAGATCTCTGCACAGCCTGTCTTGTTCAGAAACTTGGGAACAAAAGTTTTAAAAGCTTTTGGTACAATTCCTAAACTGTATATATTATTTCTCATAGTACCTTAAGGACTTTAAGCCCTTAAGACAGGAGCACAGCCTGAGATCCCTAAAATAGTAACTTATGCAAGCCAGCAGGGTTGCTAACTTGTCTTCTGGCAGGGATCCTGTGCCTTTAACAGCTGCTTAACATGTAGAAATTTTGCAGGCAATGTTTTTCCCATCACCACTCCACTTCATGCATTCTAGGAAATGCTTTACCTGCTACATTTCTGCATGCTTACATACTTTTGAAAAGTTCTGCTTTGATCAAGGCGATTTCAAAAGAATGAAAAAACAAACCAAAATTAAATTCAACCGGGTTACTTAATGTATTTCAACAGAGTTGAAAGATTGCCATGAAGAAGATGAACTAATATCGCTGTTCTTAATTGCAGTGAATTTATATCAGGGTTGCTATCTACTCTCTTCCCCTGGCAGAAACATTGTGTCTGTGGGAAGGCAGGCAGAAATCAATCAGATGGAGTGGCAATGGGGTGGACGGGGGAATATATTTTTGACTTGCTGCCCATCATGATTCTGTCGGTACACACTAAAGCCGTTTCCGCACTAGACTGTTATAGCGCTATGATTCCACTTGCAACATCCTGTGGAATCCTGGGGTTTGCAGTTTCGGGAGGGGCCGCCTGCCCCTCCTGAAACTGCAAACCCCAGGATTCCATAGGACGTTGCAAGTGGAATCACAGCACTATAACAGCCTAGTGCGGAAATGGTCTAAGACTGGCATCCTATGGCATATGCAGGTGTAGGATAACACTATGGCCCTTTTTGCACGCAGTGTTTTTTGTGCGAGGGCCCCTTGAGTGTTGCATAAACAGGAGCATCGGTCCATACGACGCACTCCCATTCACATGATGCTCAGGAGCCTAAAGCGAGGTGCGCGAGCATTTTTTTATTTTCGGCTCTAAGATGAAAATACTGCACGGTCGCGCAATGTTTGCGGGGCCCTCGCGCACTTACTCGCGTGTGGTGTGTCAAACAAGCCGGCCAGGTCGCACTTCCTTCCCCCAGCGCAGCCTACAGCTCCCAGACTGCGCTGCGGAAGGAAGGAAGGGGCACTAGTGCGACAGTTGCGCTACCAGGAAGTGACCTGTGGGACGAAGGAGCGGGGAAGCGGCAGCTTTCCGGCTGAGGCTTTTCGCGTGAGACGTCCCCCCTCAGCTGTGCAAACAGGTAACGTGCGAAAAGGGCCTATGTCTACTCATGCTTATTTTTCATCATGGCTGGTATTCCTTCTTCCTCTGCAGTGACCAAAGCTTCCTCCAGTTTACTGTAGAGCTGCTGAAAGCTCCCTCCCATAGCTATTTGCACTTGGAGGAGAGGACAACAAGGTGAGAGATCACAGAAATGTCAGGATATATAGCCATAGCCAGAGGTGAAGCTGTAACATCAGCCACTGATACTTCCAGAGGTCCCAAAGGGACCTCAGCAGGTGATAGAATCATTCATGTCTGGCTACAAGGACATAGTCATACACTTGTGTGATCCCTTTTGCTCTCTTCTAGGCATGAATGACTGTGGGTAGGGGGCATCAATGGCTTTATGGTAGGTCAAGGGGCTAGTATACAGCTCAACCTCATCTAGTTCCTCACATGGAACTACTATACTACACTGAGCCATGCAAGTTTGCAGCCTAAGTTTGTGCTGGTGATGAGAGCGATAGGAAAGCTTGATAGATGAAGGGAATGCTGTGGACGTAGCATATCTTGATTTCAGTAAGGCCTTTGACAAAGTTCCCCATGACATTCTTGCAAAGAAGCTAGTGAAATGCAGGCTGGACAGGGCTACTGTTAGGTGGATTTGTGGTTAACCAACCAAACCCAAAGGGTGATCACCAATGGCTGCTTTTCATCCTGGAGAGAAGTGACTAGTGAGGTGCCATAGGGTTCTGTCCTGAGCCCAGTGCCATTCAACATCTTCATCAATGACTTGGATGAAGGAGTAGAGGGCATGCTGATCAAATTTGCAGATGACACCAAATTGGGAGGGGTTGCTAATACACCAGAGGACAGGGATCAAAATTCAAAATGACCTTGACAGATCGGAGAGGTGGGCCAAAGCTAACAAAATGAATTTCAACAGAGAGAAATGTATGGTCCTAAACCTAGGCAGAAAAAATGGAATACACAAATATAGGATGGGGGACACGTGGCTGGATAACAGAACATGTGAAAGGGATCTAGGAGTCTTGGTAGATCACAAGCTGAACATGAGTCAGCAGTGTGAGAAGACAAGCAAGAAAGCCAATGCGATTCTTGGTTGCATCAATAGGAGTATGTTGTCTACATCAAGGGAGGTAATTGTACCACTCTATTCTGCATTGGCTAGACCTCATCTGGAATACTCTGTCCAGTTCTGGGCACCTCAGCTCAAGAAGGATATCAATAAGCTGGAGCATGTCTAGAGGAGGGCCCTGGTCGCCCTGACCAAACTGATGAAGGGTCTGGAAGCCATGCCCTATGAGGAGCAGCTTAGGGAGCTAGGTATGTTTAGTCTGCAGAAGAGAAGGTTAAGAGGGGACATGATAGCCATGTTTAAATATTTGAAGGGATGTCATGTCAAGGAGGGAGCGAGCTTGTTTTCTGCTGCTCCAGAGACTAGGACAAGGAGCAATGAATTCAAGCTGCAGGAAAGGAAATTCCACCTGAACCTCAGGAAGAACTTCCTGATGGTCAGAGCTGTCCGGCAGTAGAATATGCTGCCTGGGAGTGTGTTGGAGTCTCCTTCTTTGGTTTTTAAGCAGAGGCTGGATGGCCATCTGTTGGGAATGCTTTGATGTGTGTATCTGCATAGCAGGGGTTGGACTGGATGGCCCCTGGAGTCTCTTCCAAATCTATGATTCTACGAAAAAAAGTGACAGCAGTCAACTTACCAGAGTGCAGATATGGGTTAAATAGCATGACTATACTCATGAATGCAAGAGTAGTTGTTAATTTAAACAACCGGGTTTAAGGTAGATGAACATTTTCCATTTTAGGTTTTTTAAGAGGTAGGGAGATAAACATCTGTCAGGAATGATTTACCTATAATGAAGTCCTCCTCCATTCAGGGGGCCTGGTTTAGGCTAGGTTAAGATCTGCTCCAGGTTCCAACACTTTGATTCTATCCTTCCTGTTAGTATGTGAAAAGACTGGGAGGGGGGCTTAACTTTTCCATTACCTGTCTAGGAGTGACATGTGCAATATGATCAGAGCAGGACAAAAAATCATCAGAACTGTTTACTCCATCCCAGCTTTCACATCTTACTAAGACTGATTGTTGAAAGAAAGAGTTTCGTTCCTGAAGACTCGCAATACCACTCCTACAATCCATTCTCAGCTGACTCAGGCTATTTCCGCACCTTGCCTGCTCCCACTATCCTCCTGTCGCAATCTTGGCAGCATCTTTGCTGGAAAGAGAGCACGACAAGAACGCTCCCGTCTGCACCTGACCAGCTCCTCGTGGAAGGGAGCATGAGAGACACACATCTGTCTTCCACAGCACAGCCGGGCACTTTCCCATCCAACATGCTTCCTGCCCTTCCACATGGCTGAGAAGGATGGGAATGTTGCATGGTTGCAGGAGCTTAACGAATTTATTCCGTTAAGCGAATATCCCACGACTGTGATGGGTGGGGGCGGAATGGCAGCAGGACCACAACAACGTCATGCAAAAGCACAACTCATGTACTGCTGCCATCCTGTCCCCATAAAGAGACTGCGACACCATGCAGAAATGGCCGCAGTCTCTGGTGATTAGGACTGGGAATAGTAATAATCATCATTATTCATTTCCCTAGAGAGAGACAGGGACAGCAACAAGATTCTTCACACTTCAGTTAAGTGTTCATCTATGCACAAAAACAATTTTTTTCTGCACAGAAAATATAATTTTGAAGAGAAAATGTGTTTCCTGCATAGGGAACAATGTGCTTTGCACTGCTCCCTGAACAGAAAACATGCTTTCTGCATATAAAAAGGGTGTTTTCTGTGAAGAAATCACACATATTTCTTTGCAGAGAAATGCCTGCTGAAATGCAAATAGCATTTGGAAACTGCACAGAAATGTTCATGCTTTCATGCGCCAATGAGAAAACTATGGGAATTTTCTGTTCTTGTCTTTCAGGAGATTGACATTCCTGTTGGTGACACACATGTTGACTGGCTATTTAATCATCATCCCCCTCCACCACTAAGAAAACAAAAGATACATAGACACAAAGACAGTAGCACAGATGCAAACTTGCAAACAGCTATTGTAATTAAAACTGAAAAAAGAAGATACCTCACCACAGTGGGAAAGAATGTGGCCAGGCAACCTGTGTGCCTACTTTATTTGTTGTCATGATGCCAGCTTCTTGATGGGCAACTTTCCCATCTGCTGGTTCTTTAGCTTTAATTTGCCCCTGGGAGTTGTTCAAACAGAAAACATTATCAAGTAGAAGACTATCCTTTGCCAATTGTTCAGAGAAAGGATTGTTCCCCGTAGAGCAGGACAGGTAGCCACCATTCTACCCAGATGTTTGTTCTTTCCAAAACGGGACTGTAGCATTGCAGTTTATTTTTGCATTTGGTTATCTTTGAAGAGTCTCTGGAAACCTCAGCTGGCCCAGAACAAAGCGACAAAACTGCTAGTGTGTTTGTCCAAGGAAATCATACAAGCCGTTTTCAAAAACTGTGCTGATTAGTTACTCCCTTCTGGGTACGATTTCAAGCGTCAGAGTGATCGCTCTTAAAAGCCTGCTTAGTTCAAGTAACAATTGAAGATGCACTGTCTTCTCCCGGAGTATTAGGAAGGATTCCCATTGGAGGGCTAAAGAACAGTTGTTTCAGACAACAGAGAGAGATTTGTCTGTGACCGCCTCTGGACTGTATAACTTATTTGACCTGATGGACTGAGACTTCATTTGATGGAAAACCCTTTTCCCCCCCCCTTGTTATGCAGACTGGTTTTATTGGGTGCCCTGGAACTTACACTTGCTGTTTACTGTCCTGGAAACTTGGTCATAAACAAAATTAAAGTGACATGAACTTATGGTTGTTTGTACTATCACATCTGGTTGCCATTTTGGCTGGGCTATCGCCCCAAAAGGAGACTTGGGGCTGTTCTACACAGTTTGCCAACTGTTTGCATGAGAAAGGGATACATGTTATAAGCCCCTCTAATCACTGCATAGGCAATGGAAGAGTGAGATAAGAAGAGAACAGTATTAAAATCTAATTAAATCCTAAATCTAATTAAAAGTACAGCTGACCCTCTACTTTTGTTTCACTTTCACAGATTTGATTATTTGCAAGTTTCTCCAATGCCTTGCCATCCCCCAAACACTTCTTTTCTGGGGGAAATTTCTATCTTGGTGGCTCTGATCAGGATGTGCAGCCCTTTAAAAACCTACTTCTAGTCCTTCTTCTCTTTTACCAGTGGTTTCCTGATCAGCTAAGGACAGATCCCAGCCTGATTTCTCAGAACCACAAACCCTCTCCCAATGCTTCCTACATATCCAAGAAAGTAGATGGACAAGAGAGAAGAAGCATAAGACCACTATCCCAACCACCCACCTTTCCCTCTGCTTTTCCTGACCTGGTTTGGACCCTGAGTGCCTCTTCTAACCACCATATCTTGGCCCCTTCTCTCCCACATTCTGATATTTGCCATTTTCCCAATTTTGAGGGGGTTCTGTGCCTCTAACACTAGTGAATGTGGAGATCCAACTGTACCTTTCTTTAAAAGCTGCAGCCTAGCTAAAATGACAGACTTCCTTGCTGAGGTTCTTTAAGATTCACAAACTGATCATTGGGCAAGTTTTATCAAGTCGACTTCATATGATGCATGAAGTACAGTCTTCCCTCCACGTCTGTGCTTTTGACCTTCACAAATTTGATGATTCACAAGGTACTCGCTTCCCCCATTCTTCCCCTCTCACTTGCTTGCCTTTTGCCCAGGTGCATGGAAGGAAGGCACATGAGCCAGGGCAAAAGGCAAGAGAATGGGAGAGAAAAAATGGGAGGGAGGCATGCATGTGACTTCTCCACCTACAGGAGAGCTCCCTCCCATTCACTTGGCTTTTGCCTGGATGCAAGGAAGGAAGGCATGTGCATCTGGACAAAAGGCAAGATAATTGGAGGAAGAGAATGGGAGAGGCATGTGCTTGTCTTCTCTCTGTGCAGGGCTCCCCCTCCCACTTGCTTGTCTTTTGTCTGGGCATGGAGAATGAAGGTACATGCACCCAGGCAAAAGGCAAGGGCATGGGAGGAAGAAGGCTCACTTGGGTGGGAGGGAGTTATTTGCTATTTTTTAATTTTCACAAGGGTTCTTCACCCCGAACCCTAGTGAAAGTTGAGGGGCCACTGTAGTAATTAAGTCAATAGGACTTACTTCAATGCAAGATTGTTTAAAAAAAAAACACCCAGTAGCCCTAAATAAGCAGGAATGGCATTTCTTGGCAGATAGGTAAAATAATTTGAGGAGTCAGAAGCGCAGTTTTAGCACTATCATTCCACTTGAACTGGGATCTGCAGTTTAGGGAATATTAGTTAAAATTCCCTATTAGATAGCTCAAGATCTTAATGAAGCCACAAACCCCAGGACCACACAGGATGCAGCTATGGCAATTAAAGTGGAATAATAGTGCTATAACTGGGTAGGATGAAAGGGCCCCAGGAATCCTACACTTGTTGATTTTCTGTCTGTCATAAAGTTATAGGGGTATTAGATTGTTCAGGGCTAAGCCTGTGATTCTAATGTAAGAAATGTGATCATGCTTATAAATATTGCTCTTTAGTGAGAGGGGGGATCTATGTGTGGAATTTTGGAAATGGGAGTTAAGACAGGCAGTTTGGGTAGAAAAGTTGGGGAGAGAGGGAAGAAATTTATAGAAGGGAATTCAGAGAACTGAGTGGAAATTTTGGAGATGCTTTGTGAATGACAGTGTTCCTCTATGGCCTCTTTGTGGATTGTGGTTGTGCTTGTGGATCCTACAATGACATTGTGAAATTTAACAATCCTGTGGATTGCTCAGGCTGTTAGACTTAGCAACCTTGGCAGGCATAGACTAAATTCCAGTTTGTATGCTTGGCCTCCCATTTATTTGCTTATCCATACCTACTCTCTTCATGCATCATTCTAATCGACAACCAGGCCTTCTTGTTTCTCTCTTTCCTCAGTTGCACCACTGATTTAATTATGTACAAGGAATTTGTAAGTAAAGCAACTTTTATATGTTTTACCAGGAACTCCTAAGCTTGTTTCTTTTTCTGCTAGATCCTATGGGCATGGGACTGGTTGTTCTCACTTTCTGCCTTGCCAATGTGATTACCCAGACAGAAAGCCACTCTTATCTCTTATTTCCCAACACAGCCTTGGCTTTTGATCCTCTTTCCCCACCCTTCCAAAAAGTGATATGGATCTTTCTGTGTCTGTAATATACTTACCACTTTTATGATCATTTCTAAATGATTCTGCTGATGAACTGATCCAACCGGAATTGAACCAGAGCAGATTGTTGATGTAGCACTGAGAGAAGCACATCCATCAGACTATCTTAACATGGCATCAAAGTTTTTGTAACCAATCAAGAGCCGGTCCATCAGTGAGCCTTATCTGAAGACGAAGAGTATAGGGTGGCCAGATGCACAAAAGGGCAGAGTGTCTGCACCCTATCAGAGAAAGAGGGATCAAAGTGTGGCTTCTGAGTCACAGGCAGCTCACCAGGATCACCAATGTACTCCTTGGCTGGGCCCTTCTTTACATTCCTATTGCATTCCCTTCCCCAAAGACTGTAGCCAATGTAATTGGCCATTAAAGTCTTTTCCACCTCTCTAGATCAGTTTTAAACTCCCAGTAGCAATTTTAGGCTATTAAGACTTGAAATACCCTTTTTTTTTTTTTTAAAGAAGAGCCTTTCAGACCAAAACAGGAAGAGGAAGGGCCAGAATAGACTTTGGCCATTTCTGTACTACACTGTCATAGTGCTATCATTCCACGTTCAACATCCTATGGAATCCTGGAGTTTGCAGTTTAGGGAGGGGCATTTAGAATTCTCAGCCAGAGAGCTCTTGGGCCTCAGTAAACTACAAACCCCAGAATTCCACAGGATGTCAAAACTGTAATAATAGCACTGTTAACAGTGCAGTGTGGAAATAGCCTTTAAATGGCCAATTGCACCTCTTGCTGGCAGCTTCAAAGGTAGAATTGGCTATTTTTATGCAGGATTAAGTAGAGTTCTTTCTTTCTTTAATGGAGAAGTGCAGGCTGCTAAGGTCTGGAGGAAAATGAAAACATACCCATCAACATTTCACAGATGAAAACTGAGACATAATGTCACCAAGTAACATCAAAGTGTGGTCAAGACAGCAAAAGTTATTAAGGAGGAAGAATACACAAGCTAGGAACGGCTGCAGAAATTTACTTTTGCTTAAGCCTACTAGGAGAGGCATGACCCTGCCCTCTCCTGTTTCCCCTGATGAATTAATAGAGTGGACACTACTGTTGCACTTTACTCTCAGTTTGCAGCCACTGACATAAGCTAGGACAAAGAGGGAAAGCAATACTAGAAGAGAGAATCTGGGACAATTTAAAAGCAGTTGAAAAAGTGAGATGACAGAGGATCAACTGGGATCAACTCTGCCAAAGTAGGACAGTTGCAAGGTATGTCAAAATGGACCCTGGATTTAATGGACTTCCCCAGTCCTGTTTTAATAGTTGCATAGAAAGGGGAATTTCTACACCTGCTGAACCATCCACATATTCATAGTTACTGAAGTTGCAGGAGTTCTGTCCTCTTTTACATCTGGCTATCCTAAAAGCAGCATTCTCAGTTAGATTCCTTCCCAGAGAGATCAGACAAAGTCCAAAGCTAAATAGGTTCCAGATGTAAAATAATTTCCTATTTGGAGCCAGCATTCAACAGCTAGGATTAAGCAGGCATATATTAAAAACTGCATATTTCTAATTAGGTTTTTTAATTGCATTTTTCTTAAACTCGTAAGGCTTACATCCTGCCTTTTGATCTAAACACCCTCAAGGTAGCTTACAACAATAAAACACAAACTAAACAACAATGAATCCAGATGGCTAAGAACAGCTGGGGGTGGAGCATTGAAAAGGACTAAGGATGCTGTCAAAAGTGGTAAACTCTTTACACATTTACCTGGGAGTAAAGCCTGGTGAATTAGAAGGGGCTTCTGAGTATGGAAATATTTTTATTAGGATGATCAGAATTCCACAAAGTAATCAACCAGTCTGCAGATCTGTTGGCTTTATGGCAAGCTAAACAATGTGATATAGCAGCTGCAAAGTCAACGCACTTCTAGGCTGCACCGACATGGGTATAGTGTCCAGGTCAAGGGAAGTAGCAGTGCTACTCTGTACTGCTTTGCTCGAACCTTATCTGGTATAATGTGTCCAGTTCTGGACACTATAACTCAAGATGGATATTGACAAGTTAGAACATATCCACAGGAATGCAACCAAGATGATCAAAGATCTGGAAACCAAAGCATATGAGGAATGGCTTAGGCTGCTGGATATGTTTATTCTGAAGAAGAGAAGACTGAGAGGTGACACGACAGCCATCTTTGAACACCTGAAAGGATGTCATGTAGAAGATGGAGAGAGCTCATTTTCTGTTATCCAGAGACTAGAACAAGAACCAAGGGATTCAAATTATAAGAAAAGATATTCCAGCTAAACATTAGGAAGAACTTCCTACTGTAAAAGCTCTTTGACAATGGAATGGTCTGCCATGGAGAATGAATCTTCTTCTCTGGAGATCTTTAAACAGAGGTTGGATAGCCATCTCATAGCAATGTTTTACTTGTGAATTCTAGCAGTCTGGAGAAGATGGTTCTTGTAGTTCTCCCAACACTATGATTTTAAATTTTCAGGCCTTGGTTAACACATGAGGATGTTTTCCCTGGCATGTAGTGGAGATGCAATCAGGCAAAAATAGCTTGAAAGAAAGTCCAATGCAGGGTGAAATCAGAGATCTTGGCAAGTCAATGAGTTTTCTAGCTATTGGACCCTTATATTCAAAGTGATTTTCCACAATAATATTTGACTAGTCTTCCCTTAGACAACCTAGTCTAACATTTTCCAACCTGGGTGCTCCAGAGGTGACAGACTACAACTCTCATCATCACCAACAAATCTGGAGAGCAATAAGTTGAGGAAGGCTGCTCTAGCCGTCTATCTGTCTAGGGTGTTTCTGAGTGTTATTTCTTTTGGCCCAGGTCTAGAAGAAAAAAGTAAAAAGAAAGTTTCTTTGATTCCTCCCTCCAGAAAACCCAAACAATACATCCTAGGATATAGCTTTTTGCTTTGTGCACAGTGAAAGAATTAGTTAAGAATGATCTTTTAAAATTACACAACCAAATCTCCAAGCATGAAATGAAGTTTATTTGGAAAAAGAGAAAGAAACCATCCAAAGGAGGAAAACAACAGTTATATACACAGAACTCCAAGTAACACCAATGAAGACCTTCTCACTTACTTAGCTAGTTATATATGATTTGTCTGCATTGACTGTTGAGTCTCAAAGCATATGAAGATAACATTTCTTGTAAAGAAGGTGGAAGAGAAAGAATGTACTTGGCCTCTTGTTTAGACGTTGTCCAGACTGAGAGTGAAAGTTGATGGGAAACCTGAGAGCAGTGAAAGACATGGAAGGCCAATAGTGGCCCTCCTGATGGTTTTTTCTTTTTAGGGTGGGGAGTGGGGGGCTACAGCTTCCATAAGCCCTTAGCATGAATTATAGTGGCTAAAGCAGTTGAGAGTTATAGGCCAAAAACATTGGGAGGACTGTAGTCACCCTCTACCCTTTTAATGGAAACTAGTGGCTATTTTGTCTAATAGTGCAATACAGTTGATGTTAGTTGTCTAGTCAGCACACTGGAAATTTATTATCTGGGCCACTTACTCATTAACCATACAGCTGAATTATTTTTTAAAAAGGCCAGTTTCAAACAAGTGGGCTACTAAATTTTAAAAAATTATGTTTATCAGAAAACAAACTAGATTTGCCCTGTTGCGTTTTCTCAGCAGGAAGCCAATTTACCAGACCCATTAGGACGGGGTGGGCACTAGTCAGGAGCTAGGGGGGCCCATTGGTCCCAAAGGACTATAGAAGGCCACACTCCTTGCCATTGTGGGCTACTGCCACAATGCTTTACACAAAGCACCCCTGGGCCAATCCTTGCCACAAAGACTCAACAATTTAACTGCTTCTTAAGTGAGAAAACAGGAATGGGAGGAAAATGATACTAGACAAGAGAGAAATGTGGATTTATTTTAGGTGTACATATTTAAGTTTTGTATAAGTTCACCTTATGGTCACCATATGTTGGAAATGAAGGCACACAGCAGCTGTAACAGCAGCAGCAGCTACAACAACAACAACATGGGGCAGGAGAGGAAAACACACAGCCTGAACGAAACCTGTAGTCGAATCAGAAGATTCCACCTGTGTCAGGAGGAGGCATCCCACTCTCCATCTGAACAAAGAGGGAAGAGCACTTTGCAAATATCAAGTCCATGGGATCACCTCGGCAAACACAATAAAACAAAAGACCTGTATGAAAACTCTCACCTGTCTCTGATGTGTAGCTCACAGACTGCTTTGTTGGAAGAGAACAGAGAGCAATATAGACTTTATATAGTCTAGGTGAGAGATTAATTTAGATGCTGGATCAGGCAGAGTAAGTCAATAGAAGTCAACGTGAGTAGCTTTACCTTTGACAGAAGGAATTACTACTGAGGATGAGGGACACTTCCAAGATGGTATAAATTCCTCTTCCATTGATGTAGCAACCAGTCTGGTACTGTACTTTAAAGTCATGCAAATGCAAGGGTAGCTGCATTCATCAGGTCAGAACTGTGCTTTCTTAAAAGTATCATTTTTTGGTTCAATTAGTACACTTGCAAATCATGCCTGAGCTCTCAACAGAAGTCAAAATGACTACACTGAGGCTATTGTATTTTGGAAGTGAAATAACTCATTGGAAAAGAAACTAATGCTGGGCATAGTGGAAGAGAGTAGAAAATGAGAAAGACCACATAACAGGTGGATAGACTCAGTTAAGGAAGACCTGGCCTTAAAGCTGCAAGACCTGACCAGGGCTGTTGATGACTGGGGCGCTTGGAGTTCTCTCACTACTATGGCTGCCATAAGTTGAAGCCCGTGTGATGGCACATAACAATAGCATAAAGCCTGCACATTGGTAGCTAGGGTGGTCAGAAGATGTGCTGTCATGGGAGCAGTCATTCCACTCTTGACTTTACCACTGCTCTTCCTTTAACTGCTCTAAGTTAAATACGAACTCTCCAGTGCCAAACTAGTGACGTCAGCATTTGGAGAGTTCCCGTTCAACTTAGAGAAGCTGCAGATGGCACAATGGTAAAATGAACAATGGATTTGCCACGACATGCTGGTGAATCTACCATCCATCCTTGTTGACCCCATTCAATTTTGGCTGGGCCTCAGGATCAAAGTCCAGGGAAGGGACCAGAAAATCATTTGCAATCAAGGAAAGTGGTGGCAGTGTAGCCCATGAAGAGGAGCCAGAAAAGTTGCTTTGGCCCTCTGTGCATGACGATGCCCATCCTACAGCAAGATGTATCGCATTCCTATTTACATTATGGTAATTTCTGTTTAGATTATGGTACTTGTTTCCATGCAGATTTTAAATAAATCCCTGCTCTCTTTTATTCTCCCTCCCCAACAGTGATTCCCATGTTCTTTTAGGATCCCAAGTATGAGAAAGAAAATAATCATGTGTTGGGGGGTGTTCGTAGGAGTTACTCTGGCCATGTATCCCCCTCCCTGATGGCATGTGCCCCCAACAGATCCCCCAGAGAGAATGCAATCCTTTAGAAGTGAGGAAAATTGCCCCCTTCTAGAAAAAAGGATGGAAATTAAGGGATTTTGTCACACAAAACATGGTCTCATACAGGTTTTTCTGCGTTTTTTCAACATCTCTCTACATTTTTACTCATATTTAAAATTTATGTTAGTTCTTTTAATACACCAAAAGAACACGAACCATCATCTCCAACTAGGGAAGAAAACCTTCACTAATTTGTTTCTTGAAGAAAGAAATGCACTTTTTTTAGCACTTTTCTTGTCTCATTAAGGTCCAGTGCATTCTCTCCAACTGTCCTGATTTGGCAGAGACTTGGGATTAATTCTTTGTCATCCTACTTATTGAGCTGCTTTTAGAATGTCCCAGTTTCTCTTTCCTCCTTCCACTTTCTCCCTTTGTTCTCAACTTACTTTTGTTGCAGCAAACTGAGATGCAGCTGCAAAAATAGTTTGCACTCAGTTAACTCAGCAAGTGGGAGAAGAGACGAAGGGGAGAGTGTTCACCTTCCCAGTAGGCTCAGGCAAAAGCAAACTGCTGTAGCCTCCTCTAGCTTGTATGTTGTTCATCATTAATAAAGTCTGCCATCTTGACCACACTCAGATGTTTGTTCGTCCACATTTGTCCCAGCTTTCACCTGTGACATGTTGGAATGTATGTCAATCCATTTGTCCTCATTCAGTCATTACTATTGACAGGCATCAGTTTAGAATGGAACAGTAATTGCATGGACGGAATTTTCTAGCTGTACTGCAATGATAGAGCTAGACTGTGGTTTCTGGAAGTCACGTCTTGGGGAGACAGGACTGGAGCTTTACTTGCCTGTCTTGTCTCCACTGTGCAAGCCTAGAAAAGGCTTTCAACCAATAAAGAGCCATGATGGTGTAGTTGTTTGAATGCTAGGCCAGGATTAGGCCTCCGGGAAACCAGGGTTGGAATCCCAGCTCATCCATGGAAACCTACTGGTTTACTGGTTTCCATGGATGACGCTTGGGCAAGTCACATTCTCTCAGCCTAAGAGGAATGGCAAAACTTCTCTGAATAAATCTTGCTAAGAAAACCCTAGGATTATTGTTATTGTTGCATGCCTTCGAGTTGTTTCTCACTTATGGCAACCCTAAGGTGAAACTATCATGGGGTTTTCTGGAGCTGAGAGTGTGCGACACACCCAAGTTCTCCCAGTGGGTTACTATGGCTCAAACCACTAAACCACACTTGCTCTTGGATAGTTTTGCCTATATTGGAGTTGACTTGAAGGCATATAAAAAAACTACTAACATGTATAAGCACAACTAGAACTGACTTTGCAGATTGACTCTGCTT
Source organism: Iguana delicatissima (assembly GCA_948472985.1). Classification (NCBI taxonomy): domain Eukaryota; kingdom Metazoa; phylum Chordata; class Lepidosauria; order Squamata; family Iguanidae; genus Iguana; species Iguana delicatissima. The sequence goes on along the minus strand of CAOKZL010000378.1, from coordinate 194,389 downwards.
TTCATCAGCCAGCAGGCAAAAAAAAAAAACTTTTTATTTAGATAACCTTGGGACCATTAACTAGTTACTGAAAAAAAAATTTTTTGAATGGAGTTTGCTGTACTTACCTTTTTGAGGTTTTTTTTAATCTTTTTTTATCCTTCATAGGCCCTCATAGATCTTGGTTAACTATTACACAATTCCAAAAATATAGAGCAGTTCCCCCCCACCCCCCTTAACCTCTTAACTGTTAGATGCCACTTTCTCTTTTATGACCAAGTCTATAAAAACCTTGTAACCAATGTTCTAAAAACAATGAGGGAATCAGACATTCAGTTACTTACAACAAATTCCTTGATAACAATTTAATTCGTTCCAGGTTTTGTTTTGCTTTTCTGGTAACTGCTTTGGCCAGCTTATAGAAAATCATTCTAGACTGAGTGATTTAGTGACAAATGACCCTTCTATATATCGAGTAAGCATTTGCCAAATTGTGGTTCCAGATCATGCCATGCATACTTTTGATTCACTCATATTTGAAGCTATGACTCAGAGGGAATGTGTACATGAAAGGAGGGACTGACAGTCATATTGAAGATCTCCCTTGCAATCTGTTTTATTACCAGTTGTGTTACCCCACTGGAAAACCCTGTCCCGGGGTCTATAATTTTGATGTTACATGTGCCTGAGAGGTCGCCTGGATGAGCACGTAGGCAGCAACGGTCGAACGATCGGAAACCAGGTCAGGCCAGTAAAATCCCCCGTCACGTAGCCCCGGGAGACCTCAAGCTGTGCAAACCCACAGTAGACAAAGGGTCCTCAGCCCCTGAGAAGCCGACTTGAGGGGATTAGTGTGTTTGCCCCAAGTTGAGCAAAATCCTATCAGGCAAGGACCATTTACATGAAGTCACACCACAACCCAATGCAGCCGAAGATCCTGAGACTTTGGCAACACCTTGTAATCGCATCACACAAAGGAAGTTACCATTGTGGAGCTCCTTCCTCGTTGCAACACCCACTGTTCTCCCTGGGAAAGGATTAACCCTCCAGGTACTTTTTCCCCTACAAATAGTCCCAGTTTTTGAGCGGTTCTTTGGATCACTCCCGGTCATCCCAGCAGACTGTTTCTCTGTCCGTTGAGTAATCCCGTCAGCCTTCTTCGTGCTGAGCCCCAGTTCTCCGCTGTTTTTCCTGGACCAAGGACTTCAGGAAAAGGTGAAGTATTACCCCAGCTACAACCTCTTCAATATTCCCCTATCCAGTTTCCTCTCTTTTGCTTCTTAATAGGTCTTGAGTGAGTGTGTGTGTGATTTCATTGGTGTGTGAGACTTTCATTCAATAAAATCATTTACTGGACATCTTTGTTTGGTTTTTGGCTTGGCCTGACCCCACAAAAACTGGGTAAAAAGACCCCGCTAGGTTACCCTGCCTCTCGTATTGCTATCGCTTGTGCTCTGGCTGGTTTCCATTCCCCATCACATGGAGCACATTGAGGTGTCTCCCAATGCACCCCAGAAATTAGGGTAACAATTGCACACAATTCTCTCAGACAGATATTTTTCATTTATTTATCAGCTTTGGCTAATATTCCTGTACAGAGATATAGATATAGATATAGATATAGATATATTTGGTAGTCCTTACCAGAAAAAACTGATACTAGGGCAGACACATAAAATTTCCAGAAACATTGAAACCAGGGGAAAAGAATATTTTTTCCCAATTTTTTTTTTAGGGACATGTGTGTAGAAAATTTTGAAAATCCAGTATTAGCAGTCTATAGATTCAACATCACTTTGTTGCCAGAGGAACATAGAATACATTATTTATAACTTGGCTTGGCATAAAGGTATCATGGTCTGCTATATTAAAAGTACTGTTACTGATGTTCTGGTAGGAACTTTTTGTCATAATCATGTTTTTAGCTATAGTTTTTTAAAAATTTGTTAGGTCCCTTCAGTTCTATATTGGGAGAACAGCAGAATGCACATACACACACTCACAATTATATATATAATGATGATGATGATGATGACCATAGCAGCAGTAGTATTCAAAGACTTAACCACATTAGTCTATGGCCATTTCCGCTCTAGCCTGTTATAGTGCTGTTATTGCACTGTCAACATCAACATCAAAGGCCCTTCCCTAAACTGCAAATTCCAGGATTCCATAGGATGTTGAAACTGCAATAATAGCACTATAACAGGCTAGTGCAGAAATGGCCTATATCAGCATAAACAGATGCAGAGGAACCCCATAGCACTTCTTGAGACTGAGGAAAAGACATTTCTAGCTTAAGTTTTCAAGGACTCAGTTTATGCTAGAAATGCTTGTGTTAGAAAAAAAAAACTTTTTCTCAGTCTCAACAGTGCTGTAGGATCCTTTTACATTTTTTGTTGTTGTTGTTTAATCATAGCAATAGTAGTAGCAGTAGAAGAAGAACGGCTTATGTATACTTGATGGGAGTGCCACAGGTGGAAGCAGCTTTCTGAAATTCCCTGTTTGCACTGTACTCTAAAGGGTATCATCCCTACCACAGCTTTCTGCTGCTTGACTAGAGCCAGCCCAAGGGCTAACCAAACACAGATTAAAAGGATCAGGCTGTAGGCATCAGGTATGCTTCAGCAGACTTGGAAGCCTGGGTACAAAGGCGAGGATAAGCTCCAGTGCCCAGCAGCATTCCACCTAGGGGCACATACACAGATGCTCTGGGCTCCTTCTGAAAGTTAGTTTTGGCACTCAGTTTGGAGGAGCCTCAGGAATCAGGGTGATGGAATCTGTTGCTTTTGTTTTGGGAACATTCCTTTGACCGCTTGGGAGTCGGCTGCAAGAGGGTCCCAACAGTTCTTCCTCTTTTATATTTGCTCAAAGCAGTAGGACTGGCTGGCAGGCAGTAAATCAAATGTTAGAAATGATGTGGGAGGGTTAGGGAGGAAGTTCACAATCCCATTTCAGCCCAAATAGCTTTTGCAGCCTTGGCAGCCACTGGTGTTGCTTAGCCCAGAAGACTCCACTAGAGTCCCAAGTTTCTAGGAACTCATTCGAAAGCACCAAGATGCCAAGGAGACAGTCCAAGCTTCACAACATATTTCCTTCCAGCAAAGTTTTCTATGCTTCCCCGGGACCTCAGTTGTAGCCCCCCAGTAACCTTTCCCAAACTTTACATATTAACACAGTCCACTTCAGTATTATGCAGGTTTTCCACCAAAGGCTCAGGATAATTACAGAGACCTATTAAGATCACTGAGGTTTCCCTCCCCTAAGAGGGAGCATTTTCAGTGGCTGTTTACTAGTGTGACAGAAGACATTGGCTTCTCCTTAATGAATGTTTCCCTTGCAGAGAAGCTGGGTTCCTCCCCCTCCTCCATCCTCAAACAATTTGCATCTTACAAAGTAGACTGGAGTCCACAAAAGCTTCTGCTAGTATAAACCAGTTAGTCTGAAAAGTGCTACTGGATTCGTTTACGCCTTCTAATTGCCACTGGGAGCACAGAAAGCTGACATCATCTCGAGTCTGTTTTGTTAATCTATATCTTTGTGCTGTACCACAACCTGTTCCAAGTGGAAGTCCCTTTAGTATTTTGGACTACAGTTACCATCAGCTCTGACCAGTGCTTCAGATGTTGGGCCGATGGGCACTGTAGTTCCACTAGATGAAGTTGTGTTTACTCTGATTGGTGGTGGCTGTCCAGGTTTTCTCTACATGCCATGGATCTTCTGAATTCCAAAAGTAGAGGTTGAAAAATTACATTTATTTAAAGATTCGGTTCCCATAATTCTATAGCCATCAAAGGCTGAAGGTTTCTACATGCGCCCATCCCCCATCCCCACGTGCAACACCATCCAGCAGAATTCATGGATTGGGTCATCAGTCAGTTATCCTGTGCCCAGCTGTAAGCAGGAGAAGAAATCAACACAGCCCCCAGTTGTAAAGGCGAAGGCTTTCACGGCCAGAATCCATAGGTTGTTGTGGGTTTTCTGGGCCTTGAGGCTGTCTTCTACTAGTATGTTCTCCTGATGTTTCGCCTGCATCTCTGGCTGCCATCTTCAGAGGATCTGAAGATGCCTGCCACAGATGCAGGCAAAACATCAGGAGAAAATACTAATAGAACACGACCTCAAAGCCTGGAAAACCCACAACAATCTACAGCCCCCAGTTGTTAAACTATGTAGTACTCAATCACCTCATTCTCTGGTAAGATTTAAAAACCTTTATATGACAAAGCTCCATTTCCAAAGTCGTACCACATGTGCCAGATGGGATATAAGTGGCAATCAAAAGAATTCCATCCCTGTGTAACTGATCTGCAGCTGAACAGGCACATATACAGCTTGGCTCGGAAACTTCATGCTATTGGGCATGGTGATTTTTTGAGCACTTCTAGACAGCAGGAATTGTGAGGCTTTCCAGATATTGTTGGACTGCAGTTCAGCGATGAGGAATACTGAGAGCTGCAATCCAACAACACTTGGTGGCTTGCACAATTCCCACCTTTGGTCTGTAAAAATAGGGAGCTTGGGGGTAGCTGTTAAATGTAAAGTGGATGCTAGGTGTTAGGAAAGACAGAGCAAGGCTGAACAAAGACTACAATTTCCAGGATCCCTGGCAGCTTTGGGGAGTTATAGTCACTGGCTATGAGTGAATTTTATCACTGAGTTATGGCTGTTGGTGGTGGTGATGGCGGTGGGGCAGAGTCATAAAGCTGGAAGAGGCTGCAAGGGTCATCTAGTCCAACTCCCTGCCATTCACGAATATACAACTAAAACACTCCTGAAATATGCCCATCTAATCTGTTTAAAGACCTCAGAAGGAAAGTCCACCACACTTCAAGGCAGTCTTTTCCACTGTTGAACACTTAGAATAAAAAAAGTTCTTCCTAATGTTCAGATGGACTCTATTTTCATGTAATTTGAATCCAATTGATCGGTGTTTCTTAACATTTTCTTTGCCAGGGACCCCCTTTATCATTGTTGTTGCAGACCCCATGTCAGGAGCTCGGGCGTGGTCGCGCCCGCTGGCGTCCCCTAGGCCGCCGCAGAGGCTGCCTCCGACGAGGAGGAGGGCCTGCACGCTGCAGAGGCCGCCGCCAGGAATCACCCGGACGCTGCGGAGGCTGCCGCCGACGGGGATCGTCTGTACGCTGCGGAGGCCGCCACCACAGGGGATCACCCGGACGCTGCGGAGGCCACCGCCCCAGCTTCCACGCCGGTGGGCAAGGCGGGCGTTGGCTCACCGGGGGAGGCGGCTCCGCCCACCCGCGGCTCCGACCCAGAGGAGGCTGAGGCCTCCACCCCGCTGCCCACGTTCCAGCAGTGGCAGCAGTACAAAGAAGCAATCCGCTGGTCCCGGCGGTTACAGGAAAGGCAGCTGCCAGCTGAGAGCTCCCAGCTGTAAACACAGCTGTGAGCCCTCAGCCGCGTGATCGTTCCGGATTGGCTGCCGGCGGCCCAAGGGGGCTATTTAGGGCGGGCGCTGGGCTGGGAGGGGCACGGAGCAACAGCCAACCGTGTTCCTGCCACCTGGTTCCAGCCCAGCCTGAGTCTGCATCCAGCCTCTTTGCCAGCCAAAGACAATCCCTCTGTGTTTGGTGAAGTAACCTCCTTTGTGTTCCGGGTGAAGTAACCCTCCTTTGCTTTCTATTGGAGCCTGCTGCTTAAGGCAAGCCTTCAGTTAAGGACAGTTTGTTTTCTGTAACCTCTTGTTTGCTGGCAGCAATAAATGCTGTCACCCTCAGCCACTTGTCCTGCCTCTGCTTGACCTCTGTCTGCCGCTGACACCCCAAAGACTTAACTCAAGATTGAAAACCCCAAATTGCAGCAAATATTTATTTAAAATTGTTCTTCAAATTGGGGGAAAATGGAGAAATAAGTAAATGCACGCTTTCCTGAGAGGTGCTGGAGGTGAAGGGAGGACTTTTTTCTGCTGCTTCTTCCCACTAGTTTCAAGCTGGAGTGGACTGAACAGCAACACTCAGGCCCAGCCAGTTAGTCAGCATTTGCCCTTCTCTCTCTGTATCCCTCCCTTTTTTCTAGCCATCCAGTCTATCAGATACTCTCAAGCAATCCACATTTTTTTTTGTCTTCTTCACCAGGAGGAGGGGAGATGAACACAGCAAGGGAGGGAGGGAAAAGGGCAGAAAAGGAGGGGGGTTGAAGGCAAAAAGGGAGAGGTGAAGCAACCCATCTATAAAAGACCCTGAGCATACTTCTTCATTTCCATGCATAATCAAGTGGGGGCTTATTTTTCCAATGGTGATCCCTAACCCCAACTTCCATGGTCAGGGGATGGCACCTCCTGCAGCACCACCCCCTGTTCTAATTTGGTTGCACTCCAAATGGGATCCTTGAGGCAGCTTTGCAACCAGCTGTAGTAAAAAGGACTGCTTGCCACAGTTCTTCCTTGTGAAGAAGGCAAAAAAAGAGGGAGGGTTGAGCATTCAGAACACTGGGCTGTTCTCTGCTGGAAAGAGAGGGAGGGAGGGAGGGAGGCAGAAAGAGAGAGAAGAAGGGCAAAACCTGACTTGCTGGCAAATTGTCAGCTCTGCTGCTGAGCCTGCCTCCTCCTTGCAGCAGAGCAGCCATGTGACAGGCCACACTCAGGCCCAGCCAGCCAGCCAGCCAGCCAGCCAGCCTACCTCCTTTTGTCTTGGTTCCTGTCACATTGCCACTCCACTGTAGAGGAGGAGATAGGCTGAGCAGCTTTTCAGCCTTTTGCAGACCCCCGTGAGGGCATCACAGACCTCTGGGGGTCCATGGACCTCAGGTTAAAAACCACTGCAATAGATTCTCCCTCTACTCGCTCCACTCCTTCATTAGCAGGTGCCAGCAGATGAGAGGTGCCAGGAGATGAGAGTTCAGAATCCCTGCTCAGCCATAGACACCCACTGGGTGACTTGGGGCAAGTGACATTCTTTCAGCCTAAAAGGAAGGCAATGGCTGAATAAATCCTTATCCAGAAAACATTATAGTAAGATTGTCATAAGTCTGAGTTGACTTGAAGTCATACAACAACAACAACAACAACAACAACAACAACTTCCAGCTAGAAGCCCTTTTGCAGTAGTTTGTTTACAGAGCTTTACTTGTAATTGAAATCTGGGTGCCTTGTGCTAGTGGCATTTGTGATGGGTGGACATGCCCGTGTTGTTTTCTAGCTCTGAAACAGCCATAGCTTCAGCAAGCACAGATAAAGCTGTTTAAGCTTTTGGCAAGCCATCACTCTATTTCCATGGCAGGAAAAGCAATACCAATGTCGTGTGGCCATGTCAAGGCTGCTGACTGAAAGGAGCAGTGGCTGGACCTACAGAAAAAAACCTGGCAACTCTAGTGATGAGCTCAATTCACCTTCAGGCCAGCTCATGACTAAGGTCTAAATCAAGGTTGGAAATTGTGCAGCCTTCCAGATATTGGTGGACTGCAACTTCCAGTAGCTTCAGCCAGTATGGTGAGGAATTTTGGGAGTTGCAATTCAACACTGTTTGGAAGGCCACACACTTCCCTACCCTTCACCTAAACCCAGTTCTCTCTTCCAATATTGAATCAATGAGACCTACTTAAATGTTGACTTACCAAGTTCCCATTGATTCATGAGATCTGCTGTAGTTAGATTAAGAATTAAATTAAGGCCTAAATAATAATAAATAATAATTAGTTTTTTAAAAAAGAAATTATGAAGATATCTCATATGCAAAGGTCTGGAAAACCAGAGTTTGGGAAAGTTACTTTTTTTGGCAACAGCTTGCAGAATCCCAACACTTAACATAGCAATAGCCTTCAGGAAGATCTCACCATGGCATATCTTCCAAACTTGGTAGGGACTGTCCCAATTAATCCTCTGTCATTCTGCTTTTCCCCCTGCTTCTAAAAAATCCTGGTTTCTCTCTCTTCCTCCCAGTTTCCCCCTTTCTTCTCAGCTTACTTCATTTGCTGTAAACTGAGTTCAAAGTGCAAAAGTAGTTTGTGTACAATTAACTCAGCATGGAGCTCAGTAGGCTTAGGGAAAAGCAAATTATTGCAGCCTCTACTAGCTTCTCTGTTCTTTCTCTTCAGTAACTTTTATCATTTTATCCACAGTCTGGTGTTGCTTGGCCACATGTGTCCTGGTTTTCATCTGTGAAATGTTGGAAGGAATGCAAAGCAAGTGGTTATACTATTAAGGCATAATGATATGACTGCTATAGGTGGCAAATATTGACAAACTGGGGCGAAGGGTGTGGGGGTGACACACTGGAAGGCAGAGGTGAGCATAGCACACTGCCTGCCTTGCACCACCTAAATCTAGGCTGCTTCTCCTTGATACAGTGCCAGATTTTGTCTCATAACTTCAGTTGGCCCTCCACATTTCCGGGTTTCACTTTCATGGATTTGATTATTTGTCAGTTTCTTCAAACCCTGGCCCCAGCCCCAGGTACTTCATTTCCAGAGGAAATTTCCCTCTCAGTGGCTGCAGTCAGGCTGTGCAGCTCTTTAAAAACCCACATCCGGTCCTTTTCCTACTCCACCAGCATCAGCCTGGCCAGGTAAGGATGGCTGGCTCACAGCCCAATTTCTTAGCACCAAAAAACTCTCTCCTGATCCCCCTGCCCACACCCAAGGAAGCTGATGGGCAAGAGAGGCAGTATAGGGCTACCAGGCTGACTCTCCCCTTCCCTCTCCTTTTCCTGATGTGGTTTGGATCCTGGATTCTCCCCACCTCAGCCCCTTTCTCTCAGCCCCCCTCCCACAGACCTACACACACATTTTGTTATTTGTGATTTTTCCACTTTTGTGAGGATCCTGTACCCCTAACCCTAGCAAATATGGAGAGACAGCTGTAGTGCTGACTCAGTTGCTAGTTTGTTTAGCTTTCATGTGGACAAGTAGATGCGGGGAGGGAATTTTTCCTTGATCTCAGGCTGCAAAAGAACATTGGGTAGCTCTTGACCTCAGACAGGGCTCCAAACACATTCTTGCAGCCAAAACCCAATTCAAGAATAGTCAATGAGAAAGGAGTTCAGGATGCATGGGAGTTCTTTAAAAGGGAGGTACTGAAGGCACAGGCTAAAACTGTGCCATTAAGGAGGAAAAATGGAAGGCATCTGAACAAACCGGAATGGTTGACTAAAGAGCTCTCAGCTGAGCTAAGTATTAAGAAAAACATGTACAGGAAATGGAAGAAGGGGGAAATCACCAAAGAAGATTATAAGCAAGTAGCCAGGAGATGTAGTGAGAAGGTCAGAAAGGCTAAAGCACAGAACGAACTTAGGCTGGCCAGAGACATTAAAAACAATAAAAAGGGCTTTTTAAAATACATCCGCAGCAAAAGGAAAAAGAAGGAGACGATAGGGTCACTGCGCAAGGAAGACGGTGAATTAATAACAGGAGGAAGAAAAAGGCAGAACTCCTCAACAACTTCTTCGCCTCAGTTTTTTCCCAAAAGGATAAAAACACTCAACCTGGCGGTTGGGGAGCAGGTGAGGAAGTGGGGGAAATGCAGCACAGAATAGGTAGACAGGTAGTACAGGAATACCTGGCCACACTGGATGAATTCAAGTCTCCAGGGCCAGATGAATTGCATCCTAGGATTTTAAAAGAACTAGCAGAGGTCATTGCGGAACCTCTTGCTATAATCTTTGAAAACTCTTGGCAGACAGGAGAAGTTCCGGCAGACTGGAGGAGGGCAAATGTTGTCCCCATCTTCAAGAAGGGAAAAAAAGAGGACCCAAATAATTATCGCCCAGTCAGCCTGACATCAGTACCTGGAAAGATCCTGGAGCGGATCATCAAACAGTCAGTTTCTAATTACTTAGAAAACAATGCCGTAATTACGAAAAGTCAACATGGATTTCTCAAAAATAGGTCATGCCAGACTAATCTTATCTCTTTTTATGATAGAATTACTTGCTTGACAGATGAAGGGAATGCTGTGGACATAGTATATCTTGATTTCAGTAAGGCCTTTGACAAAGTTCCCCATGACATTCTTGCAAAGAAGCTAGTAAGATGTGGACTGGACAGGGCTACTGTCAGGTGGATTTGTAACTGGTTGACTGACCGTACCCAAAGGGTGGTCACCAATGGCAGATTCTCATCCTGGAGAGAAGTGACTAGCGGGGTGCCACAGGGTTCTGTCCTGGGCCCGGTGCTGTTCAATATCTTCATTAATGACCTGGATGAAGGAATAGAGGGCACGCTGATCAAATTTGCAGATGACACCAAATTGGGAGGGGTTGCTAATACACCTGATGATAGGATCAAAATTCAAAAGGACCTGGACAGATTGGAGAGCTGGGCCAAGGCTAACAAAATGAATTTCAACAGAGAGAAATGTAAGGTCCTACACTTAGGCAGAAAAAATGGTATGCAGAAATATAGGATGGGGGACACGTGGCTGGCTAACAGTACGTGTGAAAGGGATCTAGGAGTCTTCATAGACCACAAGCTGAACATGGGTCAGCAGTGTGATGCGGCAGCCAAGAAGGCCAACGCAATTCTTGGTTGCATCAATAGGAGTATGGTGTCTAGATCGAGGAAGGTATTAGTACCACTTTATTCTGCATTGGTTAGACCTCATCTTGAATACTGTGTCCAGTTCTGGGCCCCCCAGTTCAAGAAGGATATGGATAAGCTGAAGCAGGTCCAGAGGAGGGCAACCAAAATGGTGAGGGGCCTGGAAGCCATGCCCTATGAGGACAGACTTAGAGAGCTGGGTATGTTTAGTCTGCAGAAAAAGAAGGTTGAGAGGGGACATGATAGCCATGTTTAAATATTTGAAGGGATGTCATGTCGAGGAGGGAGTGGGCTTGTTTTCTCCTGCTCTTGAGACCAGGACAAGGAGCAATGGATGCAAGCTGCAGGAGGGGAGATTCCGCCTGAACCTCAGGAGGAATTTCCTGACAGTCAGGGCTGTCCGACAGTGGAATGTGCTGCCACAGAGTGTGGTGGAGTCTCCTTCGTTGGAGGTTTTTAAGCGGAGGCTGGATGGCCACTTGTCGGGAGTGCTTTGAGGGTTTTCCTGCATGGCAGGGGGTTGGACTGGATGGCCCTTGTGGTCTCTTCCAACTCTACATTTCTACGATTCTAAATATTCCTGGCTCGATGACTTGCAGCATCAAGGGTGCCTTGCACAAATCAGTTAATTCATCCCAGACCAAACATCACAGGCAGAATGTCTACACACCCACCCATCACCCTAAATGCAACACTGACCAGCAGAGGTCATAGGTTGGTGCAGTTATCATTTCTAAACAACAAGGAAGAAGAAGAAACCAACACAGCCTCAAGTTTTTTAAACTATGCAAAACTGTATCATCTTATTCTCTGGTAAGATGTAAAAGCCTCTAATGACAAAGCCCCATTCCCAGAATTTCAACCCATGTGCCAAATGGGACATAATTAGCAGACAAAAGAATCTGACACCTTATGGAACTGTTCACACTGTTAGACATGCTGATTTCCAAACGTCTATAGAAGGCAGGAATTGTGAGTCTCTCCAGATGTTGTTAGACTGCAGTTCCCATCAGGTTTTGGCAGCATAACCAGTGGTGAAGAATGCTAGAAGCTGCAGTCCAATAACATCTGTAAACTCACACAATTCCTATCCTTGGTCAATAAAACACTTGGTTGTGGCAATTAAATGTTAAGTGGATGTTAGGTGTTAGGAGAGACAAAGCCACGTTGGGGAAATGTTATGAGCATGGGCTACAACTCCCAGAATTTCCCGACTAGTACGGCCATGGTGGCTTGGGGGTTTTGGGACCTGTAGTCGATGCATGTCACTTTCCCCCAGCTCTGAGACAAAGAATTGCTGTTCCAACAGAGGTCTTTGCCATATTGTGCGAGTGCATATTTTCCCTCAAGGTTAACAAAGAAGCAAAGGGTGTTTCTGGAAAAAATATCTAGTTGAAAAAAAACGGGGGTCTTTCTCCCTCTGATCCTGTTACAGGCCTCCTCCTTTAAAAAAAAAATGACTATCACTAGTAGAGCAGATATCCATCAGAACAGGAAGCCAAACAAACAGAAACAAAGACAACCCCTTAAGCCTCTCCAGACAGATACCCCCCCCCAGAGGGGGTGAAATGCAAACCTTATCACTCACAGCCATGTTGGCTGTGGACAATGGGAGTTGCAGTCATCCTCCATCACCGCCACGGATGGGCAGGCTGATTAAGGCTATCTGCAAACGCTCTCCAAATCTCACTCTACAAAGGATGGGAATTCTTTGGCCCTCCAGAAGTGGCTGTACTGCAACTCCCAGCATTCCTTCCTAGGGCTGCTGAGAGTTAAGAGTTCAACATCATTTCTGCATGATTTACACCCATATTCTGCTGTAAGAAGCAGCCTCTGTTCAGAAGGCACAGGATGGGGCCACAAATGAATTCCCATTGAAATCTATAGGTGAGAGAGCGTTATGTGACTTAACTCTTCTATTCTTATTGGTGGTACTAAAAACAACATTTTAAAATGCATCTGTCAGGCAAATCGTTCTATCAGAAAGTACCAACGGATTAACGAAAGAGCAAGGAAGCGTTAAGTTCTTCAGAATGCTCCATCGGGATGGATGTTATGCACAAAGGGCAGCGGGGCAGAGAGAAAGGGTGATTAGTATTAATTTTATTTCTATACCACCTCCTCGCTTCCCTCCCCTCTCTCAAGATCGAGACTTAAGGCTTGCAAATGAAAGCCAGTACAATATGGCAAAACTTTACCTCAAAAAGGCATGAGACCATCAGATTAGTTTGATGCTGCAGCCAGGAAATCCTGCTCCAAAGATCTCAATCCTAAACCAGCCCTGGTCAATGCTACACAATTTACTCAGAAATAACTGTCCGCTTTCACAGTGCAGTCCTCCTCAAGATTTTACTCACCCGTCAGTTCCATGGCGTCTGTTCCGACTCAGCATAGGTTTACTCGGAGCTAAGGGAAAGTTTCGTCTTTGAAGTACAGCCTCCAGCCTCTGGGAGTTGTAGTCCAAAGGTGAAACTTTGCCCAAGCTCTCTGGTATTAAAGTAACTCAGCATCCTTACCTTCCGCTATGCCAAGGGCACGTTAGCCTCTCTAAAACCCCAGTTCTCGCTGAATTCCGTGAAATAATAAGCATAATACAAACCACCGCCCGCGGGGCTTTGCGCCTAGATCATCACAAGAAAATGCACTGAAATTTGGAAGCTTCCAGAGACGACTTCGTGGGAAAGCCTCGTTTTCTTTTATTCTCGAGGCTCCCGCCTCTGAGTCTTTGTTCCACACGGTGACCCGGGTGAGGGACGTTTTAGATCTGAGGAGCAGCATTAATAATATCACCATCCTTATATTGCATTGGGTCGAACTGCGCGGGAAGAAGACTCGAAAGTCCGTCGAAGCTTAAGAACTGGGGGAGAAAAGAGATCAAGGCTCCCGCTGAAGACAAACCCTGAGCCGCCGCATTGAGTTTTCTGGTGGCAGAGAGAATGAAGGACGGGGAAAGAATAGGCAGGAAAGCTCTTACCTGTTTGGGATCCGCGTAAGTCCCCAATCCAATCACGGGCATACGATTGCCATCGTTCAGCATCACGCGGTGGTTTTCAGCCGTGAGGTTGTTCATCGTCGATGCAACGGGATACTGAGTCCTTATAATATTTCCCCCCCCAATTTTGATTTTTTTAATTGCTTCCCCCGCTCCCCCCGCGAGCCTTGCGATGCACGAGATTCCTGCAGGGGAAGAGCGGTCTTTTGTGTCTGCTCCAACGTGCTCCGGGCGACAGCCTCTCCGGCCGGCCGGCCGGCCGGCAGAGGGCGCGAGAGCAGGCCCCGGCCCGGACTTGGCCGCCTTCTGCCGCCGGGCTTCCCTTGTGAGGCTGCGGAGCGCTTCGGCGTCGCTTTAAATGCGAGCCGCGCCGCCGCGGCCGCGCTTGCCGGGCGCCGGAGAGCGGAAAAGAGGTCTTCGCAGGATTCCTTCGCTGATGCCGCCCCCTCCTTTCACCGCCCGAAAAGAGGGGGTTGGCTGGGATGGAGAACCTTGGAAGAACTCCCCGCGTCTCCTGTTACCGAAGGGTGTGCCGTCGCCAGTCTAAGGAGATAGGAAGAGGATGCCTTGTCTGGCCATATGGCCACTTTTCCCAGACGGGTGGCCCTGGGGCACTGCCGGTGGCCCCCTCAAAGCCGCCGTAGCCACCCTTGGAAAATCAAGTCGTCTTACACTCAATGAAATGTGGGGCATTTCTGCACGACCCTTTTATAGTGCTGTTATTCCACTTTCAACAGCCTGTGGAATCCTGGCATTTACACTTTACCTCAACCCCAGGATTCCATCGGATGTTGAAAGTGGAATTATAGCACTATAAGAGCGTAGTGCAGAAATGGCCTTGCTCTGGATTTTACCTCGCTTGGGATTTGGTACCTGAAAAGGGTAAAGAGGGGTGGATGAAGAGATAAGGAACTCACAGAAGTGTAGAAATTCTTTTTCTCTCTCCAATATTTTTAATAACCCATGCAGTTTCTAATACATTAAAACTACACACTACAAACAAGAAAAAAAAATAAAACCCACCTAAAAACCTGCCTTCTAAACTATTGAACTGCTAAACATTAAAAACTGTAGATAACACACAAAATAGTGGCTTGCCATCCCCCAGAGAATGGTTGGTTACTTAGCAGTACTTCTTTGAAGCTGATAAAAGTAAGATTTTCATTTTTATGGTTAATAACCTCCTCAATAGTAAATTAGTAATTTTCTAAATAGTAGTAAATTCATAATTAGTAAAACAGTAATTTTCTAAATAGCCTTGGTTAGTTGGTTATGGTTATTTAAGAAAATTATTAAAAAGAAACAGTTCTGTGAAATCAATCTAATTTTATTTATTTTATTTATTTTTATTTATTATATGTATATGCTACCTTTCTCCCAGAATGGGACCCAAGGTGGCCTCCAAAAAAAGTTTAAAACATTAAGAAACATTTAAAACAATTAAAAACAGTAAAAAACATATAAACTTGGAAAACCCTACAATAATTTTTAACAGCTTGATAAATAACTCTCCTTCTTCCCTATTAAAAGCTTGCTTGAAAAGAAATATTTTTGACCTCTGATGAAAGCAAAGCATGGAAGGGACCAGCCTGGCCTCCTGTAGAAAAGAGTTGCAGATAGTAGGAGCAGCCACTGAGAAGATTCTCTCCAGTGGCCCCGCCAGGGAAGCCTGAGAGGGTAGTGGGACTGGAGAAAGCCTTCCCACTGATCTTAGAGCTCTGGCAGGTTGGTATAAGGAGATACAGTCTTTGAAATAGTCCAGACCTAAGCAATAACGGACTATATAGGTTGTGACCAGCACTTCTAACTGTGCCTGGAAATGAGAAGGTATCCAGTGAAGCTATTTTAACAAAGGAGTTATGTGCTCTCAGTAACTGGCCCCAGTCAGCATTCTAGCTGCTGTGTTTTGAACTCGATGAAGTTTCCGAACAGTTTCCGAAGGCAGCCCTACACAGAGTGCTTTGCAGTAGTCCAGTCAAGATGTAATCAAGGTATCTGTCAAACAAGTGACACTAGTTTTAAATGCACTCTTGGCCACTGCTGAAACCTGGGCATCCAGGCTCAGAGTAATTCCAGGAGAACACCAAGGCTGTGAGCCTGAGATTTCAGAGAGAGTGGACAGTGTCGAGAGGAAGGCAAACAAAATGGCAGAAGGCCTCTGTTTTAGGAAGGCCTCATCTAAGTCCTCAGTTTGGTTTGGGGGTCTGTAATAGACACCCAAAATGATATCCCTGTTTTTCTCTCCCCCTTAATTTTTACGCAGATGCTGTCCACCCAGCTTCCAGGATTTAAGTCATGGATCTCTTATATGTCAAGGTATAAACATCCTTGACATATATAATGTTGCTCTTCCTCCGTATGATGAGAGGCTTAGGGAGCTAGGTATGTTTAACCTGATCAAAAGAACTTTAAGAAGTGACATGATAGCCATGTTTAAATATTTGAAGAGATATCATGTTGAAGATGGAACAAGCTTGTTTTCTGCTGCTCCAGAGACTAGGACATGGAGCAATGGTTCAAACTTCAGGAAAAGAGATAACCATCTAAACGTTAGGAAGAACTTCCCTGATGCTAGAAGCAGTTTGACAGTGCAATATACTGCCTCGGAGCATGATGGTGGAGTCTCCTCCTTTGGAGGTTTTTAAACAACAAGGCAAACTTATCATGGAGTTCTCTTAGCAAAGTTTGTTCAGAAGGGGTTTGCCTTTACCTTACTTTGAGGTTAGGAGAGTGTGACTTGCCCAAGGTCACCCAGTGGGTTTCTCTGGCAGAGCAGGGCTACAGACTCTCATCTCTTGGAGTCTTTAACATTCAGGTCAGTACACCAAACTGGCTTTTTGTACAGGGTGTATTTCTCTCCCTGGCTTAGAACTCAGTCATTGGATGAAACCTGAGAATAAAAGGGAAAACAGGGCTGATCGGAACAGAGGTGTAGCAAAATGAAGGCAGTGCTCACTCACGTAAGACTTTTTCCTTCCCCAGGAAATTTTCCTTCAGTCTCCAAATTTCTAGCATTGCAGTAATGTAATACTTCAGATCATCATTTAGAAATACACTTATACCTCAGTTAATGAAATAGCTGTAGTCTTAACCAATCTTGTTTAACAAAAAATGTAGTACCAGAGGCAGAAACAGCCTGGAAAGAATAGGGATAGGTTCCTACACCACAACATATTTCTGCAAACCTTTTATCCACATGTGCATGTGTGGAAATGAGTGAACCTTGCATAAGCAAAGAAGAATATTTTGAGCCCACTAGAGGCCACTGGAATGATTATCCCTACATATTGTTGTGTGCTTTCAAATTGTTTCTGGCTTATGGCAACCTTAAAGAGAAGCTATCATGGGATTTTCTGGGGCTGACACACCCAAGGTCATCCAGTGGGTTTCTATGGCCAAGCAGGGAATCAAACTCTAGTCTCCAGGATCATAATCCAATGCTTAAACCACTATACCATGCTGAATCCAGGGATAATTTATGCTTTCTATTTTAGTAGCCAAACATGTAGACCTATGGTCTTTTTTAACCTGCTGGGGGTAGCTAGTGAGGCAAGCTTACCTGCTTCCCCTGTTTTGCTCTTCATGCATCCTCAGTAAGGGATTCTGGAGGCAGCTGCCATTTACCTTGCCTACTGTGGGCAGGCATATATGGTTACAGCAAGACAGGATAGGGCAGAATCGTGCTCTTTCCCACCTCACACTTTATTGCATTGTTTACTTCAAACATGGCACTGAAACAAAGGCCCTTTTCGCACAGCATTTGCCATGTGAAAGGGGCCTGAAATGTCGCACGATTGTAAGGAGCTATCTGCACAACACACTCACAATCGCACAACGCTCCAGAGTAGGGCAGGCACTGCTCGCACACTTTTTCATTTTCGGCTTTCAGCTGAAAATGGTGCGCGATCACACATTGCTCCAGGGCCCTGTGCACACTTGCTGTGTGTGCGGAACCTCCAGAGCCACGGCGGTCGCGCTTCCTGCCCCAGCACAGCCTGGGAAACTCCCAGGCTGAGCTGTGGAAGGAAGAGACGGGGCTCTCACGCTGCCTGCTTGGGAGCAGACAGCTCATGTGGAGCTGAAGCAACCGAGACGCAAGAGCCTCTCGCTGGAGGCTGCTCACGCGATCCTCACACCCCAGCTCCGCCAAAAGGTAAACTGCGGGAAGGGCCAAAGGCACCAAAAATCCATGTTTCTCTAGCCCTCCTTCACCATCCTCCCAGTGTTGATGCTGTTAAAAAAGCTTCCAGCTGGGCAGATGATAAGGAGCAAAAGGTGAGGGCTGGGCAGATACAAAAAAACCCTTTGTAACAAGGAACTTATTTGCCAGAGGCCTTGTTAATTGAATTACGCTTGTAATGTTTAGGCATCTGGAGAAGGGGGACAGGCAAGTTTACCAAGGGAATATGAATACAGCAAACATGACAGTTCTAGGGGTGAATAATTTTCAATGGCTCACTCTGGTGGAAATTTGGGGCACTGAAGGAAAATTTCATTCAGGGTAGGATTCTTATTGAATAATAATGCCTTCATCTCCCCATAGAGCTAAACCCTTGGGAGGAAAAAAAGAATATAGTAGCATTTTTGAAACAAATTGATTTATTTCAGTATGAGCTTTCCTTGATATTAATTTACTTCTTCAGTAGATTAATATCCAGGAATATCCAGTGGATTAATCTACTTCTTAGGTGGAGATCAGAATGGAATAGGATATAGAAAGTTGCAGATTGTGATCCTAGCTTCAAAGAGTAGTGTCAGATGGCACAAGTCTTTTAGGTAGCTGGTATATAGTACAGAGCTGTGGAAGCAAGAATCCACTTAGGAAAAGAGAGTTTCCTTGGAGCCAGAGATGCCTCTGAAGAGAATTCTTTCATTAAATTCCAGTCACGAGAGCATGTATATTAATCTTCGTAGTGTGCCAAGAAACAGCCTAAATGTGCTAAAGGTACCATATACTGTCTGGTTTGGAAAGCTAAGCAGGGTCAGCTCTGGTTAGTACTTGAATGGGAGACCACCAAGGAATACCAGGTGCTGTGGGCTATATTTCAGAGGAAAGGGATGGGCAAAACCACCTCTGAGTATTACTTGCCTAAGAAAACTTGATGAAATTTGCAGGGTTGCCATAACTCAGCAGGTAACTTGTAGGCACCCACTGGGTGACCTTGAGCAAGTCACACTCTCTCATCTTCAGTGGAAGGCGAAAGCAAATCTGCCTATGAAGAAATCTTTCCAAGAAAACCCTGTGGCATATTCCCCTTAGGGTCTTCATAAGTTGGAAATAACCTGAAGGTGCAGAATCACTGCTTCTGTTCAGTGGCAAATACATCCCAATTCAGCTGTTTTTCTTTCCAATCTTCCTTTGAATTTTTGGAAATTATATCTAACAGTGTTATCTGAAGAAGTGGATTAATATCCAGGAAAGCTCATGGTGAAATAAGCCAGCTAGTTGTCTCAAAGGTGCCACTCCCATTTCCCTTTTTATGCTGTAACAAACTAAGATAGTTGTCTCACTGGAAACTACTTGAACAGGAGAGGAAGCAAATCTTTTTTTTTTATATCATTTTATTCAAATTTCACATATAAAACAAACATTATTACTGTTAATTTACATGAAATATTTTTGATCTTCCACACTGATCTAGATTTCATTTCCAACATCTCTTAACATAGTTATATCAATGTACCGCTTTATGCTGATAATGTTACATGATAGTTCTTGCATTTCATTCTCTACATTACAGTTCCATGGTTTACATCAGTAGCCCCTTCATTAGTTATCTTAACCATGAATCACTCATTTTCATTTAACAGTGCCCAGCAATTACCCGTTACAATCTGCCATTCCTTTTTGATCTCATTGTCTGTTTTCCCCTTTAGTTTCTGTGAAACTATATCAGCATTTCTATTTTCCATAAATGTTCCCCACCATTGTTCTATTGAATTTTCCAAAGCTTTGCATATTCTATCCAGGCTGTTGTTATCATATAAAGAATTATTCGCCAATATTTCTTTACTTCAGTACCATCAAGTACCTTTGTCATATTTAACAAATACAATTCCGGTATCTTGGCAAACTGAACTTTCATTATAGCACAAATTTTATTATGTACATCAGTCCAATATTTTTTAGCTTCGGGACATGACCACCACATGTGATGTATCGTACTGACCTCTTTCTGACACTTCCAACACAAACTGGTACCTGTATTGTAAATCTTTTTTAATTTGTCTGGTGTCATGTACCATCTATGAAACAGTTTATAATAGTTCTCTTTCAAATTCTGAGCAACTGTAAATTTTTGTGTCTTTTTCCAACTTTCTTCCCAGAATTCTAACTGAATTGAATGTCCAATATTTTGAGCCCATAAGATCATTGCTGACTTAATTGTTTCTTCTTGCCTTTCCTATTGTATTATTTCTTGATAGATATGTGATAATAAATTGTGAGTGAGGAAAAGATCATCTCCATTACAAGCTAAGAGGTGGTCACGTACACAGGAGTCCCTAGCCCCTCCCGTCGGCTGACTCATGAATATTACTACCTCACCTGACCATTGCCTTATTTGGAAGGAAGTTTGTGATTGGAAGGAATCTCAGGTTACCCGCCCTTCTGGGCCCTTCTGGAAGCTCCTGGACATTACCTGAATGGAAGGGGTCAGGTGGTCTGGGGTTAGTGGAAAAATACTGTAATAGGCGTGTCTGCTGTTTACCTGAATACTGTGATTGGTGAAAAATGCTGCAGTGGGTGTGCACCCTGATCACCTGGATCCCAGATTATAAAAGCTTGGCCCAGCCTTTGTTCCGGGTTCCGACTCTCTATCGGCACCCTGTTATAACAGAATTTTTTGTATTTTTGTATTCAATAAATCTGACTTCTAGCCTTTGAACCAAGAAACGTCTGGCCAATTTGCCTGTTTCTCAGAAAAAGCTGTCCTTCTCCAGGGCAAGAAGGTGACAAAATGAGGGGGATTTTCAAACAGCCGTTTAATAATTCCCGTTTTCTCTTTTGATTCTATTCCATATGTCTTTAAGTCCATTTGAAACCTTTCAGTTAAGTGTCTGTATGGGAACCAACTTAACATTATTCCTTCTAGTTCCAATTTTTCTCTTGTTTTGATCTTGAAATTATTTAAGACTGACTTCATATCGCAACCATTTGTCTGTTTCAATCCATCTACCAAAGAAGGCTTCCTGAAGGGACACCCATTTGGGAAGCTGCCTTATGTTTTTAATCTTACATTCATTCCATATCTTCAAAAGTGATTTCCTAATGTAATGACACGTGAAATCTTTATCAATTATTGCTTTGTCATAAAACATATAGGCATGCCATCCCATCCTCAAGTCCACACCTTCCAGTGCCAGCATTCTCATATCTTGTAAGTCAACCCAGTCTTTTAACCATGTGAAGGCTGAAGCTTTGTAATATAACTGAAAATCTGGAAGTCCCATTCCACCTCTGCTCTTTTGGTCTGTCATAATACTCCAGAGAGGAAGCAATTCTTGACAGAATCTGTAGCTATGCTGAGCATTGCACAACAGATGTAGTGACAGTCCCATATTTGGACAGCTTTAAAAGGGATTAGGCAAATTCAGGGAGCATAAGATATCAGTAGCTGCTACTGGTCTACCAGCTACTGGCACGTATTCTTTAGCTCCAGTAATAGAAGCAATAACACTTAGAAAACTGATTGCTGGGGAGCATGGGATGGAGGATGTGATTGAACTCATGTCCTTGTCACTTGCCATACAGATCTATCTGCATTGAATCCACTGAAGCTTACTTTTCCACAAACATGTATAGGGAGGCTTGCACTGATAATTACATCCATAAATATGAAAAGGTGGAAATCCACAAAGAAAGACAGGGCTGTTGTATGTTTATCATGGAGCCAATCATTTTATCACTCTACTATGTGTTGAAGGGCAAATGATAGCAAGTTAAATGAAACCTGTTGAACCTTTCCATGCTTCTCAGAGGTCTAGTGGGCCTACTTTTCTTTGCAGCTGATGATTGTATTTAAGTGCTAGTATGCATTGTAGACATTGGCCATTTCCGCACTACACTGTTATAGTGCTATTATTCCACTTTCAACATCCTGTGGAATTTGGGGGTTTATAGTTTACTGAGGCCAAAGAGCTCTCTGACTGAGAATTCTGAATGCCCCTCCCTAAACTGCAAACCCCAGGATGCCATAGGATGTTGAAAGTGGAATAACAGCATTATTACAGTGTAGCGCGGAAATGGCCGTTCAATGAGTGCGGCTTTGTTCCATGATGGAGATACACTGATAAGGAATGCTGTACCCGATGGATGGATGGATAATTAATTCATGCCCTTCTTGGAAGAGGGGTGTTCAGGGGTCAAGCAAATGTTTTGCATGAAGAACATGCTATGCTGATCCTTCATCTTCAGTTAAAGGACTAGGGGCCTTTCTGCACTACACTGTTATAGTGCTATTATTCCACTTTCAACATCCTATGGAATCCTGGAGTTTGTAGTTTTGAGAGGGGCATTTAGAGTTCTCTGCCAGGGAGCTCTTTGGCCTCAGTACAAACACCAGAATTTCACAGGATGTTGAAAGTGGAATAATAGCATTATGACAGGGTAGTGTGGAAACGCCCCACGTAATAGGATTATGAGAAGCACTGGGCCATTGCCAGATTAGACAATAATGGGATGGATGGACTATTAGTCTGACATAGTCCATAGCTTCCAAAAGGGGATTAGACAAATTCATGGAGAAGAAGTCTATAAATGATGACAAGTAATGATCGCTGTCTATGGACCCCATAAAGCCATGGTTTGCTGTCTTGAAACCTGGCTTGCTGTGATGTGCAAACACACCTGTGCTAACAAACCATGATTTGTTAATTTACCACAAATCACAATCTAAACCCACAGTTTTTCAGTGTCTTACAAACTCTGGCTTATTGTGATGTCCAGACTTGCCACCATAGCTTTTCCCCTCAGGTGCATGCACTGCAACACAAATTGACAAAAGAGCCAGAGAGAAATAACCCATAAATACGAAGACACAAACACACAAAGCTTTAAGAACAACACTTCAAACTTCACAGGATGTGTGCAACTATATTAGATTTCCCTTTTTAAACTGTTAGAATGTCTTTTGGCCAACAAGATCACAAGAAGGTGCACAGTTCAAAACCTAAAAACAATCTAGCATGATGTATTGATTAGAGTCTGGGTGTGAGATTTGAGAGATGATGTTTGAGTTTTCCCAAGCCTTGGAACTCACTGAGTGAGATGCTCTTGAACCAGCATGCCTTTCTTTCATCACAGCAGGCTGACCCAGAACATAGCTGCCCAGGGCCAAAGAGAAGATCCTACTATCCTTCATATCTCTTCCAGAAGCTGTCTTCCTTTGCATCTTTGAACATCTGCTGCCCAGGCAACTGCTTCACTTTGCCTGATAATGGTAGAGCAAGTGCTACCTCACAGACAAGATAAAGCAGAGAGGAGGAGAGCTATATATGCTGATTTGAGCTCATTGCAGAAAAAGCAGGAGATAAGTATCATAAAAAAAAATAAACAAGGATTTAAGAGCAGAGTGATGACAAACAAACAAAAGAACACAGAGGATGGTGAAACTAGCTACCAGCTCCTCCCTGTCTCCAAAGCAAAATGAAACACTGCTGGCTCATGGAAAGTGGAGGAGGGATATCTAGCATTGCTTGGTTTTGTAACCTTTAGAAACAAGGAAGTTTGATCTGCAGATAGCAGCAAGTTACCTGTCTGCAGCACTGATGCATATGCAATCACCTGCTAATGTTTGCAAATCAAGATGCTGTTAAAGCCACAACCTGGGAGAGAAGATGTTGAAAAACAACCAGCTCTGGTCTTGCTTTATCCTCAAGCTAACTTTGACTTAAGAGGGCCCTATGAATGAGATCCATCCAAGAGCCCCAGTCATTAACCGTCCTTGCAAACTCAGTGCTCTGGCTTCCTTGATTAAATCAATCCACCTGTAGTGTGGTCTTCTTTCTCCTTCTCATTATTTTTATTATTATTATTACCATCACTTATGTATATAGCACCATGCCTGTACATGGTGTCTTACAAGAAAAAGAACAAGAAAAAAACAGTCCCTGCCCTCAGGCTTACAACCTAAAGACAAAACACACAAGGAAAGAGGGTTACTCAAGGGCACACAAATGATTCGTTGTATCTGCTCTTAAGTCCATCTCTCTAGGCACCAGACCAATGGGCCTTCTATGCTGGAAAAGAGTTTTGTCAATCATGTGTCCTTTTGTCAATCCATTTAAATGTATGCCCATTTTAAATTGCCTATTGTCTGCACTGAGGCTGAGTTAAGGAAGCCCAGCTGTGCAGCAAATAAAACTGTCAAGTTAAAGATGGCTTGACGATCTCTCCCGCTACCCCCACATTCCCTCCATTCTTTGGAACTGTGATCCTCCATTCAGAGATAAATGGCTGTTAATGTTTAACAAAATCCAAAATACACATCTCAGTGATATCTCTATTAGGTGAAGAATCAAAATGTGCTAGCTTTGGAAGCTTATTTATGGCATTTCTTTAAATGGTAAATGAAATTTCAATAAATAGTGTGAATCAGTGATATTGGGCAAAAAAAATGTGTACTTCTCATATACAATTAAGAGATGTGAACTGGTAGCAACTGAACAAGAGATCTTGGAGTAGACGGAAGTCATCATCGATAAAACCTCAGCTCAGCATGTGGCAGCTATTTAAAAAAAGTAGCACAAGATCCTACATTGCATTCATAACTCTTTGGCCATTTCTGCACTACACCGTTACAGTACTATTGTTCTACTTTCAACGTCCTGTGGAATTCTGAGGTTTGTGGTTTACTGAGGCCAAAGAGCTCCCTGGCTGAGAATTCTAAACGTCTTTCGCTAAACCGCAAACCCCAGAATTCCACAGGATGCTGAAAGCAGAATAATAGCATTATAACAGTGTAGTTTGGAAATGGCCTTTGTTGCATTGTGGCACACGGTAGGAAGGGACTGGATGCATTATCCTGAAGCACCTCACATAATCATTCTCCAGACCACCACATCAAGCAGCTCTCTGGAGTTTAAGGTGGGATTTGGAGGACATTTATATGATCTGGACACTGTACCTATGTTGATGCAGCCTAGAACTGCACTGGCCCTTTTTTTTTTTTCCTGCTGCTGCTGCTTTGTCACACTATTGACTTATACTAAGATTGGGGTCCACCGAGATTCCTAGATCCTTTTCATATATACTGCTATTAAGCTGGGTTTTACTCAGCTCATATATATACATCTGCTTTTTCCCCCGCCCAAATGTAACACCTTAAATTGATCCTTGCTGTAATTAATTTTGTTAGTTTTAGACCCGCCCTCCAATCTATTAAGGTCATCTTGAATCCTGATTCTATCTTCTGATGTATTAGCAACCACTCCTAATCTTGATGTCGTGAGCAAATTTGGCTGCAGTACATACTGTACTTAGGTAACTTCTGCAAATACCCAAACAACTATTTTTATATCAGCAAAAGTGCCCCAACAGGATAGAAAACCTTGTTTGTTTGTTTGTTTGTTTGTTTGCTTGCTTGTTTGCTTGTTTGCTTGTTTGTTTGCTTGTTTATTAGAATATGCGTAATCCTCCCTTCAGCCAAGGCTCCAAATCATTACAAATCATTAATTTGACAGTTTCCTGCCCTCAGGCTTACAGTCTAAGGCCATTTCCACACTGGACTGTTATAGTGCTATTATTCCACTTTCAACATCCTGTGGAATTTGGGGGTTTATAGTTTACTGAGGCCAAAGAGCTCTCTGGCTGAGAATTCTAAATGCCTCTCCCTAAACTGCAAACCCCAGGATTCCATAGGATGTTGAAAGTGGAATAATAGCACTATAACAGTGTTGAGGGGAGGGAAATGGTCTCAATAAAACTGACATGCAAAGAACCAGGACTGGTAGTTGGGGATGGGATTAAGTTCAGAAGATGCTAGCTGCTCGTCTGTTCCTCAGAGACTAAAGCAATGGCAGTTGAAATGTGGAGGGAGGACCTCTTACCAGCCTCTGGGTGCCACAGCACAATGGAGCTGTGCTTGGCAGCTCTTCTCTCCCTCAGAGGCAAGAGCAATCGTCATTGGAATATAGAGGGAGGGCGTCTCACTAGCCAAGACATGATGGAGGTGTGTTCCCTTGGGGCCCCTATAGGTCCCATGCCAAAGTTTTGTAGTAGTTTTATAGTATAAATCCTGAATGTTATAGCACTGCCCACACCTGCATATCTGACAGACCTGTGGTCGTTTTTAGTTAACAATTAATACTCCCAAATCCAATACTGCCCTTTTCCGTCAAGAAAACCTACGACAACGTTTTGTGGCAGTTTTGTAGCACAAACCCTTAGATATGTTACGCCACCCAAAATTGTGTAACTGATTACCTGTTGAACTCCTCAAAATCAACATTGTTCTTTTCACTGAAACCTATGCCAAAGTTTTCTAGGATTTTGTGTTGTCAGCCCCAAGTTTTGTTGGGTCACTCACAACTGTATAGGTCACATGTGTATAGGTCACATCTGGCCTGCCAGGCCATTTCCTGTGGCCCTTGCATTTCTCCTGCAGCTGCGGCACTCTCTCTACCTGGCGAGCCCAGGGCCAGAAAGAGGCACAGAGAGAGTCTAGGGAGCAGAAAGTGGCACACTTTGGATATACTGACCAATTCTTTGTCACTTTACAAAGGTATAAGGACCATAAACTATGATCAAATAGCCTCAAAGTGTCCATGAAAAGAAAAGTTGATGCAGAGGGAAGGCAATTTAAAAACCAGAAATAATCGAATGCAGGGTCAATTATTTAATATGATAAAAGAGTAGATAACTTTATATAGTCTTACAGATACAACTGGCCCTTTGAGGGCAACCATAATGGTGATGCGGCCCAAGATAAAATTGAGTTTGACACCCCTGGTGTAGCTGATGAAGTCCTTTTGAGTCCCCTCAAACCCAAAATTTCCTCTTTACTGCACCAGTCAGTCCAACACACCCCAGCTTGCAACTTACACTGACCTTTTGTCTCCAGTTCTCTGTCTGTGCTCAGTAGACTGAAAAGAAAATTGCTTGCTTCCTCTTTTTGTTTCCCACTAGAAGGTAAGTACCACCTAAGAGACTAGAATCTGACTATGCCATTGAACTCAACTATGCCACTGATAAGTCTGCAGATCTGCATGTCTGATTGCGCGTACTATTTCAGTTCATTGTGTACTGGTGTTAATACTACTATAATTAGCATATGGTACTAGTTGTGCATGTTGCACACTGTCAGCCTTGAAGGCACACTACAACAACAAGTCTGTGAGTGTTTCTTGCAAAACTTCAGCAACGAACTTACATCTTATTCTACCAAGAAAATGCAATCAGTTGTACAGGGTGGGTCTCCACCTTCCAACTTGGGTCAAATTTTCTCTTAATCCAGAAAGGTCAAATGACTGTGCTGATAATTGCTTTACATATTGTTAATTGTATGAAATCCACAAGGAAGATTGGGACCTAGCAAACTCCTATCACTAGTTCTGATGGGAATGCTTTGATGGTGTATTCCTGCATGGCACAGAACTCAATGGCCCCTGTGGTCTCTTCCAACTCTGTGATTTTATGATTCTATTCTATGAGGTTTGAGTTGTGTCCCCTTTTGAATGAGATTGTGTTATCTTATGTTATCTGATTATTAACTTATGTGATCATCTGGAACAGTATTCAAATATGTTGATCTCAGATGAAAATGTGCATGTAGATTGTAACAGTTATGAATTCGCACAGACATTAACATACCCTTTTAGAGAGCCAGCATGGTATAGTGGTTTGGGTATTGCCCCTGGAGACCAGGGTTTGATTCCCTGCTCAGCCATGGAAACCCACGGGGTGACCTTGGGCACATCACATACTCTCAGCCCCAGAAAACCCCATGATAGGCTTGCCTTCCCAGCGGGCTAAAGCAAAAGTAAACTACTGCAGCCTGGACTTTCTTATCTTGTGTGTTCTTCCTCATTAAGACCTTTTGCCATCTTAACCATGCTCTGATGCTGTTTGGCTGCATGTATCACAGTTTTTTTCATAAGTCAGAAACAATTTGAAGAAATACAAGAACTTAACCTCCGCTATTTCACAGAAAAAAACTGTGATACATGCAGCCAAACAGCATCAGAGCATGGTTAAGATGGCAAAAGGTCTTAATGAGGAAGAACACACAAGATAAGAAAGTCCAGGCTGCAGTAGTTTACTTTTGCTTTAGCCCACTGGGAAGGGCAGGACTACTGCCCCTCCTCTCCTCTCTCCTCCCACTGAGTGCACTAGATTTTCTTTATAAAAGGTATCTTTATTAATAAGTTCCAAAAACACTAAAACTCTACAAATACACAAGAGAAAGAAAAAAACAACATAAAACAACATAAAGAAAACCTGAAATATTGGAATTAGAAATTAAATAACAGAGAAAAAGTAGAGAGAAAAAGAAAAGAAAAAGAATCAATTTCCATTCCATGCTAGTTTCCAGTAAGAGCAGACCAAATTGAATCAAGTAGATTGAAACAAGTGCTAGCTTACTATTCAGCAACTGATTCAATGGGTCTACTCTATTTCCCATATGGGGAGAGAGGCAAGACATAATATAAACAAACAAATACTCAAACAAATACTTAAAATGGGAACAGCAACTGGATTTAGCTTTGAGTCTCCAAGAAGATGGCAAGTTTATTGACAATATCATTTACAGCTTTGTGCACTGCTAGGTCAGCATGTGACTAAGTACTGATTTATTTTTATGATGCTCCCCTGTATCATAATGCCTCCAGCAGTGTACCATATAATGGCTTGTGGATTTGTTCCCAAGAACCCAACAACAGTGCTTCGAATATCTACTGGGTTTTATCTAAATTGGTGTCTTCTCAGCTGGTACACCACAACGTGCGTAGAGAGAAAGGTTCCACTCATGGGCCCTTTTCGCACGGCGTTTCTTAAGCGAAAGGGCCCCTTGAGCGTTGTGTAAATGTGAGGAGCGGTCTGCATGACGCACTCACATTTATGCGATGCTCAAGAGTGTGACACAAACCGCTAGCGGATTTTCTTATTTTTGGCTTCAAACCGATAATGCCGCACGGCCGCGCAACGCTCAGGGGCGTGGAGTGCACTTAGTTGCCGTGCGCAGCCTCCTGAGCTGCACTGGTCACGCTTCCTGCCTCAGCGCTAGCCTTCAACTCCCAGGCTGCACTGCGGTAGGAAGGGGCGGGGCGTGGGAGGGGCGCTCCCGCGACCAGCCAGCAGCTGTGGCGCCGAAGCAGCAGGGATGCGACACCCTCTCGCAAGAGGCTGCTTGCGCAATCCCTGTGCTCCAGCACTGAGAACAGGTAAGGTATGGAAAGGGCCTATGGTTCTAGTCCTGTTCTACATACCACTGCAATACAGGGATTTTCTCCCAGCAAATGTCTACTTATGATGGCAGGAGAGCTTTCCTCTGTGTGACCTTCATTAGTATAATCTTTAATTCTTCCAGTTTTGGAAGGTACACAGTAACCACTGCTTTGCTGTATGCTGACCTTTGCTGCTCTGAACAATCAGCTTCTGAACATTGGCTGTTTCCTTTTGTACATGGAAAATCTTGGAGTAGTATTGACACCAAGCTATAGACTAGACTTTCTTATCTTTTATACTTACGAGCAAGTGCAGCCTTCCTCATCATGGCTAGAATCCAGCATAATGTAGTAGTTCCATAGATGAAAATATGCTACAGCTGAGCATTCACCACTCCTCAGTTTTACTGTGGAAGTATTGCAGCCCCCTATACCCATTGTGTGCCTGGGGAAGATCAGGGGGTGATCAGAGAATCACCTGGCTACTTCCCCATAGCCAGATGCAAAATGTTTGTCTCATCTGCTCGAGGTTTGCTGGGGTCCTCTGGAAGTGGATGATGTCATCATTTTGCTTCTGGCTACAGGAATATAGCCAGATGCTTCTCTGATTCCTCTCCCCCAGCACAGAATGACCTTCATGAGGGGGCCTGGTACATTTGGGAGGGGATTGGGTGAATGTGGCAGGAGGAAGGGAATATCAACTCTGAATTGACAAACAGAGAGAGAGAGAGAAAGAGAGATGCAGGCAGAAGTTTGACTCTCACCTTCCAAGATTTTTCCTTTTCCACACCCAGGGAACTTGCAGTAGAGAGATTACTAGATTCCTTGTCACCAAATGACATTCTAGCATCTCCATCATAGTACTGAAAAGCATTTGCTGACTAGTTTTCTTTCATTGCTTTTTAGACAGCTCACTCCCTTCCAGCTCCAGACAACTTTCTCTTCAAGTGTCATGTACGTTTATCATAGAAACACTCCTGAAGAACGGTGCATTATTTGCTGGTCTTTCTGCTTGGTAGCCCCAAGCAGTTCAGCCCATTAGGTGTACCACATCTGATTTAATGACTTCCTTCCTTCCTCTCCCTGTACTTTATAATACCTGGCAATTTCAACCCCCTACAAAATCTTGGTGTAGGTTTTGAATGCAAAAGGCAGTGATGGTTTTGCAGCGCTCAGTAGGACCCCACACTGGATAGGCCAGTTACACACAGGCAGGAGGTGATACAAACTCAGGTTTTGTACTATAAAACCATATTAAACTACTATGCCACTTTGACATAGGTTTTGAGGAAGTGCCAGATTTCCTATGAACCCTATGGGATAGACAGCAAAGCCAGCAGGAGTGTCCACTCAGTGGAATTAACCTGTCACAGCCCTTGGAATATTGAGAATGGAGATTGAACGGGAAATGAAAGGACTGACAATTTAACTGATAATTAGAGTTAGCACTGGAAGTGCTAACTATCTGGTGCTTCTCCAGACAGGGCAGAAGTGTTAGGAGGTTGCGGTATTTGTTGCTGTAGTTCTCTTTTTTATTTTTTTATTTTTTTAATACTCACTCCACATGCCTGCTCATCAAATTTGCAGATGACACCAAATTGGGAGGGGTTGCTAATATGCCAGAGGACAGGATCAAAATTCAAAATGACCTGGACAGATTGGAGAGCTGGACCAAGGCTAACAAAATGAAATTCAACAGAGAGAAGTGTAAGGTCCTACACTTGGGTAGAAAAAATGGAATACAGAAATATAGGATGGAGGACACGTGGTTGGATAGCAATATGTGTGAAAGGGATCTAGGGGTCTTAATAGACCACAAGCTGAACATGAGTCCGCAGTGTGATGCGGCAGCCAAGAAAGTCAATGCAATTCTCGGCTGCATCAATAGGAGTATGGTGTCTAGATCGAGGGAGGTGCTGGTACCACTCTACTCTGCTTTGGTTAGACCTCACCTTGAATACCTGTCGGGAGTGCTTTGAGGGTGTTCCTGCATGGCAGGGGATTGGACTGGATGGCCCATGTGGTCTCTTCCAACTCTACATTTCTATGATTCTATGTTTGTCCTTGATTATTTTCTGGCAACTCCTGGCACCAAGCATAACATTTTACTGCCACTGTTGAATGGATTTCATTTTAATTCTGGATCATATCAGAACAATATGTTCTCTTCTCTTCTCTTCTCTTCTCTTCTCTTCTCTTCTCTTCTCTTCTCTTCTCTTTCTTTCTCCCCTCAACTTTTTTTTAAAAAAATAGTCAATAGTACTGTCATGAGAATTTCTCTTCTGGTGAGAGAAAAGTGGCAGACAATAAACTTCAAGAGCAAGGAAGTTTATTTAAAGCACCCAAGGGTGCACTGAAGACAAGAAAATGGTGGACTGTGGGTAACAAACAAACAATGCTTTTATACTTTTTAGGAATCTTTTCCTTTCTACAATTGATTGGCTTACAAATGCTGCATGGGCAGAGGATAAGGCAGTGAGGTGACTGCCTCACTATCCCACCCCCTTGCTGATGTTTTGCTGACTAAGCTCAAGGCACATGGTCAGTACGTGACTGTTTATCAGTGCTTGCCTTAGTAAGCACATTCCAAGAAACCCTTCAGACAGGTAAGACAAAACAGGCTCAAGAGGTTTCTTCAGTACTGTAGTGTATTAGTGAAATGGCATTTTTTCACTGTGACTTTATCACTGCAGGCAGGCAGGCAGGCAGGCAGGAAGGAGGGAAGGTTGGGATGAGTAAAGTGCTTTTCAAACAGTGAGACCACTTCATGACTCAGATTAAACAAACCTGTGGAAGACCTGTAGTGCAGATCCAAGAAACTGTTGCAGACACTCACACTACAAGTGGATGCAGAGGGACAACAGCCAGCAAAACTTGGCAAAACCCCAAACAGCTATGTAAGTGAGAACTCACACTTCTATAAACCAACCTGGAAGAGCCGTGAGAGAAAGAAGGGCGGAAGAAAGAGGCTAGAGTCCAGGGGGAACTGGAATTTGATATAAAGGGTCATATTAATAGGAAGTAGTGGCATGGATGCCTGTGACATAAAACAGTCATTTAATAAACAGTCTGGTCATTGTTATTGTTTAACTTCTGCCTACATTTTTCATTCAGGCAACTATATGAGTCTCTGCCGTACACAAAGAAGAATCCTAAAGAACGCATATACTTGCCCATGTTGGGAGCCAACTGAAGGACCTTATAGAGAAACCCAAAGAAGGGTTTAGAAGAGGGGGTAAAGTGGGATTAAATACTCAGTGAGGAACCTGGGAAGGGGCATACTGTCACAGCTTGAAAACTTGTCAGGGAGAGGAGAGTTGCATCTGGTAACTTTCTGTCTTATGTGCCAAAATAATGTAGGTGGCTTTCAGTACTTTGCCCCATTTACTTGGCTAAGTGGATGTGTGGGGGCCCATTTACTGTGCTGTCTCAGGTAGTAAAAAGTCTGTGGTTAGCCCTGATAGTGTCCTTGTGTTTCTGATCTCCACTCATCTCTATTTTAGTGGCTGGATTATGTATGCTTCAGTGTGGAAAGAGAAGAGTATTCATCTCAGAGTAAAGATGGAGAGGGAAAAACCTTGACAGTTTTACCTTGGTAGGGAATCTAACAAAGGTCTCAAGGTAAGAACAGAATGGGACTAAGTCTGAAAAACTGATAAGGGGTTTTGTTAAGAGGGTGACACTGCCTTAGAATGATCCATTTTGGTTCCTGTGCTACTCCTGCATTTTCATTCTAAGCTCTGGTGTAACAGGGTGCTCTACACAATTAAGTGTTGTGTGAAATTGTCACCATGCTTCCTTCCTTCATTTTCCACAGGCCCTGGTCATGGTTATCCTATAATTTCCTGGTGTTTTTCCTTTCTTTTCCTAGTGTGTTTTGAGGTAGACAGCTCCTATCATAGTTCAAAGGCATAGTACAGCTACAACTTTTTTTCCCTTAACTGATTTCCTCTATCTAGGAAAAAAAAAGGATGGATGGATGGAACAATAGGAAAACAAGAAAGGACTATAAACTGAAGACCAGCTAGACCAGCTTAAGACCAGCTTAAGCTAGAGGGATTGGTGGAATTTGAATTCAAAACAGAGAAAGAAACAGAGAAAGAGACAAAAAAGAGAAAAACAGAGAAAAAGACTGTGCCAGAACTGACACCATATTTGTGCCCATTGAGTACAACTGTTTCTTTCTTTCCTGGAAACTTGCTGTGGACCACCAGCCAATAAGCTTATAGACCAATGGTGGTCCACAGACTACCACTTTGAGTTGCACCAAACTAGACCACCATAAAGGAAGTAACACAGTTGCAAAGCAAACATTTCATCTAGAAATACCCTCAATTGTATTATACACCACCTTGGATCCCATGTTGGGAGAAAGGTGAGATATTTAACAAACAAACACACAAACAAACCTCCAGGGGGCTTCCAGTTGGAGGTTTCCAAGTGCTACATGGCCATTGTTCTATAGATGTATTACACAGGTGAAATTGATACTGAGTTTCTCCATAGGAAGTTCAGCAGTTTTGATACGTGCCCATTCCATAGGCATTGAGGGGTGGGCATTAGCTGTGGAGGTAGGGAAAAACAATTGACCTTATACTAATTTCTGAAGAGTTTGTTAAGATTCTAATTCATTCTCTCTCTCTCTCTCTCAGTTATACACACAGAAACACAACTTACCATCACATTTCTCTCATGATGGTGGAAAAATTTTCCCACTGGAAGAAAAGAGCATTTGAGAAGCTACGTCAGAGATATTTCCAAAGCTACCCACCTTTTCCTCCAGAGGACACATCAAAAAGATTTTGGTGTACCAGGCAGAGTAAATACCAGCCTGCACTCACTTAAATAATATCATTAAAAAGCTGCTTCCTCCTCCTCCTCCTCCTCCTCCTCCTCTTGACCCATAAGACGGTAAATCTAAGCAGCACCTCTTCCCATCACTGCCAGTGAAAATTGCAACAACAAACAAAGGAAACAATCATGAATTCACTACTCTCTCATGACTGCCTCACCTCACTTTTCCTAAAGGGAAGGCCAGTCCTGGTTCTGCAGCCAGATAGGGTGGTTGGCTTACTTCAGTTTCCCTTTTTATAACTGCAGAAATGTGGCCGCTGGTGTTTTTTCCGGCAGTGTTGGTGCTAGTCAGGTTGACACAGAGCCAGCCCTTCCAGTCCCCTCAGGCAGAAGATATGGAGAGAGGCAGCAAGTCTTGGAAGAGAGGGAACTGTCTACTGTGCAATTTGCCCTGAATCCGGGTAAGTGTAACACAGAAAACACAAGCGCTGGTCAGTGCCAGTGCCAAGTGTGAAAGGCGCACCCAAGCCTCGCACTCAAGGCCTGCCCAGCCTGACACCTCTTTGTGTTCAGGTCTGAACAGCCAGGGAGATCTCTGAATCAAGCCAGGGCTAGGACAAATAGGTCTGCCTCAGTTCTCCCTTTCTGAGAACACAGTCCCTTCCTCACTCTTATCCCCCCTTGGCTTCTTCCTTTCAGGACTCTCCCCCTTTACTGCCTTCCCGAAATCTGCCCTTCTCCCAGATGTAAGGATCAGCAGTGATTTATATTTTACAAAACTGTGGTGCTGTTGGCACTAAGGTCAAGATGTTATTATTGGTAGCATGTATATTCCAGGATTCAAAATAAGACTCTGTGACACTATTTTAAGGAACACAGAACTTCAAACATTTATTGTAACACTGTTACTTTAAATGTGTCTTGTATCTAAATGTTTATAAACAGCACACCATTCTTCTCTCTCTCTCTTTGTCTTTCAATTCATTCACTATCTCTCATACACCCAGTTTCTCAGTTCTTTCTCCCACAGAGCTCTTCAAATCTCCAACCTCTCCAAACACACCACAAATCACACTCCTCTTCAAACACACAGCAGACGGTTCAAATCTGTTATTTTTCCTCTTTCCGCCAGCCCCTCCCGTGGGCTAGCCAAGGTTCCATTTCACCAGCCAACCAGTTTAAACACTCTCAGTTGCCAAGGAGGCTCTGTTGACAAGACCCCCGCCCATCAGGTTCATCACAGTAAGCTAACCTGTTACTTTTGGTGCAGTCATGAGGGTGGAATACTCTTGAGAAAAAATACACTGGCAATCCGTTTGGCCTCTCTATCTGGAACAGGAGGGGCTGCCATCTTATCCCTCACCTCAAGTGGCATAACGCCTTAGGCTAGTTCAAGGTTCATCATCCTCTTCCTCCCTTTCTCCCTCCCAGTTTTGGCTTTTCCCACGGTGTGATGGGAGGGCTAAGGCATCTGACCTCTTCATGAGGAAGGGTGGCTTGTTACTCTATTTCCTTCTCTTGCATCAGGTACTCCCCAGTCTACCCACACATTTGCTACAAACTAGCCCCACATTCTTGCACATGTGTACCACATTTCCCTTTCAGAACAACACTGCAGTGCAAAGATCTTTTATATCTACCCACCACCACCACACACAACATTCAGCTAGCTATCTCAATAAGGTGGAATTCCAAAAATGTAAGAACTGTAGAGAGAAAGAGAACTAAATAGCTGAGAACAATGGATATAATAAATGTGCCCCTACTTTGCTGCCTTCTTGGCAGCAAGGAGGGGAAACAAAAGCAGAAATGGACACAGATTCAGACTCCAGAGATCAAGGTTCAAATCCCTACCTGATCATGGAAACCAACTGTGTGACCTTGGGCAAGTCACACTCTCTCAGCCTCAGAGGAAGGAAAAGGCAAACCCTCTATGAACAAATCTTGCCATGAAAACCCCATGATAGGCTTGCCTTAGAGTGGCCATAAGTCAGAAATCACTTGAAGGGATCAAACAAACAGCAAACCCCCCATCCATCATCTCTATACCAAGCCCAGCAGCAATATCTGGGTTATAAATACAGCAATAGGAGGAAGAATGATTGCTGGTCTATGAAATAGGTTTGGTGTGAAAGGAAGAAGCAGCTGGTGGATTACATGTCAGTGGGATGGTGAATCACCTCTGGGCTTAGTGTGAGCTTTGAAGGAACTGTCAGTGGTGCTGGACTTGTTTTTAAGATGGAGCTGAGTACCTTGGATTGCTCTTTTAAAGTTCAGTATAAAATCCAGGGTAGTTTCAACCACATTATTGACATGCGAGGCACTGCCTGCCATTTCTTCTGTTATCTGACTTTCATTCCAGAAGCCTCATTTGTTCATGTTAAAACCAGATCTCTTGAAAAAGACAGAGGGGCACTTACACCTTCAGAAGCAGTATTGCTCTTCTATTTTGTGTGTGTGTGCGTGTGTGTGCGCATAGGACTTTTTCTAACATAAGAAAAGCCAGAAAAACAGAGAAGACTTGGGAGGTTTATTCATGATGTTGTCCAGGGAATCCAGCACTGTTTTTAAAGTGAGGGGCTCAATACTGGCAGACAGATGGTTACAGATTTTGCCTCAGAGGTACTTGCAAGGGGAGGGCAAATTAATTTTCCTGTCCATTATCATTCAGACATCCTTAAATATGAAGGCCAGAATCACACTAGGGAATTACAAATGTATAACCACCGGAATCCTAGCTCAACCCTGCAGTCTCCACTTTCCAGGAAGCAGCTGCTGTGATCAATGAGAGTCCATTTCTCTGTTGCTCAGGAAGCAGCTGACTGACATTCTCACCCCCTCCCGTGAGCTACCTCTGCTACGACAAGCAGAACGGGGTTCTCTGTTGCAATTCTCCCTCATAGTGGAGGTCACTTGCAAATGAGAGGCAATGCCAGTCAACTGCTTCCTGAGTGACATGGGAATGGATCCTCATTGCTGTGGCTGTTTTTTGGTAAATGGGAATTCGGGAAATTTCATGGTTCCCACATGTCCCCTAAACTAGGGATCATGAATAGTAAACAGTTACAAACGCACAGCTCACCAACAGGATTCCATATGAAGACTAAGCACAATCTGTACCTAGAAGTCCCTTCTCATGTGGTCAGAATAATTTATTCCCAAGTAAGTGTACATAACATAGATTGCAGGCAGCTCTTGTTATTGCAAGGAATAACACACCGCACTAAATTCCAAGGAATAACAATAGCTATTTTAATAGATCTTAATGCTTAATCATTTAGTGTGGCATGATTGATTGAGCCTAAAGAGGCTCAACTACATAAGAGTCTTGGTTATTCAAATGTGTCAAATCCTTTGGGAGGAGGTCACCCTCCCAACTTAGCTTTGGAAGCTCAAGATCACCTACCCCCTCAATCCAGGGCCCCTCCTTGTAAAAATGAATGAAATCCTATTAGTGACATATGTGTGCATCAGTCACACTACACAGGTAGGGTGAATTACTGAACAAGGCACAACAGATGTATTCTGTGGACAACAGTGAAAATGGATTGTGCATACAGCAATGCTATGTTGCAACTTCATATTGTACACTGTGATGGCACATTGTGCAATGGCACCCAGTCATTGACATATGTTGCACAGTGTTGGTATTCTGCATGAGTGTTGTGTAGTTTCAGCTTAGGGTATGTCCATATGTGGATATATATACACTATGCTGAGGGAGTGTTGTATTGCAAGCAATGTGTGTTCATTCCACAGTAAGCCATCTGGATGCAGCTCAGAGAGCAGGGGCGATCTGTGGTCGGAGCAGCAGGGGGCAGAACTTCTCCCTGAATGATAGGATGGAGTACCCCTCTTTGCAAATGGACCACATGCTGCCAGTGCCAAAAAGTCTAGCTTTTAAATATAAAGGAATCATAGAGTCATAGAATCATAGAGTTGGAAGAGACCACAGGGGCCATCCAGTCCAAACCTCTGCCATGCAGGAACACACACCAAAGCACTCCCAGCAGATGGCCATCCAGTCTCTGCTTAAAAACCTCCAAAGAAGGAGACTCCACCACACTTCCAGGCAGCATATTCCACTGCCAGACAGCTCTGACCATCAGGAAGTTCTTCCCGAGGTTCAGGTGGAATCTCTTTTCCTGTAGTTTGAATTCATTGCTCCTTGTCGTAGTCTCTGGAGCAGCGGAAAACAATCCTGCTCCCTCCTCAAGATGACATCTCTTTAAATATGGCTATCATGTCCCCTCTTAACCTTCTTTTCTGCAGAATAAACATACCAAGCCTCCTAAGCTGCTTCTAATAGGGCATGGCTTCCAGACCCTTCACCATTTTGGTCACCCTTCTCTGGACATGTTCTAGCTCAGCGGTTCTCAACCTGTGGGTCGCGACCCCTTTGGGGGTCGAATGATCCTTTCACAGGGGTCACCTAAGACCATCGGAAAATATGTATTTCTGATGGTCTTAGGCTCCATTCCCTCCTTGGTGGTGGTGCGCAAGTGCGAGCCACGCGCTCGCGTCCTCCTGCCCCCTTTGAAGTACCTTACTGAAGAAAATTTTCTTGGTATCGAGCGAGAGTGAGTTGGAAGGGCAGTCTCTGACCAGCCACTCCGAGGCACAAACAAAGCCAAAAACATCTAGTATAAGGAAGTCTGAGAAGGCAAGAATTAAAAAGAAGGTGAAAGGAAAATTACCTGGTAATGCAGTTAAGTCTGTTAAGGGCGGGGAAGGGCTCCCAACCGCTCCTTTAACTTCCGGTCGCCATGTTGAAAAGAGGCATTCAGAAAGCAAGGGAGGGGGCTATGAGAGGAAGGAGCTCTCATTACCAATCCAAGCTCACCAGCAACACAACCATCACACTCAAGCACGCGAGCAGCCTCTGCCAGGAGACGTGGCAGCCTCTCAGTCGGCAGTTCCTTGCCCTTCTGTGTTAGCGAATACAGTAGCACAGGGCCATTTAGCATTATATGTGGTGTCATTATTCACTAGGAGTGAAACTGCAACACCTATGGAACCTAAAGAAGTAAGATTTGAACCTCCTATGTCCTCAATGTCTTCCCAGGGGAATGTGTCTGAGTGTAGTAGGGAGGTGATAAGACAAATGATTGCTGAAGAAATGGAGGTGCATGTTAATAGGCAAACAATATTAGTGAAATGATTTCACAAAATACATAACAAGTCTAAAAAATGTATTTCAAGTTGGACAATTAATTGAATTTGAATGTAAGGTCATTATTAAGCAGTCAACAAACTACTTCAATGAATCCTTCATTTTCACATGATTTTCCTGATGATACAAATGTCGTTCAAGCTGAATCAAATGATGCTGGTGGGTGTTTACCAAAAAAGTCTAGCTGTAGGTCCAAAGTGACTAGAGTTGAGGAATCTGCTTTGTCACACTCTGAACAAATCAACACTGAATCTGAAAGTGATGAGGAACCAGATTTGGCAGATACTCATGGGGATAATGACTCTAAATCAGATGGTTCTATTTCCAAGGAGGAGGATGCAGAAGATGATAATAAAGTGAGATTATTTTCCTCAGATTCTTTTAAAAATTTGCTGAAAAAGGTGTTGGTAACTCTGGGACAGGACAGTCTGGAGAGTGCCACTTCAGATATTGATAAAAACAAGAATGTTGCATCAATTGTAAGGAATAAGCCTACAAAATCTAGTGTTATTCTCATGCCAGATTTATTTTGGATTTAATTCAGTCTGAATGCAGTGAAACCAAATCTTCAAACTTTATATCATTTATGGTGGACTAAATATCAGATATTTACATTACAATTCATAACAGTAGCAAAATTACAGTTATGAAGTAGCAATAAAAATAATTTTATGGTTGGGGGTCACCACAACATGAGGAACTGTATTAAAGGGTCGCGGCATTAGGAAGGTTGAGAACCACTGTTCTAGCTTGTCAATATCCTTCTTGAGGTGAGGTGCCCAGAACTGGACATAGTATTCCAGATGAGGTCTAACCAAAGCAGAATAGAGTGGTACTATCTGATTATCTAATCGAAGCAGAATAGAGTGGCATTACAGTTTCCACAGGTATTGATGCCTTTAGAGCTACTA
The DNA here is from genome assembly GCA_948472985.1 of Iguana delicatissima. Classification (NCBI taxonomy): domain Eukaryota; kingdom Metazoa; phylum Chordata; class Lepidosauria; order Squamata; family Iguanidae; genus Iguana; species Iguana delicatissima. The sequence continues at coordinate 154,665 of CAOKZL010000378.1, read as the reverse complement.
ATTCATCTTTTTTTGAAAAATAGAGTTTTGATGCGGGAAGTGATGTGCCATGCAAGTGGATGTGTCACATGTCCACAACAGAGGCACCATTTCATTGTCCCATCAGGGTGTGTATGATTAATACTATAAGGCTTTCTGACCATAATTTTTTTAAAAAAGTAAAATGCCACATAGGAGTTATTATAGAGTTGTAACACTAAAATATCAGTTTAAAAATGGAGGGTTTTTTAATAAAAAAAAAACTTTTCCAGTCACACTATGAAACACATTGCTAAAACAGTAGTGACCAGGTAGGTTTTATATTTTAATTTCTAAAAGCAGCATTAGGGTTTTACAGCACTATAACATGCCAAAATGATAGAGTTCATGGCACTATAAAATTATAATGATTTGCTACTAATTAGAAAGTGATGAGGTAAAAACTATTCTGGTTGGCATCATTTCAATAATATGTGTAATTTTAGTTATAGCATTTTTTTTTCAAAAAAAGTCTCTCTTTTAAAAAAAGAATAGACCAAAATCATTGCTGCATACAGTGTTCAAGAACAATGCCATTATTCTCTTTTAAGTGGGTTGTTTGATCGTAGTTTAGTATGCTATTTAAAATGATATCAAAATTATATCATTTTAGCTGTCATTAAAAGTGACAGGAAATGAATGAGGTGGTAGAACAATGCCCACTTTGGTAGTTACAGTGTTTGGTTTTCCAATGACTTCTTGGATGAATTAGACCATCTCATTGTACACAGCAGTCATACTCAGTTGTTGTCAACATAACATGGCAATGTGAGTATACCCAAAACATAAAATATTCACAAAAGTACAGAAAGTCAATTGCCATACACTCTAGCATTTCACAGATGAAAACTAGGACATGTGTGATCAACCAACATCAGAGTATGGTCAAGATGGAGAAAGTAATTAATGAGGAAGAACACATAAGTTACGAGATGCTGCAGCAACTTGCTTTTGCCTGAGACTACTGGGAAGGGCAAAAGTCTGACCCTTCCTCTAGTCTCCATTTTTGCTGAGTCAATTGAATGCAAACAAACTTTTGTACTTTGGACTCAGTTTGCAACAGATGAAGCAAGCTAAGGACAAAGGGGAAAAGTGGAAGGATGAGACAGAAACAAAGGCATCTTAAAACCAGCTGAGAAAGTGTGATGATAGAAAATTAATCTGTATGGTCTTTGTCAAATCAGAACAATTGAAGGGTATGAACTGCATTTCTTCTTGTAGCTGGGTCTGAGTAATTTGCCTTGGATCTAGAACAAGGTAGGCATTAGGGTAGATAACCAAGGCCACACAGCTGTGTGTGTGTGTGTGCCTTTGTGCCCCTGAGTACACCTATACTTCAAATCCAATCCCAGATTGCTAGGATGGGATGGGGAGACTCTGATTTTAACACTGAGAAGTATTGTTGGGGTGAAAGCAAGGATAAATTCTCTTTTCAGCAATCTACAAATCTTGGGGAAATGACTTTTTGGGGACTACACTTCCCAGAACTCTCCAGATGTCAGGACCATTGGCCATGTTCACCATGGGATTCCTGGAGTTACAGTGCAAAACAAATTTCCCAAGTTCTGGTGATCTACAGTAAGCAAGATTTGAACTCAACACCCCATCCCAGAGATTTTGAGTATGATTGCTGGGATAGGGGAGAGAAAGTCATCCCAGCAACTCCAATGATCTTCAATAAAATTTCTGAGATTTGGGACCTTTTGATCTCAACCCTCCCCCTCCCCCACCACACACACCATACCCTCTAACATTTCACACATGAAAATATGTGTCTAGCCAATATCAGTGTGTGGTCAAGATGGCAAAAGGTATTAATGAAGAACAACACACAAGCTAGGAGAAGCTGCAGCAGTATACATTTGCCTGCGCCTACTGGGAAGGGCAAGATTCTGCCTTCTTCTCTCCACTGAGTTAATTACTTTCAAACTTTGAATCCAGTTTGCAGCAATTGAAAATCAACTGAGAGCAAAGGAGGAAACTGAGAAGAGAAGAAAGGAACCGGGACATTTTAAAAGAACCTGAAAAAGTAGGACAGAAAGTTAGGCCATTTCCGCATGAGGCAAGGGAATTGCTCCATGCCGTTACTTACCAGATCTTCTGGGCACGGACCAACGCGGACTATCCCTTAAGCCCTTCCACAGGGCTCCTCCAGGGTGAATCGGAGCAGTGCAAGGTCTTAGATCCACACTGCTCCGGCTTCCAAAATGGCAGCTTCCGGTTGTTCGTGAGTCGTGACCAACCACCGAAGCTTGCCACGCCTAAAGCCCGCCCTCCACAGATCTCAGGCTCACATTGGTGTGAGCCTGCAAATCTGCACAAGGGAGCAGGAACGCAATGGCGCGCTCTGAAAAATTAAAGAACAGTTATCTACCGTTCTTTAAAAAGTGCGCTGGAGGACCAGTTGGGGGCTTTTCAGAACGGACTGAGGTGCAGATCTCAGGTAAGTAGTCCGGACCTAGTCCACTCCAAGGTGTAGACGACCTCCGTGAGAGGACGCACTGTACCGTTTTAATTCCCTCGTGTGGAAATGGCCTTAGTTGGGACTGTTCCTTCCAGATCAATATAATTGGAGGGTCTGGCACACACATCCAGCAACTGCAATACAGGAAGGCAAGGCATGCAAGATTGACTCTGTCTACACATCCTGACTCCTAGCACAACTGGGCTTCTGCCAGCCCACAAAAATGCTGTCTGGTGGATCAATGACAGCCCAATTCCATTTGCAAATGGTGGAAAGGAAAGTTGTCGTGCAACCTGTTGGCAGGTATATTTGGCAGGCTGCCAGCCCTGCAAAGAGCTGTTTAGAGTGCTGATGGGAGCCTGATTCTCCTTGGAAACAGTGGGAGGATACAGAACAACTTTTTCCCTGTATCCTGTGTGGTAGTGGTGTGGTGGAATGGGGAAGGGGATAGGCACTGGACTACAACCCTGGAGACCAGGATTTGATTTCCTGCTCAGCCATGGAAATCCACTCAGTCCTTGGGCATATTACACACTCTCAGCCCCAGAAAACCCTGCGATAGGTTTACTTTAGGATTACCATAAGACAGAACCAACTTGAAGGCACATAATAACAAAAATAAGGGCATGAAAGGACAGCAAATAACTCTTTAGTGTACTATTGTTATATTTCTACTTCCAGGAAGAGGAGAGAGATCTGTGAGCTCTCCTGCTTGTAGTACCAAAAACTACAAGGTATTCACCATTAACATTGATTGTAAGGGAGAGCATGCTTTGTTGTTTTATCACAGCCAGCAAAATCTCTTTGATCACCCTTAGTGTTGCCAGGTTTTCAAAACAGCCGTGATGGACAGTCAAAATTCATGACATCTAGGGTTGATGGTCAGGAAGTAACTATTCGGTTTGCTTTCTATCTAAATATCAAATGAAAGTATTGAAAATATTGATTTCAAGTCACCTAAGGATGAGGTGGTGCCATTGCACTCCCTTCTGCATGGAGCAAGCAGGTGCGGGAGGGAGCGTTGCTGATGTGCTCTGTTCTGGACCTAGGATTGCAGTGCAACAATGTGGAAGAGCATCACTGTGCAGAAATGGCCTTGGGGAGCTCTTTCAAAAATGGACTAAAACCCAGAAGGGATTTCCATCCCATGGATATGGAAACCAGCAGTTCTCCCCGCTTCTGTACATGGTATGGAGGAATCCTTTAATGTAGAGAACCAAATGTCTTCACCTGGCTGCAGGGGAATATTCCTTGAGAAATATTGATGTAGAAGGTTTCTCTATAGCCACAATGTTAAAGAACTGCCGTTCTGTTATCACAGAACCTTGAGGATAGATAAATAATTTAGAATGAGGTTTCTAAAAGGATAACCTGCAAGTCCCTGGACTACTAGAGGAGGCGGCTCAGAGAAATGGAAAACCAGCTGCGACCATTTGCAGAAGGGTTTTCATTACCTCACCCACAATGGCATGCTCCTTTAATGTGCTGTAAATTACCGAGTTTGTGCTTGAAACCTTTTCCCTTTTTAGAGCACTACCATTTAAAGAGTGCTATTAAAAACCGCAGTGTAAATGCACTCTAGTTCTTTACTCCTTCCAAGGCATCACACCCTTTGTGTGGAATTATTTTATGAGCTATAAATAATGTGGGGAATTTAAAATGCTGTGTTGGAGCAGACCAATGGTCCATCGAGCTCTCCATTCCGTGTTGAACAGTGGCAATTTATGGCACATTCCAAATGTTCAAAGATCCTTAACACTTTATCTCAAGGCCAAATTAGAGGTTGGCCACATGATTTGACATGTATTGGCTATTTGCTTAAAGACACACACGTGCCCACATCCACCTAAAGCCAATCCATGTGATCAATGTCCTATCTCCTTTGGCACTCCATTGTAATGTGGAATCCCTGTCCAAGGTTTCAGCCATCCCAGTCTCTCACCCCCACCACCCTAACACCCAATCAGTATTCTGAGTTCCCATTATTTGGAGGATCTCCCCATCCTGCTTAGCGCTTTCCCCTACTCTTAGATAGATTTGTACCTCTGCCAAGCTTGGAATTTCCCTGGTGACTCAGAACAGAATGTGAATGGTGCCACCTCTAAGTAACAGCATTCATGAACCTGAATATCATACTTAAAAACAAACAATCAACAGCACCCTTTAAGACACACATTTTTTCTAACCCTGAAGTGTATGTTGTCCTAAGTTTGGAAGTGTATACCCTCAAATCTTGTATTGCTGTTCCAAACTATTCTGCCTTGACTTGCTTTCAGTAATCATTCCAAGTCTTTGCTGTTTTCTCCTATGAATATGGTATCATCTGCTTATCTTGAAACTGTTGATGTTTATACCATTGTTTACACCCACCCAGCAGGGCATGGCTTCCTTAAATGAAGGTGTGAATGGATTTCAGACTTGTGCGGTCTTTTTTGTTATCTGTTAGCACTTTGCTGTCCACAAACATGAGTCAGATGAACATGTCTGGTATGAGTAACCAAATGAAAGCAGATAGGGCATTGCTCCACTGCCTCTGCTTCCCTACCATTCTCACATAATCCCAGGGTCCTCCCAAACAGTTCTGAAGTGAGGTAAAAAGTTATATGGCTGGCTCAGATGCAAAATGGTGGTCCATTGCATCTCATGAGCCATACACTGGAATGACCTTTATCTGAATGTGCTATACATTAGGGCTGCTAGTAGCCTAACTGAGGAGGGTGGTGGGAACAGCCAGTCACCATGCTGTTTGGGAGTGAACACATCTGGAGAGCTCCAGGTTGGGGCAAGCTGGTTGACTGGCTGTTCGGCTGTGATCATACACTGCAATGCTTTGTTTCTGATGCCAAATGAAAGTGATCTGGAAATACAGCTAAAACAGTACAGTATTTAGTTAAGCCCATGATCCGTGGAAAGATGCAATCATGGAAAGTTACAGGTAAAACAGTAACTGACACAAAACAGAGATAAGCTTAAAATTATTAGACTGAGCTGATGTGGGTTGTGCCTTCATCAGAAACATTAAGCTGTTGGGATTTACAAACAGGAACTGGGAGTCCAGGTGCCTTCTCTAAGACTTCTCAGGATCTGAGAAATTATAATTGGCATGCAATGTCTTTCATGAACACACCCAAACTACTACCCTGCTGGCAAGAAGGGGGGGGGAAAGCATCACAGAGCTTGGAACTGTAGAAGTATCTTCCAGAATCCCCGAGAGCATGGTCATTGGATGATTTTGGAAATTCTAGTCCAAAAACAGTGGTGGAGATCTTACCCTGGAAGATGTAGCTATGTCACTGGAGCTTTGTCACTGGAGCTAGATCAATAGGTGCAGTCTCCCAAGTCCTACCATAGGGGCCAGGCAGCCCTCACAACTGAGAGATTTCCCAGGTGCTTGGGAGCAGGGATGTGAGTGACAAAGCGTCCAACTTCTTCCCTATCACTGAGGCATTTTGAGAAGTATAAAGCTCCCCACTGCCAGAAGAGGAATGGACATTTCTTTGTTCATCACCCCACTTCTCAGCACATTAGAAATCCCTCCATTGGTATGGCTGCCTGGTTTCTATAGTAGGTTGCGCAGGGCACTTTTGATCACTGTACTGCTATAATGACTGCAAATATATGTAAAATTATTGTATTGTAAGTAAGGATTATGACATTGGTCATTTCCACAGTAGACTGTTATAGCACTATTATACCACTTTCAACATCCTATGGAATCCTGGGGTTTGCAGCTAAGGGAGAGGCCAAACTGCAAACACCAGGATTCCATAGGATGTTGAAAGTGGTATAATAGCGCTATAACAATCTACTGTGGAAGTGGCCACTGTAATTACCAAAGAGAATGCCAGCCAACATTTGCAACATCTGACACGTAGTATCTGTTTGTCTCCGTCTCTGTGGGGCTAATAGCAATTTCAACAATGCGATTTTAATTGAGAAAATGATCCCTCCCTCAGCATGGCTGCTGTGATCCAAGTACCCTGCAGTACCCCTGACTGTTATTAAAAACAAAATCTGATTGCCAATGTATTGCATCATATCGCCCATAACTAAACCCTGGTTTAGTTATTAGCAGCTAACCAAGTGATTTGGAGGTCTCATGTTCTTTGTATTTCTGGTATTGATGCTTTCCCTCCTGGAAAACATACCTCTGGAAAACATACCTCTGGCTCGTCTGTTTACTTTGGACTGGTAACTCTGAACTGACTATGCTATGATGTAGTAAACACTATCATCAAAGGGAAAAGTTCATAGAAATGTTGAACTGTGTGACCTTTTGAGGAAAGGGCTGTATATACAACAAGGCATGTAACTTATCTTTAAACGTGTGTCTAAGCAAGCTTTGAGAGATGTTCTTTTATAGTCAGTCTATACTATCCATATGTAGGCACCCATGTACTAGAATGCTACTCACTTCCTTTCCACAGCCACCTATATCTAGATACTACAATGAGGCTGAAATGTGTTTGGGCTGCAGGAATTCTATGGCCATTTCCACCATACACTGTTATAGTGCTATTATTCCACTTTCAACATCCTATGGAATACTGGGATTTGCAGTTTAGGGAAGGACATTTCGAATTCTCAGCCAGAGAGCTCTTTGGCCTCAGTAAACTCCAAACCCCAGAATTCCACAGGATGTTGAAAGTGGAATAATAACATTATAACAGCGTCGTGCAGAAATGGCCTACGTTAAATACAGCCACATTCTGTATCTACATTCTGAGGTACTAAAGAAAAGACAGAGACAAATGCCATTTCCACACTAGAGGCCATTAGCGTGTTATACCATTGTAATGGTGGCATCACCATTCTTGTGAAGCTGTTGGGTTAGGAACGTTCTTTTCCGCACCCTTCCCCTTAAGCAGACCGGTAGCAGTATTGCCACCAGCGTTCCTTCCTCATTATAACATCCTTGGCCACTTCTGGGCCCTGTCTTCATCCTGTCCTATCACCTCTGATCAGACAGTGATGGGGTTTTTTTTGGGGGGGGGGCTGTACTAACATAGCAATTTTGCAACAGCATGACATAGCAATACACTATTGCATTTTTGCCCTATATTGTTTAAAAATGTATTTAAAAAAAAGTTTTGACTCAAAAGAGACATTTAAAGCAAGCAGGGAGAGGTGATAGGAAGTTAACATGCCATGGGAGTCGCTGAGTGGGGGGATGAGCTGGTCATGCCCACAGCCTCTCCACTGCTGGGTCCTCCATCACAGGAAGCACTATCAAGCACTATAATTGTACTGCACTATAATGGCTGATGGGATTCAAGTGCTATAGAAGGCTCTTAACAGATTTTTTCTGGAAATAGAATATGGTGATTTGGCAATACTTGGGGACAGGATAACAGGTGGATAGCAATGATGGCGTGCGGAAGCACAGCTCCTGTATTGGTAACAACCTGCTGCTGTAGCGCTATAGTGACATCCTGCGGAAATGGCCAGAAAGAGAAAGACCATTTCCGCACTAAACTGTTATAGCGCTATGATTCCACTTTCAACGTCCTATGGAATCCTGGGGTTTGCAGTTTCAAGAGGGGCCATCCGGGGCCATCCGGCCACTCTCGAAACTACAAACCCCAGGATTCCATAGGATGTTGAAAGTGGAATCACAGCGCTATAACAGTCTAGTGCGGAAATGGCCAAAGAGAGAACAAGATATCCATGTGAGTTAAGGGATTGTGCAGTCCTCTAGATGTTGTGGGACTTCAAGTCCCACCACCACTAACCCCTCCCCCCTGCCAATGGTGAGGAATTTTGGGAACTGCAGTCCAATAATGTTAGGAGGACTACACAATTCTGAACTCTGCTTGAAGCTAAATAAAATACAAACAAAATACATTGTGGTGTGTATTCAATTTAAAAGCATAAATGGTAACAGTCAATTTACCAACAAATTTGCTCCAGAAGCTAAAGCAGATCAAAGCTGTCAGCAATAGAAGGAACAGAAGGAGAGCTGCGTAATCAGTATTATTTGTAGAGACTGAAAATAGCAACAAATTCTCTATTCTGAGCACACTAGCACTGCTTCATACAGCATCTATGATTTAACCCATCTATAGTACAGGTTTGAATAGACAGATATATGATCTAATTTCCCTGATGAACATTCGTAGGCAAAGTCATTGTTCATAACACCACATCTGGATGGAACAGGCTACCTCTTTTAAGTTTAGAGTCCTTGAGAGCATGGGTCAAGCCTGCAGGTAATTTTGTTTTGCTGGTTAGACCACTGATATCAATTGCCTTCTTTTGTTTGTTACCCTGTTACAAATGCTCTATTTTGTACTTTTGACATTTGGCTCCCTAACTTTAAAAGGAAACTTCTGAACCAAGCCTTTTTTAACACGCAAGACTGCATGGGTGCTATGCTGACCTTTGTTTTCTTAGGATATTTCACAAGGTTTTATTCACATCTACGAAATATTACTATTTTGGGCTTCAGCTCCCATAATCCCCAAAGCAGCAGTGCCTTTCCCAAATTCTGATTGTACCTTTCTTTTTTCCTTTTTAATTTTTAAAATCCTTTTTATTTTCTTGGCTGTAGGAGGAATCACTGTGAATCCTCAATGCACAATTACAACAGTTCCATAACACTTTAATTGCTATGGCATCATCTTAAAGAATCCTGGAATGTTTACTTTGTGAGGTACTTAGAATTCAAGAGCCAGTGTGTATGGTACTATTTTGAGTATTGGATTAAGAATCTCAGAGACCAAGACTGAAATCTCTGTTTAACTACCAAAACCCATTGGGCGACTCTGGGCAAACCACGTTCTTTCAGTGTAGGAAGAAAGCCACAGCAAACCTCTGAATAAAATTTTGTCAAGAAAACTCTACAATAGGGTCACCACAAGTTGGAATCAACTTGAAAGCAACAAACTTACAAACAACAACAAACTTAGAATGCACTGCAAGGGAGCTGTAGTCCACTCCCCTGATTTATACCACTAGAGCTCTCCTGCAGAGAATTCTAAGTACTTTGCAAAACTACAAATCTCAAGATTCCTAAAGATGGTGCCATGGTATTTTAAAGGGTATCAAATCACTACAACTGTGTTATATGGATAAATCCTCAGACAGCAAGGCTTTGAAAAAGAGTGGAAAGCATGTGTCCCTCCAGAGGTGGCTGGAAGGAATCTACCGTCATCACTCACCACCAGGTACACCTGCACCAGGGGTGACAGCGGTTGCAATCCAACAACACATGAAGGGCCACGTGTTTCCCACAGCTAAGTTAGGCCATTTCTGCACTGTTATAGTGCTATTATTCCACTTTCAACATCCTGCAAAGACCCGTTACCTCAATTTGCAAAAGTAAATAGAGTAATAAATTCATTCAGTTAGGTGGCACGGTTTAAGATCAATAAATATAAAACCAAAATGCTTATAAAGAACATGAATAATCAAGAGAGAATCCAACTTGAGACAACATCTGGGATTCAGTGTACCAATGGAGTTAAATATTTGGGAATCCAAATTACTAACAATAATAACCAGCTATTCCAAAACAATTACTTAGCATCCTGGAAATATATTCAGGGGAAATTAGATAGCTGGAAATGGTTAGATATGTCCCTATTGGGTAAAATGTCGCTGCTCAAAATGAGCATCTTACTTTGTATGCTATTCTTATTTCAAATAATTCCTATAGCCATTCTTTACAAATGGTTTGATAGTTGTAAGAAAGATAAAATAAAATTTTTGTGGAATGGAAGGAGGCCAAGAGTAAAGCTCAAACCAATGATTGATTTACGGGTTTGAGGAGGGTTGTCTGTACCTGATTTAAGAATATAGTATGTGGCAGCCTGTTTAGTCTGGATTAGACCAGGGGAATTGTTAGACAATCGCTGGTTTTTGACATGATCTGCACTTTGGCTGGCATGCCTATCTATGGTATGGCAAGGCTGAAGTGCAGAAAGTGTTTCTCTGACATGTGATCCGGAAATCTCTCTGTAGGATTTGATGTAAATACAAACTCATTTTATACTCTAGACTTCCATCTTCGGTTTCCCCTGTAGAGGCTTTGATGATAGGGAGCTATGCTGAGCTTCCCCTATCCCCTTTTTGCTCCAGCTGTACGGAGCAAGGACCCCAGCCAGTGGTGGCAGCCATGGCCCTGGAATGAATTGCGGGTAGATGAAATTGTAGATACTGGTCATGCACTTATGGGAGACCGACTGCGTTACTATTTTGAGCTGTCACAAAATGCCTTAAGGAGAATAATGCTATGGGCCAGTAAGTCTCCTGATGGGGCCACAGCTACTGTTAACACAATGAGTGTGCTGGTAGATGATGAACTATACAGTCCATTTCTTTTAAAAACTCAGAATTTTCTTAGAACCAGAATGAACATCAATATTATTATATTACTAATATTTAAAACATTATTATATTTTTCCTGATCTTACTGCATCATGCTGCTTTTTGCATCATTGTATCATATAAAAGGCAACTCTGCTGAATTGTGATTGGTGCCTTGCGGGGATTCCCTGTGTGGTAGCAAGGAGTTTCCAAAGTAATGACAACAGTTCAATAGGATAACCTAAAATCAGAGACACACACATCTTGTCCTGATATCAGCCTTGAAATGGAGCCAGTGCTTAAAAATAAATCAGTGTATAGTGAGAGCATTCTGCTTTCTCTTTTATTCTCCCTGCTGGCTCTCTATTTATAGCACATTTCACCATTCCTCATCTAGGTTAAAAGTTCTTAAACACCAGTAAACTCAAACTGCTTTTCCTTGGAATTAAAATCACTTAGAAGTAAATGCTACTGAATACAGTTGGGCTTATTTCCCAGTATGTGCACATAGGATTGCCATTGTGCAGCCCAGTCCTATCTTTGTTTATGCAGAAGTAACTCCTACTAAATATAATGGAGTTGACAACTAAGTAACTGTGCATAAGATGCTGCTTCACAGGGCTATCCTATATGCACTGTTGCATCAGAGGATAAACATGTCAACAGAACACCTGTCACACTCAGTTTAGAAGATGTGGTGTAAAACGTCCATCATAGTATGAAAATGAAGAAAATATGCCCACTGTGCAATTTGAATTTACATCATGCCAGCACAAGAGCTTAGCAGGAAGAAACAATTCACTCAGGGAAATAGGGAGCTGCATGATTATTTGCTGCCTTGATAGTTATTGAACATGGTACTAAAGGATTGTTGCTTTATGGCTTTCCTATCATGTTGCTAACTTCCCCAGTTCTCTTCCCATCTTCTTAACCCTAATTGGTTGATGCTGCTGCGTACTTTTCTTTATCTGAAGCAGTGGTTCTTAACCTTTTCTTTACCAGGGACCCCCCTGCAAATATAAATTTTTCCTAGGGATCCCCAAGACTTAACTCATGATTTAAATATTTAAATTTAGATTTAAATATTCAAATATTTATTTAAATATCCAAATATTTACCTATTTATTAAAAGCTTCTGGAGACTAGAATTCAAATTCCCACTCAGACCTGGAGAACTTTGGGCAATTCACATTCTCTCAGCCTCAGAGGAAGGCAAAGGCAACCTTGCCTCTGAACTAATCTTGCAAAAAAAACCAAACAACCTGTGACAGGTTCACTTTAGGGTTGCCATAAATCAGAAGTGACTTGAAGGCACAGAACAACAAAGTGCTGCTGACAGCGGGAGGTTTTCTCTAGCCATCATGTCTCTCCCCTTGAAAACTGACTTATGGTGACCCTAAGGCGAACTATAATGAGGAGTTTCTTGGCAAGATTTCTTGCCTTTGCCTTTCTCTGAGGCTGAGAGAATGTGACTTGCTTGAAGTTACCCAGTGGGTTTCCATGGCGTTGTGGGGATTCAAACCCTGGGCTCCAGAGTCAAAGGGCCTTTCCTCACTACACTGTTATAGTGCTATTATTTCACTTTTGACATGGAATCCTGGGGTTTGCAGTTTATGGAGGGACATTTAGAATTCTCAGCCAGAGAGCTTTTTGGCCTCAGTAAACTACAAGCCCTAGAATTCCACAGGATGTTGAAAGTGGAATAATAGCACTATAACAGTATAGTGCGGAAAGGCCCATAGTTTGCAAATGAGGGAGCAGTTTCAGCACCTGCAATCCCATTCCACCCCCACCGCTGCTGTGTCCTTGTTGCTGCTGCTGCTGTCGGTGTCAAGGAACAGGATCCCCTGTGAGGGCTCCATGAACCCCAGGTTAAGAACCACTGGCCTGAAGCACACACAGGTTGAATCATTAGCAAAAAGTCTGGTATGAATTCTTTCTTCTTCAGTTCCACCGGATCACTTCACTGCTTTTTCTTTTCACTCTTTTTTCTCTTTCTTATCCTCTTTCTTATTTCTCAACCTCATCCCATGCCTCACATGTCTTGGCTAAATGTCTTTTCCTTCCTTTCTCCTTCTCTCTTTCTCTTTCCCACACATTCTTTCTCCTCCAACCCCCCATCTCTTCCATGCCCTTGTCTTTGCATAATAACAGTGATGTAAAAGTCCACAATGCCATGCATTGAATGCAGAGTCTAGAGCGCTTTACTCCCAAATGATTTATTAGTTTTAAAGAGGGCTGGGGATCTGTGCCCCACCCTCAATGACATTAAATTAAAATCTCAATCACACTTAACCACTGGTTTAACTAGCTAGAGCTGATGGGAACTGGGAAGTGTTTAAGTCTTTCACTCCAAGTCTCAAGTCTCTACCTTCAAGTCTCAAGTCAAGTCTCAAGTCCTTGCAAGACACTTTCAAGTCAAATCTCAAGTCTGGAAGCCAGCTTCTGAAGTGGGGAATAGCCTCCTCCTTACTTCCCATTTGGGGGTGGGGAATAGGATCATTCTTATTCCCCATCACTGAAGTTTCAGAACCTTTAGAAGGAAGGATACTTCTTGCCTTCTGCTGTTAGGAAAAGTTTTAGAAGCTTCCTCCAATATGCAGTGGGGACAGGTGACTGAACAGATCTTATCCCATCTCAAGTCTGTTAGCTGTTCCTCTCCGAGAAGTTGCTCAAGCTTTGGGCTTGAGACAGATCATTACGTGACCAGTAGGCAAAAAGAAATGGAAGCATTGTTCAAAGTCGTAAGGTTTCTGCATGAAAGTGTTATATTACTAAACCAAGTCAGCCACTAAAAATATACAAGTCATGAGTCGAGTTGAGTCAGTGTGTCATTTCTTGCCAGGTTGAGTTGAAGTTAAGTCATTGAAGTGACTGGAGTCTGACTTGAGTCCAGGTCAAATGACTCAAGTCTCCATCACTGGAGCTGGGCGTCCAACAATATATAGAGGGCCAATCCATCCTGATTTAAAACTTGAAACTTAAAACTTGACTTCTGATGCCATGTGACAGCAGAAGAAATTACAAGAAGAGAGATTCCACCTAAACAATTGAAAGACCTTTTTTACTGTAAGAGTGGTTCAACAGTTCAACAGATTGCCTCATGGGCTGGTGGATTCTCCTTCTTTGGAGGTGTTTAAATACAAGTTGTAGGGGCATAGATCATGGGTGCTTTAGGGCCTTTCCACACTACACTGGTGTAGTGCTATTATTCCACTTTCAACATCTTGTGGAATTCTGGGCTTTGTAGTTTACTGAGGCCAAAGAGCTCTCTGGCTGAGAATTCTAAATGCCCCTGCCTAAACTGCAAACCCCAGTATTCCATAAGATGTTGAAAGTAGAATAATAGCACTATAATAGTGTAGTGCGGAAAGGTCCCAAGATACTGTGATTCTAGAACACACTGGGAAACTCAACAAGACTTTTATTGTCTCTCAGTTATTTTTGCTAGGAATCTGGGAAGAAGATACCATGGTTGATAAACAGCAGCAGAAATTAGTACAATACAGATTATTCACTGCAAGACTAGTCTATGCAAAGTACTGGAAAAAAAATCAGAGAACCCTTTGATATCTAATGGTTTAACAGATTGATGGAAATTGTGGAAATTGATAAACTAAGGTCTTTTCTGTATGATGTCATCACAGTCCTGCCCTTCTCATGTCACCAGCTGGCATGATTCGCAGGCTATATCACTGACAGAGAAATTCTGTCAATGGCCCCTGATCATGAGAGTCTTCTGTTGCAGCTGGCCATGCAGAAAGGTTGAAAGTGTGATCTACATACTTCGTCCCCACTGCAGCATGGGAAGAAGGCTGGCTGCATTCTGGAAGGATAGAGCATGTCCCTCATGCTCACTTCTGCAGTCAGCTAATCATATGCAGAGAGGAGAGGAGTGCAGCCGGGATTGTGACGGGATGACACGGGAGAGCGTTGTTGTGCAGAAAAGGCCTAACATCCAGATTAAAGGGTCAAACAGAATTTAAATACCTATCTAAATGGAAACATGTAATGGATTATTGAATCAAAACTGAGGGTGAATTGCTGATACTAGGTTTTTTGCATGTAGGACTCTAAGCTTTTTGTTACTGTACTGTTATTACTATAACATGAGAAAGGTATTCAGAAAATATGAGATCACTTTAAATTGTTGCTTTTTAAAGGAATATTCATTCTATTTTTCCTGTTTAGTTAAATGAATACTACTTAAAATTTACTAATAACTTTTAAGAATCATTTTACTTTAATGAGGATTTTGTAATACTGTTTGATTAGAATAATTCTTTGTTTTAGAATATAAGACCTTCTTAATGATTTTGTAAATATAACTAAGAGATTGATATAGAAGATAGGTTGTATAACTTACTTATAGTAATATTTGATTGTGGTAGATTTATGATATATACTGTGAGTTTCATTTTTTTTTTTAACATTACTAGGGATAGTTATTAGTTTTTGTTGCTATAACTTTTACTGTTGCTATAACTTTTACTGTTGATATATGCAGTATTTTTTATTGTTCAAGGGATAAACATTATGCGCAACAGTAAGTAATTTAGATTTTAGTTATTGAATTTAAAAGATAGTTAAGTACAATTATCTTAGTAGGAGCTATCTGCAATAAGGGCAGGAACCATCTTTTAAAGTATCTGTTTATTAGCTTAATGGTAATCTAACTATAGGTTGTTGTTATGTTGTTTTTCTTTTGTTATTGTATGGCATTGTTATTTGTTTTTCTGTTTTTGTTTAATGTTTAATGAAAATGAATATATAAAAAAAGGATTTTATTGTCTCTCTTAGGAGCAGACAAGACACAGAAGATATCTGACACTACCCAGATACAGCTGAATTTAGGAGCATCTGGACTTAAGTGTATCATGGTGCTATCTCCAGTGTCTGCAGAGAGCTGGAAGCATAGGTTTTGAATACACAGTATGATCCAACGGGAGAATTCTGAGGGGCCATACTGTCTTTCATGTCTGTGTTTAATGTAGTCTGGATTGTTTGACTAATGTGGCTGAACAAGCAAAAGGCATGTGCGTGCCAGGAGTTCCCTGGAGATCTCTGTCAATATGCTACCTGACACTACCCACCCCAGCTGTCAGACCACCCCTGAACAACATGCTCCAGCTGTTCATTATCTTTCAGAGTAGAAGGAAAAGAGGCCAGAGAAAGTGTAGAAAAAGCCCAGAGGGGGAATGCTGGCCTCATTTCCCCCTCCTCCTCCTCCTTCCCTCCCTCTACCCTCCTCCTCTTGTTCTTTTAGAAACTTCCTGCAATGAACTCCATTGTTCACCTATTCTGCTTAATAATGATGTTGATTGTGGAAGCTTCATTTGTGGGATGTAAAGGTTTCTGAGCTTTTCTAATGATGCACTAATGACATTAGTAATGGATTTAAAAATAAAAAAATGAAAATAGGAAAGATAGACCCTTTCCGCACCCTACCTATTCCCACAGGAGGGGAGCGCAACAGGAGTGCTCCACTCCATACCAGCTGGCTCCCTGCAGAAGGGAACACGACGGCCATGCTTCTTCCTTCTGCAGCACAGCCGGGTACTTCCTCGGGCTGTGCTGGGCCTGGAAGTGCAGCCATTATGCTTCTGCATCTTCCACAGGACAGGTAAGTCCAGGATGCTGGTGCGATCATGTGTCATTGATGGGGGAAACCCACCAATGATTTAATCCATGATTGTGCCACCTGGAGATGGGAGAAGGACGGGACCACAATGACATCATGCAGAAGCATCTTTGTGATCCCGTCCTTCTCCCATCTTCATTGTGAGATGGGAAGGTACTGTGGAAAGGGACAAAGTTTCTGCAGTTCTTCTGACAAAGCAGTTCATCAGCATCTTCACATGACGAGCAGGCAACCAATGGGCCAAATCCAATGGTCAAGAGTGGGCCAAACACTGAAAGATGCTGTTAGTGTAGGGGGTTAGATGCTTTCCAGAAGATTGGCAAGGAAGGATAAGTTCCCACCTTCCACCTGTACATGGATTTTACATACTTAAGGGACGTGTGGGTGGACGGATGAATATGCCTTCAAGTTACCTGTTAACTTACGGCAACCCCATGCGTTTCATAGGGTCTGCTTAGGCCAGTGGTTCTCAACCTGTGGGTCCCCAGATGTTCATGAACTTCAGCTCCCAGAAGCCCTGAGCATTGACCATAGTGGCTGGGGCTTCTGGGAGCTGAAGTCTACGAACATCTGGGGACCCACAGGTTGAGAACCACTGGCTTAGGCAAAGAACACTCAGAGGTGAAAGCTCTTTAAAAGCTCAATTTAAAAAAGCCAGAATCTGGAAATGAGGGATCTGGAAATGAGCTTGAATAAGGTGGTGAACACAGAAGAGAAGATGACCTGAGGACACATCTCTCACTGCCCAGTAGACCATTCAGAGAAGCAAAGGACAGGCAATAACAGGAAAGTGAGCATTAGTGACAGATTGGAGAATACACTTGCAGAGAAAGGAAGAAAGGCTATGACATACACAGAACTGGCATATGAGTCATGGAGACCATTGCTCCATCTGCCTCTGAGCAGGAAATTTCACCACTATTTGTTCAGAAAGGTTGTAAGTGAGATTTGCTTGTCCAGTCCGGTTCTAAAAGTATACAAACGGTTGAGGAAACTTGACTCTCCTGATGTCTTGCTGCTAAATTATTGACCTCTGTGGAGGAGCTATGTACAGGCAAAACAGCCTCCTATGTGACCTGGTCTGCCAGCAGGTGTTAGCAGTTTCACGCACATAGCTTCCCATGGGACCTGGCAGATATCACACGGCAAGCAATGACTGTGTATTTTTCGTGAAGCAAGTATCAACTCGTTGGAGGCTTCACTTTGTAAAACATCTGGCTTCCTAAGGCACAGGGGGATGGACTTCCATTTGAACGGAACAGGATGCCATTGGACTAAGAAATTACTGTAAATGCATGCATTGGACTAAGAAATTACAGTAAATGCATCTCTCATTTTGATTATGATCCTATTGACTTCTGTAGAATACTTTTGCTTTAGGTCTTGGGAAAAAGGAAATTATTTAGGGGAAGGATGCAAATTAGTGGTAGGTCATATGTTTTTCTTGCAGAAGGTCACAGACTCCATCACTGGTATCTCCAAGTGAAAGAGAAATAGGTAACAGGTGGTAGACCTCTGCCACTGAAAAGCACAGCAAAGGACAAAACTGCTTCCTGTATCCTATTTTCTGAATGCCAGACATTATCTGAGCCATGGCATCCTAAGTCTGTACCTCTCTCCTGAAACACACATACAAACAGAGCGTGGGCTGTGCCAGTAAACCATAGTCCAGTGTCCGTGATAGCAGATTCAACACTCCCTCCCAAGATCTTAGGGCAATTTGCACAGAGTTCCCATCATATACTGTTGAAGCCCAGACCACTTCTGCTTAACCTGTTGAATCAGCTAATGGCCTTTAGTTTGTTCCCTAGGATGCTCATCACCTGTGACAATGGCGTCATGAATCCTGGTTTGTTATCTTCCTCTTTGACTGAATGAATTTTGCAGAGATTTTGTAACCTGCATGCTTTGTTTGACCAAAGGAGATAGTGACACAAAACCCATGTTTGTATGAACAACAAGGGGTAATTGGCAGTTCTATCTTTAACTTTTTTGCAACTTTTTTTCTCTCTCTATTTTTGAAACTGTCTGTCTCCATCTTGTGGCTTCTATTCAAAGAATTGTACATCTGGTTTCATAGTAAAGGCTTTTTCCTTTATTTCCTCCTTACAAATTTCACTACATTTTTAGTTAGCTTTGGGCCAGGACAAAAATATCAATAAACAGCAGTACATATGACCTCAGATAACCTCAGCAATTCATGTCAGCTCTTCATTTATTATCGTAAAAATTGAATAGCTTATATGTTAAATAGCAAGCAATTAAACACATTTTCTATGTGATCTTAATCGCACTTATTGGAAAATATAATCTCCAGCATTCACTGACACTTATTTTTGAATAAGCATGCTTACAACTGCACAACAGGAGCTAAACTTGTAATATATCACCTGCAGGTTGTTGTTGTTGTTGTTGTTGTTGTTGTTGTTGTGTGCCTTCAAGTCATTTCCAATTTACGGTCACCCTAAGGTGAACCTTTCACAGGTTTTTCTTGCACAATTTGTTTGTGGGAGCGTTGCCTTCCTCTGAAACTGAGAGAGTGTGACTTGCCCAAGGTCACCCAGTGGGTTTTCTTGACTGAGCAAAGATTTGAACCCTGGACTTCAGAGCTCAAACCACTGTACTACACCATGCTGGCTCTCATCACCTGCAGTACTGACAAATATCTTGAGTGATGAGAAATGGAGTGTTTGTTGTTATGTGCCTTCAACTCAAATCTGACTTATGGCAACCCTATCCTAGTTTCCTTCACAAGATTTACTGAGAGAAGAATCATAGAATCATTGAGTCAGAAGGGTCCTCATGGGCCATCGAGTCCAACCCCGTGCTCAGTGCAGGATCTGCAGATAAAGCATCCCCAACAGGTAGCTGTCCTGCCTCTTTTTGAAGACTTCTAGAGACGGAGACCCCATCGCCTCTCTTGGCAGTTGGTTCCATTGCTGAACCACTTTTACTGTCAACAAGTTCCTCCTAACATTCAATCAAACATTTGCCGTTGTTTTCCTTTTAGGCCCTTTCCTCACAGGGGGGGGCTGAAACAGGGAGGCACACGCAGGGGCGGAGCTTACCTGGTAGCGGGTTGCTCCGTCCCTGCAGGGAACGCGGATTTGCCGCTCTATACGCCACTGAATTTCGGTGGTGCTCGGCAGCGCCCAAAATGACGGCCAGCGGCTTCCGGTGGTGCTCCGCCAATCAGGGCAGCGCACCAGCCGGAAGCCGGCCCCCGGGCAGATCTGCCAGGACGCGCTACTGCGTCTCTGCAGTTCTTCACCGGGGGCTGCCACGGAGCAGTGCGGGCGAGTTTCATAAAAACCACTTGAGAAGGTGTTTTTTATAAAACTCGCAGCGCCACCCCCGCGGCTGTGCTAGAGCGGTTTGAGGTGTAGAGCCTCACTTTTTCCAAGTGCTCTAGCACACCCCGCTGTGAAGAAGACCTCCTGGAGAGGCCGCCCTAGCGTGGGCAATATGCCCGTGTGGAAAGGGCCTTAGTCTGAGATAATGTGACTTGCCCAAAGTCAACCAGTGGGTTTCCATGGCTGAATGGGGATTTGAACCCTGATCTCTTGGATCCAAATAATTACATAATTACATCTTGCCAGTTATATAATAACATTAGTAGAGGGAGGTAGCTCCTGGCAAAAAATAATTGATGGCTTTTTTAAAAAATTGATGGCCTGTCAAGAATGATTGATGTCTGTCAAAATGACTGATGTGACTCCCTTATGCAAATGTACTAGGGCAGGACTTTCAGAATGGGTTATGTGACCTCTCCCAGAACTCACCCTACAACACCCAATCAATAGGAATTAGTTTTTGATCCCTTGGATCCAGGTGGCCCAAAGTGGCCAATCGGGTTAGATTTCCAATTCTCACCCCAACTGGCCCCAGAAATTAGTTCTTATTGGTTGAGAGTGGTGAGGTGATTTCCTAGAGTGGTCACATGGACCCACTGAGGCCAATTGGGGAATAAATTGGAACTCTAACCTGATTGGTTGGTTTGGACCACAAGAGTCTGGTGTGGGTGTCTGAAATAGGTTCTTACTGTTCAAGGGTGATGGCGTGAGTTCCTAGAAATGAGCAGTTCGTTGGTTACATGAATTACTTTTCCCTCCTTTCACAACGAGCCAGTGATGGCAGCAGCAGCAATGTCCTCTCAGATGGCTGAGGAGAAACGTGAAGAGCTACACTTGCAGAGCACAATGCAGGATCTCCACCCATATGTATATGTAGAATTAGACAGATTTTCAAGGAAAATATTTGTTGTTCGTTCTTGTATTTTATAATACAAAAACTATGCTTTACTTTTCTTCTATAGAATTCTCCCCCTTCTTCCTTTCTACACTTATTTTTTACAACACCAAATGCTTTGCAATTGAAGACTGACATTTCCTTTTCTCCCTGTCTCTTTCACACACACACACACACACACACACACACTGTATTCCACTTTTCTTAGAAAAAGTGTGGAATAAATTTGTACTTCTATTATGTGCATTACTTTCCTCTAACTATTACATACTAATAGTTATAGCATGTAACTCATATCTACCATAACTGAGTGGTATGAAATGGAGTCTCCTCTGAGACTTGGAGCAGTATGATTTCAATATCAAATTTAGGCCCTTTCCGCACTTGGAGGGGGAAATGGGGGAAACCGCGCTGAAACAGAGCTTACCGGCAACCGGGTAAGTCCGTCCCCATGCGGAGAAGTGCGAGCTCGCTGTTCCTCAATCCCCGGCGTCCAAAATGGCGGCTTCCGGTTGGTGGAGGCTCTCCACCAACTGGAGAAGCTCGCCAGCCAGAAGCCTACCCCTGGCAGATCTGCAGGCATGCACTGGTGCACGCCTGCAAATCTGCACCGGAGCATGGGAACGGAGTGGCACAGAGTGGGTACTCCGTGCTTTTGAAAAACCTGTAAAAACAGGTTTTTAAAAAGCATGCTGCGCAGCCACTTCGGATCGCTCCAGAGCGGACTGAGGTGCGGAACTGCGACAAGTAGTCCAACCCAGTCCACTCCCACGGTGCGGACGACCTCCTTCAGAGGTTGCACCACACCATACTACTTATCCCATGCAGAAAGGGCCTTAGTCACTGTTAATAAAGTCCCCCTTGACTCTCTAAGCGAGGGGAAGGACTCACATGGAGCTTACACGCACCTCCATTCATTTTTGTTGGCCCTGTGCCCTTTTTGGACCTCCACTGAAAATGGGTCGGGGCAAAAAGAATTGCTGCTTCTATAAGTCCCATGAGTATTGGTTCTTCAACCACACATACCCACACTCTCTCTTGCACACACCCTTTGTCTCTCTGAATGGGATTTTGTCCATGATACATGCCTTAGCTTGCAAATTAAAGCTGTGTTTACTTTTCAAAAACTAACCTATGTTTACCTCCCACTGACTAATCCAAAAGCAAAGCACTCTAAATGCAAGATACATAGATGATGAAAACCATGTGCTATGATAAATAGATTTTTTTATCAGTTGGGGAAACACCAGTGCAAAAAATGTGATACTGGTATCATCTAGTCTGACCTTCAGAAAAATTCTAAGCTTAATCTGAAAACCCTCTGTAACACCTGTGCTCATTGCAAATCCTAGGATGCTATCAGGTGAGGCTTTTATTGGGCAATCACCCTATCTCATTCACTGGATTGTATGGGTGATCCAGTAACAATGTTGCCTTCCATTTGCAATGTTTTCTTACCACTTCTGTCTTTTTTTCTTATCCTAGAATATCTTTAAAGAGGAAAAACAGAATAACTACACAGTGAGGAGGCATTTGTCCAAAAGCACACTTGTGCACATAGACCAAGGAATGGAGGCAGACGATCTGACAAAAGTGGATCACCTCTGCAAGAACTGTCAGTCAGAAATGTGCTAAAGGGTCAAGCGCTGAGAAATATTAAGAAAGTGATTGTCATCTGGTCTTCCATAGAATAATAAAGGCTGCTTGCCATCTGCACACCTATTTGGGAATGAGCTATATGGAACACATGGAGGGCACTTGCAAGACTCTTTCTGTTGAAGGATCTTTCAGTGTTCACCGATGGGGGAAGGTGATTTGTTCTGCCTGCTAGTACAGTCAGCCCTCCACATCTGTGGGTGTGACTTTCGTGTATTTGATTATTTGCGAGTTTTGTCAACTCTGCCCCCACCCCCGCCCCCACCCCCAGTACTTCTTTTTTAGGACAACCTTTCCTTTTGGTAGATCTGATCAGGCTGCACTGCAGTTTAAAAACCTGGCTCCAGTCCTAGTCCTCCTCCTCCCCTGCCAGCCTCTGCCTGGCCAGCTAAGGACAGCCCATACCTAGATTTCTCAGCACCACAAACTCTCTCCTGATGCCCCCCACACACCCAAAGAAGGAGATGGGCAAGAGCGAGGAAGTATAGGGCCACAATACCCACCCACCCCTCTTCCCTCTCTTTTCCCTGACCATATTTGGATCCTAGGTGCCCACTCTCCCCACCATGACTCGACCCCCTTCCCACAGACACACACACACACACACACACACACACACATTTTGTGGTTTTTTCCCCACTTTTGTGAGGGTCCTGCACCCCTAGTGAACGTGGAGGACCAACTGTACTTGCAAGCAAGCAAAATTAAGGACAACCTGCCTGCCAATGTTGACCCTCCCTGCAACACACCTTAAAAACACGTCCTGGGTTCCTGCCTGTACATTTTGCTTTAGACTGGTGTGAATAATAACTTCCTTTCATTTGTTCCATGGAGAAAACCCTGTCTTTCTTAAGAAAAAGATCTTAAGACTCTCCACACCAGTCACAACCTGAAGGGGCAATGTAAGTCCTGTTATGGATATGCATGCATTAGTTTCCCTTATGTGAATGTACATACATTTTTGGGGTGCTGTGGGGGTTGGTATTCTCTCCCTTCCACCAAAGCACCCAACACCCCCTCCCCAACTTACTGAACAGACTCTGAAGTCCACCACATGGCAATTCCCTACTTCCTGGGGACCAGGCAGGATTACAGAAGCACCTCTCCTTAGGCAGCTGTTAAATAATGAGATCAGTGCTGAGATCTACTGGGGTCTCATTACTGCTGTAATTCTTTAATTTTTGGCTATAAGGAGCCTGCTTGTCTCCTATGAAACCAGGATGGCTGTAAAAGAGGGCTGGCTTCAGAGGCTGTTCACTGAGTTGGGGAGGTATATGGCTTAGCTTAGCATAGATAATCATGCAGACCTACTATGCTACATTGACCCATACTGGGTTGCCACCTTCGTCTCAAGAACATACTAACGTGACAACACAAGTGAATGCTGCTGCTGAGAGTAGCAGTCTAAATTGTAACTTTCTCTAGCTCTGCCCTTCCTTTATCAGCAGCTGCTTTTCTACACTCTCCCTCCAAGTTGGGCTGAATCTACATGAGCTAAATAATGCATCCTTACATTGATCCCAGTCCTGTTGAGACACATGATATTCTTCCCCTTTTTATGTGAGAACACTTCTATTTGATGCCTGAGGGCTTTAAGGTGATTTAAAAAACCCTTCCAGTTTACTGCATTGTTTTGAGGAAGAAGTTGTTTGTTTGTTTTAAAGTGGCCTTTGACTCACTCATTAGGATTGTGGTGGAATCAGGGCTGGTGATAGTGGTATGGGGCCAGGTTGGTGGCTGGTCACCTATGTCACCAAATTGTTCCCACCAGGGAAGGGTAGCTCCCATCTCAAAAAAAAAAAAATGTTGTCTTTTTTTATGGTGGTGGTGGGATTTGATGTTTGTATGTGAATCTTTGCACAGATACCACTGTATACATGCTAATTTACTTCTTCTACTGCTAATGCCGCCATTTTCTGGTCAGTATTTGAAGCTCACAGCCAACATCTCAATAGGGTACATTGTCCTAGATGTGATGGAGTGGTCATGATTCAAAACTGCCATGCTGAAGTGGCAAACATATATGTAGCACCATCTCTAGTGTGATTGCGAGAGCCAGTATGGTGTAGCAATTTCATCACTGGACTACAACTCAGGAGATCAGGGTTCAAATCTCTTCTCAGCCATAGAAACCCACTGGATGACCTTGGGCAAATCACACAATTTCAGACCCTTTCTGTAGGACACTGTCGTTCCCCCACTGGGGACAGGAGAAGTACGGGACCCAGACGATGGTTCTGCATGACATTGTCTGTGTCCCATCAGTCTCCTGTCTCCAGGTGGTTGATTGCACTGTAAATCATTGATGGGTTCTTCCTGTCAATGACCAGAGATCACGCTGCCCTCCCACTCCTTCTCTGAGCTGCAAAGAGTCAGGAAGCACAATGGCCATACTTCCTGCTACAGTGCAGCCTGGGACAGTGCTGGCTGTGCTGCAGAAGGGAGAAAAATGGCCATTGTGCCTCCTCCACTCCTGCAGGCAGCCTGGAACAGGTTCCCGGGACAGGCTCTACCAAGATCCCTGCAGGATGCTGGTGGGATCCGATAACCTGCAAAAAAGGCTTCAGTCTCAGATGAAGGCAAAGGCAAACCCTCTGTGAACAAATCTCACCAAGAAACCTTAGGGTCATCATAAGTCAGAAATGACTGGAAGACACACAACCACAATAACTAGTGTGCTTCTTGATGCCAAGTTAGGAGGGATAGCTAACACCCCAGAGGACCAAATCAGAATTCAAAATAATCTTAACAGATCAGAGAGCTGGGTCCTTGTGGTCTCTTCCACCTCTATGATTCTTTTTCTTAGACTGGTAAGGCTTAAAGGACCAGCTACAGACACACTCTGCCAGAATATGATTACTAATGGAGCAACAGTGACAACTAGTGGCTATTCAAATTAACAAAATGCAGGAGAAATCTGTGTCTTTAAACCCTCCAAAGACATGTCTACAGGAAAGAAAGAAAGAGATAGATTAAATGGCTTTGCAGCTTCACCTACTGGTACAATATGACGCAATGATTCATTAACCAAAATATTGTCTGCTTGACAACATAGCTATAAGGCACCTGACAGCAAATGAGAAAGAAATGACTAGTTGTCTGTAATTAATTTGTTTCCCCAGTAATTGATGTATAATTATATTATAGTGCTGTTGTAACTCAAGACGATAGGGATAACTTTACTCCTTTTGTGGTACAATATTAATGTTTAAAATCACATTGAATGATACTATATAGTTATGGGGCCATAGCCTCACTAAGTGGAGAAGGAATATCATATGGATCAAGCAACAGCAAATGCAGGTGCTGGATCATGCTTTTTTATGGGTGTCCGTGCGATGACAAAAGTGAACAGGGTGCCACAGGGTTCTGTCCTGGGCCCAGTGCTGTTCAATATTTTTATCAACGACTTGGATGAAGGAATAGAGGGCATGCTCATCAAATTTGCAGATGACACCAAATTGGGAGGGGTTGCTAATATGCCAGAGGACAGGATCAAAATTCAAAATGACCTGGATAGATTGGAGAGCTGTGCCAAGGCTAACAAAATGAAATTCAACAGAGAGAAATGTAAGGTCCTACATTTAGGTAGAAAAAATGGAATACAGAAATATAGGATGGGGGACAAGTGGCTGGATAGCAGTACATGTGAAAGGGATCTAGGAGTCTTCATAGACCCCAAGCTGAACATGAGTCAGCACTGTGATGTGGCAGCCAAGAAAGCCAATGCAATTCTCGGCTGCATCAACAGGAGTATGGTGTCTAGACCGAGGGAGGTACTGGTACCACTCTACTCTGCTTTGGTTAGACCTCATCTTGAATACTGGGTCCAGTTCTGGGCACCCCAAATTCAAGAAGGACATGGTCAAGCTGGAGCAAGTCCAGAGAAGGGCGACCAAAATGGTGAGAGGCCTGGAAGCCACGCCCTATGAGGATAGACTTAGAGAGCTGGGTATGTTTAGTCTGCAGAAGAGAAGGTTAAGAGGGGACATGATAGCCATGTTTAAATATTTGAAGGGATGCCATGTAGAGGAAGGAGAGGGCTTGTTTTCTGCTTCTCCAGAGACCAGGACAAGGAACAATGGATTGAAGCTGCAGGAAAGGAGATTCCACCTGAACCTCAGGAAGAACTTCCTGACAGTCAGGGCTGTCCGGCAGTGGAATATGCTGCCTCGGAGTGTAGTGGAGTCTCCTTCCTTGGAGGTTTTTAAGCAGAGGCTGGATGGCCATCTGTCAGGAATGCTCTGAAGGTGTTCCTGCATGGCAGGGGGTTGGACTGGATGGCCCGTGTGGTCTCTTCCAACTCTACGTTTCTATGATTCTATGATTCTACTACAGAACAATGGCTCATAGCATCCAGATGGCTTTTTTCTCTAGAATTATTATGAAGTAACGATAATGCTGTTTTTGAGAAATCGAAAATAAATGGTTGGAATCCTATTAGGCAATGATGAATACATAACCTACAGTTTAGGGGCTACGTTGTCGTCGTTGACGATGATAATGTGTGCCTTCAAGTCATTTCTGAGTCACTGTGACCCAAAGACAAACCTATCACAGGGTTTTCTAGGTAAGATTTGTTCAAAAGGGGTTTGCCTTTGCCTTCCACTGAGGCTGAGAGTGTGGACATGCCCAAGGTCATCCAGTGGGTTTCCATGGCTGAGCAGGGATCTGAATCCTGATCTCTAGAGTCACAGTCCAATGCTCAAACTACTGCACCACACTGGCTCTCACTAGAGGCTACGTAGGGCTTGTGAAAGTCCCTAGAACCCCACTTACCAGTAAGTAGCGGCTGGGATTGATATGTGTGTGTGTGGGTCTATTCCCCTGTTGACTGAGAAACAGCTGCCTGACTTTCCCACTCCCACCCTTGTACAAGTGATCTCTGACTTGGGGGGGGGCATTGTGACAGAGGTTCTGTTTCTGCCTGTTGCTCCAAAGGTCTCTCACAGGAGGAGTGGAAACATCTGTCATCTGCTTGGAATGGATCCCTGTCAATCCCAGCAGCTGCTTACCAGTAAGTGCAATTTTAAGGGGAGGCTAACTGGAATCCACTGGCATGTAAAGATCATACAGGATTCTGCCAGTTATTTTTAACACCTGTAACTATCAGTAATTACTTCAAGGCCTTGGGAATATAACTTTAACTAATTGCTCTTTAAAAAGTAGTTAAAATTTTAAAACTCTTTTAAAAGCACTGGTGATTCACCACCATTAATGGTAGTGGGGAATATCCACTTCTATCTTCAATCAGGTGTGGTGGAAGTGCATCCCATGGGCTCCATGCACTCCAAATCCCCACTTTTGCCACCCCAAACCCCCTGGAAGCCGCCCCAGCAGGTCTCAAACCATTGGCTGCAGATGGATTATTGGCAAGGCCTTTTACAAGAAACAGGTTTACTAGTTTCACCTGTTTCCAGGCTCAGTTCAAAGGGTTCATTATGACCTATAAAGCCCAGGCATACTGAAAGATTGTCTTCTTCTATGTGAGTGTGCAGGGACTTTCAGATCTTTCAGAGGAGCCTTTGTCTTGGTCCCACCACTCTTAGAGGGATGCCTGGTGGTAGAAAGGATCTTCTTGAGGGCTTCTCCTCAGAACTGGAACGTCCTACTGAGGCAGACAAGGCTGACCTGTTCCCTCTGGTCTTGATACGAGGAGGCAAAGACTTCTATTCACTCAGGTGTTTGGCAGCTGAAAGTTGCTGAAGAAGAGGGAGAAAAGAAGAAGAAGAAGAAGAAGAAGAAGAAGAAGAAGAAGAAGAAGAAGAAGAAGAAGAAGAAGAAGAAGAAGAATTGATGGGGAGGGAGGGAGAGTGAGAGAGAGTGAGAGAGAGATGGAAGATGGAAGTATTTTTTTTAACCTTATAGCTATGGCAGTTTTTAACTTTATAACTATGCTTTAAATAATGTCTTTGCTTTAAATTATGTTTTTGACCTAATTGTGTTTTGGGATTTGAATTAGTGTTTTAATTGTTTTTTGTTCAGCTTTGTTGTAAGCTGTTTCTAGACCCATTTTTGAGAGAAAAGTGGAATATAAGTCCTATAAATATTTTCCTGTTCTTTCCCTATCCATTTGTCCCTGGGTATGTTAGTTTGTCTAAGTGTGAGGAGAGACTACCGTGTTTTCTTAATATTTTCAAGTGCAGCAGAGTTCAAGTCTCTAGATTGTGATTATTGATCGCCAGAGTGGAATCCACTATATTGTCTTAATTTTTGGAAGCTGCCTTGATTCCCAGGCCTTGGGAAAAGACAGGATATAAATAAAATAATGAAATAAAATATTGCTGGAAGAACTGTAAGCGATGTCCATTCAGCTGTCACATAAGTGAGACCAAGTTAAGAGAACCACTAGATGGCTCTTCAAAACCATTTGATACAAACGTTACTGAAGTTCCAAAAACTGGTTTTTTTTCTACAACAGCTTTCTAAATACACACTATTTGACTAGAAATAACCAATAGGGATAACAGACCAAGAGCCAGCATTGTTGAGTGGACTACAATTCTGGAGACCAGGGTTTGAATCCTCACCCAGTTACGGAAACCCGCTGGGTGACCTTGGGCAAGTCACACTTTCTGAGTCTTAGAGGAAGGTAAACATAAACTCCCTCTGAACAAATCTCGCCAAGAAAACTCTATGGCCCTTTTCGCATAGCGTTTCTTAAGCGAAAGGGCCCCTTGAGCGTCGTGTAAATGTGAGGAGCGGTCTGCATGACGCAGACTCAAGAACGTGACGCGAACCGCTAGCGGGTTTTCTTATTTTCGGCTTCAAGCCAAAAATGCCGTGCGGTTGCGCAATGCTCAGGGGCGTGGAGCGCACTTACCGGTCGTGCACAGCCTCCTCAGCCGCGCTGGTCGCGTTTCCTGCCTCAGCGCTAGCCTTCAACTCCCAGGCTGCGCTGCGGTAGGAAGAGGTGGGGCGCGGACAGGGCGCTCACATGACCAGCCAGCAGCTGCGGCGCTGAAGCAGCAGGGACGCAAAAGCCTCTCGCAAGAGGCTGCTCACACGATCCCTGTGCTCCAGCACTGAGAACAGGTAAGTTGCAGAAAGAGTCTATGATAGGTTTGCCTTAGGGTCACCACAAGCTGGAAATGAACTGAAGGCCCACAACAGCAGCAATATAGCAGCAACATATAAGAGGGGTTGACTATGCAGCCAAAATTTAGAAATGTATATTAAGGGAGGAAGATGGAGAGATAACTATACACCCTGATGTGCTACAATCCTCAACAAAATGAAATATTTGCTTTGTTGTAATTGTATTTAAGTTGGTGTCTTATCATCATCCTAGATTTAATAATACCTCAAAGTTCTTTGGTATTCATCAGACTCAGACCTGAAATAAAATGTTCAAATAAGGCTTCTAGCAATAAACATATCAATAATGTGATATTTGCTCCCTATTAACTATGATTCAGATCTGGCATTGGATACTAATGCTTTACCCTAGCTAATTTTACAGTCTTTCTTGAGAGTCAGGTAAATTGTGAATGCATCTGGATAACAGAATCATTCTTGGTTGGGGCTTCCTGCATGACGCAGTTGCTCTTCAGTTCTCGTACCATGACAGATCATTTTAAAAGCATTTCTTTTACTAAAAGTTCTCTTACTGACCTCTTTTTCCACTTCTGTCATGCTATGATTTCCTACGTGAAAGTTCAATTGTATGTCATGCTGATTTTGGTTGGTCAGGGGGTGGTCAGTGGGCATGTGATTTGGGCAGGAGATCCAAATCTCCTTTGAGCTACAAAGGCACAACAGCACAATGCCATGGCATGGTATTGCCTCATTCTCTCTCTTCTCTTTCACATGCACACACACACACATACATACACCTATACCTGTGTAGCTGTAGAATCGGGGTGCATAGGATCAAGGTGGAAGAGAAACACAAAAGGACAGGAGTTCTTGGCTTTGACTTCTGTTGTCCCCTTCCACAATGCCACGATGGCAAAATGTGGGAAGGAAAGGGTGGACAAGGGGGAGGGCTCCCAACTTTTTTTTGATTGGCGCTGCACTCAGGTGAGAGGCCATTTACTTGTACATTTACTGCCCTCAGGTGAGAGGCCATTTACTCCCTCTCTGATGCTTCTCAGAAAAGAAACAAGCAGCTAGATACTTGACTCTTGTTAAATTGGATAAAATCTATAAAAATATGAATAATAAATGTTGGAAATATAATAACCAGGTGGATACCTTTTTCCACCAGTGGTGGACTTGTAAAAAAAAACACGGAAATGTTGGTTACCAATTAGTGGGAAGATACAAAAGATTTTGGGCACTGAAATAGTATTTGGACCTGAATGATTCCTTCTAAATATGACAGAATATGAGGATAAAACTGAAAAATAAAATAGAAATTTGTAACTTATATGGGTACAGCTGCAAGAATAACATTTGCCAGATATTGGAGACATAGGCAAATTTTGAGGATGGAAGAATGGGTAGAGAAACTAATGGAATTAGCTACACTAGATAAATTAATGAATTGGTTAAAGAGTAATTCAGTAAAAGCCTACCTTTATATCTGACAACCTTTTATATTGTATGTGAAAGTAACATTTGGCAATAGTGCAAAGATGGGCATATATTTGTGATATTTAGTATATACTCTTTTCTGGGTGTCAGAGAAGAGTGAATATATATAAAGGAAAAATTAAGGGAGAATAGAATACACACATTTGTTAAGCAACTGAAGTCATGAAGAGTGGGAATTCGGGGGATGGTTGTGAGTGGGTGGGTGGGGATGTTACTGTGTTGGGGGCATATCTTTGAATAATGTGCTTTTCCTTCCATTTTCTTTTTATGGTCTTTTTGTTCTTTATTTGTGTGTGTGTGTGTGTGTGTGTCTGTCAGCTTGTGAAAATTGAAATAAATATTTAGAGAAAAAAAAGAAAGGAAACAATGAGAAGAGGCTCGGGTAGTGTTGGAAGACGTGGGTAGGCAGTCTGTGTGCAATAAGGTTTTGCCTTTAATGGGTGCTCTAATCCTGGAATGGTTCTGAAGGTGAACAAGGAAAGACAGCACTCACATTTACAGTCATCACAGTTGTAGCAAGAGAGGAGCCTTGTGCGATAAGGCTCTATGGCTGATTCTTCAAAAGCAGCAGAAAGCTATGATTTTCTATGCTCATAAAAATTCATAGATCTGGCGATTTGTCTTAGTTATATTATCATAGAAAGAATACGGTTATGTTTTTGCTTACTGTAGCTGTTTCTTCAAAGTTAAGGTTTGATTCATATAGTTACGTATTCATGTATTCATTGGCTGGAATTCTGTTAGGGACATATGCATACATAAGTCATGCCATGCATGTGAGGCCCAAAAGTCACCATCACACAATGGATGTGCAGAGAAAGCAGAGTTGCACAGACAACATGTTCATCTGTGCCTTTTCTTTGCAAGTTGTGCATTTAGCATTACACATTGTGGTTATACATTATCCATTTTGGTGGCACATCCTGTACTTTGCACTGTGGTTGGATATCATGTATTGTGTGTTGCTCAATGGCATCTAGCCACTAACGTGTGTTCCACAATGTTGCTATTCTGCATGAGGTTTCTATAGCATTCACATATCATATGTTCGCATGTGGCTATTCATACTACAGTAAGGGAATTTTGCACTGAGGCCATTGTCATCAATTGATTTAATTTATCTTGAAGAGTGCATGAAATATTGGACTCTAAAGGAATAAGAGATTTTACAATTCATGGCTGAACATTGTGCCTTAGTGATAATTTTTCAAACTAGAATTAACATAACATTTAAAATTTGCCTTCACTGAATTCACAATTAAAATCCATAATTTAATTTAATTTAATTTAAAGAATATTTACACATTAAATGTTTGTTTATTCTTATCGGAAAAACACTTGTGCTCTGCTTTTCCAGTTAGGATGGAAGCTTGTGAAATCTATAGTATGAGATGTTCATCTCTTTGTCCGAAAGGCTGCACAAAGCAACATGCTTGATCACAGTCTGATCAACTGATCCTGTTTCTTAATACAACCAAAATCAAGATTGCAGTAAGGTTTTGAACCTAATCTATTAAATAGTTTAGGTAGTGCAATAACAAACACTTTGGGTTTCTGTATTTTTTTCCATAGAATGCACATTTATGAATTTATTTTAACCAAATGTGATATTTAGACTTAGGCTGTTGTCCTGAATTTAGAGCTCAATCTGACCATTCCAGAAAATTGCTGAGTTTGGTCTATTTTGCATGAAAGTCATCTTAAAGAGTGTAATTTTTGTTTTGTTTTGTTTCATTCAAGTCATCAGCATACACACAACCTATGTGTGTTATGTGCCTTCAAGTTGCCTGTCAACTTAAGTTTGACTCCATGAAAAAAAAATAGAGTTTTCTTAGGAAACGAATATTCAGAGGTAGTTAGACTGCAGTATATTTACGAATCTTTTATCTACAGTTGATTTTAGCATGACCTTTGTCCTTCACAAGTTTAACTATTGATTCAAAAACATATGATACAGCACCTTTCAACTATCTGCTATCATTACAATTCATAAAGACATCATTAAGAATATATATATATGTACCTGCATAAGCACACTATCATGCTGGCTGGAGATGAAGGGATCATTTTGTCTGATGCATTTTGAACTTGTGAAAATGTCAAAGGCTGCATGATACATCCCAAAAAGGAGGTAAATGACAAAGGGACATGAGTTGTCATTTTGAAACAAAAAAGGCTCAAGTGTGAGTTCTTGAATATAAAGATTACAAGGCAGCTAATACAGTTATTTATTTCAGTAGAATCATCAAAAGAAGGGAGAATGAGGCTTGGTTCTATATAACACTATACTGTTCCAATAAAATTGAATTTATTCACCAAGTAAAAATATTGAGGAGAATGCCAACCAATAACCAAGGCGATGCTCATATATAAATGACAGATAGCTTATACCTGATGTTTTACACACACACACACACGCAATTTGGTTTTTGTTGCATGGCTGTGTGAGGTTTTCCGTGAGAGAGGGAATATCTGAGTATTTCTATTTTATCTCCAAGCTGATCTGAGTATCCCACTTGAGTGAAAAAGGCAGGATATAAATGACTATATTGATTTGAACATAAATAAATCTTTAATGCATTTTGACATGTACTAAGTTATTTAGATAGCCTATATCTGTACGAATTGGAATTGGATAGCTCCTTACTTAATAAATACAGTTGTGTATAAGCTGACCCTTGGATCAAAAGTAAGAAGCAATCTGGGCCAGAGTCAGTGATGTATGTTCTTGGAAAGCTCTCAAGGCCCAATATGTTTGGGGAGGGGGTGCCCGCAACTGACCTCTGATGCTCCCCATCCATTGTTAAAGAACAATGACAGCCACTGCAGACGTTCTTCCCTTTTAAAAAATCATTTCATTCATTCATTGCATTAGAGTTCTCTGTCTTCTGTATCATCTTTTTAAAAATAGCTACAACAATAATGCGATGAAACAATGACTAAAGAAGATAAATAGGAAGCCAAGATAAAACTAGCATCACTGGATAAAACATTAAAGCACGTAACACCAAATTCAAACAAGCAGCAGTAAAAGGTCTTCACCTGCCACCAAAAAGATCAGGCAAGCTTCTCTGAGAAAGGTATTCCACAGCTAAGGTGCCACCACTGAAAAGATCCTTTCTTGTAGTGATCTCCTGTGGTGGGGACACTGAAATGAGGGGTTCAGATGATTTTTTTTTCAGCATTCAGATACATGTGACAAAGAGACCTGGACTGCCATCTGTGTATGGTTCCTACTTGGGAGGTTCATACTACTTTTGACAAAGGTTCTTCCTCCTCCTCATTCACTACTCAGACCTTTTCTGCAGGACAACACTCTTGCATGTCATCCTGTTGTAGTCCCAGCAGTACCTCTGCTGAGATAGGAGTGTGTCCTCAGCATTCCTCTTGGCATGGCTGGCTGCTTGCAGAAGGTAGTGTGAGGAACACACCACTTCCTTCCACACTGTGGCCAGACTTCTTCCCATGCTGCAGTAGAGTTTATCCATCAATGATAAACCCTGTGATCTCACCAGCTGGTGACGGAAGAGGGCAGGATCATGACGATGTCATGCAGACATGTCATCACGGTCCC
Source organism: Iguana delicatissima (assembly GCA_948472985.1). Lineage (NCBI taxonomy): Eukaryota > Metazoa > Chordata > Lepidosauria > Squamata > Iguanidae > Iguana > Iguana delicatissima. Next base: position 120,219 of record CAOKZL010000378.1, on the reverse strand, counting down.
GCTCCTCTCACGTCCTCATGCCAGGATGCCGCATTCGTGTGGAAAGGGCCTCAGAGAAAAAGACTACAATTGCTATCTCTCCTCCTGATAGTTTGTCAGTGAGATAAGAGAACTGAGCAAGCAAATGGCAACCATGGCAGGAAGCTTCCCTTCTTCCCCTAGTGGGAAGGTGGCAAAGTAACTTAGGAGGTTGGAAAACAGCTATAGGCATCACAGATGTTATCATTCTGCCCTCCTCTCTATGGGGTGGCAAGGGAGAAGGTAAAAGGAAGACCAACAGAGGGCAGCAGGACCTAATAGACAACACATTGCCAGAATCTGTGGCGGATTTCATGAATAATAGGTTTCAGTGATATCTAGAGTTATGATAACCAGTAACATTAAATGCTTAGCAGCTGGAGCAGGGCAGCAGAGCAGGTACTGGCAGGTTAGGAAGTCTAATTGGCTTTTGGCAGATCATAGAACAAGGCTTTTGAGATGCTAGAGCCTATGAATTTCGGGGTATTGGGGTATTTTCTGATGGACCCCGATAACTCATAGCATTGCATCAATCTATTTTTTTTAATACCTTCCCAACATGAGAATAGTTGGTTTATACAATAAAATAATGGGCAGCTGAAGCAATTAGCAGCCCTTTACAACACTTTTAGAGTTATTATCCTAAATCTAATTGCTAGTCAGAACTGAGGTAGAACAAATTGAATATGCGTTGACTTGCAATTCAACAATTTATTCAATGGATCAACTGTAAGTGGGACTAGCTATTCAATTTAAGCCATTGAGACCGAATGAGCATTAGCAAATCAGGTCTTAAATGTATTTTATTCTGTTTATTAAAATAATTGTACTCCATCCTTTGTCATAGGGTCATAGCAGCATACCATATATTCAGTTTAACCAGGTTCAACATTATAAGACAGTAAGAAATAATTCAAATAGACTAGCAGCATATTCAATAATCTCACAACTGAAAACAAGACAAGTTAAAATCAATTAAAACATTTAAAAACAATTTCAAAATATGTAAGTTAAACCTCACTGGTTATGGGAGGGATCAGAAAAAAAGGGGGAGTTACAGAGAAGCATAGGCTACAATATTGGTATTACACATGCTTTTGTAGCAGTATAAATCTATTTAGAATCTTCAAAACAAAATTCTAAGAAAGCGAATTCAACATATAAGCCAGTGGTGAATAAAACTGGGCAGAGGCAGAGAATGAGAGACGCAACACAATGCACTTCTCCTTCTTTAACATGGAAATACTTTCTTCCCTGCAAATTCATGGCTGCACACTAATTATTAATGCAATGGAGTAGATGTCCAAGACACATCTGTGATAGATTTCCCATTCTTCCGAGCGTGAATAAATTCTCCCCTCCCCCCACTCTTCCAGTATCTTGCAAAAAGGATTCATTGTATTTTGATTAATCCATGCTCGGTCCACCTCAAATGTTTCCATGGAGACCAGATCCCTCCCCCTTCCCCCCTCGAAGGCAGCTGTTAGTTTCCTGAAGCTTAGCTCAGTTCTCCTCACAAACCCACTCGAGCTCCTAAAGAACCCCTTATTTGATCTCTTGTGTGCATAAATAAAACTCCCAAATTCCTCCCAGTATCACTGGTGTCAATGCTAATAGAGCAGTGTTTGCTTAATGACTTTTCAGTCCATCGGTGAGCACGAGAATAATCTCTCCATTCAAGATCCCTATTTCCACCAACCCAGGCAAAAGAATTCATAACGTGAGATGTGCAAATAAGTCTTTCATTAAAAAAAGAAAAATCTGCAACCATCCCAACCACTTAGTATCAAGGTGGACCACAGGGATAAATCGGTCGAGTTCTGTTTGTGTTAAATATTCAAATTATTTGCAGGAATTGTTTACGGATAGAATTTTATTAGCTCATAAAATATTTTCCCCCTTGGCCTGAAGCTTAATGTTGCTTCAACAATGCTCAGAATTCATCTAATGAATCTACTTATTTCTGGTTGTACAAAAGGCTTTTCAGGCCATCTAGTTGCTTTTTGTGTCTTCCTTCCCTCTTTCTTCCTACCATGGGAAGAACATGTGACCCCATTTCCTTTCACAAGGCAGGGTTGCTGTGTAAGAAAATGTATTTTTATGATCAAGGGGTTAAATCAGGGAAGTAAACTAGGAGTAAGCACCATTTAACTTACTGGGTTTTACTTCTGAGTAAACACACAGAGGCTGAGCTATAAGCCTTCACTTAATGGCAGGCTTTTCCCCCCTGTAATGATAGGGGTAGGGGTCCATTGAATATAGCGTGTTCCAACAGACCATCCATAAGAGAAGACAACATTACAAAATAGGCCATGAACTGCAAAGCCGATTAGCATAAAAAATGTGCCCTGGATGTTTTGAAAATAAATTGTCAAAGACTTCGTTTCATCATTCTGGCATGTATTAACTTGGAAGATATTTGATGAATTTTCACAAAATGTCAGGCCACAAAGAACTGTAAGTAATCTTATAGTATGCAATTGTATCCCATGTAATCCCCATTCAGTTCAGCTCTCAGGAATATATATTATGGTCTAAATCCTACAGCTAGTTCCAACTAGAGTTGACCCAGTGAATCAAGGGGGTTGTGTAAGTCTTGACTTATTATTCAGCCCTTGGGTCAATGGGTCTATTATAGTTAGGATGACCAACTGGATTTAGGACTATGTTGTTGTTCTGCTCTGTTGTTTGTCTAACATGATTTCTGACATTTTTATAGCTGAAAAGCAGAACATGTGTAGCCAGGCAACCTCAGGGTATAGTCAAAAGGGTGTGGACAGGCAACAACAGGGCAAAAATTAAGAATGAGGAAGGACGCACAAAACTACTATACTAGAATTTATATGCTGAGGTTAGGAAAGCATGGTGGAAAAAAAAATCCAAATCAATAAATACAGTACAGGCAAGAATATATGTGTACAGCAAGATTAACGATAAATATATTTTATAATGCATTATTCTATAAGATTAAAATGGCTTTATAACACCTACTGAAAATTATAGCTTTCTCTCAGATCCACAAAATTGCCACAAGAGTGAGATTCATTGCCCAGCAGAGAGTCCAAATGAGCAAAGCAACTTGAGCAAGGAGTTAAGGCAAGGTTTATTTCTCCTACAGAAACAGGTCAACACCTTGTAGAGATCTGAAGGTGAGACAAAAAACCACTTCCCTGTGCCCCCTTTATACATTATTAACGGGTGGGTTTCCTCATGTAAACATTCAGAAAACAAGTAACGCTTAGTTCAAAGTACATCATCTCTGCCTGGTATCTGTCAACATTAAAATGTCCCAATCAACATTAAACTGTCCTGATCTGGCTATCATTTGCAGATAGCATGTGATAATTCAACAGGAGCTTAGGTGTTTGCTTATTCAGAGACTCCGCTACTTAAACAAGGGATGTAATTAACAGTTGCAAATCAAGGAGGAAGCTCCCTTTCCTCACCTGCATGTTAAAACAGAAAATGAAACCAAGGCTCACAATCTATATGATCCTCTCACCTCTAGGAAATGGACATTTCAAAATGTTAGAGTTCAGACTGGAAAAGGAGAGTTTCTGGTTTTGAGAGTGAGCGTATCAATATTATTATTATTATTATTATTATTATCACCACCACCACCACCACCATGACCACCACAGTATGAACGCTGTCTTCATACCTACCCCTTCTGCCCTATGCATATTACTGTTGTTGTTGTTGTTGTTGTTGTTGTGGTGAGTCTTCAAGACGTTTCCAGCTTATGGTGACCCCAAGGTGAACCCATAATGGGGGTTTCTTAGCAAGATTTGTTCTGAGGAGGTTTGCCTTTGCCTTCCTCAGAGGCCTAGAGAGTGTGACTTGCCCAACGTCACCCAATGGGTTTTCACAGCTGGGTGGAGACCCAAGTCCTGGTCTCTCAGAGTCCTAATCCTTGTACTCAAACCACTACACCACACTGGCTCTTTCAATGCGCATTGTAGATCACATCAAATCACAGCTTCTCCATAATGCAACACTCATGTGGTCACTGTGAGCCAAATGTACTTTTCAGCCTAAACTATTTGACAGATTTGTTCTTAGAATAAAAAATGAGGGGAAAAAATAGCATACAACATTTTTAACTCAGGACATAAATAGAATGTAATTAGTTAAAACTGTATTTGGGGAAAAAAGAAAGAAATACACATAAAGAAATACACACATTTCGATGCTCTTTTAGAATGTCTTGAACTAAATGCTGTACATATTTATAATGCTTTACTTACCTGGGACTTACTGCTAAGTAGATATGTGTATGATTGCATTGTTAATGTGAAGAGAACACTGCTCAAAAGAAAAAAAACTCTCTCAGAATAAAATACATTAAAATTTCTCTTGATATTCAAGCTCTCCAAGTTACACTTTTCTTCCTGTCGCCCTGTATAATTCTAGCACACACAGAAGATTAATATCAAAAGGAATGGGTGGAGAAAAGAAACCCAGTAAAACTAAGCTTTAAAATATAAATTTTATACTAATCTCAAAAATGAACAAAATCTAGTACTGAAGGAAGGAGAAAAAAAGTTGAAATCAGAAGTTGAAACTGTTCCTCTGCAATATTAATAATACTTAGGGAAATGAGGGGGTGGAAATCTGTATGTCTGTGGGAGAGACTGAGAGGGTACCTAGTGCAGAGGTCTGGAAGTGCTATAAATCAAAGAGTATTTCTTCAAGGAAATCCCTTTATAACTGGCAGAATTCCATCCCTTCCCCTGTTTTTTGCAAGGTGTGTTTATTTGGAGTCACATAGCACAGGATGTTCTGTTCCAAAGGTAGAACATGTTGCAGCAGTTTTCTTTAGTTCAAGCCCACAGGGAAGGGCAAGATTGCATGTCATCCTCTCCACTCTTTCCTGCTGAACTAGTTTAGTGCAAACTGCTTTTGCGCTGTGAACTCAGTTTGCAGCAACTGAAATAGGCCATGGACCAAGGGGGAGAGTGAGAGTAGGAGAGAGAAATCGGACATTTGAAAAGCACCTGAAAAGGTGGGATGGCAGACAATTAAGTTGCATGTTCCTGACAAACCAGGACAGTTGGAGGGTATGTTCTAAATGTGGTTTATTATCTTGGTTGTATGCCATCCTGATTGCTCTCATGAAGGAAAAAAAGTCTTTTCTTTAAATAAACAGTTGTTCCCAAGCTGAAAAATTTAATTGCTGTCTAGAGTCCAAACAATCATCTCAAACTTCCATATGGATAGTATTGCTACCTGCCAGGTACTCACTGATACATGACAAGTATGCATTATGTGATATGGAGAGCCTGCTCCACAGTCCAAGTAAACTTGAGAACATAATGCAATGCAGTCTGACACAAGGCAGTGGACCAATTCTTGTTCGTGACAGAGATGAACTTCAAACAAGGGACTTTTTTATTTATAGTGCAATTTTCTCACCGCTAAATTACAACAGCTCTCCAATAAGTGTCTTGGATTGAACTGGCTACTTTTTCCAGCATCACTATCTCACATCTTCATAGAATTAGTTGTGACTCATAACTAGGTGTTACAGCAACCAGTCGCTGTGCCACTGGGATAGCCAAGCAAGAATTTGTTTCACTGACCCAATCAGTAAAAGTACATATTAACAAATAAGACCGTACTGACATATGAAAAGTCATTACTTCCAACACCTACCAATATCACCCCTGTGTTGCAGATTTTGTCCTGGGTCTGCCAGTTTTCTACTTGCTTTGCCCAGTTTATCCATGCTCCTTTGAATAGACCAGGATTTCTAAACAACATTTTGGCAATTTGGAGTATAATAATTTCCATCAGATATAAACATCTGATTCCAAACAATGTATCTGAGAACTGAATCATCTTATTCATTTGTAATTTTGCCTGCTGATAGCTCCTCCTAATAAATCATGGCTTCTGAAAATTACTTCAGTGCCTCAGAATTGGTATTACATGCAAATCAGTGTTGCCTCTGTCCAATGTTGACCTCTTAGTTACTGTCTGCATATATCCAGATGTTATTTCACAACAGATATCTAAGGTAGCTAACAAAATGCAATCAAACACAAAACCCAATACAATGCTAATTATTTATATTGTAATATAAACAAAATACTAAACATTTATGTGCATACACAACCATAAAAACCAAAGCAGCAGCACTAAAATTGTAACAGGGTCCTTGGGGAGCAATCGTGCCACTTAGTTGCCTGCTCCACCTTGGCCAAGTTTTTCTAATGATGTAGTTATTTGATGCATGGGAAAAATCATACAATGATGAAGCCATGTAGGCCTCTTTAGTAATCTCACTTCATAACCCAGATGCCATGGCTGAGAAGGCCCTGTCTTACAGCCAATCATCTGTCAAACATGGAAATCATAAGAAAGGATGGGGGGGACTTTTTCGGTTTGTAGTAGGACTTCACCATAAAGTATAGGAATAATTGTTGTTGTTGTTGTTGTTGTTGTTATTGTGTGCCTTCAAGTCATTTCTGACTTATGGCAACCCTAAGGTGAACCTATCATGAGATTTTGGGGGGATGAGTATGTGTAATGCGCCCAAGGTCATCCAGTGGATTTCTATGGCCAAGTGGGGAATCGAACCCTGGTCTTCAGGGTTGTAGTCCAATGCTCAAACCACTATACCATACTTAGGCCATTTCCGCACTGGACTGTTAAAGCGCTATCGTTCCACTTGCAGCATCCTATGGAATCCTGGGGTTGCATTGAAAGTGGAAACCCCAGGATTCCATAGGATGTTGCAAGTGGAACAATAGCTCTATAACAGTCTAGTATGGAAATGGCCTTAGGCTCTCATAGAAATAATATTTAAATATAAAAACAGTAGGAGAAAGGGGGCTGAAATTGTTGTGTCTTCAATACAAAAATAAGACAATATTTCCAAAGTACTGAAAAATAAGTTACTGTTTCAAAGGTACTGAAAATAATACCCTAGTATTACTCTATATTACTCTATTAATGTCCACCCTCCGTAGGCTGGATGATGAGGAATCTCCTTTTTTGTGTGTGGAATTTTCTGCTCTCATACAAACATTATAGGTACAAGAACCCTGTCTTCTCTTTTATGTGGCCACCCTACATTGGAGTAATTGTGGTATTTTCTTCTCCAATTCAGAAGTTATACAGAAGAGGACTAACTACTACTATCTTTAAACTTGCCTTCCCAAAAACCAAATATGAGTTTTAAAAATCCTCCTTTGCTGAGAAAAATATACAAATAAAAGATCTGAGCAATTCAGGCACATATCTCAGAAACAGATCATACATACTGATTCTTACTTCCATAAACTGAAGTAGGAGAGGATGAAGCTGAGATGACCTTATCCATGTTTATTTAGTCATGCTTTTGTAAATATTTGCACTTAATTCTTTAGCTGGTTTTAAGCTTCAGTTTTAATAGTTTTCATCAGCTTCTTTTTCACATCCAGATATACTTTATACATGTTTCTTTAAATATAATTTATCTTTGTCAAGTGGTTGCTATAGTTTCATACAGGAAAACCATTCCATTTCCTGTCATCAGATGCACACATTCAGAACTTTCTTTCAAACTTCCTCATCTGTGTGAAATATATAATAAAGTGAACACCTTACTGCCAGACTGATACACAAAGGAATTCCTCCTGCAACAAAATAAAACAGAAGTCAATAGGAGCAAAAGATCCTTTAAATATCTCTCCAGTAATACATTAAAAGAACCATGAAGCAAAAGAAATAGTTGAGTAGGAAGGCAGGCTAAAGGGCATGCATTAAAGAATAATCTGAATATGAAAAGCAAGCTTTTAGTTATCACAGCCAACTGGAGACACAAAGCAATAATCTTTTCCATCTGAAACTGAGGCCCTCTCTGTAGCCTGCTCCCAACCTACAATGGTGACGGGATCGCAACGGGACTATGATGACAGTTCTGCATGACGTCGTTGTAATCCTGTCGTCATCCATTGCAATCGTGGAGTAAATCATTGATGGGTTTTTCCTGTCAATGACACACGATTGTGCAGCCCTCCCACCACCCTCCCGCACTTACCTGCTGTGCAGAGGGTCAGGAAGCACAATGACTGCACTTCCTCCCCCAGTGCAGCCTGAGAAAGTGCCCGGCTGTGCTGTGGTAGGAAGAGGCAGAGCCATCACACTTTGTCCCTTCTAGCAGGCAGCCAGTGTGAAAGGAAGTGCTTCTGTCATGTTCCCCTCCCAGGAGAGCCAATACCGGGATCCCCACAGAATGGATTCACCACAAGGTAAGCTGCGGAAAGGGCCTGAGATTATATTGGATTGAATGTACATTGCCACAATGCCAGTGTAGATTTCCTAGGTAAAAATATCCATACTGATAGAATACCCAAATATGCATGTAATTTTGAGTCATTAGCAAGCTCCTGGAAGGACACAATTAGACTACTCACCCCAGATGGAAAAACTGCTTTTTGGATTGCAGCTCCCAGAATTTCTGGGAGATGCATGTCTCCCAAAAATAAGCTTTTCAAACTCGGACACAGCAACAATAGACTAGGAAAAGTGATGTCTGTTGAGGTTAAATTTCAAGCCATAACTAAACTATTGGTGAAAAGGTCTGGATGCATTTTAAACATGGACATTCACATAGAATTCCTAGCAGTGTAAACCTTGGATAAGATGATGTTCTTTTCCAGGCCTTTGAGTCTCTCCTGTTTATAAAAAAAGAAAGAAAAGAAATGAGGCTTGACATTCTGAGCCTCACAAAACAGCAGGCCAGGTTGAAGATGAGAGGCATTAAGAAGCCCTCTGATCACTGAGTGTTTTTATAAGTAGATCTCACCTGCTGTGCAAGATGATAATGAAGCAATCAGTCGAATTCGGGAGATAAGAGAGGGACTGAGAAAGAGTCTCTGGAGCGTCTGCTTGCTTGCTTGAGCTGCTGTTCCCTCCCAACCATGCCGCTTCTGTCAATGTGTCATCCTGTACTCTCAGGAAAAACGAAATCAGACAAGCTCCTTCAATTGACTCCCCTTCTGACTCACTGGCAACAAGCCCACACTTCTGGAGGTGGACTTGCTAATGCCTGTCAATGACTGATCCCAAAAGAGGAAGATTGAAAAATCCTGCTGCCCTTTTCAGTAGCTCCTTCAGAAAACTTGTGAAAATGGTAGCACTTTGCGTAGAAATATTTATCCCAAGGTCCATCAGTGTTGTGACCTATCTGTATTTCATGTGCAGCTTGCCCCTCAGTGAGAAAACAATGCACTGTGCTGTGAGGAAGCAGAATTTTTGACACCATAAAGGATCAGCTGCCTTATGGCATAGACATTTAGTTGTCTGGTATATAAACTTGCCAAAAGAAAAACAAAACAACAAAATCTCTAAAATACAATTTAATGAGAAAATTCAGGTGAGGGAAGGGTTTAACTTTCCTTTGCCATCAAAGCTGAACTTCAGATTTTACACACCACCTCATTATAGGGATTTAGCCTTATCAGGTTGGATCATGCCATAGTTAACATTTAATTTTTCTCAAAGACAAAAACTGTACCATAAAAAACTCCTCACTCTTATCCAAAAGCACTTCTTAGAGCTCCTTTGGTGATGCAACCTGCCTACTTATACGGATCCCATTGTATGCAGATGGTGCATCCATAGTTTTAGTAACATGTTTAGAGGGCCAAAGACAACAACTTGGCAAGCTTGATGTTGCCAAATGTTTTGGCTTGTGTTACAAAGGGCTTAGAAGATGATCTATTACATTTATGTGTTTCTCTGAGGAAATGTTCTAGGTGTGATGAAGAATACAAGAATGCTGACCAGTATAAACAACTAAATGCCGATCATTTTTGCAATGCAACAACATGAGACATCACTTAGGATTAAAATGTTAGTATCCACTGAATTTTCTGTGATGTCTTCTGAATGAAAACATTGCAGCGATTAAGACAGCAAAACCTCAGAAAGCTTGTGAGAAGGAAAAAAGTATTAGATGCCAGAGAAGCTTCAGGGGCTTAGAGTGTTCCATAACCAGTGAGCTACAGCTCAGACCTTTCAGCTTAAGAAAACCACTTGAGAGGTGCACAGATAAATTAGATAATATATAGAGATTGTGCTTCAGTCAAAAATTGAATAGATTTACAAAAAAGAAAAGAAAGAACCATAAAAGCAATCTAAATTGAATATTGGCTCATTTTATTTTTCCTGCATTTTGAAGGATCTAACACAATCACTTAATTTTTTTAATACTTAAAATGGAGGAATGAGTTATGTTAAAGAAGTTTTAAATTCTGTGAAAGGAGTTTTAAAAATAAAAAAGAACACTTAACAGGAAAAGCCATTGAATGAAACTGAAACTGGAGAAGAATGATATAAAGATTAAATGTACAGCTAGTGAACAAGATCATGGAACAGCTAAAGGCTGAAATCTTTGGTTGTTCATACAGCTGCAAAATTATTGTTTTATGTACACTGTAAACATTTGAATGTACAAATAATCCCTATTCATTTCTTGAAAAATAGTAATTAATGTTCTCCACAAGTTTTTAAAAATGAACAATTTGTAAGCTCATTGCTTTAATAGCAGGTTAAATCTGTAACTATTTTGAAATATTGTATGAATTTGATCAACCAGAGAAAATTGATATAGAATATTGTAAGACAGATAAATATTTCCTTTTTATTACAACATTGGAAATGATAAATAAAGGGAATATTTAATACAGGAAATAATAATCATTGCAAAATTGTTGAAAACAAAGAAACAAATGATCTCATTGCACAATACTGCGGGATTTTAAAAAGGAATTATTTATTTGTGTTAATGTAAATCAAAAGATGAATAAAAAAAATAGTTTTGATATTAAAAATTAATTAATGTCCATAGTTCGAAATTATATCAACCCACTTTTGTTTTTTAAGTGGTTAAAGAAATATTACGATGAAACTGTCTAATAGATTAAATAAATTACTTGAATAGTATCTTTCACCTGATCAAAAGGTAAATAGAAAAACATTCAAAAAGTGATAAATATATACTTGTTTTTAATAACAGCATAGTCCCTACTATTCTTATTTTTTGTCACTAAGAAGGCATTTGACACCATAAAGTAGCATTGTTGAGCACTTGGTCAAGATATTGAGTTGGGAAATGTGCTTTTGATTTGAACATTAACAGTATATAAACACAACTAAAGCAAGAATTTATGTCTGTTACATCATAGCAAGACAACTAACAAAGTTAGGTAATGCAAGGCTTTGAATGTACATTTGTTGAGTTGTTATTGAATAATTGATTCAATTAATCAACTGTTATTAGGACAAGAAATTTGGGGTTAGATTTTAACGATTTATACACTGGAGCAAAGTATAGACACATACTTTCTAGAAACAAGTGGTTACAGTTTCACAAACCAAATCAAGTGAATAGTTACATTTACCTTTCTAAAAAGTAACTCTGGCATGTTTTTCAAAAACAACTAGAACATTTATCTGAAAGAAATTACTTATCAGTTACTTTAAAAAAAATTGAAATATCACAAGCTGTTGGCCTGTGGTACAAAACACACTCTTTCCCCATTCACTTTGTTGTTACCTCAACACACACACACAACAAAGTATGAGGCAACAACCACAGCATGAGGTAGCACTTGAACTATATAACATTATTCCTCCATATTTTTGACACCAAACTCCCATAGATTCAAAGAATAGACTTGTAGAGTCGGAAGGGAATGCAAGGGCATCTGCTATATTCCCCCTGCCAATAAAGAAATGTACTGCATAACTAGAAATGCAGCTAAAGAGTCAGAACTGTACTGCAAAAGGACAGCACAATCTCTCTATGTCTAGTCTGGAGACTTGCCTGAAATCTAAGATGATGAGGATTTGGAAGCCACTACTCCCAGTCTGGTGAGGGAAAATAGATTGGTTATGTGGTTATCTCATTGGCAAAATAAATTAATCTACCATACCAGGAACATGGTTTCTTGGCCATCAGACACTACTGTCATGCTCTGTTTTCAAAACATGGAAATCGATTCTGACTCAGAGACTAAAACAGTGGACATTAAACAGTTGAACAGGAGATTACAGAATCACAAATCCCAGTGACAGAACAGGGTACAGTGCCAGCTCTAGCAGGGAATCCTGCACCTTCAGATACAGAAGACAATTTACCAATACCTACCTTTGCTGAGCATAGATAGCAAAGGGAGAACTTGTGCCAGTCTCGAAGGATTTATAGGAGATAGCAATTAGTTAGGCAGCAGCTGTGTTAAGCTGCTGACCTACATAAACACAGCCATTCCCTTCCAGGAATTGTCAGAGCTTCTCTGACCTTCCTGCCAGTCATATTTCTTGGATTGTGTTAATGCTGGACCATTTTGTTCTGTCTTCAGATTCTATTGGACCCTGTTTATGCCTTTGTCCTTTTGCTTACTGAGTAAAATCAGTGACTGATTTTGAGCTGTTCTATTTCTTTGCTACTTGGCTATCAGCTGGGGAGCAGCAAGCTCTGGCCTGTAGCCCCTTCAGTGTTAGAAGAAGAGGAAGAGAATGAGGAACGTGGCAGCATGAGGTACATATTTAAGGCTCCTACCAGCTTTGGCCATTTTGTCTGAGAAGCACTTCAACTGTATGTGCCTTCCCAGATGCTATGGTCATCTTCTCTGTGCCTCCATCAAATAAGCTGAGGTAGACACTACTAGAGACAGTCAGAGTGGTGTAGTGGTGTGAGTGTTGGACTATGACCCTGGAGGCCAGAGGCTAGTTCCCCATTTGGCCACTGGGTGATCTTAGGCAAATCACACTGTCTCAGCCCCCAGAAAACTTTAGGGTTGCCATAAATCAGAAACAACTTGAAGGCACACAACAACAGCAACAACAACAACAGAACCTACTAGAGATAGGATGTACTCAGTAGTGATGGTGCCAGTGTTATTGACTGCCTTCCTTATTGAAACTTACCTGGTGCCTATACTGTAGCCTTTGGAGCCTTTTAGAAATAACTTAGAAAAAAACTCACAAAGAAATTAGGCACAGGATCAAGTGAATCACATTTATTTTAAATGCTCATTCTGCAGAAGAGGGTGCCCATAAAGAGGACACCTCAATATTGAATACCTCACGTTTTATCCCCTATCCCTGCCACAGGTTTTCCCTCCTCTGGGATCCCATTGGACAGGACCCTAAAGGTTACAACCCTATCAGGATCGCCTAAGAAGTTACATTCCCCCTTTCCCATATTTACAGTATGAGTGATCACACACTGATCATGCATTTCCCTCGCGCATCCTTAATTCTCATTAGTAGTTTCAAAATGCCCCTCACCCTAACAGTTTCTAACCGCCCCTTTCCTAAACAATGCCAACTTTCCGTCTTGTATTCCTTATCAACTTAGTTTACTCCTTACAGACAGCCTTGTTGTCCTGCAGACTGTTTTTATCAGTCTGGTTCTCTGCACCTGGAGATTCAAGGTCTTGGGAGGCCTCCTTCTGTTCTTAAGCCAGTTTTTAAGAAAGCTGTTTTCTTAGACTTATTGTATTACAGAAGCTCAAATATGAAATATACTGAAATATATGTGTAAATATATCTAAAATATGTGTTATACATATAAACTAATATATATGCTTCTAATACATGTTATTAATACTGTATACCCAGTGCAGAAGCTAAAATAGATTTCATTTCTCTCAGAGCCATTTAAAAAAAACTTCTCTGAAGCTGTTTTAGTATTTTTCTAGTCTTTCAGTTTTGAAAGAGTTTCTGCATTTATTTTTTTTAGGTCCTTGAGCAGCTTTTATCTTCAACTGGTTATTCTCCCCAGCTTCTTAATCTTTTTTAATCTTTAAATTTTGAAAACACGCTACTGCCTTTAATTTTTTTTAACCCTTATTTTATTATTTTGTTTTTGGGATCCTTGCCCTACTTTTGTCATCAGTTGCTGGTTTTACTTGGCTTTTATTCTGCAGCTGTCTCAATTTGTTTATATTTTATACTATGTTTTATTATATTTATGTATTTTATGGTTTTAACCTTTATGAAATTTAGCTACTGGGCAATATAGATATATTATTTATCCATATACTGTATAATAATATTGATAAATAGACATGTAGTTCTATATCCAGCAGCCTAGATTAAGCTTCCCTGAAATCAGTGGACTTTACATCTGAGTAGATTTGTATAGGCTTGTACTCTACATCTTCCTTCAGAAAAAGCGTGCTGAATCTTAACTCCTGTTTCATCTTTAGCTCAATTGTATGCAGTGTGGACTTTTTTCTTATTTGTTAAATAGTTGAGAAATTCTTTCTGTTCATTAATTTGAGTCATTGTTCATGCAACTGAGATGTGGTGCTTGAATGCACAAACCATGGGATTTCAATGGTAACAAATTGTACTGTGCAGTGTGAATTTGCTGGTTTCCTCTGGTTGTTGCAACCATGAATGCTTGAAAAAACAAACCAGAACACTTGCACTAAAGTGGATGAATTCTCACTGGAAATCAACAACAAGCAGCATACTAATTACACACAGTGCAGTGTGCAGATATGGCAACCACCCACCTTTATCTCCTATATTCCAGTGCCTCTGTAACAAAGCCTCAGCTCCTGAGCATTTGAAGATATCATCCCATCCTCAGCCACAATTAATATTATATGACAGAACCCTGGCTAAAACCATCCACCAAGCCCTGCAGCTTTCTGCGACAGGTCATTAATATTCAATCCACAGATCAGGAGCCATGAAACTGTATCATATGTCTGGTGTTGGCTTTCTCTCCTTGCAGAGGCACAAGACATGTAAGTGTTAAGACAGTACACCAGAACAAGAATGCTGAAAACCAAGCATGTTGTCAGTCATTCCCATTTTTCCCTTCGGATTTATTACTAGACATTAGTGAGAAGCAGTGCAAGGCTGTGCTTGAGAGAAGATAGATTTTCCCCAAATGCATCCTAAGTAAATTCACAGCTCTGCCTTTTTCTATGTCTAGATATAAACGGCTCCTGTTTCTTTTCTTGGCCTGCAGAATATTGGTCCCAGGTTTTTGCCTGCAGGAAAACATTATCCTGTCACTAGCTTCTGTCCAGGAAATTCATCTCTTAGCCATCCTTAACTACTAGAAAGAAAGTAATTGCAGAAACAATGGCCATCCAGTAGTCATACTAGCATTCTGAATGTTTTCACAGCTTCATCTTTTGATTGCCAAATGGATACATTTTCATGCAACCACCATTTTCTAGCATTTCTGATGCATAATGGATACATTTTCATGCAACCACCATTTTCTAGCATTTCTGACGCATGCTTGAAACACAGCTCTTATCTCTGACCACTGACTAGAGATAAGAGTCTTCCTTTATCTCAGTGCTATATAGAAGAAAGAGCAACAATTTCTCTAATGCACAGCTAGGGAATGCAAGGCGGAAATGGGACTTTTGGGTGAGTTGTACTGGTTGTATCTGGTTGTACTAGAGATTCCCTTTGTTATATGCCTTCAACTTGTTTCTGACTTATGGTGACTCTAAGGCAGTGGTTCTCAACCTTTGGGTCCCCAGATGTTCATGGACTTCAACTCCCAGAAGCCCTGAGCATTGACCATAGTGGCTGGGGCTTCTGGGAGCTGAAGTCCACGAACATCTGGGGACCCACAGGTTGAGAACCACTGCTCTAAGGTGAACCTATCACAGGAATTTCTTGACAAGATTTGTTCAGATGGGGTTTTGTCTTTGAGGCTGAGAGAGTGTGACTTGCCCAAGGTCAACCAGTCAGTTTTCATGGTTGAATGGGGACTTGAATGTTGGTCTCCAGCATTGTGGTCCAGTGCTCAAACCACTATACCAGCCTGGCCCTAGAAAAAATGTGATCTGTATTATTATTATCACTTATATGATTGACAGAGGAAGGACTGAGCTTGAGAAAGACATGTCCAACTATTGAGTTCTTACAAAGGCAAGATTCACATCAAGGATTTCTGGATGATTCATAACTGAAGCTCTCAGCTAATCTCACAAGACAAAGTTCTCAGATTTCCTCCTTATTTCAGAACTCTTCAAGTGGCAACTTTTCCACTCATCATGACTATAATACCTAGATAATGGTAACTGCATTTTACCGTTTGCGAACATAATTAAATGTGCACTTTGAAGAAGCTATTTAGCTATAAAAGAACTTCTAGGAGTGAGAATTTCTATCCAATTTGCCACTGTGGAGTGAAATGAGTTATTTTGTTATCCAGGGTATTCAAAAAAATACGTTGTTCAGCTTGCAGAAGTGTGGTTTGTTGCCTTATGCATATGCACCTGCGGTAGACTGCAGCAGGAAGCAAAGAAATGTGATTGAGAACTAGGACGTGCTTTCTGGCAACTCATTTTTCAGAACTGTTGTTTCAAAACTTCTGCTCCTTCCAGTACAAAAAAAAGGAAATCTGATTCATGCCAGCACTTCTTGAACTGACTTGGTGTGAATGCATCCTCTAATAGAAAATGCCCAGTTCTAGCCCAATTTAAAGAGAAAAGGACCATACAAGCAGGGATAGTAGGTCTCTTGAAGTTGTCCATAACACCATCTGGATAATGAACCAAGCAGGCACACAGGTCACTTGGTCCACATGGTGTTACTATCCCGTGATGGGGGCATGTTGCTACCAATCCATGAGTTATGCTTTTGCACAACCTCATCGCAGTCCCACTGCCAATGTATCCCCACCTGTTGTGATCACAGGATATTCCATTACTGGAAAAAAAAAATCTGGCAATGCGTTTTGATCGTGTGACTCTTCCAATGCCGGCAGCCGTGCAAAATGGGCATAAGCACGATCTAGGGGCTTCCTTCCCCAGTGCAGCATGGGAAAGAAGCCAGTTCCACGGTGAAAGGAAGGCATGTGTCCGCTTGCGCTACCATCTGCAGCCAGCCAGCCGGGTGCAGAGGGCAGCACTGGGGACATGCTCCCATCCTGGAAAAGACATTGCCAGGATGATGCCAGGATGACGACAGAAAAGGATAAGGTATGGAAATGGCCCAACTCTTTCCCACTAGGGTGAAATGCATTTAATCAATATGTACATTATAATAATTCTTTCCAAATTTGCATCAGTACACATTATGATATATGATACTTTTACCATATGTAGATTTGATGCAAATCATTGTCACAAATCTTTTAAATTTGGAACCTGAAACTGCCTGCCCTATTTTGCTTTCAAGTCAGCCGCCAATTCTGAGGAACCACACAGAGATTAGGACATGCTCTTTCTGCAACTCTGCTAAAGGAAGGCTAATTTCCTCACAGCTTTAGCTGGGAAACTCTAACTCCCAACATACAGCAATGTGCACATGATCAGTCTGTCACCTGGTCAGTGGCTTTTACCTGAAAGTTCTTGAAAGTCTTCCACACAAAATGGTACAGATTTGAGCGCACAATATACACAATGTTCAATCACCTGTACCTTCCATGTACACCAAGACTTTGTTACTGTCCTACCAAACACCATTTGTGATTTCCCGGCCCATCCTTCTGCTTTATGGCCAAAATCTCAAGGGACACAGTAGCACTATGTCCAGTTCAATGTATTTCATTAAGCTATCATCAGTGCAGCCATGTGTGCCAGCACATAAAATTATGTTAATGAACATAAATTTGCCCTTATGAAATTGTTTCCCTATTGATGTTTTTAATAATCCAGGGACCTTGGAAAGCAGAAAGAGGTATTTCCCGAAATCATTTTCTCAGATGACTGGAAAAGAATGTGTGTGACAAACAGGAAAACAAAACACCATAGAAAATTACTTTCGCACATTGGAATGAAAACAATGTTACAGCTGTGAAATAAAAGGTCAGTATGGCAAAACTATCTTGTATGGAAAAATTAACACATGGTGTTATTATGTGCAGGGAGCATAATTAGTATTAGCATAATGCCCCCTTCTTGTTAACTACCATATATATATGTGTGTGTATATACTTCATGTATAGGTTAAAGACAGGTTTTGGGGCCAAAATTATGAATTTTGGTATTACCTGTGGATAAGTTGAGGGTCATCCTGCCGAGAAGGAAAGCACCGCCACTACCTCAGGCGGTCAGTTACCCCAGCTGCTGCCACCATTTTCCCATCCAGCAATTCAAAAAAGGCCTTTTGCTACTCTACTGAGAGAAGGGGATGCTTCCTTTTTCAATAAAATTTAAGATATAGTATTAGCTTGTATCAAAAAAGAACCATCTCCTTTTCTGAGTAGAGCGGTGAAAGGCAAGAGCTTAGTATGTCCCCAGGTGAACCTAAAAGAAGCA
Source organism: Iguana delicatissima (assembly GCA_948472985.1). Taxonomy (NCBI): domain Eukaryota; kingdom Metazoa; phylum Chordata; class Lepidosauria; order Squamata; family Iguanidae; genus Iguana; species Iguana delicatissima. The sequence goes on along the minus strand of CAOKZL010000378.1, from coordinate 101,959 downwards.
AGGACCTCCTCTACAGTCTTGGTGCTCGTGTGTGTGGAAGCACCATTTTCCCACCCAGGCACTCAAAAAGGCCAGAAATAGTGCCACAGCACACAGAGAGTGGGGGTGGTGTGCGCTTCTTTTAGGTTCTTCCAGGATGGACGAAACTCTTGCCTTTTGCCAGTCTAACCAGAGAAGTGGATGGTTCTTTGTTAAGGTACAGTATTTACATTGACCTATGGATAAACTGACCCAGTTGGGTCAATTTTTTGACTAAAGATTTTAGACTTATACATGAGTATGTACAGTATGTTCTTCCTGAACTCACAGGCAACATCAATCAGATCTTGGAAACATTGTACCTTTTTGGTTTTTTCCATCATAATTTTTATTGAGTTTTCATATGTTCTTAATATCATGCAATCAACAGTACATACATTCATTAACTTTAAAAATATCAATAAAATGAAAGAGAAATCAGAATCATTTGTATCATTGTTATCATGTTAGATTTAACTACTGCCTTTTTATAGGTTTTTTTAAATTATTATTTTGGAGTGACTAACACTGATTACAGATTAACACTGATATACATATTAACATTGATGTATATACAAAAAATTATTCCAGTGATTAATACAAAACAATCAGTGCTCCATCCCCAACCAATAAATTAATTTCCCCAATAAATATAATATGGCTACATACTATTATTCCTTCCTTTACTAGTTCTTCCTTTGCTTTTTCCATTGCTTTTGTGGACTGCAGCATCCAGAATTTTCCAGCTGTCTGAATGTTATTCTAGGAGATGTAATTTCACCAGGCTTTTATTAAAATCTGTTATTGCTATGTGACTTCAAATCAACTCTGACTTATGGAAAACCTATTATAAGTAAGATTTATTCAGAGGAGATTTGCCATTGCCTTCCTGCATGGCTAAGAGACTGTGACCTGGCCAAGGTCACCCAGTGGGGTTCCATGGCTAAGTGGAGACTTGATCCTTGATTTCCAGGAGTCCTAATCCAGTACTCAAAACACTACACCATGCTGGTTCACAAAAATTTGTTGTTCTTGAAGTTGACTCTGACTTATGGCAACCCTATCATAAAGTTTTCCTGGCAAAATGTATTCAGAGGAAGTCTGCTATTGCTGTCCTCTGAGGTGAGAGAGTTTGACCTGCCCAGCTATGCAGTGGTGGAGCTTGGAGTGAGGGGAGGTGGGGTGGGAGGAGGAGGGGCTACAGAGTGAGGGGCATGGCCACTGTGTGTGGGGACATGGTCAGGGCATATGGGGGCTACTGGCCAGGATGCCCCAAAAACATTGCTGCCCAGGACGACCCCCCCCCCATCCTTGTGCGACTGCAGCTATGAATACCAGGATTCTAATAAAGGAGATAATGGGCATCCCTGTTTTGTGCCATTCTCTATTTTAATTTCGTTCACATTATTTCCATTTACATTGATCTGTGCTACATTGGCCATTTTTGCACTACACCGTTGTAGCTGTTATTCCACTTTCAACATCCTACGGAATCCTGGGGTTTGCAGTTTAGGGAGGGGCATTTAGAATGCTCCACCAGAGAACTATTTGGCCTCAGCAAACTACAAACCCCAGAATTCCACAGGATGTTTAAAGTGGAATAATAGCACTATAACAGTGTAGTGCAGAAATGGCCATTATCTTTATATAATTCTCTAATCGTATCTCTAAATTTCATCCCTAATCCAAATCTTTTATACAAATATATCTGGTTTATTGAGTCAAATGCTTTATACACATCTAATTTTATAATCCCAACTTTCTTTTTATTTTGTTTTGCATTATAAATTACATTTACTATGTCATTCTCTTTCCCTTTATAAAGCCATATTGATTTTCCTTTATTAAATCTGGTTTGAAAAAATGTCAATCTATTGGCTAATATCTTTGCAAAAATTGTATAATCTTGGTTGGCCAATGGAAAACATGGAATAGAAAAATACATGGAATACTGGCTGAGATTTATAGGAGTTTTATGGAATACATGGAATAGACTAGTCATTCCCAATCTTTGGCCATCCAGAAGTTTTGGCCTAAAACTCCTGGAAATCTTGTTAGCTGTTCTGGGAACTGAAGTCCAAAACATCTGCAGGCAGTGACGTAGACTCCAGTCGATAGATTTGGACTCAAGTCGGACTTAAGTCACTTCAAGGACTCGACTCAACCTCAAATGATGCACTGACTCAACTCGAGACTTCTGTATTTTTAATGACTGACTTGATGCCCTTGGTTCAGTCGATATAACACATTCATCCAGAAACGTTACGACTTTGAACAATGCCTCCATCTCTTTCTGTCTACTAGTCACGTGAGAGTCTCTCTCAAGCCCAAAGTGTGGGTGCATTTCTCAGAGGAGAACAGCAAACAGGTTAGCCAATGGGCTTGAGGCAGGCTTAAGGTCTGCTCAGCAGCCTGTCCCAGCTGCATATTGGTGGAGCCTTCTAAAACATTTGCTAAGAGCAAAAGAAAAGACTCACCCCCAGAATGCCAGGTGGATTTCTCAGAGGGGAACAGCAAATATGTTGAGCAATGGGCTTGAGGAAGAAGGATCCTTCCTTTTAAAGCTTTTTAATCTTCAGTAATGGGGAGTAAGATAGAATCCTATTCCCCACTTCCAAAGCTGCAGATGGTAAATTGCAAATGTGGAGAGCCAACTCTGCTTAAATTGTTAAAGCTGAATTTATTTCATTCTATCCATTAATTCTGAAATTTTGTTGGGGGTATAAAGTTGGCTTCCAGACTTGAGACTTGACTTGAGACTTGAAGGTAGAGACTTGAGATTTGACTTGAAGCTTGGAGTAAAAGACGTAAATACATCACTGTCTGCAGGATGAAAGATTGAAATCCACTAGAACTGGCATTTCACATCAGTCATATTAATAACCTAGTTTAAAATGGCTTGGAAAGAAATGTAAAGCCAAGGCTATTCACACCTCTGTGGGAGTCTTCTGAGCTCAGGGTGCTGTTCTCCCTTGTTGTCTCATCTAGTCTTTTGAAGAAGAGCTTTTCCTGATGATCTTAATGCATTGTAAGGTTGATTTACAGAAAGCAAGTCCATTAGATTTTTGGGTCCCATGCCATTGTGATGAACGAATGGGTTCCGGTTGAAAGGTACGGTCCTGAACCAAAGAAAATGGCTGCGCGCGTTGCATTGCTATAGGATGGATTTGGACTGTGAGGCAAGGATTCTTTGGACTGTGAAACTGAGAACTCACGAAATGCTGATTTGGCCGGAGAAGAAAGTTTGCAAAACAATAAGGAATTGGCACGAACAGGGTGTATTTCGAATTGCACAGGCTCATGAGTGTGGCTTGCTTAATTGCCATTTGATGTTGCATACAATGCATAACCTCTTTGATTTAGATGTTTTGTCCACCTCCACGAATTCATGTTATTCGACAGTGATCTATACCTTTATTAAGGAAACAGTTAAGTTCATATGTGTAAAGTCAGAAAGGACTAAGAGCTGTAAAAGCCTGGTTGGGCACACTTTCAGACTGGCAGTGCTGACCCTACCCTGCAGGGCTGAAAACTATTGAGGCATTTGATACATAGGTCTGATGCATAATACATTTCCTGACAACATAAAATATGAGCTATTCTTCTGTTAGTAACCTTTTATTAGTAAGGTACATAATGATATAAACTATTCTTTTAATTGCTTGATTGCCTTTACACAATGAAAGTCCTGGAACCCTGGCAAACATCAAAACATGTCTTTTTCCAAGAGGTGAGAACAGTGGGTATAAAGAGAAGAAGATTTTCAGCTTCTCTTTGTGACTCTTCGACCGCAGCACCAGAGTCATCCACCCTTTCGAGAACAACTGATCGATGTTCGGCGAAAGGACCATTTTGTGAGTATGTTAGTATGAATGTGTGTGTGTGAAAGAGCTCTTGATACTTATGTGATTCTGTATTTTATGTCTCAATAAATGTTACATAAATAGTGATTAAACCCAGATCTGGTTTCCTGTGTGTCTTTTGTTGGGAATCCTATAGTCTAAGGTGGCTGAATTTCTCTCTAGATCAAAAGTACCAAAAATCTCGGTGCATGACACCATTAGGGCTTTCAAGACAGACGTACGCTACTTCAAATAAATGTGTACATGGGAATGTGGCCTTTAGGGGACACATATCAGTGAACACACTTTATCAAGATCCAGGACCTGTTTTATTTTATTTTTCATACCATCTTTCTCCATGCCAAACCACAAAGTATTACAAGATAAACGTCTATAATAACAGTGCAATCACTGGCATCCTTCCTTGGAAGTTGATCCCATTGAATTCAGTGGGAATCCATTCCAAGTAAACGTTTGTAATCCCTGTGAATGTACTGGTTTAGGTCAGCGGGTAGAAATGTTAAAGAAAGGACCTGAATTTCTAAAAATTTCATTGAGGCATGGAGGACAGAAAGAAACAAACTTGCTGTTTTTCAGGGAGCAGGAATTTACACTCTCATCTCCTTGACTGGGAAACAGAATTTTAAATTGGGGCCTAAATCTAAGTGCTGCTCCCAACCACAGAAAACTCTACTGAATCTATGGAATTGATGTAAGTGTTAGCTTACTGTTCAGTAATTGATTCAACGTGCTCTCCAGTGATGTAGACTCAAGTCGATAGACTCACCATCTTTTTGCATGCCTTTCTAAAGTGAGAGGGCCCCTTGAGCGTCGCATAAATGGGAGGAGCGGTCTGCATGACACACTCCCATTTACTTGATGCTCAAGGGCCTGACGGGACCACGCACGCACCTTTTCATTTTCAGCTTAAAGCCAAAAATGGTGCATGGTCACACAATGTTCCCGGGGCCCAGGCGCACTTACCTGGTGTGCAGTGCGTCGGGAGCTGGGCTGGTCGCGCTTTCTGCCTCAGCACTAGCCTGCAATTCCCAGGTTGCACTGCAGTAGGAAGGGGTGGGGAGTTTGCGTGGCACTCACGTGACCAGGAAGCTGCTGCAGAACTTGAGCATCAAGGAAGCGGCAGCATTCCTGCTGAGGTTTTTTGTGTGAGATGATCCGCCCAGCCACGCGAACGGGTAATGTGTGAAAAGGGTCTCAGACTCAAGTCACTTCAGTGACTCGACTCGGACTTGACTTGACTTGAGACTTGCATATTTTTAGTGACTGACTTGTTGCACATGTAACATAACACATTCATTCGGAAACCTTACAACTTACTGATTACATGACAATCTGTCTCAAGCCCAAAGTGTAGACACATTTTTCAGAGGGAACAGTAAATGGATTAGGCAATGGGCTTGAAGATGGATTGAGGTCTGCTCAGCAGCCTGTCCCCGCTATATATAGGAGGAGCATTCTAAAACTTTTCCTAAGAGCAGAAGGCTCTTAGGAGTGCAGGGTGCATATCTCACAGGGGAACAGAAAATGTGTTAGGCAATCGGCTTGAGGAGGAAGGATCCTTCCTTCTAAAGCTCTTGAAGCTTCAGTAATGGGGAATAAGAAGGATCATATTCCTTACTTTTGAAAAAGTTTTCAGCTTTGCAAATAGGAAGTAAGAAGGATCTATTCCCCATGTCTGAAGCTGCAGACGTCAAAATCACAAAAGTCGAGGGCTGACTCTACTTAAATTGTTAAAACTGACTTAATTTCACTCTGTCCAGAAATTCTGGAATACAAGTTGGGGAATAAAGTTGTCTTCCAGACTTGAGACTTGATTCGAGACTTGACTTGAAAGTATCTTGCAAGGACTTGAGACTCGACTTGAAATTTGAAGGTAGAGACTTGAGACTTGACTTGAGACTTGGAGTAAAAGACTTAAATACATCACTTGTGCTCTCTATCATTGGGACTAGCAATTAGACTGAGGCCTGGGGTGAGGTGAATGGAAGGAAGAAGGTTTGTACTATTATAGTATGGACTGTCAAGTCAGAGTCAACTTATAGTGAACCTATGAATGATAGCTTTCCAAGAGCCTTAGTTATTACCAACCCTCCTCAGATCTTGCAGACTCAGGGCCGTGGCTTCCTTGATTGAATCAGTCTACTTGTAATGCAGTCTTCCTCTTTTCTCACAGCTTTCCATTTTACTGGGTATTATCATCTTTTCTAATTTTGTCATCTCAGGATCTGCCCAAAGGACAATAACCTCAGTTCAGTCATTTTGGCTTCTGGCGAGAATACAGGCTTGATTTGCTCTCAAACCCATTTATTTGTCTTTTGGTAGTCTATGGTATCCACAGAACTCTTCACAGGAAGTGGTGTTACATATTACATCTATCTTTGTATTTTGTTTGGGGACACTCTCTCTCTCTTTCATGTGGTTTGGGATATATTTATACTTATCACTACTGTTTTGTTACCTGGTTTTAAAATGCAAAATCTTACAAAGTTAATTGCTTTTGCAATATTCTTTTAAAAAGATTATAGAATCCAAGAGAGTGCTACACAAGCAGAGGACTGGGTTATCTTGGATCATCTGCAGATCACAGTGTTTCCTTACAGAACCATGAACTCCACCTGGCATTGGACATGATCCATCCTGCTGTTACAGAGAGAGGTTAGCCACTTCCTGCCTATTCATCTGGCTATTCAGAGATGTTTCTTGTGCCTCTTGTCTAGATGTACACTTTGCATCCGGTCAAAAACACACAAGCTATTTATAGCCAGAGGAAAGCAGAGAATGAGACATGGTCTGAGAGTGAGTTTCCTTTCCAGACCCTGATGTATGTGCACACTTTCCTTTTGTCTCACTGTTACCACTGTTCCAAATAGGTTTTGCAGATGTTTGACACAATGCAAAAACTTGTTACACCTGTTTCCCTGGAGCAAAAATGGGAAGAGTGTACACAGCAGTATTCTTCATTCAAACCACTATGACTATTTTCTGTTTTTGCCTTACTTCTGAAATGCTTAAAGAGGTCTTAACTAACATTCTCTGCAGTAAAAAATAAGCCAAATATTTATAAATATCATCACATGTTCTCCATTTCCCTAGGCAGAAAGTAGTTCCCCTCCAATGGCATAACCTTTGAGCTCCTTTGAGGGAGACAGAACTGGTAGCTTAACAGTGTTTACATTTTTGCTTTACTTACAACAGAGCATAGGTGGAAGTGAGTAGCCTGCATGATCTTAGCAATCAACAGATGCACTGGCTCATCTCAGATCTCCAGAAGAAGATACCTACACATACAAAGTGCCTTCAGCTCACAGCAAACTGTAAGGTCCTTTGCTTCGCTTTCCCCCCACCTCCCACTCTCAGCCCCAAACCACTGTTTCTTCTATTCCCTCCTCACACACCATCAGTCCCTTTCCTTTAGTTGTGGGTCAGAGGCATACTACTTTCCCCAAATTCTGATGGCTTACCTATTGTAAACAGATCTCTCTATCAAGAAAACATTAGCTAGCAATGTGCTCCTACAAAGAGACAGCCATTAACCATTATGGACCATTAGGAGGTCTAGGGGGCATGGAGGCATTTGATGGCAAACAAAAAGAATTGAGGGCGGTTCTGAGAGGACCACAAAACTATCCTCGACACTTGCTTGTGGTCCTTTCTTCATTCCTGTGCTAAGTGGAACAAACATACCAGTTTAGCTCCAAGGACATCATTGGGACTAGTTTTTAACTACAGCCCACAGAGTGGGAGTCCTAAGTGACAGCTGCCCAAAGGTTTGTTTCTACATTATGCTCTCTGCCATCCTTGCTACTTCCCTCATTTAACAATAGAGTCCTTTGACCTACACCAGTTGGTGTATCCTGATGGGCTCACTGAAAGCTTGTTCTAACTTCTGTTTTTCTGCAAAGTATTGCTAGCACTGCTATAGCAGTCTGAGTGTTGAAACAAGACTGGTAAAGCTTGTGTGATCAAATCCCAATGTAGCTATAAAGTTCACTGAGTAATCTTGCGCCAGTCTCTGGATAAATGTGTCACTAGGTTAAGGTATTTATTGTGCTGATTCTCATGTTATTTTTAAATATACAAGTCCCAGACTATTTTCTAGCAATTCCTGGTACCAGCTGCACCATTTTACACTTGAATGGGTTTCTTTTAATTTTGAGACATGCGAAAACAAAACAATGTTTTTCTCTTCTCCTCTCTCTTTTTAAAAATTTCTTAGACTTATAGGGCAACTAAAATGACACTTTTGCACTATAATACTATAATGCTAACAAAAACAAAAAGTAAACAAAAGAAGAGAAAAATTGCTCTTAAAGCCATGGGGAACTGTAGACCATCTATAGGCAGATGTGTTGAGGCCCCAGGAGTTATAGTCCAATACATCTGCAATCTGCCTGTCAAACCATAGGGAGTTGTAGTCCAACACACCTGCAATATACTAGGTTGGGGAACAGTTCAACCTCCTGCTCCTCCTCCTTTTCTTGCTAGACCCAATCATATTGCATAGTGCATTGCTCTACCTTCAACTTCCATTATTGGTTGTGTTGCTGGTTGTTGTTGTGACACACAACTTCATAATATGTTGTGACACATAATTCACCTCAAGCAAGACACCCCCTGGTTTAAAAACAATGTCTGGAAGAGCTTTAGTGCAGATACAAGAAATCTCTACAAACACTCCAGCCAAGGATGCCACAAATGGAAGTGGACTTGCCAACTACTGGCAAAACAAGCTCCTGAATAGTTTGAGAGCCAATAAGAGAGCTTTCTCTCCTTGTCAAAGATAACTTTTGCTGCCATCTTCCTGCTGTCTCACAAAACAAAATGCCTCATGGCATTTTAATAGACCTTTATATTGAAGCATGTCATCAACAGGATTCTAGCCATACAGTCCTTCTCTGGGGCCATATTTGAAACCTTTCCAGCTTTGCTTACTAGAACCTGCGACCAGAGTTTACACTTCACTGTCCTGACTTTTCAAAATCTAGGATGAACTTCCTGTTATGTTAAGGTAGCAAAAGTAAGACTGGAGGTTGGTGGGGAATGGCGCAGGGGGGCGGTAAACTTTCTAATGTGAGCTTCCAAGCCTGCTGTATCTGATACTTCACCACCAACATTTAAATAAAAATTATATATCTTTAGAATCACAGTCTAACCATTTATTCTTTTGCCCTTTTATTACAGAAAAATAATGATAGGTTATGAGGGATTTAGCTGCAATACTAATGGTGCTGAACTACATCTATAGGGTGTGCCCTCTCATGTAATATTTATTCAGAATTAAAGAAAGCTTTGCAAGCACTGGTTCTTTTCCCTTTCCCTTACCCAAGCTTTTCTTTACCACAAAGAATAAGAAGACATGATTGAATTAGCTGTATTAATGAGAATTTGCCGGTTGCACGTATCATTCCATTAATCTAAATGGCATGTGAAATCAAACACAGACTCGACAAATAATGGGGTCTAGTCTTCTTTGGCTGCATAATCAGTTTGAGGAAGATCTGCTTCCCAGTAAAGGGAGAGAATGGATGGCTGAGAATGCGTGGTGGAATGAAAGGGTTTAAAGTGTCCCTTACATAAAAGGCTGTGCAGGGCGTTCTTTGAAAATGAATGGAGGCTGCCACAAAAGAGGAGGAAAAAGGAGGTGCAGGGAGAGCTTAGGACTTCATGCAGAGATGTGTCATGCATACAAAAAAAGGTTGCTAAGGTAATATATAAGGCCACCTTCCAAAGGGGAGCGAACTGTAGGTAATGGAATACAGGAATGCGGGCCCAAAGGCATTTTGATGAGGAGCATGGAGAGAATGTATGAAAGGCCAAGAACTTAGAGCAGAGACATGAATGTCTGAAAAGAGAGGGTAGGAATGGGTGAAATAAAGACAGCAATTTTCAGGATTTTTTTTAAAAAAATAAGATTGCAATTGCTTTCTTTTTTTGTTTTTAAAAATGTATCCTTCATCCATTTTAAGTCATTAAAGTGCAAAACACATCTCATGTGTGTCTTATGCATTTTCAATAGCACAACCACCCTAATGCCCACCCTCCTGACTTCCTGTCCTTTCTCCCCAGACAAAGGTATTGCATTGCATAATATTTTTCTGTGCCAGATCCTAAGGCTTGAAGAAATGCCTACAGATTATGTTAGACCTGGCAAGGTTATCATTTCTTCAAAACACAGCTGAAAAGTGATCACTTGTCAAAAGCAATATAATCTCGGAATGATAAAGAAAATAGGGCAGCATGGAAAGTGACCAACTCAAAGTGGTCTCACTACTGCTACACCTTAGTAGGGCAGCAACCGCACTTAGATGAGAGAGATTATTACACAAAGGGGACAAAAGGCATCGAAGTGAGCAAGATGTATGGCAAACAAAACAAAACAGTGTGTTGTGGAAGAGAAAGCTCAGTGGCAGAGCTTGGAGTGTGTGGAGGGGGCGGGGGGGCTATAGCATGGGTGGGGGGGCTATGGCGTGTGGGGGCATGGCCACGGTGTATGGGGTGTGGCCATGGTGTGAGGGGGCGAGGCTACAGTACACAGGGGCGTGGCTACAAGCTGGGACGCCCTCAAAAAAATTGCCACCTGGGGCAAACCGTCTCCATCGTTCCCCCCAATCCCTATGCAACTGAGCTTATAGGTAAGAAAGACGGGAAAAAAACACATATACATATATACATACACACATATATACACACACATATATCAGACTGAAAATATTTTGTCACAACACAGCTTAAAGTAATTGTTGTTTTAAAAAAATAATCTTTATGCTTCTGCAGAACTTTCGATAGACTCTAGTAGAACCAGCACTCTATGGATGGAATCCTGGTGATTAGCCCCAAGTAGAGTAGATCTATTCAATCAGTTGTTGAATGGTGAGTCACCATGTAGGTACCGGTAAATCCAATTAATTCTGCTACTCTGGTTAAGACTACCAATAGATTTTAGGCATATGTTGTCCTCTCCTTCTCATAAAGTGTCAGTTCATCTTCTACAAGATGGTACCCACTGGGGCATCTGTTAGCTGTTTTGGACTATGGTTCCCATCACCCCCAGACAGCATGGAAACTGATGAGACTTGACAGTGCAGTTTGGTAGCTCCTATGTTTGCAGTAGGCAGAGGAGGCTGAACTTGTTTCCCAACCTGGCATATTGCAGATGTATTAGACTACAACTCTGGGGGCAGCTGATGGCTTACACATCAGTAAGATGAGCAGTTCACCCTAGGTTTTAGTCTAAACTTTAAAGGAACAATCCAAGGCTCTGTACACTCTCTCCAAATATTAAGTTCAGCACCTAGGATAGTTGCTTTAAATCTAAGACTAAGTAAAATCTCAAGTTCAGCCTCCTCTGCCTACTGCCAGGCACAATGATATTGCATGGTGCATTGCCTTGCCCTCAACTTCCATTATTGGTTGTTGTTGCTGGTTGTTTTTGCAATATACAGTTTCATAATGTCTTGTGACACATAATTAGATGTCATGGAGCAGCAGGGAAGAAAGTAAGAGAAGTGGAGGTTCCATAACCTTGTAAATTTTTAGGGTTTATTTATTTTATATCTCACCTTTTCCCCAGTTTGGGGCTCAATGCAGCTTACAATAGTTAAAACAAACATACTTAAAAATTAACAACATACAAAAGTGAAAAAGCAATTAAGCCACCATAAAATCTGAAACTAGTTAAAACAGATTAAAGCAAATAAAAGTCCAGAACATTATATAAGGCTTGTTTCCTGTGAAATATCAATTCTCAAAGGCCTGCTGAAATAAAAAGATATTTATCTACTTGTGGAAAGATAGTAAGGAGGGAGCCAGTCTAGCCTCTCTAGGAAAGGAGTACAAGAGCCTGGGAGCAGCCACTGAGAAGATGCTCTCTTATATTACCACAAAATTTGCCTGTGAGGGTGGTGGGACATAGAGCAGAGCTTCACAAGAAGACTTCAAAACACAAGCAGTTTCCTAGGGTTCATATTGTACCCTAATATGCCATGTCATTCACACCCTTCATGCTGAGACAATATTTCAAAGGAACAGGAGGACAAATTCTAGAAATCCTTTTCCATCCTCCATGCTGAAGACCCACCTTCAAGGCCTCTTTCACCAGATATGGTATTGATATGTAAACACCTGAAGGAATGTCATGTAGAAGAGGGAGTCAGCTTATTTCTGCTTGATTCAAATTTCAAGAAAAGAGATTGAACAAAACATTTAGGTTTCTTGGCTGCAAATGCTGTTTGACAGTGGAGAGTGGTCGATTCTCTGTATTTGTAGGCCTTTAAGCAGAAGTTGGATGGCCATCTTCTGAGAATGCTTTTGTTGCATCTTTCTGCATGGTGGGGCATTGAAGTAGATGGCCCTTGCAGTCTTTTCCAGTTTTATGATCCTGTGATAGTGAACCTGTGTCCTACAGGAGGTTATTTTGGCTTGGATAAGGTGAAGTAGATGACGGTGGAGGGAATAAAGAAAGATCCATATTATTCATTCTAAATTACCTACTTGTTGAACAGCCAGGACTTATAATGGTTTGCAACTAGGGAAGAATAAAACACTTCTGGACTACTTATCAAATAATTACTGCTTGTAACACTGTTAAGTGTATATCATTGTCTAGTCTCAGACTGCAAGCATTAATTAATTAGCGTGATGAATACGAGCACTCGTTGTAGCCCAGGAAAACGGATTGTCAGTTGTACTTCAGTTAAACAGAACTGAGCATTTGCAGAAAAAAAGAAAAACTGTTGATGCTGACAGCATTGTAATATAGTCAATGGATATAAAACCCAGGTAGCATGCATAAGATTTCCATAGAATACACTCTTTGTGCTACTTAGGTAAAAAAAAAATCTGAATATTTTCAAAATGCATCTTTTAATATCAAAAAGTGACCATTTTTATTTTTCAAATTAATAATTGGAAGTGAATTTAAAGCTACAGTGATTGAATGATGAGGATTGTAGACAATTTTATATACATTGAGTAATATGATGGAGTTTTTCATTTAAATCTCAGTGCCTGGAACTATAATTCTTTATAGCACAAGGGTCATCATTTATAAGTGAGTCACATAGAGCCACCATGGTGTAGTGGGTTGAGCACCGGAATTCAATCCTGGAGACCAGAGTTCGATTCCCTGCTTAGTCACAGAAATCCACTGAGTGACCTTGGATGTGCCACATACTCTCAGCCTCCAGAACACCCTAGGATAGGTTTGCCTTAGAGGAGCCATAAGCTGAAAATGACTTGAAGGCACACAATAACAACAAGAAGGCCATGAAAGGACAGCAAATAATTATTTAATTTACTATTGTTATACCTTTATTTCCAGAGAAGGGAGAGGGATTTGTGAGTTCTTCTGCCTGAAGTACCAAAAACCACAAGGTATTTGCCATGCACATTGACTGTAAGGGAGAGTATGCTTTGTTGTTTTATCACAGCCAGCAAAATCGCAACAACAACGATACATAGGGAACTCCCAACTTCAATTTTCAGGCTGAGCTGGGTAACAGGGCTTGCAAAATTTAGGGATACTGCTGTCCAAGCTTTTTAGGAAGGAATTTTAAATTTTGCTGTGGCTGTAGCACAGCTCCTATCATTGACTAGTTCCCAAGAGCTACATTCCGCCCTTTTAAAATTGACATGATCTGGGGGACAATTTCTGCTCCAAATTGTTCAGCTGTTGTTGTTGGGTGCCTTCAAGTCATGTCTGACTTACGCAACTCTAAGGCATGATAGAAAGTGTGTGTCTGCAGTGGAGCAGAGTTCCTCATTAAGTAGCCAAGACATCAATGGCTTAGAGAAGCAAACTAAGGCTTTATTGAAGGAGGAAAGTTACTCAGGGTGCTATTCTAATCTAGCTGTATTGTAGGGAAGTGCTGGGAAGTGAATCACAGGAAAAGAACAGGGGGAGAAAACATCCCTAAGAGTATTAGCTTATGTAGCAGAGGGGTCAGGATAGGTAGACAAAAGAGGAAAGACACTGCAGGTCACTCAAACTATCTAACCCTATTGCTACAGCTCCCTCCGAGGCATTCTTGACTCTTCAGTGCTAAGCATTGTTGCATTTCTAACAAGGCAAACATATCATGGACTTTTCCCAGCAAGATTTGTTCAGTGCGGTTTGCTTCTGTCTTCCTTTGAAGCTGAGAGAGCGTGACTTGCCCTAGGTCACCCAATGGATATCCATGAATGAGTGGAGAATCAAATCCTGGTTTTCTGGGTTATAGTCCAATGCTCAAACCATTACACCATGCTGGCTCTCACAGGAAGAATACTTAGGTATAAAAACAATACAAGGAAGAGGGCTAAAATTGTTGTGTCTTTATGTGAAAACTATACAAAAATAAGATAAACAATGTTTAAAAAGTACTGAAAATAGTATTAGTCTACTAATACTACTACATAGGCTGGATGATGAGGAATTTCCTCTGCCGTGTGGAATTTTCTTTCACACAGCTATTATATGTACAAGAACCCTGTCTTCTCTTTCATGTGGCTACCCACATAATGGAGATTCAAAGTCTGGTCTGCAGTTACAGTCTAATGTTCAAATCACTATGGCCATTTCCACACTAGACTGTTATAGTGCAATTATTCCACTTTCAACGTCCTATGGAATCCCAGGGTTTGCAGTTTAGGGAGGGGCCTTTGAATAATAGCACTATAACAGTCCAGTGCAGAAATGGACTACCGTATTTGCCGGTGTGTAAGATGCACCTGTGTATAAGACGCACCCCATTTTCAAACAGGATTTTTTGGGGAGAAAAATGAGTACTATACACTAGCAAATACAGTGGATCATTCTGGTTCTCTAAACAGAAGACCCCTCCCCCAGATATGTGAAATATGCACAACCATCCCCACAACCACCCCCAAACTGCATACTACCCCCAAATACTTCCATTTTTTTCTGCAGCCCCTTTCAAAAGGACAATTTCCAACTAAACCTTGGAAAGAACTTTTTTTTTTTTTCTGTAAGAGCTGTGCCTCTCTGGAATGCACTGCCTTTAAAGCTGGTGAACTCTCGTTCTTTGGAGATTTTAAAGAGTGTTTGGATGGCCATCTCTCAGGACTGTTTACTCCTGTACCTGCATGGGGCTTTCCATGGGGTTGGACTACTTAGGCCTGTCAGTCCCATCCATCTAAGATTCTATGATTCTATTAATTGTATTACTTTGTTTGGCAGGCATGTTAGAACTGGCACAGCACTGGAAAATCATGACTGCCTTATGCTTCAGTGCTTGGTTGCAAAGTATTTGGCTCTTACAGAGAGTTGAAATGACAAAGTTAGGAATACAAGAATGATACAAACCATTGATAGCTGTAATATTATGCTTTTATTGAGTATATTAGTAATTCTCCAGACTCTTGCTTGCCACCAGTAGCATTGTTTGGTTTAGGGCTCCATGTTCTGAACAAAAAAGGAAAATCACATTACATATTGAAATGTTTTATTACTATGAGTTGGGCCAACATAGAGGAAAATGTATGTACTCTTCAAGGCTTCACCGGTAGAAATGCATAATTTGTGGGAATGAAGGGGAAAAAAAACAGGGAACAGACAATGTCAGATTTATTTCATGTGCCTTTTAAGGAGGAAAACAGAACCATGTAAGATTCAGTTTTATAAAGCTTCTACAGAAAAAGTCCAGAAAGAGAAAATTGGAAACCTAACCATGTTCATGGTACTATATTGGTGTTATTTTTATTAGTCAATATGAAAACCACAGCTTCAGCTCTGTAATATCAAAGATACATGAGGGAACATCTGCCATTATGACAGAATCATTAATCATGGAACTGAAATCCTGACACATTTTCTCTGCAGTGAGAACATTTTCAAGATGAAACAACTGACAAATTGCTTAGATGGGAATATTATTGGTTGCAAAATATTATCTTTAGGCATGACATACTCTCCAACTTTTATTCATCCACTTCAAACTGTTCTATTTAGATCAATGTTATTGGTGAGCTCAATAGTATAGAGACAAGATCTATTGGAAAAGCGGCAGTAGAAATAACCAGTACAACACTGCATCAAATGTAATTGGGGAATTGATATTTTCATGCCACCAATGCATTTGTCACATTTGATGCAATTTCAGTGGTTTCATTTGAAATATATAGACAGGGCATAGGTAGAAGCAATCAGCATTTGCACACCTCCCAGACAACAGATCTGTTACTTCATATTATTTCTTGAGAGAGATTCTCTTATATACACCAATATGCTTTTGTAGACATTATTTTACAGCCCCCTTCCCTTAGCTTCTGATGTTCTCTAAGTATCAGCAGTCACACTAAAAAGAAAAGAGAACATACTCATAGCTATGGCCATTTCCACACTACACTGTTATAGTGCTATTATTCCACTTTCAATATCCTGTGGAATTCTGAGGTTTTTATTGAGGTCCAACGGCTCTCTGGCTGAGAATTCTAAATGCCTCTCCCTAAACTGCAAAGCCCAGGATGTCGAAAGTGGAATAATAGCACTATAATGTAGTACGGAAATGGCCTATGAATTATGTATCAGAACTGGGTACTGCTGTCGGATGGGAGTGTGATAGTATCAACAACTGACCCAGAGCATCTGGCAAAAGGTAGGGAGGGGAGAACAAGTGCTTCAGAAATGTCTATAAGCTTCTATCCCCCATACAGATCTCTAGAGTAGTGTGCGACTGAGCTTGCTTTTCTCCTCACAGACTGGAATGACAGCTTCCTCCATCTGCTAAAGTGTCCCATCACCTCTCTCAGCTCAGCTTTTCCCTTTAAAACACCACCTTTGTTTAAAAAGGATAAAGCCTTTAAAGTGTTATTTAGAACCCCGTTGATGATCTACAGCAGCATTGTTCTGCTTGGTTATAACTACTGAAAATCATTTAGCTGAATCAGAACTTATAAAAATATGCTATGATTTTTATTGAAATAATGAACAGAGTAAAGTATTGGTTTTCATAAGTATGTTCAAGCTTAAATAGATCTTCAGAATGTGTTTAGGCAATTTCTTATATCTTTACATCAGCATAAAGGCACAGGTCTCTCACACACAGCCCTTTGACCTCTTGCTCAAAGGCTCAGTTCCCAAACCTAGGTCACACTTTCTGACCAAATTCAAAAGTGGGTTGATTTCTCTTCTGCCTCTCTCTGGCCCTTTCCTCACCTTACTTTTTTCGGCACTGGGGTGCGGGGATCGCAGGAGCAGCCTCCAGCGATAGGCTCTTGCATCCCTGCTGCTTCAGCTCCGCATGAGCTGCCTGCTGCCGAGCAGGCAGCATGAGAGCCCCACCTCTTCCTTCCACAGCGCAGCCTGGGAGTTTCCCAGGCTGCCCTGGGGCAGGAAGCATGAGTGCCACAGCTTCAGAGGCTCCACACACATGGCAAGTGTGCGTGGGGCCCTGGAGCAATGCGCGATGGCACACCATTTTTGGCTGAAAGCCGAGAATGAAAATGTGTGTGAGTGGCGCCTGCCCTACCCTGGAGCATCGCATGATTGTGAGTGTGTCATGCAGATTGCTCCTCACAATCGCAACGCTCCAGGCGCCCTTTTGTATGTCAAATGCTGTGCGAAAAGGGCCCCCCCCTCTCTCTTTAGGCTTTCTCTGAGAAAACACACCCTCTCACTCAACCCCCCTTGGTTCACTGAGAACCTCTCTGGCTGAAGGTCTGACTTTTAGCCCTTCCTCCCTGAAATCTGACCAAAACCAATTCAGTGTGCCTTCTCTATATACATTTCCTTCTCAAGCCTCCAACCCCTCCTTCACACTAATGGGCTGAGTTTCTCTCTTGAGTGGCTATTCTGGTTGCCTGGCAACCTGTTGCTGGACTTTCTTTGCCACTCAGGATAGCCACTCCTCCTGATTCCATCACACAGTGCTTATCACTCTTTCTAAAGTGGGGGACTGGCAAATTTCTCTTCCTTATATGCCAGTTGGTGATGGCAGTGATGGTGTGTGCCTTCAAGTCACTTCCAACTTATGGCAATCCTAAGACAAACCTATCATGGGGTTTTCTTGGCAAGATTTGTTCAAAGGGAGTTTGCCTTTACCTTCTTGTGTGTACCAGGGACTGGTAGAATATTTGTGCTCATTGGCTACAATTGAATCTTTCTTTTCTGGAAGCTCATCAGTGACCAGGAGCTGACAGCTCACAGAATACCACTGGTCCATGGACCACCACTTTGAGTAGCACTGCCTCTAGAGGAGGATGGTGGCTGGAAATGAGATGTCTATGGGGAAAGTAAAGAATAAAAAAGGAAACAAATGGATAAATCAAGAGGTGGCATTGATTACACATATTCTCTTAATAATGAGTCTTTATGAATCAGATACCCTAGTGAGGCAAACAGTTGTAACCATCAGTCATTCAAATATGGATGTTCTCAACATCTTGATGCCACATTTGTATGTTCCCCTAGCAATGAGTATCCCATGTTCCAAAAACTGAGGAAGAAGTAAATATGAAAGATGGCCCACCTTGAAAGATAACCCATTTTTCATACTACATATCTAATATATAAAAGTCAAAGTTTGTTTGTCTGTGTCAGACAAAGACCTCACATGATTGGCTGCCTAAGAAGATTCTATGGAATCCTGGAGTTTGCAATTTAGTGGGGGACCTTTAGAATTCTCAACCAGAGAGCTCTTGGGCCTCAGTCAACTGTATCTGTCTTGAATTGGCCGGTTGCTATGGAGATGAGGCCTAGCAGCAAGGAGGAGGGCAGTGTATTCCCTCAGGAACTCAACCTGTGTATGTTAACAACTCTGAACACAGATTGGATTGGGGAATATGGGGAAAAGTTACAGGTACTGCACAAGACAGTTTGGGGAATTAGAGACATAGGATCTCAAATCTTTCTGACAGTATTACCTATGAGAAAATAAAATTCCAGGCAACACTGAGTTATATGTTAGTTTTATATATTATTCATACTACGTGTACATATTAGAAACGTATTCATTTATTATATTGTAATAAGTATTTTATATTATATTGTCCCATGCTCAAGAGAAACCATCCTTCTCCTTTGGACCTTACAAATACTGCCATTATTGAGGATATGCAGTAGGTTTGCTGTCATTTAGCAATGATTTCATATTTTTTGCAGGTTTTCCCCATTCTAAAAGACTGAAATCCCTCTCCTAAGGCCTAGTTTTAATTGCAGTAAGAACTTTAAGCTTTACACAGAACTTTTGTCCAAACTATTGACTTGCTTTATTGATTGACTGATTGATTGATTGATTGATTGAATTTGTATGCTGCCTTTTCTTCCAAGATGGGACCCTAGCCCTGCCCACCGCTGTTAAGAGTGCTTTAGTCCACTTTCAGCATCCTATGGAATCCTGGGGTTTGTAGTGTAGTGAGGGACATGTAGAATTCTCAGCCAGAGAGTTCTTTGGTGTCAGTAAACTACAAACCCCAGAATTCCACAGGATGTTGAAAGTTGACTAAAGCACTCTTAACATTGTAGTGTGGAAATGGCCCAAGAAGTTTTTTGAAATTGAAACTGAGCTTGAAGTTCTAAGATTTCCCCACCCTTGTGCTAATCAATTCAAAGAGAGGCAATAAACTGACTAAAAGCAAAATTGAACAATACAGTGAGTACGCTGCTACTGCCTATAACGGCAAGTTGGTGTTTCCTCCTCAGTGAAACCTAGTCCTCTCCAGACATGATGGACTACAACCCCTGTCATCTCAAGCCATCATAGATTAATGAAACCAGGGACATGATGCAATGTCATCACATCAAGGTTTTCTAGGCCTTTGCTAGGAGCAGCTAATAAAATGTAACAGGGTCAAGGACAGACTCACGTGACAGTGTGTCATATAACACACTTTGTTTTACTGGATGTGACTGGAGGAAGGGGCAGGGAGAAGATGTGGAACTGCTGCTTTTAGCAGCTCCTGCGTACTCTGTTTTGGTTAATCCTATCCTGACAAAGCTCTATTTCATTCCCATTCCTCCAGCGTAATATGGCCTCCTTCATGATAAAGAACAGACTACCCAACAAGTTGGCAACATACGACTTGCAGGTGTGAAAGCTCCCCTTTTAGCTTCTGTGCCCACGCTATTGCACAGGATTTCATCAGCAAGCCAAAGAAATTTTTACAATTAGCTGTGGAGAAATTGTTTCCTGTAATCAGCTGTAATCGTGAAATGAACTGAGATCCATCAAGCCAAAGTTAACTCCACTTACATGTTGGAACAAAGTGTATAAATCTTCTGCAAGTCTGTTCACATCAGGTAAATAGGTGTAATTAGGATGCCTTTGTCTAAATGTAAATATACTGATTCTTTTTCAGAAATGAGGAGATTATGTCTAATATCTAGATGTGATTTTATTATGTTTATTCTTCATCTTGAGGAAGAAACATATGAAACATATGAAGAAACATAATGAGGAAAGATTACTTAACTTTCAGTTCCTCACTCTACTTCCTCATAATAAAGAATTGGCCTAACACCATGAAATTAGAATATCCTGTTGTTGTTACTGTTGTTGTTGTTGTGTGCCTTTGAGTTGTTTCTGACTTATGGTAACCCTAAGGCAACCCTATCATGTTTTTGTTTTTTGGAAAGATTTGTTCAGAAGGGTGGCTTTTGCCTTCCTGAGGCTGAGAGTGTGTGGCCTGCTTAAAGTTCCTCAGTGAGTTCCCATGGCTGAGCAAGGATTCGAACCCTGGTCCCCAGCATGATAGTCCAATGGTCAAGCCACTACACCATGATGGCTTTTGCAGTAACATTAAATAATGAACCCAAATTCAGCTATATTGTTACACATAATGTAGTAAACACACTAAAGTTGAGCCAGAGCTCCTAAAAATTACTTTTTTGCAGTACATTTCTTATAACCGTGCCAGCCAGCATGGCCACTGAATTAGATACATCTGGGTGTGGACAGGCTTGGATTTGAGATTCCTTAGGAATGCACATGAATGTACAAAAGATAGGGTAGGAATGTGATAAAGAAATAAAATTCCCCTGTACAAGCAGTTCCCTTAACCACTGTAGCTCAAGCAATGGCATACAACCAGGACATTTCTAAGCCTGCCCTGTCATATCTCATTAATGAACTATTTTGTTTCCACTGATCCACTATTCTGTTTCAAATCTTTGTCTAAATGTATTTGGAGAAAGAAGGTTTTTTTCTGGTTTGCTTATTTCTGATGGTTTCCAGTGATCGGGGGGGTAAAAAGCCTGTTCCAGTTTGTTAACAGCTTTTATCTTGTTCTGCTTCAAAGAGTACAAAATGTTCAGGTTTTTCAGTATCAAAGAGATACACTGCTTTTTCTCGGTGACCTAAACTCAAGGGAAACTGAGTCTTTCTATGATTTGTGGTTATACATGCTTTTCTTTATAAATAGCTTGATCTAGATATGAAACCGGGTTATAATCAGTGGGTTTACTTGCCAGATCTAGACTTCAAGGGTGAGTAACTGATTTCTTTGTGATTGTCTGCTATGGCTGCTGTAAAATCAAGTTCACTGAAAGATGTTTTTGATGTTAACAAAGCCAGAATTTCAGGGGCAAAGGCCTAAGTAGCTTTCTCCACCCTGGTGACAAGGAAATGGCCGTGCTGATGACGGATGATGATTCAAAATATCAGGGAGGTACTTGGTGGGGGAAAGATTAATCATGATGTGGTCTGATGAATTTGATTATGTATTCAAGTTCCACAGGCTATAAGAGATTTATTTAAATAGGAATAGATATTTTCCTGGTAAGGCTATGAACACAGGTCTGCACAGGCTTTTCTTTAATTCCAGAGTTCAAAGATTTAAAGCCAAGAAGTAGTAAGGACACTTATTACCTGGAAGGGGTGTCATCTTCTTTGCATCCATCTTGTCCTCCTGTGCTCTATACTGGACACCAAAATATATCCTAAGAAATAGAATTCTTGAAGTTCTTAATCCTAGGGCTTTTGTTGGGATGCAAACAGGAATTAGTAAACTGAAGAAATAAGGAAGGGAAAAGGGAAAACAACAGAAGGGTTTTTGGTGAAGTGAGTGAGAAATTGGGTTTTCAAAAATTAATGGAGCAATTTCTTTCTCTCCAGAACTCAAAACAGGGACAGGGAAAGGAGATAAAATCACATGTAGGATTTTTCAGCTTCGTTCCGAAAAGGCTTTTAGTATGGTAATATAATGTACATTTTAAATTGATTTAATTTGTCCCCTTTCTAATATAAACAATAAATGTTTTAGCACTTCAACCATTAATAAACCATGCTAACATGCTAACCCTTTCCTACCGACATTCCCAACTCTGGTTTGTGTGTATGTGCCTTCAAGTTACCTGTTGACTACAGCAATCCCATGAATTTCATGGGGTTTTATTAGGCAAGGAATACTCCAATATGGTTTTGCTAGTTCCTTCTTCCGAAATATAGTGTACAGCACCTCCCATCCAAGTTCTAACCAAAGCTAAGCCTGCTTAGCTCCCAAGATCAGATGAGATGGGGTGTCTATGTGGTATTTAGGCTCTCATCTGTGGTAGTAGACAATAAAAAACAACAACAACATGAAGTTGAGAGGGCAAGACCCTACCAGATGTTGAGAGCTGCCAAGAGTGTCAGTCACTGCCACCAACCTTGCCAAAGACTCAGAAATTTTTTTTTATATATATATATATATCTCAAAGCTGTAACATACTATACCAAATATTTAAATACAATCTCATATTTAACTCATCTCAACCTACCTTTTTTTTTCAATTTGTAAGATTTAATCAGCCTAGCTTTATTTTTTGCTATTTTTGCAGACTGAAACCGGCTTTGTTCTGTTGTAATTCTGAAATTTGTTAATGAGGAATAACATATTTATTTTAAGTATTATTTATCTCTCTGTGTGTGTTTGTAAACAAATAATGATGGAATGGCTTACTTTACACTGGATTTTTTTTAAAATGAGAGTTGTTTTGTATGGTGCAGGCAAAAAACAGAACAGGAAACAAGGAAAGGTCCAAACCTAGACCAGATGGTTATCATGGCTAAAGGTCATGAAAGAACAGAAGCAGAAGGATGTGAAATATGAACAAATCAGCAAATAACACTGTCATCCTTGCTTAGGAAAGCAAGTTGGAACTTTCATGCTGTGCTTTCTATTCACTGTTACACTGCTTTGGTAGTTTACTGTGCTTGAGGCATTTAGCTTTGAACATGAAATAGATCAGGGATGGGAAATGACTGGCCCCAAATTTATTGGATTGCAGCTTCTAGCAGCCCTAGCCAACATAGCCAATGGAGAATAATGCTCCAATTATAAATATTATTATCATTATTTTATTCATTTACATCCTACCTTTCTCCAAATAATGGGACTCCAGTCAGTTAACAATGTATTTAAACCATTACAAATTAAAACTATACAAGAACATTAATAACAGTGTAAATATAAGATGTAAGGAACAATTAAACCATTTATAAAATTAAAACATGAAACATTAAAATATTAACATTCATTAAAAGACTGTATACAAACCCTTAAAAACAGCAGTGCATAGCATTAAAACCCTAGACAGTCTGTAAAAGCTAGACATCACAGAAATGTTTTGACTGGTCAATGGACGGAGACAGAGCGCAAGAATGGGGCCATTACTGGCCTCTCTAGGGAGGGAGGTTCTAAGTTCTAAGAATTTAAAGGTGCCACTAGGGCCCTTTCCGCAACTTACCTTTTTTTCAGCGCTGGGGTGCAGGGATCGCACCAGCAGCCTCCAGCGAGAGGCTCTCATGTCCCCTCTGCTTCAGCTCTGCACGAGCTGCCTGTTCCTGAGCAGGCAGCGCGAGAGCCCCGCCTCTTCCTTCCAGTTTCCCAGGCTGAGCTGGGGCAGGAAGCGTGACCGCCATGGCTCGAGGCTCCAAACGCACGGCAAGTGCATGTGGGGCCCTGGGGCAATGCGCGATCGCACACCATTTTCAGCTGAAAGCCGAGAATGAAAAAGTGCACGAGTGGCGCCTGCCCTACCCTGGAGCATTGTGTGATTGTGAGTGTGCCATGCAGATTGCTCATCACAATCACGTGACGCTCGAGGGGCCCTTTTGCATGGCAAATGCCGTGCGAAAAGGGCTTAAAAAAGCTCTCCTCTTAATTCCCACTAAACAAGCTTGAGCAACTGCACTCCAAATTCTTTTATGGTGGGAGATGCCTTGTTGTTGTTGTTATTGTTATTGTTATTGTTGTGTGCCTTCAAATTGTTGTCAACCTATGGCGATCCTTAGATGACCCTATCATGGAGTTTTCTTTGCAAGATTTGTTCAGAAATGGTTTATCATTGCCTTCTCCTGAGGCTGAGAGAATGTGACTTGCCCAAGATCACCCAGTGGCTTTCCACTGCTGAGTGGGGATTTGAACCCTATCTCCGGAGTCATAATCCAATGCTCAGACCACTACACTACTGTGGCTCTCTGAAGAAGGATCTAAACCTCAGTGTTTCATTTGGTCTCATCTGAGGGATAGAATGTTACGGCCTTGTTACACAGCCACAGATAGTTCCTAATAGCAAACCCATTATCTTTGTATCTACAGGTATAATTCAACTAACAAAGTAGATATGTTTCATGGCACTATCTCTTTAACAAAAAGTTTGGTACTAGAAGCATAAATACTATAGGAATAGATTCCTACACCACACAAACACACACACACACACACACACACACACACACACAGGCAGTTCAACATGCTTTAGCAAACTTTTTTATCCAAAAGTAAAAATATGCACATGTGAAATGAAACAGCCATGTCAGTTAAGCAATGCATAAGTAAAGAAAAATATTTCAAACCTTCTAGAGACCACTTGAAAGCCTCCTTCAAAGGATATATAGGGCTGGGTTTTTTTCTTTCACCAGCATCTATCTATCTATCTGGGGGAGCCCTGGTGGCAAAATGGTTAAATGCTGGTACTGCAGCCACAACATTGACCCAGCCTTCTATCCGTCCGCAGGTCAGTAAAATGAGTACCCAGCTTGTTGGGGGCAATTAGCTAAAACACATTGTAAACCACTTAGAGAGCACTTGGCTGATAAGCGATATAGAAATACACATGCTATTGCTATTCTGTGGCCAAACTTATCAATCAATGGTTTCTTAAGGTTGCAGGAGCCCAGAGAACACAGAAACCACAGAGTAAGAAAAAGAGTAATTTATTACGCGCAGGCTAATGGCTGGATTTCTCCAAAAGACCAAAAGCCCCGAATTCAAGTTTCACAGCTCTTTTATAGACAAAGTTCACAACATACACAAAGATCACAGGCAAAGATCACAGGCATATCTCGGTCCGCCCCTCCGGGGTCACAAATACCACATGCTGTTACTAGCTAATTACCCCCACACTCAGACCCCAGAAAGTGCTTATCTACAATCTACAATTACCGCTGCCAGTCAATAAACAAACAACACACCGGCTACGTGACACACAAACAACATCCTAGGTATGTGATACATTGGCTCTCGTGACCTTTTTACCCTTCTTAAATCTTTCTCCGTTCCTCTGACCTAAGCCCCCAGCTTCTACTTTATTTCTTATTATTTCTAATTCATACCTATATCATTAATATGTTGGGAGTGGGGGAAGTGGAGCGGCAGGCTTATCTATGTTCTCCTTTTCTCCTCTGCTGTTCATCCTTGCTCAGTAATGGATTCTGGTGGCAGCTGCTGTTTAACTTGCCTGTTACAGTTAGGTATGGCACTACATTAGGATGGGCTAGAGTAGAATCCCATTTTCTTCCAGTGCAAGCTTTACTGCATCATTTACTGCAGTTGCAGTGCTGGAATCCAACACCAAAAGTCTGTGCCTTTCCAATCCTCCTTCACTCTCTTCTCAGCATTGAAACTGCTAAAAAAAATTTGCAGCTAGTCAGAAGACAATGGGAAAAAGGAGAATAGGGCAGGTTGAAAAAGCCTTTGTAAAAAGGCTTTGTATCTTTGAACAACATCATGGAAGCATTAATGATTTGGCAGAACTATATGTCTGTGTGGAAATACGTTCCTAATGTTGCTCCTTTTTCTTTAGTTTATAGATATTATTTAAATATGTCAGTTGAAGAGATGACGTAATATTTTTGTTCTCTGATACCCTTTTGCAAGTGAGAAGGCTGTTAAAAAGAAGCACAACCATAAGAGGATGCCTGCATGTTATGTTCAGTGCTTAAGTCAGCTTCCAACACTGTGTTTAATGTAAGTCCATATGTGAAAACTGTGCACATGGTTTTGAGAAATGTTCTTTTTTTCTAAAAAGAAGAGGAAGTGGGCATCAATAGCTCATTCAGTGTGCCAGGAAGTAGCCAGTGGTGACAACTATCTTCAGAGTGTGAAAGAGAACCAGATCTTTGCAGAGTGATTTTTAGAAAGGGAAATCAAAATTTAAAAAAAGGGAAACTTTTTTGGTTGGAAGGATTTGAGGTATAACATTTCCATCAGTCAGGCTGAGAGAAATAATGTATTTTAGATATATATATTCTAGCACATATTTTAGCATATTCTATACATTTTTAGCTTCTGCACTTGGTATACAATATTAGTAACATATATCTTAGTGTATTTCAGCATATTTTATATGTATTTTAACTCCTGCAATATAGTATGTCTAATTAAGTTGCTTTGAAAGAAAAATAATGAATTCCAGAGAATGCAAGAGAGCAAAGGGCTTCTAAGACCTTGAATCTTCAAAACTGCTGATATGGCAAGTACCAGGAGGCCCTTGTCTAAAATCTTGTTGATAAGGCATATTGAAGGGGGCAAGGATGGGTTGCTGTGAGGAGTGAGTTACAACTGTTGATAAGCCATACACTGGCGAGGGGTCCTCTTTGTGAGCACCCCACTTCTGCAGAAACGTATATTCAAAATAAATATGCTTCACCCGATCCTATGCTTAATTCTTTCGTGAGTTTTTCCAGCTATTTCTCACAAGGCCTTCTGATCTGCATCTGTATTCAAAGAGAAATATTTGGAGAAACAGATTGATAAATACATTATTTTGGTCCGTTCAACCACTTCATCTCTAATTTTCCTTCATTTCTTCATTATATATGGTCCTGCTGTTGGCAGTGATTTTTTTTTTTTTTTTTTACCAACAGGCTTTTGGCTTTCTAACTGTTAGGTAAAGCAAATTTCACCTGACGGCCATTGTTTATTCCTTGTGTATTGGTCTGTTTTAACTTGCGAGCCCTTCACACTACACAATTATAGCATTGTGATTCCAGTTTAAGTACCATGATTGAGAGAAAGGTTTTTAGAATTCTCAGTCAGAATATTCCAGTGCCTCACTAGCAGCAAATCCCAGGATTCAATATCCTCCAACTGTCTCACTTCGGCAGATGCTTTCAGCTGCTTTTAAAATGTCTCGACTTCTCTTTCCTCTTCGCACTTTCCACCTTTGTCCTCAGCTTGCTTCGGCTGCTGCAAACTGAATTCAAAGTACAAAAGTAGTTTGCACACCATTAACTCAGCAAGGGAGAGAGGAGGGGGCAGAACCATACCCTTCCCAGTAAGATCAGGCAACAGCAAACTGCTGCAGCCTCTCCCGTCTTGTGTGTTCTTGATCATTAACATGTTTTGTCATCTTGATCACACTCTGATTTTGCATGGCCACATGTGTCCTGGTTTTCATCTGTGAAATAACGGAAGGTCTAGGATTCCACAAGATAATTGTGAAGTGTGAAAGAATTTTTATCGCTACTCAAGATAATTCCACAAGATAATTGTGCAGTGTGAAAGAATTTTTATTTCTACTCAGAGTGGTGGTATGTGGAGTGGAGCTGCTTTATAAGCCATTGTTTGCCAGGCCTTGGCAAGTTTCCATGAAAGAAAGAAACAGGAAAAATATTGTCCACACCCCACGTCGGACAGTTTGGGAAGCAGTGGTTTAATAGATATGCTTCTAGTTTGAATTGTCATTTTGTATTTTATCATATTGGAATTGTGAGCAGCCTGGAGGGCTATTCGTAGTGATAAGGTAGCATATATGTAGAGGAAATAATAAATATTTAACTAATACATAAATTTGTTTAGAAGTACCATTATCTGAGTGAAATGTAATATTTTATATTACGTGATGGAACTTCCTAGTAAGTTTGTTAGGAATGCAGTCTTATGTGGTTAACTGTTCAGTACTTTGTTTACTCAGACATTTGCAGCCTGACCCTATTGTTACCACATGAATTTAGACCACAAGTGGATTAGCAGCAACATTGAAAGGAATTTATTTTTCTCTTGTACAAGAGGGGAGCAGTTGTTTATGAGGCACTAAAAATATACTACTCCAAAGAAAATGGCTATGGACAGCTCATAAACGCAGGTAGCTTTATACCTTGCTAAGCATCCATTACCGAAGCAAGAAATGCTAGTTGTTGGCTAATCCGAATACATACATATAGGAACTGTCATGAATACATTATTATGTCACCATGCAAGCACTACTCATGTCCATATGGGTGGTCTCAAATTATAATACCAGATCTCACCCTAGGGGTGTGATTTTTAATATTAAAATAAAGCTTTATGAGGCTCTCGGTCACCATCTCTTGTGGTCACTCCCCCTCCCCTTGGCCTAGTTTGGCCTGCTCCAGACACTGCAACCCACAAAGTCTACCTCTCTTTCACACCTGTCAAGCCTACTCAATTAGTTATCTCTTTTTTCTATCTATCGTTACCCTACTTAGCTTCCTGTTATTCTAAGTTCTACAAGCTGATTTTCCTGTTATCTGCACCCAGCTGCAAGCATAAGCATTCTTCTTGTTTTCCCTGGGCCCATTGCTCTTTTTCCTAATTCAGTGTGCTTGCTATTAAGCTATTAATTATTTCCTAATTATTATGCCCCTACACTATGACTGGACAGAAGATTCTTTCTGGGCTCAGATTCACTTCCCATGACTGCTGAGTTGTTTTTCCAAAGGAAGCAGGAACTGTGATTTAAAATGTTACTTTACTAACAATCCAAAGCTTATTGTTGGTTTCTTTAGCAATTGACTAGAATTTATTTTATTTCCTACCTTACAAGAAAAAAAAGGAATTAGGGAAAATGAAAGTGAAGGTTAGCTTATTTATCCTCCTCACAGAATGCAGGGAAGCTTGGGGGAGATCACGCTCATGAAGATTATTAATTAATTAATTGGCAGCTTTTCTCCCATGTGGGAGCCAAAGCAACTTTGTACAGGCTTGCAGGAGTTCATACATATAAGTTCAGTCCCAGATGACTAAAATCAAAGTACATTCTTGGACATTGCAGACTGCATGTTGCATTCTTCTGACAAATTTGCTTAGGGTTTTAATGCACAGCAGGATTATGAAGCATCCTTTATTGTCAGAGATGTCTCTTATTTGAGGGTGAGGAGATTTATCCCTTATAGGACAGGCAGATCTCCCTTATTACAAAGGATGTTCCTTAATTGAAAGTTGGAAAGCTTTTCGTTTATACAGACTGAATGAGATCTGCCAAAAACAAACAAACAAAAAAATGCTGTATTTTTGGGTGTGGGCCCTTCTTACACAAAGAAATATGTGCATTGTATAATCTATTAACCTGATCAAATATGTTAACTTTACCATAAAATTACATGGTTGAATTAACTGAAATCAATACTTTCACTTGGTATTTTAAGCAGAACACAAAGTTGTTAACAGCTACTTCCTGATTGTCAACCCTGCATGTCATGAAGTTCATCTGTCCTTTATTGCTGTTTTTGAAAACTTGGCAATACTAATATGATCCCAACTTTCCCGGGTACATTGTGCCTGATTCCTACCTGGCTATGATTTGATTTCCATTTGGTGATTTTAAGCATAATAGTTATAGGGAAAAAATAACTTTTCCCTTCTCCTATAACTTGGAAATGGTGCGGAAGCGAGGAGGTAGGAGAATGAACTGTCCCGTTAACTTGGCAAACATCTTATCTCTGGAATGCTTTGAGGCAGGATGGAGAGTTCAGCAGCATAACCACATGCTCTGACCATTCTGTATATAGTCATATATGGCAAGACCTCAAAGCATCTGTGGACAGCTCATAAGCCTATGCCATCTTCTTCCACTGGTATGACCACCACACCCACCCACATCATTCATATTAAAGACTGTTATTGATGAAGAGATTTTTGCTTGTTGAACAAGAGTAATGAATGTGCAGTGTGTTTAAGTACACAATCATTCATGAAATGTCAACCTGTCTATCAGTGGAAATAGCTGGACACCAACAAACCACAAGCAACTCCTTTATCATTTGATCTACATTAGAGAAATTGTTAGGCCATTTGTAGGTTCTAGAGTCATTTAAGCAGCTTAAATGCTGTAAAGAGTTTAGAGTGGTTAAGATCTGAAAGCTCCTTAGCTTACAACGCTTCAGGTGGCTGGCATGTCAAACACAGATTGGACATTTAGCATGACATAGTCTATGCACCAGTCAGTATATCTTTTTTTATAAACAGACTTAATGGAAAACTATCTTAATGGGAAAGTGCTATGGGGTATTGGGTTGCTATCACTGATTAGTAGATTTTTGCATCTCTTGTTATGCAACCAAAATTCCCTTTAAGAACATGTAAAATTTACATTTTTAACATCCTTTAAAAGTGCAGGTCTCTGTTCATATTAAAATGTATTCTAGAGAGCTGGAGCATTATTGTTTAAAAGTACCTTGCTCTATGCCTTGTTGCTGTATCAAAGAACCCATTATTATTGATGTTTCAAAAGTAAGCTTGTTACCCCTCATTCTTTAGAAAAGAAAAGAACTGTGGGTAGCAGTGTTATTTCTAATGCGTTTCCTCCAAGCTGTGATATTATGTATGCCATCAACATGGAAGGTGCACAAGAAAAGATCCTTGTCATGAAGAGCTTGCAAACTAAAATTCAGCATGGAGAACTCAGCAGAGGAGAAGGGAGATAGAGGAAAATAGGGGAAGGTTACATATTTATTTCAGTTACATATAGTTATAGTGGTGTGGAAGTTCTAAAGGTTGTATTAAAGGTTATTTCCCCCCTCAAAAAAAATAATCATGATGTGCTTTATTTGTGATATATTTCCTACATAACATCATTTTGCTTTCAGTGTTTGTCACCTAAATATCACTGAAACAGAGAATAATGTAGTGTAAAATGTCTTTAGCTTTGCTAGTAAGCTTTTGAATACAGTAGTATTTACATCATTTGCTTCTGTACTTGGGGCACACAACATGGTCCTTTGAAGAAATAAGCAGGAATAATGACTTGAATAGGGTCCTTTGGTCCATTTATCAGTCCAGAACTCAAAAACTGTGCAACCATTTTTCAGTGTCTCATTTAATAAGTAAATTTCTGACAAATGGAGCAAAGCAGCCTCAACCTCACTGCAAAATACAGGCCACTGCTTTATCTCCTATGGCATAAGCTGCTTTTGTGCTGTGGCAGCTAAATCTGATGCATAGGGTCAGGCTCTAAGTCTCTGTCAAATGTCCATGTAAACAAGGACAGAACAATTAAACACCTAGGCTGAAGTCCTAATACAGTTAGTAGGAAGTGTAATTTCACTCACACCTCTCCTATTTTTTCACTACAAATAGCTCTCCAGGCTAACAGTTCTAGAATATGATATAATATAAAATGACAATTCAAACATAAAAGCAAACATGTTAAAATAGTGTTTCCTAAGCTATCCGATGTGAGGGACCAACAATTATTTTTTCCCCACGTGCCAGAGACTGCTACCATATTTGTTCCCATTGGCTACAATAGTCTCTTTCTTTCCTAGAAGTTCATCAAGACCTGTCAAACAATGGATGGTAGACCTCCCCCAGGCCAGGAACTGGCACTTTGAGTAGCACTGAGTTCAAACACCAACACACAAGGAATAAATAACACCCGCCTGGTAAAACCTGCTTTCACTAACTGTTTAAAAGCTAAAGGCCTGCCTGAATAGAAACATCATTTCCAGCAGTAGGGCCCTTTCATACTACACAGTTATAAAATGCTGTGATTCTGCTTTAACTGCCACGGTTTCATCCTCACTGAAAGTTTGGGCTGAAGAGAGCCATCACTGTATGGCAGTTGTACTCCCTGTTGATTTTGGAACCTTGTGGACCAGTACTACACAACTCTTGCACTAATTCCCATGCCTGCAATACATGGAACCATGGGTTTGTAGTTTAGTCTGGCTGAGAATTTTAAATATTCCTCACTAAACTCCAAATCTCAGGATTCCATAGGAGGTTGCAATGGAAGGCAAAGTGAAATGATAGAATGTCCTAGAAACCCACAGATCTCCCTTGTATCTCTCCCTCAGGAAAAAAAACAGTCCCCAGTACAGGAAAGCATATGTCCAAAAACCTCTAAAGAGTACCATTTGCCCTCTAAGCATTACTTGGTAAGGCTTCTTTTGGCCAAAAGAGACCGTGGGAATTACATTAAGAGGGCAAATGGCACCAGATCAAATGTATCTGACAGTTCAGTTTGCCATTTGGGGTAGTAAAAATCGGTATGGGAAGTCAGCTCACAAAAAGTGAGAAGCAAAATGGCCCCTGAACCCTCAGCTGTCACTTTACCCTCTAAACAATACTTGGAAAACATAGCTAGTTCTAATACTACTCCCAGAATCCTCAACCGCAGGGCCACCATTCTGGAAGCTGTATTATTTCCAAAGGTCCGCACCAGAGGAATATTACACTAGCATACCTGCAACATTTACAACATTGTATTTCCAACACCACCTGGTAATAGAGGGGCTTGGCATAAATCTAAAGATCTCCAGACAGTGCAGTTTCAGCACACAACTTTCCCCTAGACCACAGTCTTCTAGGCAACACCAAAATTCTGCTTTGATTATAACATGGCTACCACCTATGGAATTTGGTGCTAACAATCCAATAAAGATCTTATGCAACCTATATTGCATCAAAAGGACATGGTTAAAAATTAATATTCTTTGCTTTTATCTCTATCTGCTTTGACAGCTTGTTCCCCTGTATTCCCTAAAGTGGCCTTGAACTTATCTCTTACTGGAATTCAAGGATTTCTCTTCTGCTACATATATACTCTTCACATTCCAGTGTGTGAGTAAAAGAAAAATAATGGGGGACATTTTGAAAAGTTTTCTGGTCTTCTTTGACAAAAAAAAACCAACAACTCATAAAGCATAAGTCTTGAGATGTTTCGCCTCAGCTCTGAAAACTCCTGTTGCACATGTGCATATGTATGCAATACAGTCCTCAGTGGATCACACTACTCCAAACAGCCATACTCTCTAGAAGCCAAATTACATACCCATGTTAAAACAGTTTTTAAGAAGTATGCTTAAGTTTCCTTACCCCCATTTAAAGGATAACCACCTATATAGGATACAAATCTTGCGTGTTACACTTATGAGAAACTAGCCTGGGTAACCAGCCTGAACTGGGACACCAGACAGCTATATTTTCTTCAGAATAAAAATGGACACTTGAAGCATGCTCTTAAAAGAAAAAAACATCTTTCTGTGGAATAAGAACTTGGAGGCAACAAATTACAAATAAGGTAGTTGTTGGGTGACTAGCTATTTTTTAGAAGCAACAAGAGTGGAATGGAACAAAGCCATATTTCAAAATCACCACAGTGAGTAGCTGCAGAGGCTGTAACTACACAAGTGTGTTACCCTGTGACTTGGGGGTCCCGTGAGGAACACCCAAATAACCAAAACCTAACACAAACAAGATGAGGAAAATTAGCTGGAGCATTCTCTTGCCTAACGAGAGGCAGGGTAACGTAGTGGGGATCTTTTACCCTATGTATACAGTGTCGGGTCAGTGAGCAGACAAAATAGTTCAAACTAGCAATGATATTTATTAAGCAATTATTAAGAAAAACACAAACACACTTGCTAACTAGAAATAGGAAACTGAGCTTTGGGGGAATGGGTGATACGTCACCAGTCTCGCAGTCCTGAAGGACTGGAGGGCGGGAGGGCTCGGCGCAGCGGCTGAGGGGAGGGGAGCTGGCAGAACGAAGAGGCAGCAAGGCAGGAGTCCAAACATTCCAGCGAGAGATCTGAAGAGCTCTCAGAACTGGTGATTTTTATAGGGGAAGGAATGACCGTGGGCTAGTCTGGTCTTGAGCGAAAACAATGAGTTTTGGACTGGAGACAATGTCTCCGAAAGGTCAGAATTTACATGATTGAGTTATAGACCGAATTGACAATAGTATGACCAGTATGTAGATGCGGCTAGCTCGGCAGTTAAGCACTTAGCTCGCCAGGGTGCCTTCTCGGGGCAGAGCTCTCTTTGTTTTAGTACGCATCCGTAATGAAGGTGTTTGTTTCGGGAGGTCTCCTAAAGCAGATCTGGCAGTATCTGGCTTGCCTTGGTGTAAGCAAATGTAGCCATGCCTAGCTTCGCGCTTGTTCGGTGGCCTCACAAACACTTGGCTGGTGGCAGAGCAGGGCCGAATTATGATATCAAAATGATATCTAAAGGTTACCAAAGGCCAGGCCAGTTCACGGTGATAACAGGTGTAATTACAGGGGACCAAAATGGGGGGATTGGTCCCTCAGATACGAATTCTGCCTCCCCAGTGAAATTGTCCTTCAGTCCCCAAATTTCTAGCACTGCAGAGAGTGAGTCACTGAAAAAGCCTACCCATTTACAACTCTTACATTTGCTGTATTCACTTTGGCTACAACTTTGCCTGCTCCTTTTCTTTCAGTGCCTAAATTCTGAAGGCTGGACTTACTGCAGTGCTAGGAATTTGAGGATTGAAAGATAATTTCAGAGAGGGGGGAAATTCTTATGGGGGGAGGCCCCCATTTTGCCTCCCTTGTAGCCTGTTGTTGTGTGCCTTCAAGTTGTTTCTGACTTATAGCAACCCTAAGGATAACCAGGGATTTCTGGGGCTGAGAGTGTGTGATGCACCCAAGGTCATCCAGTGGGTTTCCATGGCTGAGTAGGGAATCAAACTCTGGTCTCCAGGGTCATAGTCCAATGCTCAGATCACTACACCACACTGGCTCTCCAGCTACACCCATGGTAAGAACAAGGTGTCCTGGTGTCATGAATAAGAGTTTCTAGTTACTTTCAAGGGACATTTGGGCAGGAATTTTTCAGGTTTCAGCCCATTCTCTTATTAATGTCCACTACACACACACACACACACACACACACACACACACACGCGTAGAAAAAATGGAAAAGCAACAAACTATGCAACAAGCACTGTGATGAGATACCTTTTAAATATTGTAGTAAGTAATAGCAATGTGTGTTACTTTCCAAACACTGCTATCAAGCTTTAGTGTCACATGAAACAGACAGGCCCTGGGTTGCCTGGTTAGCTGCCCTCCGGTTTCATTTTGTGCAGTTCGTGTGTCCCCTTTTCTTCTTCAGCTAGCTGAAAAGAAAAGCTTATTGATCTTTAAGAGCTGGAATCTGTAACCTTTTACTGAGCTAAGAGGAACATATGAAGCGGTTGGAGGGGGAAATTTGTAGCCATAATAAAAATGCCAGAAGGCATCCATATAAAACTGTTCAACCACTGAATAAAATTGTACAGTCATTCTTCCCTGCTCATATTGTGTCAAAACCACCTTGCATGCTTCACCTAGTTTTTAGCTTGAAAGCAGTGCCAATAAAAATAATTTTTAATAGTGCAATCTTATGCCTTGTCTATTCAGAAATAAGTGCCATATTTAAACCTTGGCACTGGTCCTTGTGAAGGTACAGACCATGCACCTATGAGTGGAAATCCAGCCCAAAAAGAGAAAAGCTACAATTTAGTTGTATTGAATCCAGGTATCCATTGTCACACAAAACTATGTGTCCTTTCACACGGCATATATAGCACTATGATTCCACTTCAGCTGCCATGGTAACATCCGCTGGAATCCTGGGATTTACAGTTTATGGGGGCTACTTAGAATTCTCAGCCAGAGAACTCTAGTGCCTTAGCAAACTGCGAACCTCAGGGTTCCATAGGGTGGAGCCATGGCAGTTAAAGTTGTATCATGGTGCAAGAAACATATAGTATTGGCCCGCAAGGCTACATACTTAGCAGAAAGTATAATTACCCTATAATAATTGCTCTCTTCAACCAAACTGGACAGATTCAGCATGGAAGATGTCCAGTCCTTGGATCTTCAAGTGAGTGCAAACTTGAATTCTTATCCAAAAGGATCTTGTAGCACCTTTGAGACCGAGGGCCGAGGAAGACCCTGGTGAGGGCAGCAGCAGTAGGCCAGGTCTGGGTAGAGGGGCTGCCTCTCTTGCTGCTGCTGCCCCAGGCCAAGAAAGACCCCAGCAAGGGCAGTGGTGGCAGGCCAGGCTCAGGTGGAGGGGCTGCCTCCACTTACTGAATTATTTACTGAATTACTGTGTCACAAAAAGATGCATGTCTAAAAAATGTGTCACTGACATGAAAAGTTTGGAAAATTCTGTATTAAACTATCCATTACTTGTTCAGTTGCTCAGCTGATCAGATGCTGTTAACATATATGCAAGGCTCATTGTAGGAAGGAGGAGTTGCCTTAATGTACGAACCTTTATACTTATTTACACTGAATATGCCATTTAAATGCTCACTCTCTCAGATTAAGGAGATCCGGTTGAGGATCTTAGCAATAATTTTTTGTTCTGACTAAATTATTTAGAATTATAAACAAACTTGCCTCCTTCACTAATGCTTCTAACTCCAGATCACCCCACTACTCAGACCTGCTCTCACACTGCAAAAGCTGCCTATTATTTCTGTTTTTCACTTCCTCTTTTTAAACCAGTTTCCCAATCATAAAAAGGCTATCCTATCATATGGTTCCTAAATTCACTCAATAGTTCTCCAAATAGGACATCACACATAATTTTGTACACGTCTGTCATGCCTCCATTTATCATTCTTATATGGTAGAAAAATGGGATAAAAATTTAACTTTTTAAAATAAATTTAAAAAATCTAAAACATTAATAAAGTTCATAGAGCTGAAAGTAACCTAAAGATCCCTACCACTACAAGGACACACACTAAAGAATCCTTGAGAGATGGTAATCCAATCTTTGTTTAAAACTTTTAATGAAGTTCTAATGAAGTTTATCTATTCCACTGTGAAACCTCTCTTATTTCTTAATGTTTAGTCAAAATTTCCTTTCTTGTGGTAACTAAACATTAGTTCTTACTAATGTTTTGGTGAGTTATCTCTTCATATAATTTGAAAACATTAGCTCCCTCCGAAGGAGCAGAAAACAAGCTTGCTCCATCTTCCACCTGACAGTCCTTTAGATATTTAAAGACAGGTATCATCCAGGCCTCAGTCTTCTCTTCTCCATAAGCAACGCCCCCCCCCCATTTCTCACTGAGTTTGATTTCTTGTCCTTTTACCATCTTGGTCACACTTCATTCAACACATTCCAACATCTTATTTTGCTAATCTACTAAGATCCCTAGATTCTTCTCATATGCTGTCAAATCAGGTACCACTCAACCTATATTTGTGTATTTTGTGTGTCCTGCCTAGGTAGTATTTAACTTTTATCCCTGTTGAAATTCATTTTGTTGCTTTTCATTCAGCTTGCCAACCTACTATGATCATTTTTCCTTTGGGTTATTAGCTACCCCTCCTAATTTTGTTTCATCTGCCCACATTTATCAAGATGCTAAATAACAATGTGCCCAGGTCAGGATGCTGTGCCGCCCTATCTTCCAGGATGAAGAGAAATCATTGGTGAGTGCTCTTTGGCTTCAAGCCATCAATCAATTAAAAATCCAGCAACAGTGGAAGCGACTAGCTCACGTTTTAGCAGCTCCTCTATAGGAATATCATGGGGGAACTTGTTAAAAGTCTTACTGACTCTAGATATCTGTCATCTAGATATACTACATCCCTATCGTTTCCCTGATCATTAAGTTTGCATATCAACGAAGAAAAATGAAAAAATGTGATTAGTCTGGCATGCCTTGTTTCTGAGAAATCTGTGCTTAATAGTCACAGCATTCTTTTTAAGTCCTCACAAACTGCAATGATCTCTTCTAGAACCTTTTTTGGCACTGAAACTGACTTATGTGTAATTAGTGGGATATTCTTTTTTCTGTTTTTGAATACGAGGACAACATCTGCCCTCCTCCAATCTTCTGGGACCTTTCCCATTCTCCAAGAATTCTCAAAGACAACTGTCAGTGGCTCAGAGGTTTACATTTACAAGTTCCTTTAGTACCCTTGGATGCAGTTCATCCAGCCCTGGAGACCTGAATTCATTTAGAGTAGCCAGGTATTCCTGCACTGTCTCATTATCAGTTCTAGGTTACAGTCCCCTTACTGTATCATTTGTTCTATTTTCACCAGAATGAGCTTCTTTTTCCTTTGAGGAGAAAACCAAGGCAAAGGTGTTGAGCTGTTCCATCTTCCCTCTGTCCCATGTCAGCACTTCATCATATTTTCCCTGCCGTGGCCCTACCATTTCCTTGTTCCTGCTCTTGTTTCAAACTATTTTTAACCTCCTGAGCAAGCCTGAGCTTTAGCGTTTCTAGCATTATAGCACTGTAGTAATTTAAAACTTCAATCGACCATTTAAAAATCCAGTTTGGGCATCCAAAGAAAAAGGGCAGGAAAAGAGACCAAGGGAATAACAACACAGCAAATATGAGAATTCTAAGTGTGAATGATTTCACTGCCTCACTTTCTGCAAAGCTAAAAATGTGGGGACTGAAGGAACACACTATCAGGGGGCAGAATTATTTGGGGAGGAGACCTCGTTTTGCCCTCCCTGCATAATTGCACCCCTGGCAACTATCCAAACAGTGGTTTTTAGTAATGGATCCCTGGGAGCTGCAGGAGACAATTCAGAGCCTGGCACATGCCTTGGCCAGAGCTAAGACTCCTTAGTTGAGTTGTTAGCAGTGAAGTATTTAAGTCTTTTACTCCAAGTCTCAAGTTGAGTCTCAAGTCCTTGCAAGTTACTTTCAAGTCAAGTTCAATTGTGAGAGCCAACTTTAACCAAAAGAGGGAGGGAGAGAGAGAGAGATGGTGGTGAGGTGTATGGTGGGGTCAGTGGGCTTATAAGGGTCTGCAACTTCAGAAGTGGGGAATAGGCTCCATTTTATTCTCCATTCCTCATGCTTTTGTGTCAATGAGTTTGCAGCTTCTGAAGCAGGAGTAGGATCCTTCTTACTTCCCATTTTCAAAACTGGAGGCTTTTTCAGAAGTGGGGAATAGGATTCTTCTTACTCCCCATTACTGAAGCTTCAAAAGGAGGAAAGATCCTTCCTCCTCAAGCCTGTTGCCTAACACATTTGCTGTTCCCTTCTGAGAAATGCTCCCTGAACTCTTGGGGAGAGTCTTGCCTTCTGATATTAGAAAAAGTTTTAGAAAGCTCCTCCAATATGCAGTGGAGACAGGCTGCCAATCAGACTTCAACCCCTCCTCAAGTCTGTTGCCTAACACGTTTGCTGTTTCCTTCCAAGAAATGTGCCCATGTTTTGGGCTTGAGACAGATTATCTCATGACCAGTAGGCAAAAAGTGATAGAAGTGTTGTTCAAAATCAAAGTTTCTGGATAAATGGGTTACATTACTGAACCAAGGGCAGCAAGTCATTCACTAAAAATACACAAGTCATGAGTCAAGTCAAATTAGTGTGTCATAGTGTGTCAGCTTGGAAGTGACTTGACTCCAATCCAATCAACTCGAGTCTACATCACTGGTTGTTAGTATGTGTTAAAGTTCTTCCTCCTTGTTTTTACACCAAATTGTTTTATCATCTTCTTGGTTAGACAATAAATTTTATTTACTTTATAATTGGGGTTGCTTTTATTATGTTTCAAGTTCTTTAACCATTTTTATAACCACATTATTAAACACCAAAAACCAGAACATAATATTATAAACACACAAACTTGTACTCAAGTAAAGCTCATTGTGTTTAAAGATTATTACTCACTTGTAGCTCTGTACATATTTTCAGTTTTGGTACTCAATTTAAGAATCTGTTAGCAGAACTTTCCCCCCTCCCCTGTACCCTCTAATGTCTGATAACCAGTTCTGAAGAGTTTCCTAACCCCTCCAAATCCAGTTTGGGAACACATAAGTGGCTGCTATTAGGATGGGGGATTACGCCATCCCACTTCTTCTGAATTCTGCGCTTTCATAAGAAGAAGCCTACTGTTTAATCTTTGGCCATTTCCACACATCGCTATAATGCTATAGCAGCAGGTAGTTACTGTCCAGGATCTGTGCTTCTACATGACATTGTTATCCAGCTGCTATCCCATCCCCAAGCATTGCAAAACTGCCTTATATCATTTCCACAAAAAAATCTGTTAAGAGCCTCTTTCAGCGCTTCAATCCTGTCAGCCATTATAGCACTTCATAGTACCTTCTGTTATGGCGGATCCAGCAGTGGGCAGGCTGTGGGCGTCCCCAGCTCATCCTTCCCTCAGTGACTCCCATGGTGTGATAACTTTCTATCACCTCTCCATGTTTATTTTAATTTTTTCCTGTGAGTTAAAACTTTTTATTTTTTTAATATCTTTTTAAACAGCTCCTGACATTACCTTATCACATGTACCAGCATACTTGTGCTAGCATGGAATACAATCATAATCTTGGCCTCTTATTCTGGACTACGAACACATGAAGTATCCAACGCAGTATCAGTCATTCAGGCCATTGCACAACCAACTGGAAAACCAACTTTATACCCGATTGCCTAATTGTTGTGCAACAAGTTGTGTAACCTGCTGTCCAACCATTTGCATAACCTTTATATAACCAGTTGCACAATTATTAATGTGCCTACAGACCACAGGAACAAACACACTAACACTTGTACAACTGGGAAAACTAATGGAACTCCGCTAACACACTTTCCCCCCGTCTGCCAATGTTATATTGACTTTAGGCTGTGAGTTTATACATTACAGTTGGCATGTCTAGATAAAGATTGTGGAAATGTTACCTTTCCATCATTTTCATAGGCAATCTTGAAGTATTTTTATTTAAGTGTCACTAGCAGTTTATAATCTACAGCTAATGCTTGCAATTTTCAGGTTCCTAAATAAGATTAAAATTAATTTTTCAGCCTTATTAATTTTAACTTTTCTCTTTATACAATATCATTTTTTTCCTTCTTACACGCTATCTTTCCTACGTGTTGAACATACTTATCTAAGATAAAGATCTTATACTGTTGACAGCAAGAGAGCTACAGCAAAAGGCTAAATTGAAACAGAGTTGTATTTCCTGCCAATATAGTTGACAGATAAAGGAGAGAATTTATACCACCTTCTAGTTCCTGGTTCAGAGCTGATTTAAGCTGCAGTCCTATGCATGTTTATCATGGAGCAGCCTTCTTTCAGTGGGACTTTGGACTTCCTTTCTAGTTGTACTCTGACCTTTTTATGTGTCCTATATTGAAGCTAAATGGGCTACAAGAGGTAGGGCCCTTCCTCATTACAACTATGGAGGACCTACTGCAGGAAAGACAGTGTTTTGACAAATACGGACTTAAATATGGTAGCTTTTTTGTTTGTTTGCAGGGTGTACCTTTTCTGTGCTCATCTACAAGATGCTTATCCAAGGAGAGATGGTCCTAAAGTATACCTCCTTCTCTTCCTTCTCAGCTGCTGTTCTACAGGCAGAGATTATTTATTTTCTTACTTATTAGTGATTAGAATACAGCGTTATACTTCTGTCCTGTCCTAGGACTTTCTTTCACTAGACTGGCAATCTTGTTCCACCAACTAGCCTCCTCCCCATGCATTAAAAACCTGTGCTGGAGAGGTAGGAAATCCTCCAGACTACCATGCCATCATGGATGGTGAGAGAGAGAGGGGAAGAAAGTCCCAGCTTTGTTGGCATTGGATAGGAACAGATCTATTGATTTTAGGTAACAGTTATATGCCACTTTATCTAAAGACTTCAAAGTGGTATACAACAGTAATGAAGGAAACCATGCCCTATGAGAAGCAGCTTAGGGAGCTGGGTATGCTTAGCTTGAAGAAGAGAAGGCTAAGAGCTGACACGATAGCTATGTTTAAATATTTGAAGAGATGTCATATAGAGGATGGAGCAGGCCTGTTTTCTGCTGCTCCAAAGACTAGGGCCCTTTCCACACGGCATTTTCCATGTGAAAAGGCGCCTGGAGCATCACGCGATTGTGAGGAGTGATCTGCATGACACACTCACAATCGCGCAATGCTTCAGGGGCCGGCAGGTACCAATTGTGCATCTTTTCATTTTCGGCTGGAAGCCTAAAATGGTGCACGATCGCACATTGCTCCCAGGCCCCACGCGCACTTACCTGGTATGCAGAGACTCTGGAGCCGCGCTGGTCATGCTTCCTGCCCCAGCACAGCCTGGGAAAGTCCCAGGTTGCACTGTGGAAGGAAGAGGCGGGGCTCTCGCACAAGCAGGCAGCTCGTGCAGAGCTAAAGCAGCAGGGACGGGAGAGCCTCTCGCTGGAGGCTGCTTGCGCAATCCCCGCACCCCAGTGCTGGAAAAAGGTAAGGTGCGGAAAGGGCATCGGACGCAAAGCAATGGCTTCAAACTGTAGGAAAAGAGGTTCCATGTAAACATTAGGAAGAGCTTCTTGATGGTATGAGCAGTTCAACAGTGGAATACGCTTCCTCAGAGTATGATGGGATCCCCTTTTTTGGAGGTTTTTAAACAGAGAGTGGATGGCCATCTGTTGGGAATGTGTTGACAGTGTATTCCTGCATGGCGGGGTGTTGGGCCCAATGGCTTTTGTGGTCTCTTCCAACCCTAGGATTCTATGAAATAACAACAACAATAATAATAGGATAAAATACTTACATTACCTGTAAAATGGTAGGCTGGATCATGCTTGGAAGGCTTGCAAAATAGGCAAATTTCAACATGTTTCTAAAAATTGTCAGAAGACATCTGATATCGGCTTGAACAGTATTCCATACAGAGGATGCCAACATGGTAAATTGCCTTGAGGTGAGTGTAGTTCCTTGTCCTCTATATCTTTATATCAGAGATTGGCAGGCCCATCTCTATTTACGGGTTAGTCTGCATCTTTCATAATCATCATCATATGTACCACTTTACAATTAAAACAGTAACAAAAAGCAGCCAGCCTGCCAAAGGCATACAATCCAAACACATAGACACAAGGGAGGAAAAGAGTAACGGAAATATAAAATAATACAACTGTAAAACAAATTATCCAGATAGAATGCAAAAAAACCCAACAATAATATAAAATAAAGCAAACTGGCAAATACATATTATCAGAATATACAAGAGGATAAAACAATATTAAACTAAAATTCTGAAAGCTTTGCAAATCTGAAGTTCCCTGAGGTATACTGCTTTTCTCACCTGAGCTTCAAATTTGTGAATTTG
Source organism: Iguana delicatissima (assembly GCA_948472985.1). Taxonomy (NCBI): domain Eukaryota; kingdom Metazoa; phylum Chordata; class Lepidosauria; order Squamata; family Iguanidae; genus Iguana; species Iguana delicatissima. Next base: position 58,811 of record CAOKZL010000378.1, on the reverse strand, counting down.
TATTGTCCAAATAGACAGGGTAACATGAACATTCTCCTTAAATAATCTTAAGCAGTGGGATTCCAGAATAATAAATATGGGAGAATAAATCTCTGAGGCCAGAGATGAACAAAGTATAGACTGCAGGCCCCTATGGATTTTTTTTAAAAAAGACTCGTGGCTCACTTCCTGTTGTAAAAAAACTCCTCTATGTACATACGTGCTCCCAAGTCATCTGTCAACTTATGGAGACCCCATGAATTTCATAGAGTTTTCTTAGGCAAGGAATACTCAGAGGTGGCTTTGCTAGTTCCTTCCTCTGAAATACAGCCTACAACATTTGGTATACATTGGCAGTCTTGTATCCAAATACTAACCAAAGGACGATCTTGCTTAGCTTCCAAGGTCAGATGGGCTCTGGTGCCTTTAGGGTATTTAGACCACTATCTGGAACTAAAATGGCACAGGAATGCCCACTACACCCTCTAGAGGGCATTTGAGAACAAAAAATTTGAGGGGTTTTTTTTGGTTTGGTTGGTTTTTTATAAGTGGTGTAGTTGTGGTGGTGGTAGTCCTCCATGGTCTCTCAGGGAGCTAATGTGTCTCGCTAGCCTCCAACAGTTGCCTGCCCTGTTTTAGGTTAATTATTTACATTATCAATTCAGTAAAACACATTTCCTTTCTCTTTGAGGAGGATCATGGACATCTTGGTCTAATAACAAACTTATCTGTAAGGAATCAAACATCTTACTTTGGAACAAATATTCATCTTAGGAAACACCACAAAAGAGCAGTCACAGACATTGGGAAGGAATTACATCATATTTTAACATACTTATCTATCAGGGAATTCTATACATTTCAAACAGGCATTTATCTACCAGATAAGAAATATATTTAACATAGCCCATATAATAAACTGAGAGGAGGAGGAGATCATCTTTCTTCCTCCCTTTCCTTTGTTACCAACATTTTGACAGTATGGTACTCAGTCAAGGAACGGTATTTTAAGACTAGCTGTTCAGGAACACCCATACATGCAGTCTACTCTAAATAATCACAGTGTGGACTTCAGAAGAATGTAGTACCACCAAGAGATCATCTCTAGGGGATCCCAAGGACCAAAATGGTAAATAAGGGAGTAAACATGCACAGGTAAGCAGGCCCCAATTTGTTTAGGGCTTTGAATGCCTGACTTTTACCATACTTTTATGCTATGCAAATACACCAGCGTTATCATAGAAGTACCACATTTGGCAGGTTGTCTAATGGGAACAAAGGCAGAACATAGTAAAGCTTGAGATCCAGTCTATCAACTACTTTACACTTTAGGTATTTCCTGAACAAACTCTTAACTGGTATCTGTTAAATTGTGACTCTAGGCAGACTAAGCTAGTGGTATGTTTGGTTACCAGATTAGATCTTGGACAGGGTTATGGCGGCTTTAAAGTTTAACAGGTCTTTAAGCAGAAGAAGGTACCGTAAAGCTTCCTTAAGCCAGACAAAAGTTCCTGCACTTCTTTACCTCCCAAGCTCCAACTTTTAGTTGCAGCTGTCCCCTCCTAACAGAGCTGTTGCCTCTCTGATAGAGAGCAGGGAGAAGGAACCTGGATGAGCACACACCTTTGCTCTTAGCTTTGGATACTTCTCCATGCTCCCCTGCGCCTGCTCTCCTCCAACCAGGCAATAGCCAAGTGATGGAGCTTTATGGTACCTCGTCCTGTTTGAAGATCTGTTAAAGTTGCAGCGGCTGTTCCAGATCCTATCTGGCAACTTTAGTGGTATACAAACTCTGTGCATTCCTGCTGAGATCATACTTGATCACTGTGATACCTGCCTTATGTAAATAGGATAGTTTGCTTACATTTAGCCTGGATCACTACATTATCTTCTCAATAGTTTAAAATCTAATTCATTGTATATTTTATACTACAAAATGATAACAAATTATCAAAGTAAAAAAAGGCTTAACTGACCAAGGTAGAGGGACATGAAATTATTTCAGGTGTCCTTTTTTATTATTATTATTAATATGCAATATATATTCCAAGTGTTTTAACTGTTTTTAAATTAATGTCTTAAAAGCAACGTTTTAATTGGATGTATGGTTTAATGCTTTTTAAATTTTTGTACTCCATAATGTCTTGTCTATTATTTTTTAATTTACAGTTGAGAAATACTAAATAAAACAAATATATCCTGCCAATACAAGTTTCAACAGTAGAATTGCAAATGAAGCCAAATAAGAAAATAATTGATTTCAGGTTCATATATAAGAAGAGACACATTGGTCCAGAACATGTACCATTGCTCCTTGAAAAGCCACCAGATTTCACTGAAAGTTTGCTTGCTACAATGGATCTGTGCCCATTTGCTTTTATGCAGCTGTAAATTGGCTACAAATTGCTTATTAGGGCTTAACAATAGCAATTAGGTTTCCCCCTTAGGTGATTTTTCTTTCCCTTTGTCTTTCAAATTACAAAGATATAATTAAAAAAAAGAACCAGGAGCAAGGCACTAGGAGAAAAACAAGGGCTTTAAAACAAGCTGGATCCAGAATACCATGCATGAGTCATATTTAGCATCATTCGAATTCATTGAGATATATGTCAAGTCATGACAAATCTTTATCACTGATTTCAACAGACTTTGGTTCAATGAACATACAGTCCTATACATGCCTTCTCAGAAGTTAGACTACTGCATTCAGTGGCACTTGGATAACTAGGTAATGAAGTATTATCTTATTTAAGATTTAAGCCAGTGTTACCAGCCTGAATGGTAGGCTATCACCTCACCTCTGAGCCATCACTCTAAGCAAAAAAAGAGCAAATGCTCAGGGGCAGTGTCATATAGTGGAGAGCCAAAAGTGCCTTTAACGACTGTAAGATGGATTTTAGAGAGTGTAGTTTCTTATGTAAACTACACCTTGAAATTTCCTCTTATAAACAACTATATTTGCTATCCTGTAGAGAGCATATTGGATGTCAGTCAGAGAGATGTGCCAGGGGTCCATTCACGCAACACTATTAAAGTATTACATTCCATCTTAACTGCCTTGGCAGTATCCTATGAAATCCTGGGATTGTAGTTTGGTGAGGCACTAAAGCTGGCTGAGAATTCCAAATATTCCATCTTAAACCACAGATCCTACGATTTCTTAGGATGTTGCCATGGTAGGTGAATTGACATGTACTTCTATAACTGTGTAGTGTGAATCAATGAACACCTAGATTCAAATTTTTCCTCATTAGTTAACAACACGGAAACTATTATCCAGACACCTCACATGAATGCAATAAGAACAAATTGAGAAATTAGACTACGTATGCTATCCTGAAAGCCTTTGAAGTAAAATGGGATGTCAAAGAGTGCTTGAATGGGGCTTGAATGCACCATTATTAGTCTGAAGCATGACAGTGTGCTTCATCCAACTTCTAGCAGAATCTTTAAACTTAGAATGTTTCCAGCAATTTTAGTGAGAACTTGTGTTTTCTCCAGAAAAAAACCCAAAACAAAACATATTAATCCTGAACCTTCAGGAGACAGCCATTTAAAAGAAAATGAGAAACTTTGTACTTTTATTTTTCCAAATCCTTATTTTTCCCCAATTTAATTGTTTTTATTTGGAAGAACTGTAATTCTGCAAGAGGTTGGGGAGATGATTATTGGGAACTGCCTTCAAAGTCAACTTTGACTTATGAATGACACTTTTCCAAGTCAACCTATCATCCACAGCCCTGCTCAGATCTTGCAGACTTAGGGCCTTAGCTTCCTTGATTCAGTTTATCCATCTGTAAAACGGTCTGCCACATTTCTCACTGCCCTCTAACTAATCAACATTATCCTGTTTTCTAGCGAGGCCTATCTTCTCATGCTATGTCCAAAGCAGGGCAGCCTCAGTTTAGTCATCTTGGCTTCCAGGAAGAGTTCACTCTGGATTTGCTCTGAAACCCATTTATTTGGCTTTTTAGCAGTCTACAGTTTCCGTAGAACTCATCTTCAGCACGTTTCACACAAATTCGATTTTCCTATCAACTTTCTTCACTGTTGCACAATTAGAACAGAGACCAATATATTAGGAAGACAGGGTGGTATAAGCGGGAAGAGGAGCCAACGTTCATCAAGTGGGAAACCATTAAGAGGCCAAGGGGCAGGGTTAATAGCTCTGTGCCAAACAGCGAAAGGGTCGTGGCTGTTTGGACTACCCGCAGATTTGTCCTCTGGAAAGGGCCGCGCGCGAGACACTAACCGCCTGGCTTAGGCGTCCCTCCGCCTACGTTGCCCGTGTGGGACTGAGAAAGGAACGCGGGAAGGCTATATAACGCTGAGGAGAAAAGGGGCGGAGCTTTCCCTGGTCGATGAAAGGGGCGGAGGGTGTGGCTGCGAGTCTCTTACTGGAGAAGGAAGAGCGAAGGGGGCGGGTCCTGGGTGGCCGTTGGTCGCGCGGCTGTGTGCGTTCGCCACCTCCTCTCGGCGTTCGGGCAGGGAGTGAGGACGGTCTCGCCGCTGAGGGGGCCCGAGGCGCCCGCGGGAAAACCGTTGAAGGGCGGGGGCTCCTCTGCGCTCGCGGAGGGAGGAAGAGCGAGGCTACCTACTGTGGGGAGAGGCGTTTCGCGCCCGGTGCCGCCACCGCTGCTGCCAAACAATGGACGAGTCTCCGGCAGGAACGGGGCCCTGCCTTGCCGGTCCGGTCGCCATGGGTGGGGAAAACGAGGCGGAGAGCCGGCAAGGCCCCGCCGACCGCGCCAACGGAGAGTCTCGCCTCAACCTGTTGGACACTTGCGGGGTGTGCGGGCAACACATCCAGAGCCGGCGGCCCAAGCTGCTGCCGTGCCTCCACTCGCTGTGCCAGCGTTGCCTGCCCCCTCCTCACCGCTACCTCATGCTGCCGCCTCCTGCGGCTCCTTCGCCCGGCGGCGGCAGCGGTGGCGGCGGCCCCAAAGACCTGCCTTTGCCGCCGCCGCCGCCGCTGCTTCAGCCGTCCCCGGCCCCCTCGTCGCCCGTCTCCGCGCCGCCCTCGCCGCTGCACTGCAACCCGGGTAAGCGAGCCTGCCGTCGACGCGCCTTGTCAGTCCTCGGCCGCCGCCCGGAGCAGAGCGGAGGGAAGGGCGAGGGGCGGCTGCCGCGGTTCTCCTCAGCAGGCTGGCGGCCGGCGCTCCGGGAGAAGCCTGTCTGGATGTCGCCCTTTGTTATGGAGGCCCATCCCCCTAGCCCCAGATATGTGGGGAGCGGGAGATGAGGGGAAAGATTATTCCACCCCTCCTCCGTAAATTTCGTTCAGAAGGCCGGGAGTTGACAATAGGTGTCCTGGCCTAAGCTTCAGTTCAAGTTAAGCTCTGGTTCCGTGGTAGTATTTTAAGTTGTTGTTGTGTGAGCCTTTGGTAACCAAGTTCCTACTTCGTCGGATGCATAACGCATGAGTTGAGAAGAAACCCCAAAGCAATGCAGGGGCTGCATCCCGATAGGTGGGGTGTGAAAAACAAACAATAGTGTGTGGTTGTGGCGGTTTTGAAGTGGAGGGCTGTGGATATAGACGCTTTTCAGCTTCTCAGGGTTGACGGTGCTGTGCAGGAAGCGTGGGATGTTGAGATGCAGTTTAAAACTCTGCCTTTAGGAAGGGAAAACATAATTGACTGCAACTTCCTATTGTTTATGCCCAGCATCCTGTGTTTAGTATAGGTGTGAGCCAGGAAATCCCTGCTAGATCTTAGGTCCCTGAAATGGCCTCCTTCTTATCCTTGTTGGTGGCAGATACTTGGGATGAGAAATGGAATGATCCAAAAAAATAATCATTTGGTAAATTAGTTTATTCAAAGATATTGGGAACCACACTTTATATCTACCCTCCCTTTTTTTTTATACTTGAGGACTTTCAGTGAGGGACATCTGGCAAAGGCCATCGCTTGCTGACAAACTGATATTTCTGTGCTTGTGTTGCCTTATTGTTGAGGGAGAGATATGTTGTACTTTAGGATATTTGGCTGTTAGTGGAGAGAAAAAACACCCGTATGTGTTGCATGTTCTTGGGGAAAACCGAAGTGCAAGCTTTTGCTGTTTGTATTAACAGGACAAATGTGTCTGATAAAATTGTCTGAATATCATATACTTTTTTCTTTATACGTGTATACTTCTTGAATCTATCATTATCATTAACCTAAATTTATTTTTTCTAGATGTCACATAGTTTTAGACATAATGCTCATGGGTGTCATCTCATTCTTGCTGTAGAAGTTGGGTGTAAAATTCCCCTAGTGACATTTCCTTCAATTTTATATATCCTTAAAATAATAGATTCTTGGTGTGTTGGCTACTTCTTACTTTTATCAGTTCTTTCTACAGTATTGTCATTCTTTGGATAACTCGTGTATGACCTGCGAAGGTGTTATGGCACCATCAGTGTACAGTGAATTGTGCAGAGTTCTGTGAGTAAAATTACAATATCCCAAGGAGGTTATAGACTATAGTATACAATGTGCAAGGGTGGACAGGGATAGAAGGAGTGTGAGCAAATGCACTGCAGTGTGCAGTTGAAAGAGTTCTCAGTACAAATCTGCATATTGTAGGCATTGAGTGCATAAAACAGAGTTTCAGATTTTTCTAGCCTTGGATATAAAAACTAGGGAGTCCCAATCTCCTAATTGCTTAAGATTACATAGAGTTTTTTTGTTTGATACTAAATTCAGTGGTGTTATGAGTGACTGTAACCTGGGTAAGATAGCATACATAACACACTGTCTGTGTACGCTCTTTGTAATTTAAACTAGATATTATGTACAGACTTTCTGTTTGGCTGTATTCCTTTATTAACATTGGGCATCTTTCTGTTGCCCGCAGTATACATGTGCACCTTGAAGACCATTGTATCATAACTCACATGATGGTATTCAGCTGTGGTGCTATCATACTGACTCACATGAAACAAAATGCATATACAATTATTTGAAACTTCAGCTCAGTACAACTACAGAATTTGATAACTGAATCAGAGTTTTGTTTCAATGCCTCTAACTTTTTTCTGTAGAGGCTATTTACATCACTTCATGTTACATCCTTAATTTTGTTTTTATAATCTAATTGACAAAATATTTCATTGCCACTGAACTGCCCTGAAAAGGAAGACCTATTCTGCAAAAGCAAATGGGTTTATATCAATACCTTTATGAGTAATACTCAGCACATAGTATCAATTTTTCTTGAAGATTGACATACACGTATTCATATTATAAATCCCACTTGACCAGTCTTGGAAACAGGAGCAAATACCTTGCAGTGAGATACCAGAATGTGAGGCAATTAGTTCAGGAGGGGCTAATTTGGCTGCAATATTGTGAGTCAGTACACAACACAGCAGACGTCCTCACAAAACCATTGCCGGTGGCCAAGCATGACCAAATGGTGTGGGAATTGGGGCTGGAAAAGTATGGTGGTATATAATAAGTACTGCAAATGGACATCATAATATTTTGGAGGGGACTGTGAGGAAAGGTTGGACATAACCTGAAGTCCAAATAAAATATATATGATGCACATTGAGGTTTGCATCTGAGAATGACAGTGGATGATGTAATCCCTTGTAACATTTGCTGTGACAGCGTAATATGTAACCAGGGCAGAAGGTTGCATCATACATGGGAACTAGCAAGGTTGGCTAGAGTTGCATCAGAAATGTATGTATATAAGGGGGGGTGTTCTAGCCAACTGTGCCCTCTTGATGTCTGAAGGAGCGGCCGGAGGCTATCTTCGCATGCTGTTGAAAGCTGAAACTCCGTTGGAGCCTTGTATATACTGTATGTATTGTAACTCAAGAGTAAAGGCCTCCTGTTGGAAGATAACACCGCGTGGGAATATTTTTTCCTGGCTTCAGGGCTTTGCTGCTAATGTTTATCCTCTGCTGGCATGTTTCTAAGCTGTGTGAGTAAACTCTGCTGTATGGTGATTTTTCAAACACTTGACTCTGGTAAGCTGTTTTGCCAGAGCTCAGTGCTGGAGAGAAGTGCTACCGAGGTTTTCTGCCATCCCTCTGACAAGATCTTGCATCCAAAAAAATAACAAATCATAAATACAATAAGAACGTCCAAATTTGAACAGATGCATCATAAATTGTAACACAGAAGTCAGAATATAGCTAAATTTTCGCCCAAAATCTTCCAAACCACCTGTATTTTACACTCTTTGAAAATAATGGAGAATGGGAGGGAACAATCCTCAAAGCTTTTCAGGAGGTGTTGGAGCAATTGCAATAAAAGTTTTGCCCCTCCCTAGAAGTGTGCTTTTCCAACAAAAGTGCTTATATGTCAAAATGTCAAAATCTTTATTGAATCAGTCTACAGACTATATCAAACAAAAGTGCAGGGACCTGGTTTCTCACCTTCAGGACAGTATTTTTCCAGTGGTCACTGCATAGTTGTGAGAATCAAATTATATATTTTAATCTTATTTCATATTTATTTATGGAATTTATACCCTCTCTTTCTTTGCTTGGGGTCCAAGGTGGTTTACAGCGATTAAAACAATATTAAATCAATCTTATTTTACAAAGATTAAAAAAGATTTAAACACCAGTATTGAAAAAACCCTCTTGGTTAAATGCAATAAAAACTAATTTGAAAACATAGTTATTATGCGTCTGTGTAAATCAATTCATAGCTCACAGTTATTCCAGTTAGCTCATCAGAGCTGTACCAGAAATCTTTGCCTGCTGAACATCATGAGAACAGGCTCTTATATAATATGCTGAAATTTGTTATGTGAAAAACGCATGATATTGAAATCTTTTACTAATTGGTAAATCTTGTCTTCTCAGTTCTTGGGAAGTGGGATGTAATTTTAATTCTGTATGGCATCATATATAATGGAGAAAGAAATGAGCAGGCTCAGTAGAAATTCATTCAGGTGATAGATTGCTGTGGTGAAGAGATAATGGTGCAGTTGCCTTCCATGTTAAGCAGATTTTTCAGTCTTATGGGTTGGGAGGGCATTAATGAGTCTTTAAAATGGGCTTCAGTGTTACCTCTCCTGCCTGCTGTTCAGCTTTTTGGGTGGATTGATGCCAGTAGCAGTTGTTCCCTGCCCATATGCATTGCATAGATGTGTGGGAGTTGGTTAAAAAGCAAGGCTGCAACATGCAGAGTGGGAGAGAGGGAAAAAAATAAAGTGGTAGCAGTCATTCTAGCCAAGGTGAGGGAAGGAGGTGAAGGAACAGCAAGAAAGAAATTTGAAAAGGCTAGATGGACTCAAGGAAAAGTACTGGGAGCTACTACTCCATCTTCTGACTGTGGCAATGGCCACTTCCTCCACCTCAGGAGAAGAGTTGACATTGGACAGTAGAAACAGGAAATAGAAAGCATGTGGATGTGTGTATATGTATGTACCTGCTGGGGCATAGCAACAAAGTAGATCTGAATTAAAGTAGCTGAGAGAGAGGCATTTTGCAGAGGGAGCTCTTGCTTCTCTGAGGGAAAAGTGCTAGAGGAGGCTTTGCAAGAAAATAGAAAAGGAGATAAAAGGTTAATACTTCTAGTAATTGCGGTTATAATAATGGTAATTAGTAATTGCTAGCTGATTATACCAAACTCTACAGCCATTTGCTACTGCTCTATGACTTGTGGGCCTAAGTGATTTTAAGTGAACCATATAAGTACAAAGTTTGGAAATCCTTGATGTAGAGTAGATTAGTATGAGACTCTTTATCTAAGAGTAGGACATAATGAATGATAGTGCCAATGAGAAATGGAAGAACATTTTGAGGAAAGCATTGCTGTAGCAAGGGAAGAATGTCCAAATGTTCAATAATTGGGCCTAATTCAGTCCACAGAAGTTTCCCATTAAGCAAACAGCAGCTTCTGCTATTTTCTTTGAAACCTGTTGAGGAATATTAATCCCCAAAAAGATGTTTCTCGTATGATTCTGTACACCAAATAAATTGATTACTGAAATCATTGGATCTGCATAGACAGATATATTTGACTTTTTGGAGAAAAATTAATATGCTCAAGACATATTTGTTGGATAAAAAATGCAATGTCATTCACTCCATTGGAAAATACCTTTGATGAACATGTGAAACACCTGGGGAATGACTAAGCAAGTGATGACACATTTCCTAGGGGACATGCAGTAAGGGCTGAGTCATGATACTGCAAACATGGCAAGGCTAATGGCTAATCACGCTAATGGCCCAGACTAATGACCTGTAAGCAGGAGTGCATAAAAGAGAAACGTGAATGCTTGCCCTCTCTCTCTGCTTGCTTCAATCTATGTCTGCCAGTGTCTTTGCTTGTGTATCTGCTGTTGATCTGTGTATCTTGTATATAGTTGTATGTTTTGCAACTGAGAAGATTAAAGCCTCCAGGTGTTTTGGATGACACACTCTGTGTCTGTGAGTAACTAACCTGAAGGTAGAGTGGTCAGAGCAATAATGTATCTTTTGTTGTAGTTGTACTCTGCTGCACACGCTTTTGCTGTTTTTGAAACTCTGCTATATAAGATTGCCTCTGAAGCAATGTGTCCAGAGAGCATCAGCCTTGGAGATAATTTTGTCTTGGTGCTTTGAATCATCTCCCAACAATATTAAACCTTGATTAATGTATATTCACAGTCCTTCACAAAGAATTATTTTCTTTATACCCTGCAAATATTTTTTAAAAATTAGTATGTGTTTTGGTACTTTATGAAGGATCCTAATAACCATGGATTTACTTGAGGGGGCTATCGCTTCCATCAAATAAAGGTGTTTTTTCTTACATGGGATGTGTGCATTTGTACCTCCACAGAGCATTCTTACATGGAAGATTTTTGAGTTGAGTGGTTTTGGTGGAAAACTCATGCTTTTGTTCCTGATTCACCTGCACTACCTTGCCATAACTGCTATTGCACAGTTCTTTTTCGCCCACCAAGAAGGTAACATTGCTACAATAGTTCTGTCTCATTCTTGTCACAGTTGAGGAGATCTTTTCTCCAACTGAAGCCTTCCTCAGTTGATTTTTTTGTCTTCAGTTATTCATTTTGTTTAGTTTCTAAAAAAAATTCCCTTAGCTCACCCCAGCATAGGTTCCTGTTTTTCCTTTTGTATGGCTTCTAAGACTTTCATTGCAGAATGGAACCTTGTGGGAGCAAAATTTCTCCTTATGGTGGACAAGCTCAGTGTTTGTTCTGCTCAGGCATAGGCACTTGTTCAGTCTTCAAGTTTATTTCAGTAGGTCTCAAAAATAGACTGTTTAGATTCCATCTTTATCTTTAGGCAGGATCATTGAAGGTTCCCGATGAAGTGGGAGAAAACTGACCACTATATACTATTTCTTGTTCTGTCTAAAAAGCTTCACCAAATGTTCTGACACATAAAATGCACTCCATAGTATCAAGTGGTCACATAATTTGCATCAAATGCCCTCCCATAGGGATCAAAGGCTTCTAAACGAAAATTGGTTCCAATGCGTCTGGTTCTGGAATATTCCATTCTGGAACAGGGCATGTCTTTATCTGTAACCAGCGATGCTTTCGAAGGCTACAGCTTGGGACAAGATCTCTCTGTCATCCTTCATTCTGGGTAAATTGTGCTTAATAGAATTTCAGTCCAAATTAACCGATAGGAGGATATCTTCCAATGCTGATATTGTCCATAAAAATGAAAGATAAGAAAACAATGACAAGTACAAGGGACAGTTTATCAATGTCATGATGTTGAAGCACAACCAGCTTCTCTTCAGTAGCTCTCATTGCTATCAAAGACCCACCTCAAGTATGGTGGAATCATCCATCTCAATATGAGCTCCAGAGGCCTCCCTACCTTAGTGCCACTCAGGGTGATTGTCAGAACTGACAATTGTGCAGTTATACAGGAGTCCATGCCAAAAGAAGACTCCTGTAAGAAAAGCCCTTGCTGTTGAACAGGATCTCTGAAAATGTTGCTCATTTTATTTCAGGCTGTGAAAAGGCAATAAGGCAATAGAGGAATCCTCCAGCTTTACACTCCCCATCAGAATTTACAATGCTGTCAGTGTTAATTGTTTTCCAACTGCCCTTCAATATCTTCCATTTACACTACACTCATGCTTCTCAGACTGATGTGGAAGACTGGCAGGGTTTATCTTCCCAGTGTCAGTGACTGGTATCATATTGGTGCCATGTTATTTGAACATTTGTAGTTGTGGATATTCCATTCACCTTCAGGCATACTAGTGACTGAAAGCTCAGATGCTAAGTAAGCCAGTAAGGAAGCAACACAAGGGGATTAAGAGGCAGGAATTGACAGGGTGGCTGTGGAAATAAGATCAGAACATCCAGATAGACAAGAAGCTGGGGTCATTTGGATAAAGAATGGATGCAAGAGACATAGTGCTGAGGAGGAAAGTTATGAAATCGTATAGATTAAAATGGTTGGGTGCTTGATATATTCACAGGGAGCAGAGGCATTATATTCTATCACATAACTAGAGTACTGAAACAACTGTATGGGCAAAGAGTTGGCTCATGGATTGCCAGTCCCCTTCACTTCTGGTTCTAAGATCTTCTATTCTGGAGCAGGGCATGTCTTGGTGAATCCATTCAGATTCACATCTGTTTACCCCAATGAGTCAGTTTTAACTCAGCATCTACTAAAATTAAACCTGTTTATTCCCAATTGGACTTATTCTCAAGTAAGTACAGGAATGTCTGTGATCCAGAGCTTATAAAATTAATACTTTTGGAACCATAGTTTGCAAAATCTTCCATCCAGCATGGCCTGTGGACACATTGTCTGTGGGATTATGGTAGATGAGGTCCTAAAATTTACCCTCATTGGAGCACTGAGTCAGGAAGTTGTAGGAATGCTTTGTTCTCAGTTAGCTTAAAGTCTAGCGGGCTTGTTATTTACTACAGTTTGTTGGAAAAAGATTGCAGTGACCCTTGTTCCAATTAAAAATACTATGATGTGCATGTGGAAAGCATCTGGGGATGACTGTGCAAGTATGAGGTAATCCCCATGTGACAACAAGGCTGAGTCAGTGATATGAAACCTGGGCAAGGGGTTTCATCAGCCATGGTGACATGTAATCCAGGCTGGGGTTACATCAGCTAGTCTCTGTGTATATATATGAGGTAGGCTCGGCTAAACCTTTCTCGGTCTTCCCTGATTCTGGCCAGAGGCTTTACCAGAGCATATCTCTACCTGATATGGTGATGGAATGCTGAACCTGTGTTGAAGGATCCACTAACCTGTACAGATGTATATATTGGAACTGAAGAATAAAAAGCCTCCAGGTATATTTTTGGATGACAACACTGAGTACTAGTGTTATTAGTGGGCAGCTTTTGGGGTCAGAGCAACAACAAGGCAACATGGAGGAGAAGGAATAAGGCACCAGCCCTGCCACCCTGCATGATATACTCTGCTGCACACGCTTCTTGTTACTGTGTTTTCAACTCTGCTGGATGTTTGGTTTTGCTTGCCTCTGAGCCACGTTTGGTCAGAGAGCAGCTGCATGAGGGAGGATTTAGTGCGGTGTGCCTAAGTCCCATCATCCACCTTCCCTCCACACAGTTTTCTGTGAGGATACTCTCTAGTATTTATTTCCATCTCTTCCCACACGCTTTAAAAAAAATTCAGGACAAATAAAGTATTGACTTTTCACAATGTCGATCACCTCTAGACAAGAACAAGCATGATCGGTGTGATCCATGCTCTTCTGGTAGACTTGTTAAATTACAAACTTGGAGAGGGTGAAAGAGGCATGATTTCCCACCCCTGTCTCTTTAGACTGAGGGGTTGAGTGTCCTTACTGCTTCTCAGCTGATCTGGATTCTGTGTGGAGTTCCATTACTATCTTCTGGCCACCTGAGGTGCCCAATTCATGATAGTGGTTAAAGCCAGACAGAGTTAACATCAAAATTCCAGTTAAACATTCTTAGGTCTTGGAATCTCAAGATATTTACATAAGATAATGAACAGGATCTTTGGTAATCTTATAGGCCATTTGTTATATACATTCAAAGATATACAAATATACATTCCACTAAGGGAGGAACATTCCACTAAGGGAGAAACATGGATGGGTCAACTTCTGGGCATTGAGCTTGCATCACATCACATTACGTGGAAGACATCATGCATTCATTATATTACACCGTATGACAATTAAGAAGTTACACTTTTATAAGGACTGAACCGTTATCTCTCTTTAACAGGCTTTTTGGTAGTCAACATATGTAGAAACATTGCTGTTTTAAACAGTATGTCAAAGCTATATACTCATCATCATTGGATATTTCATTTCTGTTAAGGCATTAATCAGACAATTCATAAAGGCTTTCACGTGTACAGAATTATGTGCCTTGTTTCAGATACATAACCATATACTCATGAAGGAATACAGTCTCATCTGTTGAGGCACTAGAGATCTCTAAAAAGGCCTCTGCAAACAAAGAGGGATTCAAGGGTTACTCTTCTGGAGCAATGTTAAATGTTAACCACACCCATCACATCTATTATCATCTTAATGGGTATCCATTACACTCATATCTATTTCAGCATATCCTGGACAAGAGTAAAGATTTTCTCTCTTACCAGCACGGCGTATTTTTCACCTTATCTTTTAACATGTTTGGGCAGTTTATTCATCTATCACAAACAGCACAGTTGCCAGGGACTTGCAGACTTTTGAAAGGCAGTTTAATCTGCTGGCTCTATCATGATTTCTTTTATTCTCTTTCTAACCTTGGTCATGCTAACAGATGCCCAATCAAAACAGAGATCCTTAACTATGAGACAATTGCAGTATTCTAAGAGTCTCATCTTTAAGATCTTGGCATACTTACAATTTTTGGCAGCTTGCCATCCTAATAACATCAGTTAGGAGGTAATTTGTGGTCACATCTCTTAGCACTGTTGGAAGCGCTGGTGTTCTGATCCCTGATAGTATTTACATTCTAGTAGGCATTTTTCCAAGACTTAAGGTACTACTAGGTTGTAGTAATACTTACACACATATTTTAATGAATCTAAGCCTTCTGTCTTATACATGCTGTACTCTGTAGGTTATAGCAAGTTACACTCTGTACTTCTTAGGCTTATGCCCAGGCCACAAAGTTGGCAACTGAATAAGGATGGCCTGTAACAAGGGATGTTTGTTGCACTGAGCAGAGAGGGGGAGGGAGGAGTAATGGCTCTAATTCCATCTCTCTTCTGGTGGTAGTATGTCTGAGAGAGTGAGAGCAGCAGCAACACTTGTACTGCTACTGTTATTATAGAAGAGGCTATGAGTAGATGTTCTGGAACTTGACAGATTGACAAGCAAAGGCTTCCAAATGAGCACCAGTTTTTGTATAACGACTTTTTGTAGAACTGTATTACACCATGTCATCTTCAGGATCATCAGTAGCTTTTGGTTCAGTGTCAGTCACCATCTACACATTGCATATACTCATCTCACATAGTGCATTGGTATAGAAGTGGGAAAGAATGGGATTCTGCTGTATCAAACCCTACTACAGCTATGTGTGCCTGCCTGCAACAGGCAAGGAAAGCAGCAACTGCCTCCAGAATCCATTACTGAGTGAGTGTGAACAGCAAAACAGAGAGAAAGGGGAGAGCAGATCGCAGATAAGTCTGTCTCATCATGTTAAAAAAGCATAGATCTATAAGTTCAGCCACCAAACTGGAAATCATAAGAAAAGTGGAGGCTTTTGTAAGAAAAATTCATCTTTGGATGCATTTTGAAAGAAGCCTTCAAATAATCTCTAGCCAGCTTTAAATGGTTTTCATTACACTTGTAAGGTTTACCTGAGCTCATTGTTTCATTTTACATGTGCGTATACATAGTCTGGAACAAAAAGTTTGCTGAAACACATAGAACTGTTCTCCTCGATTTTGATTATAAAGAAGAAAAACATAAAAATGGGAGAGAGAGAAAAAGGGGGAGGAGAGAAATACATAGGATATAAACAAGGGCAAGACATACATGTTGATACAGACTGACCACATTTCCAAAATGCAAACTTGAATTTGATATCTGTAATGTATGCTTTCACAGATAACTATAGTAAGAGGCCCTGGCCATTGAACAATCGACAGTGAATATTTAGCTTTCTACCCTTGAAATCTGCAAGTTCTCACACAATAAAAGCATAGGGCTCTAGTATCAGTGACCCTGAGTTAAATTCCACATCACAGGAGTGTAAGTTAAAAGAATATGTGCCAAATTTTTTTCTAAGACAGCTAAATACATCATCCGAAACCAAAAGTAATCACTGAACATCCACATTATGTGACACAAGGAAGCATTATCAGCATTATATTGGTGATATTTAGTTGAAGCAGATATTTTCTGAAAAAGCGTAATGGTGTCTAGTACAACTGAAACATAAATATTTGCTGGACCAAACGTAATTGTAGGTGATATTCCATTGATTAATGTGTACGAGATGGTCTTACTTTCTGTTCCACTCAACTCTGAAGTCATTAACATCAAATTTAGTGCTTTACAACAAGCCCATTTAAATTACATTTTTTAGTTACGGTTTCACCAAGGATATGATTAATGTTTTCAGCATGGCAGGATTGGCTGAGGTGCTTAATGTTCCACATATAGACACAAAAGGTGCTGCAGTTGTAAATGTAACTGGGTATAGCTGCAGTTAACTCACAAACAAGTTGTATTATTGAAGAGGCAAAAAATCCTCATCTGAACTAGACCAAATTCTGAATTCTGTTGTGAGTCAGCATAATGTACTGGTTTCAGTGTTGGATTAGGACACTTAGAAGTCACAGTTCAAAACCCTGCTCAGCTATGGAAACCCACAGAACTCAAGAGGGCTTTAAACTGAGTTATGCCAGAGAAGAAGACTATTCTTAAGGGCAGAGTTCATCAAGTGCTAGAGATAATAGCCCAAATCTTATTGAGGGAACTGGGTGAATAGTACACGAACACAAGGATGGGAGGAAAATAAGGCTTAAATAAGCAGCTAGGATGAATGACCCATGGTCTTAGATGTCTCTACACTAATGCACAGAACATGGGAAATAAACAAGATAAACTTGAACTCTTAATACAACAAGGCAAATATAATAGGTATCACTGAAACCTGGTGGGATGAGTCTATTTATTGGAATTTAGCAGTAGAGGGTTATAGGTAGAGAAATAGACCAAACAGGAGAAGAGGAGGAGTAGCACTGTATTTCAAGGATGTTTAAACTTGTGAAGAGATCCATGACTTAAATCCTGGAAGCCAGTCTGAGAGCATCTGTGTAAAAGAGAAGAAAGAAAGTGATGTCATTGTGGAGGTCTGTTACAGACCCCCAAACCAGACTGAGGATTTGCATGATGTCTTCTTAGAACAGATGACATAACTTTGAGAAGGGAGCTAAGATTTTAAAAGGCCATGTATAGAAGATGGAAAAAGAGGGAAATCACCCAAGAGGAATTCAGACAAATAGCCAGCATATGTAGGGAGAAAGTCAGAAAAGCTAAAGTGCAGAACAAGCTCAGGCTTACTAGAGGGATTAAAAATAAGGTAAAGGACTTTTTTGGTTAAGCCTGTAGCAAAAGGAAGAACAAGTAAATGGCAGGGCCACTGTGTGGAGAAGATGACAAAATGCTAACAGGACAGAGGAAAAAGTAGAATTACACACCTTTGTCTTGGTCTTCTCCCAAAAGGAAAACAGTACTCAAACTGGGGGAGCTGGAGCAGATGATGCAGTAGTGAAGTACAGAATAAGTAAAGAGGTAGTGAAGGAATACCTGGCTACTCTAAATGAATTCAGCTCTCTGAGGCCAGATGAACTACATCAAAGGGTGTAAAAGAACTGACAGAAGTAATCTCAGAACCATTGGCAATAATCTTTGAGAACTGCTGAAGAGTGGGGGAAGTCCCAGCAGACTAGGGGAGGGCAGATGTTGCCCCATCTTCATAGAGGGGGGAAAGCATCCCAACAATTACTGCCCAGTGACCCTGACATCAATATCAGGAAAGATTCTAGAGGAAGTAATTCAACTAACAGTCTATAAATACTTAAAAAGCAGTGTTGTGCCATAAAAGTCAACATGGGTTTCTCAAAAACAAATCATGCCAGACCAGTCTTACCTCTTTTTTGATAACAGTTACAAGCTTCCTCTACCATTCCCTCGCCTTTTGCCATGGCCGGAGAAAGAAGGCATGCGTGCATGCCTAGGCAAAAGGTAAGGGACTGGGACGAGAGGGGGGAAAGGCATATGTGCTCCTTGCAAATGATCAAATTCAGAAAGATCAAGCCTGTGAATGTGGAGGGAGGACTGTATTGACAGCACCCCACAGAAGAGGAAAGCACATGGATGCCTCTCTTCCCGTTTCCTTGCATTTTGCCTTTCTGCATATTCCCAACTTCCCTTCTTAAACCTTCGGTTGTCCACAGGACCTGCTAAAACCCTGGGAAGATTGTCCACTGAAATAAGCTTTCGTTTGTGTGTTGAAAAGGTCTCACATGGAACATGATCTTTTGTTTGCAGTTTGGCAAGTTTTTGCTTGTTTAAAAGCTGTTGCACGGGGGCATGTTGGAGAGATTTAAATTTGCCTGTCACTTTTTTTCTTTTTTCTTTTATGGAATTCAGCCCCTTCCTTCCCTAAAAAATATCCTCTCTATACTGCAGTTTGGCCTTTGGGCTGGAAAGGTTTTCCCTGCCCCTGTGCTTTAGAAAGATACTCTATAATTTTTCTGTTAATTTTTCTAATTTGGTATTTTTGCAGAAGCGTGCAGAGTAGTTTTTTATGAAATGCAATGTTTATAATACGCTGTCCAAATTTAGAACAGCATTAAAGACCAGTCTCTTCCGGTAGGCCTGTCCAGATGATTTTAAATGGTGTATTTTAACTATGAATTTTAAATATGTATTGACTGTTTTGATTAGGTATTTGTATTATTTGTCCTTTTAAACTGAAATTATGCGTTTTAACTGTTTTTTCTAATTCTGTTTTCAAATTATATATATTATATGTTAATCTGTTGTTTCCTACCTTGATCCATGGGGAGAGGCAGGTGAAATAATAATAATAATAATAATAATAATAATAATAATAATAATAATAATAATAATAGTAGTAGTAGTAGTAGTAGTATGTTGTTGTTGTTGTTGACAAGTTATATAAGCAAACATTAGTTTGTATTTGGATGTTTTAACATGTTTACTGTTTACTATTTACTGTACTTAGAAACCAAAAAGATAAAATAGAATCCCAGAGGTACCAAAGACAGTGAGGTGCCACTCTTGAAAATATCTAGGAAATGCTGTGAAAGAAAATCACCACTGTTTTAAGAGTTTATAAAAATCTTGGATGCTGTGCCAAAGGATATTGACATTTCCATTATTATACTCTATTCTACAGAGAATTAACAGGCAAGCAATGAGAGATTGACTAAACAATACCAAACTGCCTAGATAAAATTTATTTTTGACACTGAAGGGCTCTGTGCTTTTTAAACATACAGACATATTGCCTACTTTTGGTTATATTCTCTCAGTGAGAGGGTTTGCACATAACAAGTGCCAAAGGAGCAAGGGGAACACTTACCTATCAGCTCACACAGTAGGGCTGTTTAATCATTCCTTCATGATTTCTACAAATGTTGACAAATGGGGGACCTTCCGTCCTCTCAGTGTTGTTTTTCTTTGTTGTTATTTATTTACTTAAGTTACTTATGTTCAGTGCACTATTCTTTTTTTTTACTTTGCCAGACTCAGGTTATAATTAAATTTGCTATCCACCCACACTTTTTTGTCTGTAAAGTCAATCTTTTTACAACATCAGAAGCTGTAGCTTTGTCATACCTTTTGACTGTTTAAGCATGGGACCCAGATCCAGTTTGGACGAGATTGGAGACAGTGTGCCCATCAGGTACAGTTGGGAGTCCCTTCAGGGAATCTTGAGGCATAGGACATGCCCAGCTTGGGAGCAGGTGGCTCTTACCCAGGTAGTGTCTTCTGTCTTTGTGGTCCCATAGCTCTTATATCAGTGGTATCCAGCAAACAAACCTCTTCATCTGTAACCAATAAAGTTAGGATGTTTTCTTGCCAAAATGGAAAATTGGTCTATGTGCTAATTTATCATAAGCGAAGCAATGTTCACTACCGATCCCACAGCTCAATTTCTTCTTCTTTTGCTCCTGGTTGTGGAATAAAATGTATGAATTATCATTATTCTTTCAGTTACTTTGATACTTTTCCAATTAGTTTATTGTTCTGTTTTTTTGAATATGAACAAGTTGAACTGCCTCGGTCTTTTTGCATGGAGTGAGTTTTAATATGACTGTCAGTATACAGTTTTCTTCAGTCTCACTTGGAAATGTCTGTTCCTTTCCCTCTTTTTGTTTGATTGTCACATACTTTTTTATTATTCTCCTTTAACAGAAGCAAATGACTTTGCTTATTCTTTGTGGTCCACATGTAGATTTCTCTCATTTAATAGTAATAGTCTATGTTTCTGTGATAATGGTCTATGTTTCTTCATAGTTAGGATATTTGTTCTAAGCACTCATTAGCATTCTTCACCTGGTCTCAATTTTCTTTTTTCACTTACATTTAATATCAGTCTCCATTGGACAAATATTGGTTCCTAGTAATTAAACCTTTGGGCAGGGTGAACACTCTTGATTTTTTAAGTTCTTATCACTCCCTTTTTCTGAATTTATGCTGTTCTTTAAAGTAGTCATTACCATTCTCTCCTCATGAATTTCTTTAAAAAACTTCAGTCATATCTCTTGGTTCTCAAATTTCTACCATTTTTTATTTGATTTTAAACTTTATTTGATTTAACAACTGTTGGTCTTTGAACTTGGATGTAGTGAGTTTTATCCAGTAGAATCCTTCAGCTCATGTAAGGTTCTTTGATTCCAACAGTGAAACGAAAAGAAATAACTTTTTGCTCCTCTACCAAACATCTCCATAAGATTGCGAGATCCTTGTGAACAGTTAGGGAGGTCGGGCAAAGGGGTACAAAGGGTAGACGGCATCAGTAGAAATATCAGCGTCACCTCTTTCCCAATTATGCTGACAAAACTTTCTGTTGGATCAAAATGCATTCCATTATTGGAGAGGAACACTGTTGGATATAACATCATACCTGTGGTTTTCTAACTGGCTTGTTTCTTTCCTTAAATGTGCAACATTTTTATCTTCTAACTCTCTTCGTTCTTGCTATTTGCTCTTTGTCATTGGTTCTCAACATTTGGTCCTTTAGACTTTACGTTCAGAATCTGTCATCATTCGCCATGCAGAGGGCAGCTTCTGAGAGTTGAAGTACAAAAATGGCTAAAAGATCGAAAGTTGAGGAGCCCAGCTTTTTGTGATCTCCCCCTCCTCAAAGTTTATTGCCTCTTCTACCACTTAATTCAGTACACATGCTAATTTAGAAAGCCTGCCTTGAGCATATTGTGAGAAGTTACATTTGTACTGTTGTGTGGAATAAAGGTATTGTGTATTTGTGTACACAAAAATTGAAGAACACCTACTTTGTACAATAATTATTATATTTTTGTACCTATATTTATATTTAACATAGCGGTAGGCTGAACAGAGCACAGAACGTGTTAGTAGATCCTTCAGTGATTTGCTGTATGTTGGCAAGGTTTTCTGCTCCTGATTGTTTAGCATTGACAAAAACAAAAGGATTCCCACCCCATCAGTTATGAGGATCAAATGAAGAAAAAGTAGAGGTGATCAAAAGTTGATTTTTGTAATTTTATTATAAAATTACAAAACTGTAATTTTATTTCAGTTCTGATATTCAAAATGCATTTTTCCATGTGGAATTCTCCTTTCTCTTTCTCTCTCTCTCTGTCTTTAAATAGCTGGCTGTGGTTGGTGCATCTTGGGGTTCTAGTAAATTACACAGTGGATCCCATATGTTTGAGGTTTGCCCACTTTTATTCTAAAACAGTTGTAAGTTTATTGAGTGGAAAGATGTACTCTGATATATCTTGAGTATAGAACTTTCAAAGTGCAAGAAACGCTAAGTGATTAAATATGTGACATATATTACTACTCCATACTTACGCCACAAGTCTGATTCGACTTCCCACTTACTTGTTACTGGTAGAACTAACTAATGAAGAAATTGAAAACAGGTTGATCAACAAATACCCGGCAGAAATGAAACTTTCAGTAAACAATTAACAAAATTTGAGCTGGGAAAGAGTGGGATCTTACTGCGTCTGATAATCCCACTGTAACTGTGTACCTGACTACAGCAGGCAGTGTAAACAGCAGCTGCCTCCAGAATCCCTTACTGTATACGTGTACAGCAAAACAGAGGAAAAAAGGAAAGCAGATCAGCTTGCTTTACCAGTTCCCCCATGACACCACCTGGCATCTTAAAAAGCACAGCTCTACACATTCAACTACCAAAAATGGAGATCATAACAAAACTGAAGGCTGGTGAAAGAAAATATCACCTTTCATTGCCACCTCTCAGAGCCAGCAAACTAACCCAGTTTTAGAAGCAGCAGCTGGCCGCAATCCAGCTCCTTGCCCCACTTCTTCTCCCTCTGTCTCCTGTCCTCCCAACAGCACCAGACCCTCCCTTCTTTTACTTCACATTTTGGAACCACCAGGCCTCACCCAGATTGTCAGAGCCAGCAAACTCAACCTAGCTTCAGAAGGAGCAGCAGCTGGCTGCAGTCAAGCTCCTTGCTCTACTTCTTCTCCCCCTGCCTACCGTCCTCCCAACAGCAGCAGCCTCTGCCTTTTGTTACTGTACCCCTTGGCACCACTGCACCTTGCCCTTGTTGTCAGAACCGGCAAACTCAACCTGATTTTAGAAGTACCAGCAGCAGCCAGCTGCAATCCAGCCTCTTGATTCACTTCTCTCCCCGCTCCCCTTGTCTACCATTCTACCAACAGCAGCCACCCTTACTCTCTTTTACTGTACATCTTGGCACCACCACACCTCATCCAGATAGTCAGAGCATTGGCAGTAACCAGCCACAATCCCGCTCCTCACTCCACTTCTTCTGAGTTTGCTGGAAGGGATGGGATGGGCCTTTGAAAATCTGGGTAACACGTGATGGAGCCAGGGTGTGTCAGAATAGGAGGTAGGGGCTGGTGTTGTTGGGAGAATGAAAGATAGGGGAATTAGGAGCTGGATTGGTTACCGCTATGGCTGGCAGCTGCTGCTGGCTTCAGTAGTCCTACACCATACACTCTGAAAATCTTATTTGAGATTTTCCCCTTTTTAGGGGGATCCAGTGCTCCTTACCTTCATTACCATGATGGGCCAACTGTATTTCATTAACTAGGCTTACCTGTATCTGGTTCATAAGGGAAAATACAGACTCAAGACAAAGGTGTTTTATTAACCTTTGAGATAATCAAGGATAATGATCATAGAAAAACATTAGGCATGTGGCTTAAGAATCTTGTCTTTACACATGAAATGGTACGCTGTTGACTTGGTACAGTGAAAATAAAGCTGTCAAATGGTACAGTGTTTTGTGTTTAAACAGACATACAGAAGGACAAATAGTTTCAGAGAGAAGTGATGTATGTTTAATCTGAATTTCTTCATAGCTATCTCCATAGATTTTTATGGTTGCTTGGTTACTGGAACAGGAAACACAGCCATGTCTTCAAATTAATTTCTTTTGGTTTTCTTGAGATGTTGCAACTTGCGCTGAAATGGTTTCTGTTCTTTTCAACTAATTGGATTCAGGAGGATGACTGTCGGACATGTGAACTCAGTTCTGTGATAGTAAGCATTTGGTGATCCACCTGGTTCAGTACTTCACCAGTGTTACTTATTCAGGAGAACCATCAAGGAATCAGCTAGATCAGGTTGGATAACTCTGGTGCATTTGACTGGTATTGTAAAAGATATTTGTGTGGAACTATTCACAGAAGTTACAGCAGATTAAATTGTAGAAAGAAGTCTGACAGCTGAAAACAAAAATAGGCTCAGTTATCAAAAGGGTTTAGTGAAAATGCTAAGATTACAGTATAGGGGGAAAAAAACTAGATCTTCAGATGGAGATGTTTTTATTAATCCTTTCTGAAGAAAAACTCTCAAAAAATTGAGGAATGAAAATAGTAAATTTTGACTTGATTAGCAAACCTAAACTTCATTTACACTTGAAATGCATTGTTTATTGCTAGTGCTGTTGCACTAGAGTAAAATATTTAAAAAATTGTTCAATTTATTCAGATAATACCATAAATATATCCAGGTGTTACAAATTCAGAAGCACTGCATTATTAGGTACAGTCAGCCCTCCATGAGTTTTACATTCACAGATTTGATTGTTCACAGATTATTTGCTTCCATCTCTGCTGCTGCCCTATACCATTTTTAATAGGGACTTGTAAGTCTCACCATGCATTTGCAAGGTCCCTTGCCTCTATGCAAACCTCATGAGACTGAGAGAGACTGGCTCATAAGTGCCTATTAGAAATGGTGTAGGACAGGTGTCAGCAAGCCTTGCAAAGGAACCCTGCCATCTTGAAGGCAGAACCAAGTGGCTGGCATGCTTTCCACAGCAAAATCAAATGCATTGTATACTGCACAGTTGAATCTGCGGATTATACCTTTTTATTTGTGTTAAATATGGTTTGGAAGGCCTATAGATATTCACAGTTTTTCCACTTTCATGACAGTCCTCTGCCCCTAACCGCTGCAAATGTGGAGGGATGTATATAGGTATATCCTTACTATTTGCCCAGTTCAGAATTGAATTCAGATTTGAATAAACTTAAGTTTGTTCAAGGTCCTCGACGCTATTATGTCAACCATATATGTGCTTGATCTTCATCCTTCCTGGCTGATAAAGGCACCCGGGCAAGGATTTATCAGATGGTTTCTTCTTGTTATTTGCTATTATGTTAACTTTGACTTAATGGTGACCCTGTGAAGGAGAAAGTACCCCAGTAATTAGGTCTTGCAAACTCAGGGCTGTATCAGTCCACCCTCTTTTCTACTGCCTTCTACTTTACGAAGCATTTCTGTCTTTTCTAAAGAGTCACATTGTCTTATTATATGTCCAAAGTATGACAGCCTCAGTTTAGTCATCTCTGCTACTAGTAAGAGTTCTGGCTTGACTTGCTCTGGCCCCTTGTCGTTATAGTAGTTCATAGTATGTGTAGAACTCTAGCACCACATTTCAAATATGTTGTTCTTCTTCCTTTTCCATCTCAGCAGGATTGTTAGGAAGTCTTGGTGTTTTGGCATTCTCTGCTTCATCACTTCTTCCCCCCGGGGATTATGGCCCTGAAGGGTTTATATTAAAAGTGTGTAGCCTGTGGGGTGAAGATCCTCCATTCTGACAGTCACACATATTATTTCCTCTTTTCCGGAGTGAGGACCACGCAGTTTATTTGTGCATGGATTGTCAGACCTTTACTCAGTGAGTGAGATGTAATAGAGCTTCCCATCTTAAAGCTCTTCAGTGAGAAGGAGCCCTCTGGACTGTGGCCTTTGCAGCTCATAGTAAGCCACTTTGTATTGCCTCAGTGGCTATGTGCTCCTGTTCATCTTGGGCAATGGAGCACCATCCTGATTGATCATTGAGCCACATTCCTATGACTGCCTTTCAAGCTTCTTTGGCAGAGAAGTTGGTGCTCTTGGCCCCAGTGCCCTGAGAAGCCTCTGTTCCAGGGCACAAAAAAATCACTCCTGCATAGTCCCTAGAGAAACAATTCCTGAAAGAAAAGTGTCCTTCTTTTAGGACTGCTGTGGAGCCAAAAGAAAAGAAAAGATAAAGACCAGCCTCCGTTCCTCATCCTTCTCAAGACTCAGCTATATGTATTTCAGACCTGCTAAGGATCTAACCTTACTCCTACATCCTTAGCAGATGCAGTCTCTTAAGGTATCATGTGTGGCTTAGCTCTTGCTTGTCCATGCTAGAATTAAACCCACTGAAATCAAGGGACGTATTAGTTTATACTTCGAACATTTAGAAAGACTATTCTATAAATTTGCTTATTAGTACTGTTAAATTCTGGACATAGTTTGTTAGCATTTTCAGGCCCAGACTGGTGAGTGCTTGGCACATGATCATGATCATTTTCACATAAATGGTTGACTAGATTAGCCCTCACTTGTACTGAAACATAAAATCTTATCTGCAACCTTGCTATAGTCCTTGCTTTTTCTTTGTGGCAGAGAATAAATCAGGTGATGCGAGTCATTCTGTGTTGGCATTCATTCAGGCTGCATGCTGAGCTTAATGTATATAGAATTACATTATTTGAAAAGGGATTTTAACTACAGCATTCCACCCTGGTCTACAACCAGACATTATGGTAGACAGAGATCCATTATCACAGTTAGCAGCTCCCACACTTCTTTTTCGGCTCTCTGTCTTATATGACCTGTGTAGTCTTTGTGTCATCCACCTAGCCTTTATCAAGACATCTGTCACTTTTGCAGCTCCCACATCCCTTCTTCTCTTCTCTTCTCTTCTCTTCTCTTCTCTTCTCTTCTCTTCTCTTCTGTGACCTGTGTAGTCTTGTCATTCGTCTGACCTGTATCAAGACGTCTGTTGGCTTTAGGGAATTGTACATAAGGTGGTATCCAGTATGAGGGGATGGGGTTGTAGTTCTGTTGTTTTGGATTGGCTTTTTTGCACAAGTATCTGGGAAAAGAGGATGCAGAACTGCTTTTCACAACTGTTTATGCAACATTGTAATCCAGCATGGATTTAGCATGGATTTTTACTCCACTATCATTAAGTTGGATTTAGGCTTCCGTATGAAGATACTAAAGAATATACAGCAGAAAAACCTAAATATTGTGATCCACATTTAGTAATCGAAATGCTTTCAGAGAGAAAATCATTTTGATACATTGATAGACCTTAATTATATAAAATAGATACAAAATAATTATCATTATACAATAACAGTGGAATAAAACTTTGCTTATAGTTTTTGCCTATTTCCAACTTTAAAGTTCTTCCACCAACTTTAGGTGTATTCCCATAGCTGTGCTCACCAAACAAAAGTCTAATGTTATCAATATTAATATAATGACCTCATATCTGTCCTGAGGTTTAAAGTTCTTACTTTGTAGCTTGGCTTTATGCATGATCTGTACATCAGCATCTCCGTTTTCATGAAAACTCAGAATTCAATAATGTATTAGAACAGTTTGAGTAATTGTGGCTTTGGATAGATAACAGAAGAATAACTCGGTTAACAAAGCCTCTGACAAAGCAGCTCATTTTCACAAAGTCTTTTTGTGTGCTCTAGATTCCCTACCCCAGCTAGAAGCTGGGAATAAATGAAATTCTAACTCTAAGTGACCATACCCTGCTAATCTAGCTGAAGCAGATTAGCCTGGCTCTCTCATTACCCACATCATGTTAAAAGAGCATAGATGTATAAATTTGACCATCAAAATGGAAATCATAAGACTAGTGAAGACCCTGGATACATTTTGGAGGAAGGTTTCAAGTGACCTCAAGAAAGTTCAAAAGTTTGGGTTTACTTATACAAGGTTTCACTGACCTAGTTATTTTGATTTCTTATGCTCATATAAGTTTTGGGTAAAATGTTTGCTGAAACATGTTGAACTGCTCTTCTTTTTTGTAATGTAGAAACCTACTCTCATTCTTTCTTGTTTTTCTCTCTGCTTATTAAATTTTCTGTTAATAAAGTAATGCCCAAGTACATACTTCATTAATTGAGATACACATGTGTTTGCTATAGTTGGCTAAAGAGATTGAAAGGTATACTGTAAATACAATAGGTTAGTTTAAGTCTAGTTCAGGAGAACTGTGGTTGTCTACCACTGTCTTGGATATTTTCCATTTGGCTATAATTTTTAAATCAGCAATCTTCAATAATAATTCAAGTTCCATTTACACTTTGGGCCCCAGCTTAGAGTAGTGGTGAGGTGAGCAAGGAGAATGATGTATTATCATTGCTACAACACAGGGAAAGAATGATGACGGGGTCTTTGAAATATTATTGAATAAACCTTAATTTGCAACTCTGTTAATGAATTTTGTTCTTTCTTTCTTACCAGTTGGTGTTGTTCGTTGCCCAATTTGTGGCCAGGAATGTGCAGAAAGACACATTATTGATAACATCTTTGTGAAAGATACTACTGAAGTTCCCAGTAGCACAGTGGAGAAGTCAAATCAGGTGTGTATTGGGCTGATGATTAATTTATGACAAGGATACAAAATAAATTTCTCAGGTACACAGGAACTTGCCTTACTGAATTAAACCATTGATCTTTCTATAAGCTAGTATTGATAGTTCTGGCTGGCAGCAGATCTTTGAACTTTAGCAGGATTCTTTTCTAGTCCTACCTAGAAATCCCTGGTATTACATGTTGATCTCCTGCCCAAATATTAACAAAGTCTCACTCTGCTTAGTGTCCTGAACTAGATGGGATGAGGTGCATTCATGGTGATGCAATGGTTCATGCAATTATATGTTTTTTTAGTTGTCATCCAGAAAATAAAATATGTTGTGATGGAAAGAGATTTGTTTTGTAGTTTGAAATTGTGGAGAGTTGCAGTTTACAAGGACAAGTTATTCATAAATCATACAAATATCAAATTGTGTAAGTACATGTTCATTGATTAAAATCAACTTTTGTAACTTATTGGTGAACTGAATCTAGCAATGAAAAGCAGCAGCAGATTATCTCTTCTAATAATCCCCTTCCTTTTTATCTATTAATTTGTATACATTCTGTTTCAATAGGAAATACAGAATCTTTGCACAGCTATGAACATGAAAGAAGCAAAAAGTTCATTGACTGAGTTCACACAACGCTCAATAAATGCATTAAATAACATACAGACATAAAGTTTAAGAACATGAATCAGATGTTTGTCAGGTAAAAAAACAAACAAAAACCATTGCATTTAGTTGGGTAAAACCTTAGCCTGTATCCTCAACCTCTTAGCATTTAGTTACTGTTTTCCTGATAAACATCTATATCAAAAAGAGAAAAGACAGTATTCCAGAACAGAAAATGGGCAATGATTGTTTCTGAAAATCTCAGTAAAGACTTCAAAAAAAGTAAAACATGACCACCTTGATTTCCTCATGATTAAAAGCATGGTGTGCCCTAAATTCTGCCTCCCAGAGACCTAAAGGTATTAGGTTGAGCCATGTAAGAGTGAATGCTTTCTGTACTTTGAAATGCTTAAATTTGTGTGTTTATTAAAAATATTAATCATTATGACAGGCTCTTTATGAGCTCTTTGAAGAGTGTTTTTATTTTGGCTTTGAGTGGTTTGTTAGTATGTTTTACATATTTTAATGTAATAGCTGTCAGGTATGTGTTTTAGTGGTTTTTATTGTTGTATTTATTCTGTATGGAGGCTAAATGGGCATTGCTGGCATAGGATGGAATATATCCAAGAGTGTTGAGTCTGTCTTGTGGGTCTGAGCAGATACAGGTATGTAAGAAGGTTTGGCTGTAAATAATAAACTGGAGGCATGCAAACATATATGGCAGTCCATTTTTGATAGAGTGTAGTGCTTAGAAATCCATTGTGCAGTTGCAGAGTAGTGTCAAGCAAGTGAATTTGTTGTGTGGATTATTCCAGGCTCAGGTTTGTGATAGGATGGAAGTTATTCAAATCCTGGTGGAACTTCTCTAATGGTTGCTTTCCATGTAGCCCAGCTACAAAGATGTCATCAAGAAATCATAGGCAGAGGAGATGTTTTTGGGTGTGTATGCTGAGGAGCCATTGTTTCAGGTCAGCCTTGAAGAAGTTTACATACTGTATGCCATGTGGGTACCCATGGGAGTGACACTCACTTAGAGATACATATTATTCCCAAAAGTAAAGTGATAATAAGTAAGTAAAAAGTGCCAGAGTTTGGTGGGTAGGTGTGCTGTAGACTCATTCAGGATGGTATTCTTGATGCCGTGCAGTCCATCCTGATGTAGGATATTGCTGTATAGGGGATTCTAATTCCATAGTGGCTAGGACAGTGTTTTCTGGGAGGCTTTGGATGGACTGTGTTTTCCTCAGGAAATCATTTGTATCCTTCACATGGCATATAGTTTGAGAATGAATCCATATACAGTAGCAGTAAATGAATAGATATGAATGTGGGAGATAGAAGGAATAAGAAAAAAGTGTGATGGTTTGGGCTGCTCTAGCCCCTCCTTTTTGCCAGAAATTTAAAAAGCTGGTTGTACCACCAAGAACATATATTCTAAATTAGAATGGTAATCTTTTTGTTAAGCAAGTAAGGATGTTTAGATATGTGGAACTGGAGCTAAATGTATGTCTGCTGAAATAGAAACAAGGGAGGAGCAATGTGGGCAAGAGCGTAGTCTTTTTTAACAGTTGAGTAATAGGCTTTTTAAATAATGAGACCTTATTTAGCAAAATTCATATTGCAATCCCAGTCTTTTGGAATGTAGCTGGATTCTCAGTGCATCCATTTTGTTGTTTACCATAATTTTGTTGCTGCTGTTTATAATTTAGTATCTGATCACCAGATTTAGTGGAAATTGTATCCGTATATCTACAGTTTTTAGCATCAAAGTATTACAAGAAAAGAAACAGAAGAGAATAGGTAAATGGAAGGAAGAAAGGAAGGGAAGATCCATATGATATGAAAAAGTCATATACATTGATACAAGCTGACCGTATTTCCAAAAACATATTTTTAGAAATTGACATCTGTAAAATAACATTCATGTGTAGCTAAAGCAGTAACTTCTAAATATACAATGATAGACGATAAATATTTTTCTTTCCAATCTTGGAATCTTTTTGCAACAGTAAAACTTTTTGCAACAGTAAAAGCATTAAGGATTCAACAACATTAAATTTTACATCAATAAAGTTTGATTTAAAGGAGAACGTATATTTACAAATGCATTTTACAAATGCAAAAATCAACTAAAATCAAATAGAAAATTAATACATTCTAACATATTCAACGAAAAACGGGTAACCACTAAACATGGCCACATCATATGCCACAATTGTTAGCTGTGTTGCATCACCATTTACTTGAGGCAAACAGTTTTTTCTAAAGAGACATAATCATGACCAGTACACCGAAAACAAACACCGAACATAACTTTAGGTCTAATGCTGTTAGGTTTTGAAACTAGGGTAGCTGAGGCCCTGCTAAACTAGCTAAGGGTAATCCTAATTCGAACATTGCAGAACAACTCTTTTTATAGAGGAAATTGGTCCGTGGGATTTATACTTTGGATAAGACCAAGAACTATTGTCATCCTTAATTTTGCAGTCTACTTATTAGTTACTTCTAGGTACACTCTGGCAGTATTTAATGTTGCAAAACTTTTCTGTTGCAGTATATGGACCACCAGCTTTGAGTCTCTCAGCCATTCTAGCTGTGCCGGAAACATTGAATATATTCTCAGAGAAACTGAAACCATTTAGTCTATAAATGTTTGTTCAAAAGCACTAAATTTTATGTTAATGAAGTTAGAGCTGAGTGAATAGATGGTGTTAATAGTAAATTTTTGTTTTTCTTACATTTGTCTGACTAACATCAACTTTAGGCTGAAAAGTAGTATTACGTTTTTTAATTCTATTTCAGAGGAACTATTTCAAGTGATTTTCAGTTAGTAACCATGTTCAAGTAAGGATGCTATGTAATCCCTTAATAGCACCCGAGATCAACTTTGTGTGTTTTGATTTGGTTCCGAGTTAAAATGTCTTATACTTCTGTGGTAGCATCAGTTTTAAGTAAGAAAATAGGAAGAAAAAATGAATTACTGACTGACATGCATAATTCTGTTCTTTGTTTGACTTCCTTTGTTACTTCCAGTGACGTCACTGAAAGTGAAAATGCTGATTTAATTCAAGGTCTTCCTAATTTTGCTAGGTTTGTACAAGCTGTGAAGACAATGCAGAAGCCAATGGTTTTTGTGTGGAGTGTGTTGAGTGGTTATGTAAAACCTGCATACGTGCTCATCAGAGAGTGAAATTCACAAAAGATCATACAGTCAGACAGAAAGAGGAGGTGTCTCCAGGTAAAAGTTCTTCTATTTACTGCTCAAATCCGTTTGAGATTTCCTTTCGGTCAGACTTGGTTCTCTATGTGGACATATGTCCGTGTTTGATTTCTTTCTGTTATCTGAATTCATTTCAGGAATTAAGTACTGGAATCAGCTGAATTAAATTAGACTTTTTTGGTCATAGTATGCTCACAACAACAAAAAAACTAGTATTTTTTTAGCCCATCCTGTAGTGTATATACCACCCACTCCTGTACATGTTAACCTAAAAGTAAATTGACTTAACTGTAGCTTGCTGTCTTAGTTACTCTTGAAGTATTGTTAAGGATCTAATTGACCTGTTAGAATAAAATGGACAAACTTATATTGGAGATGTCTTTCCGAGAGTATTAATCGTGAAAGCTAAATGGAACACCCCAGCTGAGACCTGAGATTTCTGTGAATATTAGACAGGGAGCAGTGAGAAAGTCTATGTCTTGCTTGCATTCCCGGAAGCATTTTTGTAATGAGTGTTTATAAAAGCACTTGACCAGGCCAACCCTGGATTTGCTCTAACAGGACTTTCCTACAGTCTTGCATTGTTAAAACAATATTACCAATGTGCACAACGTGATTATTGATTCCATTCTTATATTTTAAACATTGCAAAGAAGAGCTAGTCTGGAAGAATGGAGTAATAGTTTTTGAAATGTTTATTTTTTTTTTAGAATTTTTCTTTGTTAAACTCAACAGAAAGAGAAAACAAATATGCCTAGTCAACTGAAAACCCTGATGCTTTCCAGCATTGCTTCAGAGACTTTGATTTCAGCTCATTCAGCAAGTCTGCTCTTGTCAGATCAGTCAAATCAACTCAGAATCAGGGTCTGCCAAGTGTTTATACTTTAGGCTTTACTGTGAGGCTATATGATGAGGCTGCTGCCCAGTTAGACCAAAGATAGTTTTCAGAATAGCAGAAGATTCCTCTCGTAAATCTGTTCTCTTCTACCTTTATGGGGTTGGTTCCTTTCTGTATTGGATGCAGTTTTTTTTGTTCAAATACAGGATGTATTATTAGGCACAGAATTCAGTTTCCCAAGTACCAGGCCTTTAATCTTTTACAAAAAGAGCAGATTTCTAGCTTATTGTCAGAGAACTCTAATTAGAAGTGTGTGGGCATGATCATAAAAGACCAGAAAAGACCTGTTGTATTAATCAATTTGTCAGTTGAGTCTAGCATTCTGTTCACATAGTAGTCAACAGTTCCTTATGAGAAGCCCAGAGTGGCCATTGCTGCTAGCTATGGTAGTACATTCTACAGTTTAACTGTGCATTTAGTAAAAAAGTACTTCCCTTTATCTGCCACCTCTCACCATTCCACTTCAGTATATGACCCTAGGTTCTAGTATTATAAAACTGAAAAAAGCTCTTCCAAATCACTTTTTCTACACAATGCATAATTTTATACCCTCTCTTGGCATCTTGACTAACCTTTAAAAAAAAAAGCCAATCAGCTCAAAATGTTGTAGCCTTTCAACATAAAGGAGTAGTTCCAATCTCTTTATCGCTTTGCTTGCCCTTTTCTCAGTCTTCTTCAGCTCTGCAGTATCATTGTGTTAGATGCAGGGACCAGTACTGTATGTAGTGTTCCAAATGTGGCTGCACCATGGATTTTTGTAACGGCAGTACAGTATAATCCTGGCCATTCTGATGTTAGTTCTTTTTTCTTATTAAGTCCAACATGGTGTTTCTTGTCTTTCAAACCATTTGGACACTGGCTTAACATTTCAAGGTATCCACTGCAGACTAAAGATCTTCCAGCAGTCTCTTTTCCCTTTCTACCAGGTCACCAGAAAGAGAAAAAAAATACGGATTTTTTTCATAGCTTACATAGATTGATTGGACATAAGATTACGTTAACACAGTTACTTCTAATGTATGCTAATTAAAAAAAACAAAACACCGCAGTTTGTATGGACATTGTTATTACTGCTTTTCTGTGCTTGAGAAAAAGAGAGAGAACTGCACAAAATAGTCCATTTACCTCTTCCCCATTGAGTAAGAAAAGAACAACTAGGAGTGCATTGCTAAAGAAAAATATTGTGGTCCAGTGAGTTAAACTCATCTACCTTTTTTTCTTCTTGCATGTGATGAAATAGTTCCTCTTCATGGTCTCTGTGCCTTACACACTAGGAGCTTTCGCGCATGCACGGTACCATTCAGAAAATTCTAGAGCTTAGTAGCTTGGCGGGAACCCCTCCCCCCATGTATCCACTGAGCATGCTAAGCCCGCCGAGCAACGGTCCCTCCTCAGTTCTTTCTCGTCCGCCGTCGCGTACGGAGGTTCTGAGCTTAGAGCGTTTCTTCTTTGGCCTTTTCTTGCAAGTCTTTCTGGTTTTCGACTTGGTTTTTTTCGGCATTTGGACTACTCTTACGGATTACGGACTGGTTTGTCGCTTTCGGTGCTTTTGTCCCTGTTTTTTCCTGGGACTTTTGGCCCCAACTTGCTAACCCCCCCCCCCGTCTTCGTCGTTCGTCGCATCTCTTCATTTGTCTTCAACTTCTCCTTTGGACTTCTAGGTCGACCCTTTTCAAACCCTGCAAGAAGTATGGTCGTAAGGTCGCTACTTCCGACAGGCACAGCAAGTGTCTTCTTTGTTTGGGCGAGGCTCATAACATCAAAGCCTGCCCCATTTGCAAGGACTTCACCTCTCAGGCTCTGAGGAACCGGCTGGCACGCCTCAAGTCTTTCTGTTGGGAGCAGTCTTTGTCTCCTCAAGACCCTGCCCCAGTAAGGAGCCTGTCGAAGATGGCAAAGACCAGACCTACGACCGCACTCCCAGTGACTTCGCGCCGACGGTACCAGGCTCGGTACCGGTGCATAAGCTGCTGAGGATACTGACGATCTCGGCGGCTTCCTCATCTGTGACTCCTGGAGAGGCTCCTGCGGGCTCGCAGGTTGCCAGGCCCTCTAAAATGCTTACTGCCACCCAGCGTAAGCGCCCGGCAGCTTCGGAGTCTGAAAAGAGAGGGATAAGAAGAAGAAGAAGAGGAAGGACAAGCGTGGGTCTCCGGCTAGACCACCTGTCCTTACTCCACCTTCTACTTCGACCCAGCCTACAGTTGATCCCGGTGAGGTCCCAGAACCCCAAGTGATCTTGGAGGTTTCTGATGTGGACGACCCGGTGGCCTCCCTGACTCCCTCGGAGCCACCGCTTTTGGAGGAAGAGACCTCTCCGACCGGATGCCCTGTTCTGGCGGCCCACTCGGAGGATAGTCCACCTGCTCCCCAGACCTCGCTGACATCTCGAGGTTCTGTCGGTAGAAGCATTTCGCCTGAGTGGCGCTCTTCCTCACACCACCGGCAGCTCTTCCCAGAGTATCGGGACCGCCCGGTTTATTCGGAACGTGGGACTGCGCATACCTCCCCACGTTGTCGGGATTTTGAGCACCGCGCCCGCGACGACCGAGGGGACCGTCCTGAATGTAGACGATCCCCCCAAGGCATCGGGAAGACTATCCAGGATGGCCACAGCCACCCGGGACTCACCTTACTCATCGGCGTCCTACGCCTTGAGATATGGCCGGGAGCATGTCTGGAGGGAGTATCCTGGCTTGTACAGCTCATACTCTCCCTCTTACCGGGACCGTTACCATCCTGATGTCGGCCACTGGTCCCCTTATTGCCGCTCCAGATCGCCTTCCAGGGGAGCTGAGCATCGCCCGTGCCGTGAACATACTCCATCGCGCTCCCCGACACGAGCGCCTCAACATCGCCGGTCCCGAGAGCTTTCCCCTCATCACCGGCTGATTTCTCTGCCTCCACGGGTGATGTCTACAGTGTCCCGCCCGACATCTGAGGCTGTCCCCACCCAGGCGTCTTCTTCTGCGGTCGCTACTGTTACTCAGGCGCTTCTGCGTCTGGTGTCCTCGCTGGTTCCCCGGTGACTGCTGCCCAACCACCCGCAGCTCCAAAGACGGTCTCGCTGCTGGTACTGTCACATGCCCAATCACCCGCGCACTGGTCGGACCGTTCTCCTGACAGGTCCTCTACGGCGTCGTCCCAGGATTACAACTCTGAGTCGGACTCTAAAGACTCTACACTCGTCTTGCATGAGTCCCCTCCCCTGGCGTTCGGGGATCCAGCTCCTGAGTCGGCTCCTGAGGATGTGCGACAGTTTTCAGACATTCTCCTTCGGATGTCGAAAGCCCTGGGTCTGAAGGTGCCAGAACTGGCTCCGGTGGTGTAGGACCCGGTTTTCCATTATTTGGACACCTGCCCTCCTGCGACAGCCCCCTACCGTTCCTGCCCACCTTGATGGAAGCCCTCAAACATCCGTGGCTTCAGCCGTCTTCAACCCAGCCCATACCACACAGGCTGGAACACCTCTATCAGACTCAGAAGGAGGATGCCGAGTTCTTGTTCAATCATCCTCAGCCCAACTCAGTGGTGGTGGAATCGGCGCAGACCAAGGGTGGTTCCAGGCCCCACACGACACCACTGGACAAGGAAGGGCGCCGTTTGGACACTTTTGGAAGGAGGTTCTATTCTGCCTCCTCTTTGGTGTCGAGAGTGTCCAACACCCAAGCTTGCATGGCAGCCTACCTGCGCAGTCTTCTCGACAAGTTCGCCCCTATTCTCTCCACTGTCCCGGAGGAGAATAGGGCGAGCGCTAACCAATTCTATAACGAAGCGGTAGCGCTCGTGAACCAGCAGATCATCTCGTCGAGACATTCTGTAGAGGTAGCGTCCCGAGTCATGGTGGGCTCTGTCGCCCTCCCAAGGTATGCCTGGCTGCGATCCTCAGGCCTCCAGGAGGACACCCGGAAACGCTTTGAGGACCTCCCATTCGACGGCAAAGGTCTCTTCAATGCGTCAACGGATGAGGCGATGGACCACATCGTCAAGGCCCATCTAACGGCCAAGAAGATGGGGATCTGTCAGTCTCCGCAGTCCCGCCGTGGCCTGCGACCTGCATGGTGCTGTTCGTCCTCTGCGAGCTTCCGACCTCATTCGCCCAGGTCTGTATCCTCTTGGGCTCCCGCCACATCCTCCTCCAGACGTCCTGTACAGACAGCTTCCAGGAAGTCTTCGTCAGGATCGAAATCCCGCTTTTGATGGGATCTGCAGGACTCTACCTCAGCCAACTTTCCGTCTGCCATCAGCCCTAACGAACCATCCCACGCTGCCCAAACACCTCGACTCGTGGCGATCGATCACATCGGACTCTTGGGTGCTCACCATTGTTTGGCTTGGTTACACCATCGAGTTTGCAAGTATTCCACCTCGAGGCATTTTCTACTCCACCCAGGCCAGCCCGGCTCTGCTGGAAGAGATCCAGTCTCTCCTGCAGAAGGGAGCGATCGAGCCGGTTCCGCCCTCAGCCACTACCACTGGCTTCTACTCCCAGTACTTTACAGTACCGAAGTTGGATGGGACCCTATGACCTTTTTGGATTTCCGAGGGGTAAACGAATACATCCGCCCCAAGAGGTTCAAGATGGTCACCTTGTCAACGATCCTACCCTTCCTCCGCCGGGGAGACTGGTTCGCTTCAGTCGACCTGCGGGATGCTTATTTCCACATTTCCATCCGTCCCCAGCACAGACGATACCTTCGGTTCGCGATCGACGGCACTTCCTACCAGTACCGAGTGCTGCCGTTCGGCCTCTCCACCGCACCGAGGGTGTTCACGAAGTGCATGGTCCCTGTGGTCTCCCACCTGCGGACGAAGGGCATCACCGTCTTCCCCTACCTAGACGATTGGCTGCTGGTAGCATCCTGAAAGAACAAACTGTACTTGGACATCCACCTAATGCTGTCCCTCCTGACCTGCCTGGGTCTTCCGGTCAACCCGAAGAAGTCACACCTCGAGCCAGTGAGAGCGTTGGACTTCATTGGAGCCACCCTGGACTCGGTCTCGGCCAGGGCCTACCTGCCTCTGGAGCGGGCTCGTACCCTCTGCCGATCTGCTGCGGCCATCTTCAACACGCCAACGATATTGGCGAGGAAAATACAACAGCTCCTGGGCTACATGGCCCCCACTACGGCCGTCACGTACCTGTCGAGGCTGTGAGCGCGCTCCCTACAACACTGGTTTGTCAGAGCCTTCAATCCGCTCCGAGACGACCAGTGCCTGCGACTTCGACTGCCGACACCAGTACGTCACTCTCTGCTGTGGTGGCTTTCATACCGTCATCTCCTGTCCGGGATGCCGTTCACACGACTGACCCCTCGGCTCACAGTCACGACCGACGCCTCCCTCTTTCGGTGGGGAGTGCATTGCGACGACCTCAGAGTCCACGATCGATGGACTGGCAACGAGACCGCTCTCCACATAAACGCCCTCGAGCTCCTAGCCATTGGGAAAGCTCTGAGAGCATTCCACAATCTGGTTGCTGGACAAGCCGTGCTGATCCTGACCGACAACACCACGGCGGTGTGTTATGTCAACAGACAAGGAGGGACCCATTCCACCACGCTCCTCACCATCGCTCTCTAGCTCTGGGATTGGTGCGTGTCCCTCCGAGTTCACCCCGTTGCCATCCACCTGGCAGGACAGGAGAATACGACAGCAGACGCTCTGAGCAGGGACACTTCTACCAACCACGAGTGGTCCCTCTCGGAGGACATGTTCCGCTTGATACGGTGCCGCTGGGGCGATCCCGACGTCGGTCTCTTCGCCACGGTGTCGAATGCCAAGTGTCGCTGGTACTGTTCGAGAGCCGGTTGGGGACCAAACTCCCTCGGCGACGCATTCCAGTACCAATGGACAGAGAGTCTCCTGTATATCTCCCCACTGTTCCCCTTGCTGGGCAGGGTGGTCGGCAAGGTCCTGGCGGACCAAGCCGACGCCATCCTAGTCACCTCGTGTTGGCCGAGGCAGCATTGGTTCGCCTCGCTGCTCGAGGCCTCTCGGGGACAGCCGCTCAGGCTGCTGACACCACCCGACCTGCTGTCTCACTCCGGCGGTCGCGTTCTCCATCCCGACCTGCCTCTCCTGGACCTCCACGCGTGGAGGATAGCGCCCTAGACGATCCCGCTGTCCAGAACATCCTTACCGCGGCCAGAAAGGAATCAACTCGCCACAACTATGCCTACAAGTGGCGGCGGTTCGTGACTTTTGCGGAGGAGCGTGGAGACACGGTATCGCCAGTTGCTCTCAGTACCGTGTTCCGCTTCTTGCTTCACTTGAAACAAGAGGGTCTCTCGTTCTCTTCGTTGAAGGTGTACCTGTCTGCCATTGTGGCCTACCAACCCCGAGGCTCTCCTTCGGCAGCGCTCTTCCGGGATGCCACGATGAAACAGTTCCTGAAGGGACTTCACCATCTATACTCGCCGGTATCGCCGCCGTTGCCTCCCTGGTCCCTATCTCTGGTACTCTCTCAACTTACAAGATCGCCCTTTGAGCCTATGGTCACTATTGATGATAGGCTCCTGACTCTCAAGACTGCTTTCCTAGTGGCTGTCACCTCTGCCAGATGTGCCAGCGAATTGACAGCGCTACGCGTCAACGACCCCTTCCTGGTTTTCCACTGGGATAAGGTGGTTCTCCGCCCGGACATTTCTTTCCTCCCAAAGGTCGTCTCTCATTTCCACCTTAATCAGGACATCATCCTTCCTACCGTCTATCCTAACCCGACGACCCCTCTTGAGAGGTCTTTACACACCCTGAACGTTCGAAGGGTCCTGGCCTTTTACACTCAGAGGACTGCGGCTTACAGGCAGACCCCTCACCTGTTTGTCTGTCACAGTCAGCGTCGCAGGGGCCACAAGGTGTCCACCCAGAGATTCTCCAAGTGGGTGGCACAGACAATTCTGCTTGCTTTTGACATGGCCAAGCAGCCTCCTCCTGACTTGCTTCGGCCATACTCCACGAGAGCTGTGGCATCCTCAGCAGCCCTCTTGTGAGGTGTGGACCTTCAGGAACTTTGTCGAGTGGCGACCTGGTCCAGGCCCTCGACTTTCATCTGCCACTATCGGCTGGACTGTCGGTCCAGGAGGGATGCCCAGTTTGGACGGGCGGTGCTGGCCTCCGTACTCTAGGGACCTGACCCACCGTCCTTCTGGTAGGCTACAAAGTCTCTTAGTGTGTAAGGCACAGAGACCACGAAGAAGAAGAACAGGTTGCTTACCTGTAACTGTGGTTCTTCGAGTGGTCATCTGTACCCTTACACACACCGCCCAACTGTCCCCTCACTCTCAGGTCCCCTTTTTCGGCGGACTTGTAGAACTGAGGAGAGACTGTTGCTTGGCGGGCTGAGCATGCTCAGTGGATACATGGGGGAAGGGGTTCCCGCCAAGCTACTAAGCTCTAGAATTTTCCAAACGGTACCGCGCATCGCGAAAGCTCCTAGTGTGTAAGGGCACAGATGACCACTCAAAGAACCACAGTTACAGGTAAGCAACCTGTTCATCTAGTCTACAGAAATTTATATTACCTACTTCTATGTCTTTGTTAATCTCAAAGGGGCTACAAGGTGCCTTTGTATACTGATCCAGACTAACACAGCTGTGTCTTTGAATTCTACTCTTTACTGTTACCTATGAAGTTGTACTGTGGGTCAGACATAGCTATTTTTTTTCTTTTTGAGTCCATGTTTCCTCAGTGTAGTCTGCTGGACCATGTACTGTGCAAGGCTGAAGCCAGCAATGGACAGGGCCAGAGGCTAAAGTAGGTCCCTTTCTTTCTCATCCAAAACAATGGGGAGATGAATTCTGCATTTTGAAAATGAGGTCAGTTGTAAATATAATTGATCTCAGAGTATCTGGCCCATTAAAGAACAAAATGTTATGTCAACATTGATGTCAGTTGAGTTTATCCTTATTTGAATTAGTGTTTTGCACAAAACTTCTGGGGGATGAATACGCAGTATGTGTGTGGCTGATGATGCAGATTTTTAGAACCAGCGGAGACTTTGTGTTCATGACTTTATTGGAGTAGTGTAGAATAGGTCCAATCTACGCTATCATTAAAGTAGAAGCATTGGAAGTTCTTATGCATATTTACTTTTTCTGAACTGTCCTTTTGATGGTATAAAGCAAAAGTGTATCTTACCTTTGTATATCTGTTTGGTCTCCTTAAAAGTAAGGTACTATTTCTCTGGTGAAACAGTTGGATTCTTTGAAAGAGAATGAGAAAATAGTTTTATATATGGTACCTATTCTTAATTTGAGAAACAGGTATTCTGATTAGAAACTAGCTTTTCATAATTAGAAATTTATTCAGTTGTTTTTAACTGAAGAACAGATGTCAAATTTCCATTAAAAACTTGTGACACATCTAGTATTCAGTATCGTATAAAGATGTAGTGCAAAATCATATTAGTCCCAATCACAGTGCCCATTGAAACCTAGCAATTCAGTGAGTAATTTCATTTCAGTGAATATACTCTAGTTGAGATTAATATAGACTTTAGCCAGAAAGAAATGATTTTGTGAAATCAAACCTTCAGATCATTTTACAAGTTCAGAGCACAAGAAACCTGAGTCTGAAATTAGCTGTCATACAGTAGGTTCTTGAAGCATGGGGGCACATTTAAGTATTGAGTCCACATTAAATTGTTTTCTAAATGTTTGGACATGTCACTTCCTCTTGGATTTTCATTGCTAGAATCTTAGGAGGCTGAGACTTTACTCATGCAGTCCTGTACTCAGTATAAAATCTTGTCTCTTTTATTCATTTTTTTCTGCTCCTAATTTGGCTAGGTGATGGAGTACAATGCCAGCATGCCTGTATAAATGAGGCAGATTGCACTGGAAGTGGTGATGGTGTGGGTGGGAAGGAGGGAGAAAAACCTTCTCCTTATTTGCAGACAGTAATAATCACATATTCCAAGAATGTAGGAAATCTTCTCTAAAGCCAAACGTTCAGGTGAATGTAGTACTAATTACCTCAGTTCTGGTCTAGCCAATAAAAGCTGAATTTTCTTATTTTATAGAGGCTGTTGGTGTAACTAGTCAGAGACCTGTGTTCTGCCCTTACCACAAAAAGGAGCAACTGAAGCTCTATTGTGAAACTTGTGACAAGCTGACGTGCCGAGATTGCCAGTTGCTGGAACACAAAGAACATAGGTATTAAAATAAATTGTATGTAACTAAAATAAAAGGGATACTAGTAGTTAGGCAGACAGTAATTTATTTCAAAAAATGTAAGTATCTCAATGACCTCACATTGAATTTTCAAGTGATAGCCTACGTGGTTAAGGATGTCAACACATTACACTTTCTCAGAATAGCTTTATCTTTTTTTTTCTTGTTCTTTGGGAATACAAGCATCATTTAACATAATCTTGCTTCCTATAACACTGTTACAGTTGTCTCTATATCATTTTAGTTTTACTTCTTTACCAATAAACAAATAAATAACTGTTCTTTGGGGCATGATTAATCCAAAAGCCAAAAAGTCATATGTATGAACTGTGACTGATGATGTGCATTGCATGTCCTGTAAATGTAAGATGACAAGCATTTTTGGCCTTCTTTGAGCTTAAGATAAGAGCCATTTTGATGTAATGTTTGAGTGCTGGACGAGGACACTGGGAGATCCCCACTCAGTCATGGAATCCCACTGGGTGAACTTGGGCAAGTGACACTCTCTCAGCCTCAGAGGAAGGCAAGGACAAAACTCCTCTGATTAAATTCTGCCAAGAAAACCCCATGATAGGTTCGCCCAAGGATTGCCATAAGTTCGAAACGATTTCAGGGCACATAACAAGAAGCTGAAAAAGATGAGTGATAATACAGTCCCTGTGTGTACCTACACAATACCTGTGCAGCATCTAAACCATTGTTAAGTGTTATACAGCTGTTGAACATCCTGTCTGCAAGCTCACTGTTTAAACAAAAGCAAAGGAGTAAGAAGAGGCAAGTAGGTGCAGGAACAACAGCTCTTTTTCTAAATGATGAGTGGGCCCATGTTGGTTTCAGTTCTCACGCATGTTCTTTGGGGGGGAGTTTAAATAAACTCCCTAAAGCTGTTTCTTCTTTGCTTGATATGGGATGAGGCTGGACTACTTATGGCCATGATGGTTTATCTGGGAGAAGAAAGCTTTTTCTTTAGTCGTTGTTGCCCTGATTACTTTAATAAAGCTAGTTGTTTCTATTTCAACTGTTTAGATGACATTTTTTTTCTCTTACTGTAGGTACCAGTTCATAGAAGAAGCCTTTCAGAATCAAAAAGTGATAATTGATACACTCGTTACAAAGCTGATGGAGAAAAGTAAATATATAAAATATACAGGGGAGCAGATTCAAAATAGGTATTTGTCTATTTCTACAATGGTGTGTTATGTGAAATCTAGACTTAGTTTTCTATGTTGCAGATTTCAGAAAGTGAGACTTTTTTCCTCCAAAAATGTTTTGCACAGTTGGTTTCATTTTGTTCTATGATAAAAAATATTCTGTAAGGACGTCATAAAATAGAGGTTTAATACATGGCCATAAATATGCTGAAGTGTGAGCTTAGCAGAATCAGCGTAAGACGATTTGGAGACTATTCAGTGCAAGTCTAAACTGATGGGTCTGTATTTACATTATCTTCCCTAAAACCTCCCTAAGAGCACAATTAGTGCTGTGCCTATCTAGCTTAGTATTCTGTTCCCACAGTGGCCAGCCAAATGCCCACAAGCAGGATCTGAGTACAATAACATATCTCTGTTCTTTGTGGTCTCTGCAGCACACATACAGGTCCTTCTGCGCAAAGTAGTCTTTGAACTTTCTAGAAGCAAATTACTTTGTTTGAGCACGAACCCCACTCACACCTTCATGCCTTCTCATTTTCTCAGTTACAATGTATATTGGACAGCAGCAGCTGGAACTTGTTTGACAGTATAGGAAGTTCAGTACTGTCATAGCCTTTTCTTCTAAAAAAATATGTTTTGTATTTTTGTTTTGTGTTATCTTTTTAGCTGTTCTGTCAGAAGTCTTGGGTGTACGTCCTCAGTGACTTACTGTTAAAAGAGCAATATCTTTACAGAAAGATCCAGTAATGTATAATGCTTTCTTTGCCTTGAGAAGACCCATAATTGTTGGCTCATGCTGCCATTGTCAGACTTTTGGTGCCCTGGCTCACTTGAAAGCATTTTGAAAGAACATGATTAGAGCATTGGCCTATGGCCTGAAACTATGTCCTCCATGTTCTCTGCCGACTTTCTGTGGTATGATTGTCATTTGCAAAACACATGGCATCTGCATTTGAGATAGCCTTTGCCTATAGGAGTACAGTGAGTGCCAGGCCAGGAGTGTTTTTTAACCTGTGGCTCTCCACATTAGAGTAAGAGGGAATGCAGGATTGGGTAGGCTGTCTTGTCGTCACAGGTGATACGACATCCCATCTTCCTTGGTTAATTCGGTTTATTAATTTCTCATATATGTGAATCAGAGAGACCATGAAGAAAGAGGATATTTTGCTTACCTGTAACTGGTTTTTCAAGCAGTCATCTGTAAAATTCTCCCACCTCCTCAAAGGGTATCTTGCTTGTTTTCACATTCTGAGTGTTTTGTTGAGGCAGACTTAGAACTGAGGGAATCAGCAACAGCCGAGGTTCCCAGCCAATCCACTCAGCTCTAGAAGCTTCCAGGGTTGCTCTGCACAGGTACAGGAT
The DNA here is from genome assembly GCA_948472985.1 of Iguana delicatissima. Classification (NCBI taxonomy): domain Eukaryota; kingdom Metazoa; phylum Chordata; class Lepidosauria; order Squamata; family Iguanidae; genus Iguana; species Iguana delicatissima. The sequence continues at coordinate 14,337 of CAOKZL010000378.1, read as the reverse complement.
ACTCCATGTCTGAGTTTGCAGATGACCACTCAAATAACTTGTTAGGGTAAGCTGCTTACCCTTCACTTTCCCATTTACTAGTATTGAGAAGCACAATTACTTTAGTACTGGAGGTAATCTGTAGCTGTCTTAACTAGCTGCTATGATGGTCTTTTTCTGCTTTGAAAAAGGATAGAAATTAGACATTCCTAGCTTAAAGCATATTATCTAAAAATAGATGAGCAAGAAAATGAGTGGGAAGTGGAGCAGGAAATGCAAATAATGGTGTACTCAAATTTGGAATGATAAAAACATACTTTGTATTACAAAACATTTTTTGAGATTCAGCAAGCAATTATCAGTTTTAAACTAAAATGGAATAGGGGAGAGAGGCTAGGTTTTGAGATGTTTATTAAAGGAAAAAGAGTGACAGGTATGTTTAGAGAGGAGATTCTAAACATAAGGAAAAAGACAAGAAGGAACAAGTGTGTTTTTATTCTTTGGCTGTTTGGTTACCCCAAGAAACAAGCTGTGGGGGTTTGTCACATTCATCAATAAATTACTAGTCAGTATCTTCCCTCTGTTGATAATTGGGCTGTGCTGCACTCTGATAACACTGAAGAAAATCACTAAACCTTTATGTTCTTCTTCCAAGATGCTCCATCTGAACATTCCTCACCAATGATACAGTGTAGGCGTCAATTTTGCTGTTAGTCCTGAGTGGAATATTGCTATTGAATCAGTTAGATCTAAGTATGTGCTGACTCACATACATAATATTTCATTCAGTGAGTCTGCTACAGTTAAGGCTAACCAACAGGATGGGAATTAACATGTCATGAATTACACATGAATTACCATGTGTTTTTTTTCAGATTTCTCTCTCCTTAATTAAGGCAAATATTCTTTTTATTCAGATAGACTGATTGCATCAGAAGAGTATTTTAATGGGGAGGATTGTACTTTTTTTCCATTTCTTGTTACATTTGCAAAATAACTAAGCTGTTTTAATCCATTCCTTCATTTTATTATGATAATTTCTTTTTCTAACTGCTCTTTAATGTTATAGCTTACTGGTTTTAGCTGATTTTTGGTTTAATTCATGCTGTACAATTTCATGGGTCCTACATTGGGAGGAAAAACAAGATATAAAAGAAACCTTGCACATTCACAATAATCAAGATATGGTTTTTCATATACTCAAGCAGTTAATAGGCATTTTTCATGAAAGTCTAGGCATAACAAAATCCCTTTGAAATTGGTAGGCAGGGCCAACCCCTTCCATGAGATTGGGTGATTATTTTAACAATTTCCCACAATGAATATAATAGCATTTCTACATTTTTTACATTTTATAGGATCCAAGAAGTTAATCGGAATCAAAAGCTGGTGGAACAGGATATTAAAGTTGCAATTTTCACATTGATGGTAGAAATAAACAAAAAGGGGAAAGCTCTATTACATCAGCTTGAGGTAAACTTTACACAGGCGTATGGGGCAGTGTTAAGATCCTCATTGATAATATGTGGATACTTTTCCTAATATTTTTGTGGAGCTTGTACTGCTAAAACATTTACATGTTTAAACTGTGAAAGTTTTCAAAACGTGGATGTAAACATCTAGAAATGAAAATACTATCTTAATTTAATATAATTGTTTTGACTAACATCAACTCAAACATTTTTATGGAAGCACTTTGTTCCAAAAGTATTACCTGATCGTTTATTTCCTTTTTTCTGCCTTTAGGTTTTAGCTGTGTAGGCACAATGCAAGACTGATAAAAAGATTGTAGCCTTTCATATTAGTCATGTGATCATTATTGATAACTTGAAATTCAAATTAAAAAAAACTGAGGGATTTGCAACAAGATGTTGCAGTATGGAGTGCTTGTGTTCAACATTCCAGCCATCTGTGAACTTTTTCCTGGTTACTTTTATTCCATTCTGGTCTCCTTTAAAAAAAAAGAAAACACTTTACCACCACTGCTCCCCAATACATACTTAATATTTTGTGGCTGTGGTTTGCTAAGTGTTTGGAGGAGATTTTTTAAAAAAAACTTTTGTAAACCTTGAATTTTCTCCAATCCCAATAACGCCTCTCTAATATGTCTGGATGATGCTCTTGGGTGCATGCTTGTTTTTTCTGTATATGACCCTCATAATCTAAGAATTTGATTTCTGGGGCAATCTGGTGTCAGATATTAGTCTGTGACTACTACATAGCAGTTATTTCATCTTTTAAGAATCTCCCTGAACAAATACCAGTTGCCAGAGTACTTGCTACCAAGAATCTTCTGCAGGCAAGTTTCTGTTTGCCTCTTCCCCACTCTGTTTCTTGAGCCAGTGCTGCTGTTAAAGGCAATGACTGAAACTTCAGATGCAATAAATAAAAAATAGGTTCCTTCTTCTCCTTGGAGAATGATATTCATCTTGCCTACCCATTTCTGATCCTACCAAGGTATAAACCAAGATAATGGAAGAAACATTTTAACAGGCCCAATACAGTCACCTCTCCACTTTTGTAGGTTAAGGATTCACAGATTTCATTATTCAGGGGTGATTTGATTTAATTTAATTAATTTTTTTTGAAAAAATCTTACTATATTTGCCCCTGTCAGGGAAAAAATATGGCCTCTCTAGGAATCTCTAGGTCCTCTAGTGCAATTTTATCGTCTTCTTCTGCTGGAAGGGAACTATAGAGTTATGCAGGAAGGCCTAGAGATTCCTGGAGAGAATACTCCTCTAGGCATTGCTGGGTCCTCCAGTGTGACTCTGTGGCCCACTTCCACTTGAAGTTGACCATAGAATCATGCTGTAGACCTAGAGATTCCTAGGGAAGTGTTCTCAGGTTTAAAAAAGCAGTGTTTGCTATTTTTATTTGTGTTTTTTTCACTTTCACAGAAATTTTGTTCCCCTAACCCATGCAAAAGTAGAGGGCTGAGTGTATTGTAATATAATACGTCATCATCAGAAGTATTTCAAAATTCCTTAAAACTACTTTGTAATCTGCTCTTTCAAAGTCAGATAGTCATTTCTGGTATATCTCCCCTTGTTCTTTAATCATTGTTTTGTTTTTGTTTTTAAATTATGTTATTCTTTGACTGTAATGTGTGTATGTGTGATAGTCAGCATTATACAAACAACAAAATTTCAGTCATGGTGAATGCACATTAGAAGTTGAACTTAATTAGGGAGGAGAAAATATCCCAGTTCAAATTTCTATTATACTTGATTGCTTCCAGTGTAGTTTTCATCATGCATTTTGTGTAATAGAGGTTACAGAAGATGGTTATTTAAATTTAGAATAATTTTTGACTTAAAAGTTGTATAAGTATTGACAAGGTGGAGGGAGCAGAAGGTTTGGATATTAATGAGGTAAAAAGGAACAAAATTCTCTTATGTTTGATTATCTGAAGAGTTTGTCTTAATGTACACAAGCAGAATAGTATATTGCCTCTTCATGAACCTTCTGTAAAAAAATGAAGCAGAGCTGCTTGATCTGCTACAAGTCTGCAAAAAAAGTCACACTTTTTTTATCTGTTTGTTCTTCCCTGCAGTGTCTAGCCAAAGAACACCGGGCAAAGCTTTTGCAACAACAACAGGAGGTGGCAGGTCTTTCTAAGCAACTAGAACATGTCATGAATTTTTCTAAATGGGCAGTCTCCAGTGGTAGCAGCACAGCATTACTGTACAGCAAACGTCTGGTACGAATAGAGAAGTATTGCACTTTTGTCTAGGAAGGCCATAGTCACAGCAGATTGGTAACAATGTCATAGCTGTAAGAAGGCCAAGGAGAGCTGGTTGAACACTCTTTTCTAACCTTGGTACGGTTTCTGATATTTCTATAATGACAGAGGGCTAAAAGCCACAGAATGATAACCAATCATCTGTGAGCAGAGATTACCAGAAATTTGAGTTCAGTGCAGTCCTTATAAGTTGTCAGTGCTTCCTTGTCTTTTAAGACTACCAGCCAATTCACATTCAAATTTTGCTGCAATATGGACTTGTGGAAGAGCTTGTCAGTACAGGTGGTGTATTATGTAGTCTTAGATGGCAGAGTAGATAAATGAACTAAGGAAATGAGATTTTCATCTCTCTTAGAGATGCTTATATTAAAAATATTTTAAGGAAAACTAAGTTTCAATAAAGGTTAAGTACATTTAAAAGTCCAAGTTTGGAGAAGAAATTGATTTCTAGAAAACAATATAGAAATTCTTTACTCTTTGAGAAAGAGAATGTCTTTACTCTTTGAACTCACAAACCTGATCAAGCTACCTTGGTAAATGTTGAGGAGTCTAGCTTTCCTTCTCCTTTTCCTAATATCCCCCAGTGAAGTACGCTGGGATTTCATATTTTCTCTTTTTAAAAAATGAAATTTGAACACACACATACCCAGCAGTGGAAGGAAAAACTTGAGGAAGCAGTTGAGCAGATTTCTCATACCTGAAATGAGACCTCTGTCATGTGCATTGCTTTTTCCTGCACCTTAAAACTAGCCTAGAACAAATCATGCTAAGTAAGTAAATATACATCTTCATGATGTCTATGCAGGTTGCAGCTTTTATGCTCACACACAGAGTAATGGCTGAACATTTCAAAAATTTTTACATTAATAAATTATGTATACATGCTCAAAATATTACATAGATGTGAAAAGCACCCATTTGTAATTTTTTTTTTTTTTTTGCTAGTACACTCACAGCAGAGTTGAGGTTGGTGTTTGCTCCTTATTTTTGTATTATACTTTATGGATAATATAAGTTTGCTGCTGTGTAACATGAGAGGGAGTTGTCCTAAACTTAGTTCAAAATACCGTGTCTCTCAACTCTCAGTGTCATCTTCCAGACAAACCTTCTACTATTAAGCTTTTCTGGGGAGGGGAAGAGTTCCATTTCTGTAGTTAAGTTTTTATAATCTGTTATACTGGCATAAAGATTTGAAAATTTCTACTGGATTACTGGGAATGCTGTATCTTGAATTTTAAATAACAGGTGGAATTAAAGGTATATAATAGACTGTGAATATGTCATGACAATTCATAAAATGCAGTAATAAAACTTTGCTAGAAAATTTTCATTAATAACTGAAAAACTTATTTTTGTTAGTACATTTTAGAAAATGGCTTTATAGGCAAAATTAACCTTTATGTATTTAGCACTAAGGAACAGCCCTTACTGGCCTGCAGAAAAAAATGTATAAATTTTAATTTAATATGACATTTTAAACTTGTTCTAGATCACATATCGTCTACGCTACCTCCTTAGAGCAAGGTGTGATGCCTTACCAATGTCTAATGCCACTATTCAGTTTCACTGTGATCCTAGTTTCTGGGCACAAAATATCTTCAATTTAGGTATGTTACATTTCCCATTTAGACCTTCTTAGTGATTGAGATTATTAAAGTTACTAAATGTGTTTGCCTTCTGAATTAGCTGTTGTCTCTGATACAGTTTAAGTGTATTGGAATGGTTAGAGGTTGTCTTTTTTTCTGAACTTTGTACCTTAAAATGACGATATTTGCATTCTAGTTTTGTTCCACTATCCTTTTTCAGTGCTGCCTGTGACACTTGTTTATAGTATAGCCACTGCTCATTATGAATTTCTACATGGAGATACTACCTTTGTTTATGGCAGTGTGCATTTTTTTGTGTTAGTAGACATGCATCTGCTTTTCTTTCTGTGCACGTGACAAGAACCCCAGTTGATTGATTTGGAAAATGGCATTAGGCAAGTGTGTTGGTCACATGAGACTATGTATTGGGAGAATATATGGAACTTCATACATAATAGTGACACTATGTAGGAGATATTTCATGGTGAATTTGTCATTAGTTTATTGGAATGACAGATTAATAGGGTATTACATACTTGTCAGTTTCTAAATTTAGTAGGCATTACATGTCAGTTTCTAGGCATTATCTGACTATTTCTGTTTTAGTCGAGACAACTGAGTGAAAATATATCTAAATAACTTAGCTCTCAAGTAACAGAAGTGTTTAATAAATGACATTTGTCAATGGCATTGATTCTAGTAGTTTATCAAAAGACATTACCTAGTGGAAGACAGAGGTATACATAGTAAAACTTTAACTTGTAAATACAATTATTTTTATCCAGGTTCTTTGGTAATTGAAGATAATGAGATCCCACCACACATGCCTAAAAGCCCTGTGATGGAACCAAACATACAGCCACAAAGTGGCATACCTTCAAATCAACTATCCAAGTTCCCAACACAGATCAGTTTAGCTCAACTGCGACTTCAGCACATGCAGCAGCAGGTCCTTGCTCAGAGGCAGCAGGCTCAACGGAGAGCAGGTCCTGTGGGGCTACCAAATCCTAGAATTGCAGGGCCCATGCACCAGAGTCCTCCTCCACCTCCACCACCACCACCTCCTCCTCCTCCTCAGGTAAATTAGGGCAAGTCTAGAGTAGAAAACACTTAGCTCCTTGTACTTTGTTCAAAAGTGAAAACTAAAGCCAGCAAGATAGCAGCTAAAGAAAATGTTACACTTATGAACAGTTTGTGTTTTTTAAGGAATTACAGTGATTCCATAGTGTCTGACTGCCAGTATTCATTTTACCAATCCAAAGATTTAGTTTCCTCTGCACAGTTCCTATAAATTTAGTAAACTTTTTAAAGAAGATATCATTACCTACCACTGTGCAGATTTTCTGGTTTAAACAGACTGAGAAACTGTTAGATAATAGATTACATTAGTTTTTGTTCTGGATGAATCCTAGCTCTAAACTGTTATCACTCATTAATTTTCGCTGAAAATCTAGGAAGAATTTAAGTCAGAGATAAATAGCTAAGAAGGTTGCTTTGTCTTTCCAGCAGCCACCTCCACGCCTGGTTAACTTCCAGAACAACAACCTCAAATCCAATGGCTCAGTCCCTCTGGCTCAGCCAGTGAGGTTTCCTCAAAACCAGAATATACCACACTCCACTGCAAGGCCCAGTCCATTGCAGATGGCGTTTTTGGCACAGCAAGCTATTAAACAGGTACTTTTTTGGTATAATCTTCTCCCTCCAAGCATTTTGGGGTATAAGAACTTAAAAGGAGCTATGAAGAAGTTACTTTTCTGTCCTTAATAATCTGAGTCTATACAATTTCAGTGAGAAACACTTCAATCTGTATCAGTGCACCTGTTTTAAATGTATTATCTGAGGAGGAGAAAAACTATTTTGTTTAGAATTATTATTATTGGAAACAAAGAACAAACTTATATGCAATTTTTATCTTTTGACGTAAAATAAAAACTGGAGAGAAGGCACACTGGTGACAAGCAGCAATTTTAAAATATGTATTACCACATAATTTCAGTTGAAGTGCATATTTTACTAATGTGAAACAGTTAGCTGTGACCACTATAACTTTGCTCACAGAACATTTCCACAGTTTTGGACTCTCTTGATTTTCTCAAAAAGCCAATGTCCATTAGAGAAATAATAAAGCATGATTAGCCTGACAACTAGGTTGTTCATTGTGACTCAACAGCTGGCAGTTTCATTCTTGACACTAGTTTGGAGGATTTTTTGCCCATAAAACATCTCAGAATTACTTCTGTCTTATGCTACCTGTAGTATTACAAATAGTATAGCAAAATAATATAAATCTAGATCCACACTGTGCTTACTGCACTATTAATATCTGATTACTCAGTAGTACTTAACCTTTTATTTACTAGGGATCCCCTTTAAGAATCTTTTGTTGCCATAGACCCCCAGAACATAACTCAAGATTTAAAACGGCTTGTCAGGAGTTTTCAGATTGGGAGAGAAGGGAGAAATAAGTAATTGCACACTTCCCTGAGAAGCACTGGAGGGGACTTTTCTCTTGCTTCTTTTGGCTAGTTTCTCCTGCTGCTTCTGGCTAGTTGTCTCATTTTTGCCTTCCCCACCTGCAGGAGAAGAGACCCAAGACAGGTGGGAGAGCAGACAAAAAGGGGAAGAGGTGTTTGAATGTTTCTGACTGCTCTCTGCTGGGAAGGAGGGGAGGGGGAGAGAGAGAGAAAAGAAGGGTAAACACTGATTGACTGTCAGGTCTGCTGTCACTCAGCTGCTGAGCTCACGTTCACCCTGCACCAGAGCAGCCATGTGACAAACAATGCATAGGGCCTGCCTGCCTGCCCGCCCACCCCCTTTTGCCTTGGTTGCTGTCGTGTCACTACTCCATTGTGAGGGAGGAGGCAAGCTGAGCAGCCTTTGAGCCTTTCACAGACCCCACTGTGAGGACATCATGGACCCCGGGGGGTGAGGGGTGGATCCCAGGTTAAGAACCACTGTGATTACTGATATATGTCATAAACTATTTTTCTCTAACATTGTTGTCGTACTCTTGCAGTGGCAAATCAACAGTGGACATGTTGCTGCTGTTCCTTCAAATGCCAGTAGTACAACATCAACTCCGTCCAGTCCCACCATTAATAGTGCTTCTGGATATGATGGGAAGACATTTGCCCCACCCATGATCGATCTGACATCAACAATGAGTGGTTCCTATACACTACCTTCTCTTCCTGATGTATGAAACATTATATATTATATCACATCTTATTTATTAGGTTTGTTACTTTGTGTGAAATGTGTGTTATCTTGATTTATCTGGAATAGGACAGCTTTGCTATAAAACATACCAGTCCAGAGAGTAAATGAAGGTAATTACTCCCGTCATCCCCCTTTTGTGGCTGTCTAGCTGATGGAGGACATGCATATAAGCAGCCCTTTGTCTTTCCATTTTCTGAGCTATTCCTTTTAAACATTTTAAATTAGTACTTTTCTGCATACTAGGCATGTCTCAGTTCCACAGACATCCTTACTTGGGTCCATCCGTTTCTCTGATAGAATTAAGTTATACACATAAAAATACATACATACTGCGTTGCCATCAGTTGTATACTTCTTGTGTTTTACTTGTTGAAGTCTGAAAATTAAGATTAATGGGAAATGATGGCATGATTCTCCTCTCCCTAACTGTCTTACCTCCTCTTCTCATCTTAAGATTGACTGTGCAGCAAATATTTCATTGGAAAGCATGAGGAGGAGAGAGAGTGTTATGGAGCAGAGCCAACCCAAACCTCCTTCACGCAAAACTGTGCAGTCTCCAAATTCATCAGTGCCATCACCAGGCCTTTCAGGTATGACTGCTGCTACATATTATTTATAAAGTCATTAATACTATAAACAATGATCTCTGTCAGTATTTCGTAATATAACAAAAAAAGTGACAGAAAGGGTAGGAAATGGAAAGGGGGACATTAGTTAAAACATGTAATAGAACAGAAAGAGCAGGCATTCTTGCTGCTTTCTAGATGACTGTAAAGAGGAATAGGGAAAATGCGTTTCAAGAAGTTATGTGAAAGTGGAAAATATAATGGTCAGACATAGGTGAGAGTATAAAGAATTCTGATCATACAGAGGAGTAGATTTAAATGAGAAAATAAAGTATAAATTTGCAGATCACTTAACTAGTAAACTCAGGTTAGAAGCACAAAGAATGAGTTGGAGGATAATGAAAAATGGGGGGACACAGAAGGAATCAAGAGCATGAAAGAAGTGAAAACAAATAGTAGCAGTATATATTAAGTGTGGATGAAACTGGTAGCTATTGCACAAACAGTAAATAGAGAACAGTGGTAATGAGAAGCAAAAGCTATGCAGCCAGAAGGAGGGGAAACAGTAGTGATGCCAGAGAAATAATCAGTATTTATCAACAGTCAACATTTAAAATAAACAGACTCTGAACCAGAGATGGAGGTGAAGATCAAATTAAGGATTTAGTCCCTTTGGAACAGGTATACAGTGGGCTGCAGGAGGGAAAGGGATTGCTTTTGGCAGACGCAGCAGAATCCAGCATACATATTCATTGGGATCTTGGTGATAGTGTTATCTGTAGACAAAACATTATGCAACTAAAATAGCTTAAAGCACCCCAGCAGACCCTTGTTCAAACTTTTCTTACAAGCTTCAGAAGCAAGATTTCCTGTGTAGATGTTTTCTTGTTGAGACTAAGAAGGGACAAGCCCTTGCATTCAGTAGCCCTTTTGATTACATTGGAACGCCAGTTGAGATATTGAAGTAATCCTTCATCTTGACCACTGGAAACTTTGGAGTGGTCTGCTGTCTTGAAGTTTGGAACTTTAAGGAGGAAAGGGTTGGGGATTCTTATGGTTTTAATGGGGTAACACTAAATCCAAGATCATAAACTGTTGTATAATTTGTAACATGAATGGGAGTGAGAAGTTCCCATTCACCATCTTATCTGTACAACAGGGGATAAGTAATACAATCTTGAGCTTCATGATTTCTCCTTTTGCAGAACTATATGCTGGTGGGGACAAAGGAATCAAAATATTAGATGTCACTTTAGATTTTAAGAAAATAGATATTATGGTAAGAACTTCTCTTTTTCTTTCTTTCTCTCCACCCTCCCCTGCCTCCACTGATGGTTTAGGACCAGTTACTGTTTCTGCTATCCATCCTCCAGTTCGTTCACCCAGTGCCTCTAGTGTTGGAAGCAGAGGCAGGTAAGACTATGTAATTAAAAAAAACAGATCCTGGAAAAAGCATTTTATGTAGATTAGCCAATTAAAAAGTTTGCTACTGTGGAAAGGATCTGTGCTACCTGTCTTAGTGTAATAAGAATGATAAGCTAAAATTGTCAATATTAAGGTTTTTTTTGTTTGGAAGAACAGTAGTCGTATTAATAGAAGTAATATTTACATGCATCTGATAGTGTGTGCTTCTTTTTTCTGAAATTATGTTTGCTGTTTATTCTATTACAAGCACTGAATCTGCACCTAAAAATTGTCTCAGTAACTTTGATTCAGTCTTGGACGGTAGGGGTGTGCCTGGGTTGAGATTGGCAAGTAACACTATAAAAAGTAGCATTATAATAAACAAAACATTTCCAGTAATGGAAGAAACATTCTAAGACAGTGGTCAGGAAAATGAATAAATGATATGTCTGTGAACAGTGAAAAAATTTGTATCACTTTAATACAGAGATGAGCAACCTGTGGCCCCCAGCCTGATTGCATATGGCTGTTGGCTTAAGTTGAAAAGTTCTCTGCAACAGATTGATTCCAGCCACAGCAAGAGCAAACTGTCCCTTCCCTAGCACTCTGCAAGTGGGAAGGAAGAAAAGGAAAGGGCTGGCAGTGAGAGAAAAGAACATACTTCCCTAGTTTTAGCTCTTACCCTATTCACTGCTGGTTTCTGCTCTACCCACTGCCAGCAGATTGCTCCCAAGGGAATGCATTGCTCAGTAGAAAAAAATGACGACCACAGGTTTTTTAAGTGGCAACATTTCACGTAAGAAAGTCAGGAGGTTTTCTAAATGAAAAAATAGACAATGAGGCAACATTATAGCTGGAGAGATGTAAAAATGGGCAAGGATGGGTTTCTTTAAATCTCCAGTGACTTTAGAACTGGGGATTAACTTTGTAAAAAAAAAAAAAAAAAAAAAATGTAGCAGTTCTTCTAATACAGAATCAGTGAAGTGAGAGATTGAGAGAGGGAGAAAGAGAGATGAGAAGGCCTCTAGAAAAAGTCTCAGGAATACTGGCGTATTAGTGAGGAACCAGCGTGTATTCACTGAAATGATCTATAAATGATCTATAAATAATGATCTATAAAATCATCTATAAAACATCAACAAATTAGGACATACAAATACCTTCATACTGGGGGGGGAACGGAAAACATGATTTGCCTAAGCAAAGTTAAAAAAAAAAGGTATTTACAGACTAAGCCTAATAGCTTTTTTTTATTCTTCTAAGATGTTGGAAGCAACTTGAGATTTTGATGTATACATAATTTCATTGAAGGATGGCCACTCCCGCTTCCTGAACTTGATTGGAAATATGTAAAATCAGGGTTGAAATTGTGCAACCCTTCTGATGTTGATCTCCAGCTCCCAGCATTCTTTCCCATTGCCTGGGAGCAGCATTTCAGTAACATCTGCAGAGCTGCACAACTCCTGCCTCTGCCTAAAGTGTACAGATAAGTATGTACACCTTGCCATGTGTATAGGGCTTCCCATTTCTAGTCCATCGCTTTAAAAACTGTCAGCTTGTGCTATTGAAGATAGCACTAATTAAGGCTCTGTGGTCTACAACTTTCTCTGCAGCCTGCTTTTGATAAAAATAAATGCTAGTCTGACTCCCTTTCGTTTTCTACTTGAAATGTGTGCCAATTTTTATTTTTGTATTTTCCTGCTTAAAGTAGTGTGTTATCATGGCTGAAACATAAACTTTGAACAATGAAAAATGAGAAGAAATATGACACACCTAATTCTCACAAACCCCATCGATAGTATCTGACAGAATTATTGATTAAAATGATCCAGAACATATCACAACAATCTTGTTTTTATTTTGCTTGATTTTCCTCTCTTTCCCCACTATTTTTCTTTTACAGTTCTGGCTCCTCTAGCAGACCATCAGGTGCTGATTCAACCCAGAAAGTCCCTGTGGTCATGTTAGAACCTATCAGAATAAAACAAGAGTCTGGCATGCCAAGTGAGAACTATGATTTCCCAGTTGTAATAGTGAAGCAAGAAACAGATGAAGAATCCCGGAATCGAAATGTAATCAAATCAGTTATAAAAAATAGTCTGGATATGAGGGAGTGGGATAACTATTACTTTCTTGGGAAATTAGCTGTTTTGCTGAGGGTTTATTTTATGTTAGACAACAAAGTAATAGTACAATCTGGTGCCATCTGGATTTTTAGGTTACAACTGCTATTTACCTTGACCATTAACTGTGCTGGCTGTGGCTAAAAGGACTCATAGCTGTAAAACAGCTGGAGGGTACCAGGTAGCCTGCCCCAACAAGAATTAATATCTTCAAATTGTTCTCTGGAAAGCTGCATAGGATTCATGCTGTCTGCTTTTCTGCAGTCAGAAGCTGGAAGTTTTGTATGGTAAAGCCTTTCTAAAACTTTCTGTCCCTTCATTTGTAGTGACTGATTAATTTCCCTTACTGTTTAAGAGGCACGATACTACATATATATTTTTTAAAAAGTTGATGAAAATATCCTGTTTTTATCAGACTTGTTTTTTTCCCCTTTTTCCTGCAGTCCAGATTTCCTGGAACCATGCTTACCTCAATGTTGTTGAATAGCAGCCGCTCCTCTGAAGCAACAGCCTTGAGAACTGAAGCACCGGACAGTACAGGTGACCAGCCATCCAGTGGCAAGGCAGGATGGATAGGGGCTGCTCATGCTGGTGACAGCAGGAAGGATGATGACCCCAATGAAGATTGGTGTGCAGTGTGTCAGAATGGAGGAGAGCTTTTGTGTTGTGATAAATGTCCTAAAGTGTTCCATCTTTCTTGCCATGTTCCCACACTCAGGAATTTTCCAAGGTATTCATACTACCCTAGGGTACAGATTTTATTTGAAATAGTCATTTTCTTGTTTAAAGGCTAAAGAGAAGACTTCAGTGTGAGATTCAGTCTGTGTGTGTATGAAACAAAGTCTGTTTTGTGTTTATAATCTTGAGGAATGTGCTTTACAGGAAGGATTTTCATATTCTGCTAGGTCTTTCTCTTATATTTCAGGGGGGGTATTTTTTGTTGGCATTTTAGTTTTATGCATACAATTTATATTTTAGTGCTATAGAATATAAATTCATCTCAGCCTTATCTTCTAATACACATGGTAGAACATGGATGGAAGAGTTTGCCTCCAGGCATTTAGAACTCAGGAATATGTGTTGATACATATATGTCATCTTCTTTGTTCAGCGGAGAATGGATTTGTACATTTTGCCGTGATTTGTCTAATCCAGAAGTGGAATATGACTGTGATGGCCCAAGTAATGTGTATGAAGAAAAAAAAAAACTGGAAGGCAATACAGGATTGTCACCTACAGATCGGAGGGTGAGAACACTGATTTAATAATATTGCTCTCACTTTGCAAGTACTACTTGAGAAACTGCATGCCGGTAATGAAAGTAGTTAGCTTTATGTGGTACCTTCTTCTTAAGAATTGATAATATGTCAGCAAGACACTGACACTGAAAAGCATTTGTACCATATTCATTTTATCATTTACTCAAGTTGTTCTTGTAAACAGTAAGGAGTGGATAAAACTAGCTTTTATTATATATGTTGCTCTGCAGATAATGTTGATGTCTTTCCCAAGGTTCATTTATTTTAAGGATAGTTTCCAAATAGCTAATAAAAGTGTGTCAGGTATTCCAGTTCCTCTGTCCTTGTTTTCTTCACAGATTGAGAATATGCTAATTAATCATGGCAGCTTCACTCTCAGAAGTGCAGCCACTGAATCTTTTAAGTCTATTTTGTTAGTACTACTAGAAAATTATACTCTGGCAGCAAAAAGACAGA